>CM063284.1:3272500-3855000 GCA_032173965.1 Sitta carolinensis | reverse complement strand
GGAAGGGCATGAGAGAAACTCACAGACTTTTATTTATTCATTTTGAAGGACTCCTCACACTCTGGTGTTTGATAAAAGGGGGAGACATCCAAACTCTGATTCCAGTTTTCCCATCACTCCCTTCAGCATCCCTGCAACTCAGCAGCAATATTACCAGATTAATTCTGGGAAAACTTGCATGGGATGAGAGCAGTTTTTCACAAATCAGCTCAAGGACCTTTATCCCAAACAGCAATGTGTCTTTTAGTCACCTGAACGCATGTAAAATGAATTCCACCCCAATTTATTACACTTCATTAGCAGCACTGCCAGAGACTCTTCTAAGGAGCCCTCAGTGCATGTCTGAACAGAAAATGGAGCAGCAACATCCAATATTTGTCATCCCAACTGTGATTTGTCTGCTCCTTAGAATCCACTGACATATTTTTGCTATGAGGGTGACAGAACACTGGAACAGGTTTGCCCAGGGAGATTGTGGAGTCTCCCTTTTTGAAGATACCTAAAAACTTTTTAAGACACACTCCTGGGAACTGGCTGCGGGTGGCCCTGCAGGGGGGTTGGACCAGATCTCAACCACCCTGTGGTTCTGTGGTTGACTGCATAAAATTATCTTCTGGAACAGCTTTAAACACAGCTCAGGTACAATGTTCTGCATCAGTTTATGAGGTTAAACCTAGCCCTTAATTTCATTTCCAGCAGCAGATGATGTTGCATTTCCGAATGCGGTATGTAAAGGGAAGTGTTTGATGAGAGGGAGTTTTGTATTTTTCTTTGTTTATTGACCCTGTTGAAGGACAAAAGCCTTTCAGGTAGTGGTAACTCAATATGTATGGATTGGCCTGGTGGCAGGCTTGTGTTTAGTCAGTAAAAGTCCATTAAAAGCACGACACAAACAGGAGACAGGAGCACTGGGTAAAGGTAAGAGGATGTCATTCTCAGCAGGAAGTTCAGCACTTCCTCCCACTCATTAGTGAGTGAAAGACAATTCCAGACACTGCATGCAGGCACTGCTGGAATGGATCTTGTCCCTGACAACTGGAACTAAGCTGGTTTTGAAAGAGATTTTACTTGTCTTGCCACCTTTCATGTAGGTGACTTTTTGACAAGGTTTACAGTTCCAGTTACCATTAAAATGGAAATCTGACTTCTCTGGCAATTTATGCCTTTCGTCTCTTCGATTCTACAGAGTGGCCATGGAATCTTGAGACAAGTCCATCAGCTACTGGAGTGAAGGGAACAAAGAGGAGAATGAATAAATAAATGAGACAGCCTGCTAGGCTCTGAGCTGAGGGCACGTGGCTGCTTTGGCAGCGTGCTGATCCACGTTAGCTGTCAGCTGAGCTGAACTGAAGGGGCCACCCATCAGAAAAACAGATCCCACTGAACACACAGGGTTTTGGGAAGTGGGGGTAGCAGTGACTGTGGCAGAGACTCAGATGCAATAAACACCTTGCAAAAGTACAGCAGGTCACATCATCCACCCCCCTACCCACAGGACTTGCTCAGTCCGGATGAAAAAGTGGAAGCCCCAAGAATTTTCAGTAATTATTTTGTAAAACTATTACAGACAGTCTGGTCAATCTCTCCACTGTGATTTTTTTTCATTGATATCATATATCTCTATTTTTCCTCACTTTTTAAGACAACTATTGAACTGGTTTTGCCCCTGTACTGCCCTCTGCCCTATCTGAGCAATTTGCCAACCTTTCCAGGGTAGGTTAGCTTTGCATATTTGCCACAGGTGGAGTTCAACCTTGAAATTTTAGAATATCAACTTGCAGCCAGTCTTGTCCACATGTCACCAATCCCTTCCTACTCTGGCCTCAGGGCACAGCACAGCAGCCCATGGTGCCCCCAGCAGGAAGGTGCTTATGCCAAATTTTCCAATGGAAAGCAAGCCCAAGTGAGTGAGGTTTTCCCTTAGATAGAAATGAAAATAGTTTCTATGATATGCTGGTCTGTAAAATCAGAAGAGACAGTGGAGAAAAAACTGCTTTGTCTCAGTGCCACGATTAAAGCCAGATCACATCTTCTCAGCTGAGTAAATGGATTTTGAAATACGCAGCTCTGGGGCAGCAGAAATCACTTGACAGGTTTGGTAAATGTAAATTGGACCCAGTTTTACCCCCTGAAGAAAAATTTTAGATACATTCAAAGAACACAGGAATAAAACAACCCAAAATATCCCAGTGCTGAATGTTGCAGCCCAGGAGCTGCTCACAACATGGAGTTCAACTCTGGTCTCTTCCAATGTTGGATTTCATGAGGAATTCAAACCCAGTTTAAAGGATTCCTTTTTTTGCAGGGGGTTCTCATCACTGGGACATTGCAAGATTCTCCCAGTGTGTCCTCCAGACAATTTTTATTCATTTAATGTTCAAAATAAGACATTTTGCTTGGTATGAAGCAAAAAATTTTTCTCTTGGGTCCCTATCCACCATGATCCCCAGCAAATCCAACAGGAACTGCATGATAGAAATTCCTCAGATTGGCTGCCCAGATTTCATAGGAGTCAGATCAAATGAGACAGAAAAAACCCTGTGTTGCATAAGGCACACATCACTTCATGTATAGACTATTCTTAGCCCCTTTTCAAAGTCTCAGAAAAACAGCAAGCTTCTAAAAATAGGGGCTGAATCATGGGGCTATAAATTATTTATTCATGTGCCACCCTCCCTCTTTGGTGCTTTATTTTTTTTCTGATTGTTGCACTGACAAGCTCAAGCCATGTAGGACTCACAAAGCATCAGGACAACTGCTTACTATTTCTAGAAATCCTAAGTGACAGCAGCTTAATTGTGACATCCAGGAGACTGGAAAAATAAAAATAATCTCTCCACATATTTTATTTGTGAATTCTGACAAAAATATGGAGAGGCAAGAACAATTATCCAACTGATGCTTATTGCTTTGTACATCAGCCAACATCAACCTGAAAGCCAAGAGATTTTCTCTGGATGTCACAGCTGGGTTTTTTTGAATTTGTACAGAAATATAATGCACTTACAGGAGAGTCTTGGAAGGCAGATAAATCATAATTTAGGCAAAAAATGTTCCCCTAGAAAAATATTTTTAAACTCAGCTCTGTCTGGCTCAGCTTGATGTGTCCTCAGGCTTTTAAGCACATTAGAAACTTTGATGAGTGTTCTATTGTTTTCCTTTGCCAAGAAATCCTAAAAAGGTTTACAAGCAGCTCCAGCAGCCTCATTATGCTCACTTGCTGCATCGATTTCCATCTGCTGAAGAGCTCAAGTGATTCTCCCAGGTCACAGAGCAGGTCAAAAGCAAAGGCAGGAACAGAACCTTTCAGAAGTTTAGGAGTGCTCCAGGCTCCTTCAGAGTTCAGAAAAACATTTCTCTGGGTTTGTAGCCCAACCCTCTGTTGGACCTGCAAAGATTGAGGGCACCTGAGGTACTCAGTTGTTCAGAGGCTCACAGAATATTCTAGGCTGGAAAAGACTTTAAAATGATCCAGTTCCACCCCTGCCATGGGAGGGACAACTTCTCTAGATCAGGTTGCTCCAAGCCTGTAGGAACCCAGGACATCCCGCTGACTGTCCTGGAAAATTTATGACTCACAAGAATTTAAGTAGAATGATAGTTAATTTATCACAGGGTGAAAATGTAGAATTTTGGGTTTTTAGAATGGGGACTCAAGGGACAAAGATGGAGGGATCTGGGCATGCCCTGGTCTTTCTTCTTCATGTTCTTTTCCTCCAGCTTCTGCTGTGACGGTGGCCCTTTTTAATTGGTTTAGAGTAGAGGCACAGTGTTCAACATAGCTGATAAGTATTGGAGAGTTATTGTAAATAAAGAACACGTAGTTCTTAGTATAAAAGATAAACACCGCCCCAAGGGAGGTCAGTCTGCCTCAACCCGACCTGCAAAAAAGACCTCAGCAGGCCAGAGCCAGAATGTAAGAGATAACAGAGAATAAACAACCTTGAAAACCAGAACTGAGAGATCTCGGACTCTTCTTCTGGGCTGGGAAAACAAGAGACTTTTCAAAATTCAGGTCACAACAGCAAAACAAAAACCCGACCCAAGCCCCATCCAATGTGGCCTTGAACTCTCCCTGCCCCAGGCTGGGGCTCCTGGCAGCCAGCAGTGACATTGGAACGATCCCACAGACTGAATTGTGCAGAACTGTCAGACAAGGGGCTCTTTTCAACCTTGCTCAATGAAATACCTGCTAACATAAAACCTCTCGCAAAAAATCACACACATCCTGTCTGACTTCCTGATCCCCACATGGTTCACCTCAGGAAACACAATTTCTTGCAATATTTTTCACTCCTCACGTCTCCAGGGTTAGAAAAAACTGTTCAATAAAATACAACTCTTTGATAGTAAATACTCTAATTCTTCACAGCTTCATTTTGAATTGTTTCAGGATTGAGGTGTGGGCAGTGGTAGGCAATTCCCAAACTTGCCTTTTCCTAAGACAATCACTCCTCGATTTGGGAATCATCCTGGAAGCTGCCTTCCACATCCCAAATTGCTTATAGCTCCTGTGATAACCTTCTGATTCATAACTGAATAATAAAATAATTATTATTCAATTATATAATTATTATCCCTAGATAATGTTAATTTCCTTAAGAAATTATTTCATAGCTTGTGATTGAGGAAACTCTTGCTCTGAGATATCAGGGCTGGGCTGTTCCAGAAACAGCTGAGGGAACACACAGAAGGCAGAGAGAGAAAACCCAATGGAGAGGCTCAGCAGCACTTGACAAATGTTTGGTTAATCCTGCCTGAAACCTCCCAAGGTAAATCCCTGAGACAGCACATCCAGGTGTGAGCACACACAGAACCCAAAGGTTTCCAGCTCACACCTCCACATACCTTCAAGAAGAAAGATAAAAGAGGGAGGTTACAAAGCACTGCTCCTCAGGTTATCATCTTTTCCCTTCACCTGGTTTTTCAGCACAAGAAAAAAAAATAAACAGAGAAAAAAAAAGCCCAACAAAATATAAAAGTCAAACCAAACGCCCCACCCAAACCTCTTCACTTGTAGCTGAACAGAAACCAGGAATTGTATGACTCCCCAAACACTTGTTGCAAAATAAAATCCTGGCATTTGTGCTGGGCTTATTTCCACACCCAGTTAATCAGATCAAATTAATCTCTCCTGCAAGGCCAGGTATCACACACCAAAGAAGCTGCACAGACATCACCTGCACTTCAGCAGGTCACTGATACTTGGATTGCTGGAAACTACAAGAACACCCAGGAGAGTCTTTCTTCATACTTGTCCTACTCTTATATTGCTTTCTACAGCTGAGCTGGAGATCAGGACATTTAAACTTTCATGTCCTGATGCAGATGCTCACGTGAGAGTGAAGGTGACAATGTCCATGCTGCAAGAGACAGCCAGCACAAGTTGAGCTCACCTCTCATGTCCATGGTATCTACTCAATCCAGGCCATCAAACAGACTAAATTCCCAAATTTAAGCTAATTAATTGATCCCAAGGTTGCAGCCAGCACAGTCTAGACAGATTCAGCTGATCCATGGCCATTTACTTTAGGGAGCTGAGTTGTTTTTCCATTGACCTCACATTGACAACAGGAGGGATTCAATCACCTACAGCAAATAGAAGCATCTTCACTCCTAAATTTAGGTGCCTGGGGCAAACAAAATGCTGGCCTGAATGCACCTGTCATTTGATGTGGAACAATCACTTTATTTTAAAGACTTCCCTCATTGGACTCTGGGTAATGAAATTGTTTTAAGGAACAGGCTATCATCCAACTCGTGTTTGCATGGATCGTGCACAAATTACTGGGAAAGATTCCCCAGCCCAGAACACTTCCACCTACACAGAAGGGAATTTCCACCTACACAGCTACTAAAAAAACACACGTGGGAGAAAGGTGTAGTCTAAGGAAATGTTCTTTCTGCTGGTGAGTCCAACAGGTCATTAATTCTCCCTTTGCTGTGTAGTGGCAGCGAATTCCTGCAGAGCACCAGGAGGAAGGAAAGGCATCACCCAGGGCTGCAGCACAATTTGTTTCTGAGCCTGACAGACCAGGAGAGCACAGAGCCATGAAAATCCCTCCCTAACCCCCTCCTGGAAGGCTGGCAGGGCACAGGCTGGGAATGATGTTTGATCTTTATGGTAATTGCTTCTTAGCTGAAATTCAAAATTCAATTAGTCACCTGGCATAATTACTGAATGCACAGAGAGATGGCAATGATAATGAGAGGTGTAACTGTACTTTATTACCTGTAGTAAAAGCACTGTGGAATTGAGAAGCACTAAGATATGATTAACACAGCAGGGAGAGGGAGAGGAAAGGAGCTGGAGGCTGGAGTTTAGGACAGATAACTCGAGAAGACAATTTGCACAACCTCTTAAAAGAAAGGAGTGTGTGCAGCCCTCCCTCTACTTTAGTTTTTGCCTCAGCAAAGTGGGAATGTGGGAAGCAATACTCTTCTCACAGAACTTTCACTGTCTGGAATTTATTCAGGAATTTATGAATTGCAGTCACAAAAGCAAAGCACAGCAGCAGTAGGAATGGCTTGTGATGGAGCACAGTCAGTGTTCACTGGGAATAATCCTGACCTGCTCTCAGAACTCTGCAAAAATAATTAGAAAGGTGGCTGAGAAAAGGAGGGATGAGAGCAGGTTCCAAAATGCACCCATTCATGTGAATCATAAGATTCAAACACCTTGTGACAAGGAATTCACATGAGACCTGACAGCAGAGGCTGTGAGAGGAAAGCAGCACACAGGAGAGACAGAAAATAAGAGCAACCCAGGAAGGTGAGAGAAAATATCACACACAACACAGGGGATGAGTTGGGCTAAAAGGCCAGGAGGATCTGCAGAACCTGATTATTATCCCTGAGTCAGCACTGGGGGTTTGCCTGCACCACAGGAATGCCCATCAGGAACCACAACAGTTGTTTGGCCTTACAGGGATTTTCTTTGTTAGTTGGTTTTGGTTTGGTTTTTTTTTTCCTTTTTTCTTTTTCCATTTCAAACCGTTGTCCAGATGATACATCCAGCATTTTATAAGAATCCCTGCCTTTTAGAAAATCACAGCCCTACAGGATGATTCAGACAGGTCCTGTCACACTTGCAGGTCTGGACAAAAACACAACATACGCTGCTGTCAGCTCGTGCTGTGTGTGGCTGCCAGGAAGCTCCGTGTCTTCCCCGAGCCTAAATATTCATCAGGAGAAGGCAGGCAAGAAACAGACTGTCTGCAAGACAAATAAAAAAAAAAAAAAAAAAGCCTGCAAAAATCAGACGGGTGACCCTTTGCCAAAGCAGCCCCTGCCAGCTTTCATAGCTAAGCCTAATATAGGAACATAAAAAATTCCAGATGTTTCTTGGCAGATAGGAGCCCGTTTTGCTGAGCCATATTTCCCCTTCTAATAATGTAAGTTTAAAAAGGGGATGAGGATGGGCAACTTCTCCTGACTTCTGTGAAGTGAACCTAAGGTGTCTGAATACAACCCCTTCCTAACCATACAGCTTTGCAGGATGAGCAAAATATTCAGCAACATCAAGAGGGTGAATTTTGACTGTGGGGATTGGAGATGTGGAGGTTATAAATAGCTTTTTTAAGCCATACAGATTAGGTTGAGTTGAGAAAGTAAATTCCCCGCAGATACAGGGAAACACAATAATTCCAAGTCTTAAACCCCTTTTACAGACACTAATAGTGCTACTAACTTTCTGAGGGCTGTCCCTCCACATAAGTTCCTTCTCCCACTGGGTGAAAAAAAAAGGTTTAAAAACAGCTCTTGCCAGGAGAAAAGCAACACCCAGCTCAGCTCTTCTTTCTTACACAGCCACAATGAGGAACAGGAAACTTTCACTGAAAAAATTACAGTAAGGAGCACTGGGCTTTTGAGATCCAATTTTGCCTCTCTCTCAGTTTTTCTCTTCCCATCCTTGAAAACTGCCAAAAAATTGATGAATTAATCACCCAGCACAGCAGTGCTGTGCTCAGTGATTAGACACTCTGCTCTGGACACTCTGCTCAGTGTCCAGAGATGCTTTATCTGGTAAGAGGGCAGCAGGAAATAGCTGAGCTTGTAGATAAGCAATTGCTAGGCTGCTGATGCACCTACTTGGATTTAAAAGTTCACCAACTACTTAAAACCCCCAGGCTCCCCTTTCCATATTTTATATTGCTGCTTCTATTGCTGTATTTCTACACTTTCCCAAAATACAGTATGGAATATGAATCATGTGCCAGTCCTTCCTTCCAGAACAACATGCATTGAAACTTTAAGTGAGATCAGAAACCTGAGAGAAATAATATTTCATATAAAGTTTGCCAGCGCTGTACAGACACCAGGAAATTTGGTTTGCAAGTGATATCAAAAAGGAAGTGAAGAAGTACGAGATTAATTTCGAGAGGGAACTGTGAAGGACCACATTGTTCTGTACGGGTTCATGCCCACAGCACCTTATCAAGCAGAAAAGGCAGATCAGAGATATGCCTCTGGCTCTCTGAGAGTGAGATGGGACTGTCTGCTCTGCTCCTGGGTCTCTGTTTCAGCCCAGCCTCCCAAGACATCTCCCAGCCCACACCCAAATGATCCTCCACTAGAGATTCCCTGTGCACAAGGAGCTGAGTGATCCCTCCTTGGCCAAGAGGACCTAGGATAATCTTCTGCAAAAGGCAGCTGGAAAAGAGGGAAAGAGGCTGTTCCCCTGCCATAACCTGATTAATACAATGCATCTCTCATTTGGAAAGCCTGCTGTTATGTGGGAAGGTGCTTTCTTATCATCTGGTAATTATTGTCTCTTTGGGGGTTTGAAATGACATGGGAGGGAGAAAGGGAATTTTAAAATCTCTTCTAATTTTATAGCACATAAAACTCTGTCAGCACATGCTGTGACAGTCTAAGAAAAGCATTTCACCAGCTTCATTTCTTGGCCAAACTCCCTGATGAATCTTCAGATGCTGAGCTTATTTCAAGCAGGAATGATAAGTGGGCCATCTCTGAACCATCCCGTATGGTTTTGGGTTCCCTGCAGCCTGGCAAACACGGTGTGGGCAGCTCCAACATCATCACACACATCTTCTGAAGACCCACATATCTGTGATCTCAGTGCTGTCTGTACCACTCAAACAGCTCTGGGAACTGCAGGAAACAGGGGTATTAATTCTCCATGCAGTTCCATGGTGATGAGGCTGTGCATGGAATGAATGAATCGTCGCACGCTGGCACTGAACACTGCACACCTTGCACAGCTTTACATTCAGGGCATTAACCTTAGGCTTGTCATATAAACATCCTCACCATACAAAAAAGGGAAGTACACACAATATTCTAGATTCCTCTCAGAGCACTAAAATGACACTTGTCACTGTTTCAACTCAGCTCAGTGTTTTCCTCAACATTCTTTCACTATACTTATTTTTTTTTCATTTTTTTTCTAAAGGTAATATGAAGATCTCTTCAAATCTAGAACTGAAGTTTCCAAACCCCAAATTTGCTGGTTTAACCAACCACAGATTTATGCACCACCTTTCTGGGACATGGTCCTGACATAAACACTGGCTCCAGGGATTTGGAAGCAGCACAATAAATTTGATCTGGACTGAAATGAAACAATAGAAGAGGGAAGCAGGGCAGTCTTCTTATGCCAACACCATCCCTAAAGAAATGCTGCATCCAGCAAGGACAAGCCAAGAACTGGAGGTGGAGGGAATGTTCCAGGTGTTCCAAAGAGGATAAAAGAGTTGGTGATGCTTCAGCACTTCCCAAATTTAGTTTAATACAGGTAACTGCATGAAGGGCTAGAAGGGAGGATGCTGCAGAAAGCTCCTGTCATTCAAAGCTGAATTTCCTTAAATACCTGCTGGTTTCTTGTCATGCTGATGTGGAAGATGGGCACTAAGATTGGTTGTTTACAGTGACAATGCAGGTAGAGTTTTAGAAACTACATGGAAAAAAAGTCTGTTAAAAAATATTTACCATCTCCTTTCCACAAACAGAGTGATTAGATCAGGTAAAATATGTTTGGAAGTGCTCATTCACCTCAGAGAAATGCTTAATACTCATCATCCACTTAGCTGAGACTCTGCCATTTAGACATTTACTGACTTGGTAACAGATTTTCTCAGATCTTCTCTTATGACAAGAAAAACTACTGAAAATTCATACATTACATCTCTCACACTGAGGCAGATTTATCCTCAGTGCCATTTCCTACAAAACGAACTCCCCAAGAGCAAAGTGAGTGAACAATATTTAACCACTGGGTAGTCAAGTGAGGACTGCTTAATTGATATTCTCCTTGGTACCAAACCATAAACCCTTAAATCCCAAGCTTGCCATGAACAACTGTGGTGTAGAATACAAAAAAAAAAACCAAACAAAAAAAAAAAAAAAACCCAAAACAAAAACAAACCAAAAACCAAAAAAACCCTACAAATAACAGGGAAAAAAAATGCTGCTTGAATGGGCAGATGAACTGCTTTGGACTTCAAAGAATCCAAAGTGCATGCAAAAGTGTCTGAAATTTATAACACTTTTCAAATTAATTCAGCTTTAGACATCCTCTGCCAAGTAATAATGAGCTACTGACTTGTATATCAAGTGTGGGAAAGCTGATATGGTGATACTAGAGCTGTTTTCCTTGATAGACGAATTAAAAGGTAACTTAATTTTTTTTAAAAGGTAGAGTGAAGTATTGATTGCATCTGAAAAGCAGGAATTCTGTTTTATGGCAATAAAATCCTTCTGTCTACAACATGAATGGGATACAGAAAAGCTACATTTTTGAAAAATATGCTAGCTTGAAAGTTTAGACCTACTTATAATTTAATAAGAACATGAAAAAATCTGCAGTGCAACATAAAACCTCTGCACAAATGAGCATCCAAATCCTCAAGCTTCCTGTCTAAGAAAAATAAGCAATTACTTAGGAGTTCCACTGGAAATGCTCATTTTGGACCAGTACCTGAAGGGATGAAGTAAGTGCTGTTCCATTAATCTCTTTGTTCCATTTTTTTTACCATGTGAATTTTCTTTTAAAACAGTGCAATAGGGAGACCCAGCCTGTGTCCAACTGTTCTGTCACCTCCCATTCCCAGAGCAAAGCCAAGTGGCAAAGACCTTTTGGAATACCTGCAGCTCTTCCTTCAGGAAGGCATCTGCCACCCCTGAAGGAATGAAATTCCAGAGGTGGGTCAGGCCTTACCTCTAGACAAGATAGGAGGAGGGGAATAAAGAAATAGGGGGGAAAAAAGCTTTTTAAAAAACAACAAAATGTGATACAAAGGTCCATAGTCCTACATTCTAATTATCTGTTCACAAAATACGCCTGAATAATTCTGTAAACTTCCTCTTCTGCTTCCTTCCTCCTCTTCCACCACCATGGCAGTGGTGCCTCTCCAAGCCTGTCCCAGGAGCCCATCCATCTTCAAGATGAGAGAAAAGGCATTCCTCACTTGTTTGTAGCCACAGAACCAGTTCAGATGTGGGAACCTCTGGGATTATTGCTAAAGATGGACATGTTCAGAGGGTGATTTGGTCTTAGTTGACCAGAAGTGCAGCTGAGAAGGCTTTGAGGAGTCATCACTCAGAGACGGCTCAAGTTCAGAGAGAGAAAGCCCACCTCATATGGACAAAGAACCCCCTTATTTTGGATCTTGAGGTTCAGTGCTACAGTTTTCTAGCGCTGGGCTTAGTAGAATTCTACAGTAATAAAAATCTGAATGAAATTGTACATTCTTTCAGGATGGGTTGGTGTGGCACACAGACCATGCAGAAAGCCACAGCCTGAAGAGAAGTTAATACTTCCTGAGTCTGGACTTTGATTTTAGCAGGTGTAGTGATGGACTAACACCCACAAAAGAATGTTTTGAATTAGGACATTTTAGGAATTAGAGTCTTTCTACTGGAGTGGCATCTGGAGATTTTGTACAGCTTCACTTTGAGCAGTAGAAGCCTCAGGCAGAGACCCAGACCCTCATGGTGCTGTGGTTGAAAACAGCACCTTTCCAAAATTCCTGTGAGCTAAGGCTAGGAAGGACCAGTGTCAAAACAAGAAACTGGAGGCTGGGTGCAGGATCCAAGCCAGGCAGTGAGGAGACTTCCAAGTGCAGAACTGAACACCCCAGTCACAGATCACAGCCCAAAGGAGTGATGGCCACAACAGGCACAGCAAGGATGGCTCTCACCAAAGTGCTGTCATAAAAAGGAGAAGCAAGGATGGTGAAGGGTCTGGAGGGGAAACTGTGTGAGGAGAGGCTGAGGGCACTTGGCTGGAGGAGACTGAGGGGACACCTCATTGTGGTCTTCAACAGCCTCCTGAGAGGCAGTGGAGAGGCAGACAGGGATCTCTTCTCTCTGGTGGTGAGCCCTGAGGGAATGGCTTGAAGCTGAGTCAGGGGAGGTTTGGGTTGGAGATCAGGGAAAGGTTCTCTCCCAGAGGGTGCTGGGCACTGCCCAGGCTCCCCAAGAAATGGGCACATTCCCAACCCTGCCAGAGCTGCAGGGGTGTTTGGACAGCGCTCCCAGGGATGCACAGGGAGGGGTGTTTGGACTCTGTGCAGGGACAGGAGTTGAATTCAAATGATCCTTGTGGGTCCCTTGCAGCCCAGGATATTCTCTGATTCTGTAAATCCTATCCATAACAAAACCAGAAATTCCCCATCCCCAGGAGTGTTTCAGGCCAGGTTGGATGGGGCTCTGAGCAACGTGGTCTAGTGGAAGGTGTCCCTGCCCATGGCAGAGAGGGATGAAACTGGATGAGCTTTAAGGTCCCTTCCAACCCAAACCATTCTCTGATTCTGACTGGGGAGTTCACAGCTGAACCTTCATTTCCTCTGCTGCGCCTTATAAAGAGAGATTTCCCACATAAGAGTTCCCAAATGAAATGTTAGTGAGTAAAAGATGACTTTACTGTCACACAGCTACAACATCCTGGAGTAGTTCCCAATAATGGCTTTTAAAATTACACGATTACCAAGATTTTTTTTTTTCTTCTTAGGTATCTGAGCGTAATTATATCATGTGAAATGAGATAATTTGATGCACCACCCTCAAACTCTTCTCCTCTTAAAATAGCATCTAAATCTTTCTATAGATAGAAGATTCTTTAAGTAATTACACATGAAGTGTTTAGTATAAAATGTCTCTTCCTTTCCTGTGCACAAGGATTTATCTTTGGATTAATCAACAGAAAAAGGTTAGCAGATTATTCTAATGACAGTACAAAGGTAATTAAAATTTGCTCTGGTTATTTTTGGAACACAAAGGAGATGCAATATACCTCATGTAACAATTTCTTCTGGTCATCATCTGTGAAATGCAGTTAATCACTGTAATTAGCTGTTACATGACTGCACATCATGAATATGTCAGGAAGAAACATTTAACTTCAGAGAAGTACTTTGGATTTTGTTCAGCCTGAGAGAAGAATACTCATTATCTCTTCAAACAGTTTTACAGTCCAAAATGCATATGCCAATGACTCCCTGTTACCTCTGTACTGAAATCATTTATAAAAACCACTCACAGGATGCTTCAGACTGCAGGAAATGCTGCTTGATTACAAGTGACAACAGCCAATTTAAAAACTCTCCTTTTCATCTATTTTCTCCTTTTTTTTTTTTAACCACTTTCTTTCCACTTAGACTTTTTTTTTTTTCATCCTGAATAGTGCTGTTCATGATCTGTTGAAGTGACTGCTCTCAGAACTGAAGCACTGAGTTACACAGAACACATTTGTGGAAGGTTTGGGGAGCAGAGTAGCAGCTTAACAGACAACCTTGCTCGTGCTACCTGAGAGGGAACTGGAGCCACAAACGCTGCTGAAGTGGCAGGAACTGAAGTTCCTCAAGTTGAACGGAGAGCATTTAGGGAAGGAAAGCCTGGGGCTGTGACAGTACAGCTCCTCAACAACCAGCTGATGGCACCAGAGTGGGAACTAAGCTCCTCAGCTCTGGGGCCACGTTAGAGAAGGCAGAAACACTCATTTACTGTGGGATTTTAAGGACCGTGCCAAACAGGATATGTCATGTCAAATGACATCAGAAACTTCAGGGAAATTTAAATATGTTTGTAAGGAATGATAGCACAGCTCAGTGCCTTTGTTTCAGTGAAAAACGACTGATTTTGATGTTCTTTGAAGTGAGACAACTGAGCTGGAATTCTATGTAAAAATAACATCACTTTAGTCTGGTGTCTGTGTTTTGGGAAAGGATATTTGCTACAGGCAGAGAGAATTTCTTCATGACTTCACTGAGAGATAAAAATATCTCTGAGTCAGCACTCTGAGTCCTGACTGTGTTCTGAGACTGAAAACCAGGGAGCGCTTTTAGCTTTTATAAACCACGGGCTGGATTTAAAACATTTCCACCTGCTGTAAAATACAGTCAGAGATGAGACTGAATAAATATTCCGTTCAAATGCCCCAGTTTGCCTTCTGGAAGCCTCTCCCTAGGACAGCAGCCTGTGCTCTGCAGCCTTCAGCCCTCATAACTGTATTTCCAAGCTTTGAAGAATTTTGAAAAAAATATACCAGGATGAGTTTTCCTGCATTTATTTGATATCCCCCTGGGATGGGATGCCCCTGGCTGACTGCTAGGTGCCTGCCAGCCTTCCTGTTCTCTCCCTCTCCTCATCAGGACAGGGGGATAAAATAAAATGGAAAACTCATAGCATGAGAAAAAGACAGTCTAGTGAGTAATTAACAGTTTTGTGAATTAATTTGGCTCTGTCAAATGTGGGGACAGCCCCGACCACCTCTTCTCAGAATAACCACTCCTCTGTTCCTCTGCTACCAAACCTTTGGTATGTTAACCCAGTACAGCTCCTCTCCTTCCTCTCTGGCCTCCCAGTAGCTGCCTGGGAAAATATTTTCCAGAGTTTGTTTAGAGCTTATTAAAAAAAAAAAAAAAATCTGGTCCTTAAGACCCACAGCAGTGCAGCAAAATGAAGCTAATTTATTTTTGATCAATAATCAATAATTTTGTCCACACAGAAAGAAGCAAACAGGAAGTGCTGGTTTAATGGCTGGACTTGGTGATCTTACAGGTCTTTCTCAATCTTAATTATTCTATTATTTTAAGAAGAAAAGACTGCAACTAGCACCACCACAGCAGCAAGCCAGTGTTGCAACAAGCAAAAATAATCTTTTGCCTGATCATGCAAAAAAAGAGATGAAATCAAGTCTTCTGTGAATCATTTATTTGCTTGTATTCATGAAATTCATCTGAGCATTCAGGGCACTGCTACTTCTGAGATCTACCTACTACAAATAAATCTTTGTGGATATATGAGCACTTGTAAAAGAACAGAGAAATGTCTGGGATCTTTTTATCCCTATCAATGATCTGATGGTCTTATTTAACTCTTTTATGCAAAGTTTCTCCTGCCAAGCTTCCTGCCAGAGCCTTGTGTCAAAGGCAGGTTTGTGTGAACTGTTATTACACAGCACCACTCCTTCATTACAAAATTACATTTATTATGCGCAGCAAAAGTGCTTAATCTGTGTAATTAGCTCATCTCAGCGAGTGCTGGCAGTGAGAGCAGCTGTGAAGGCTGGGCAGAGGGGAGAGCTGAAGACACCCATTCAGGAGTGAGGATTGCACCTGTGAAAGTGCCTGGCTCCAGCCCTCTGCCGTGTCCCAGGGCACAGCTGGCACCAGCACTGCCTGCAGGCTCGCAGAAGAGGCTGATTTATTGCAAATAAAAAAAACCAAACTGCTGTGAGCTACAGCAAAGCAGAGCCCCTTCACAGGTGGGTGTGTGAGAGCTGGGGTGGGCAGAGACAGACTCAGCTCCAGAGCCAGGCTGGCAGACTCGCTGGAGCATCCAACCCAAACAGGGAAACTCGATCCCTCTCCTCTCCTACTTTGTTTTCCTCTCCTTTCCTCCCTTGTCCTGACAGTAGCTTTGTTTCTCCTTCTACTACTCGTCAAGTACAAACCCTGATTCTGCCCTTTTTGGGCCCAGAATTAACTGCTGGTCCCACTATTGCTCCATTTCTTGCACTTGTGGGCTGCTGACCCTGTCACACCCTGCACTGCTCATCACACCCAAAAGTGTCCCTTGCACCCATGGGGCTGGCACCAAGAAGCCTTCAGGGAATCAGTACATTGTTATTTAGGTTTTAGCATTTTATTTAGGTTTTAGCACAAAAAAGGCCACACAGAGGCTGATCAAAGGCTGCTTCCTTCTTTCCTTGTCTCACATCGTTTTGCCTCAGAGTTTGAAATTCCTCTTTATCTGGGCTACAAAGTTGCATGATGTATTTGAAGTGTGTATGCAGAAAAAAAAAAATTAAAAAATAAAACTCAGCTTATGGAAAACAAGGCCCATCTCCACTGATAAAGCAGGACAGTTCATTAATTTATCTTCACTGGATCAAGGAATGAAGCCAAATCCACTGGAAAGGGATCTGACAACAGGATATGCATTGTACTAGAAAATGTAGCCTAGGAAACAACCCTGCATTGCAGAGAAGAGCAGCAAATAGCTGAATAAATGTGATTGTGATAACTGAGCACTTCATCTGGCACACAGAAAACCTGCAGGTGCTCCAGACCAGCAGGTCTGCACCAAGGCATGAAAACAGAGACACAGAGCTGTGAAATCTTATGGCTAAACTCACAAATATATCAGTGACTGTACCCATCACTTACACAAATTAAATATCCAAGCTCAGGGATATTTCTGCAGTTCTGAAGGCATTAATGAAAGTATCTCTGGTTTTCCCAGACCACACAAAGGGATGATTTCCATTCACATCTCCATACTGAGAACAGAAGATTTTTACTGCTGAAAGAGAGACCTGGAGTGAACACTATTAAGACACTGAAATCCATCTGCCTGCTTAGCACTTTGTACATCCAAAAGACTTTACATGGAAACTCTCACAAAGCACAGCAAAAACACAAATTCTCTCCTCAAAACTCTCCTAGCTCAGCCCCAAAGAGGAATAAAGGTGACATGTTAGCAGGGAACTTCTGGCACTCTAAACCTAAAAAAAAAAAAGGAGGAGAGAAGTCTTTTCAGAGTCCCTGAAATATTGGAGTTAATTACAAAGAGCAGGGCTGAAGGACAGGAGCCTGAAGCAGGACCCAGCTGCAGGGTATGAACAGGTCTCAGCTGCTGCCTGTCCTGCCAGAACCAGGCTGGAATCTGGAATCTGCCTCCATCCCTGCCCTTCCACACAGCCACAGCCGCTGCCTCCCGGCTGCACCAACCCCACCCTGCTGGCCCAGAGGGATCCCTGCCAGCAGGGCACTCCTGGAACTCACACTGAGGGTGGTTCTGGTGGGAGGCTGTGTCATGTGCCTGCCCACCAAGTCAGGGGACAAGAACATCCTCTGAAAGACGGAGAGAAAAATAACGAAGAAAACCAATTTTTGAACATCTCTTTCCCACTGAGACATGGGAAGGGAGAAGGTACTTAGGCCAAACACACTAAAAATCAAGCTGCACGTCCCCTTTTCATTTACAAGACAAATACTTTGGGTCTCACATTTTCTTCTGTTGAATTTTACTCTGCTCAGAGGCTCTGGAGGCCCTGCAGTCAGGAATTGTGTCTGTTATCCTCTGCTGCCTGCAGCATGACATGGGACAGTATCACCCTTATTCTTTACACCTACTATTTAACCTTCAATTCCCTTCTCTCACCTACTGTTCTTTGGGATGGCAACTCAGACTTTTGCCTGCTGTGCCACAGCTGGCAGAGAGCCACTTCCCCACAAATCCTTTCTGCCCCATCCCTTTGTCCCTTCTCATGGCTGAGGTGTCAGACCTAGGTGATCTTTAAGGCCCCCTTCCAACTCAAACCATTCTTTGATGCTATGGTTTGAAACTTCCAGCACTTAAAGTTCATCCCAAGGAAGCTATTTTTATCCAGTCCTTCTACCTCGAGCAGAAAACTTCCATGAATGAGCCATCACTGAGTCATTGACATTTCAGGATTAAATCAAAGCAATTAGCCCTGCCTTTTCCAGCTGATTTTCACTGAGGTAACATGGCAACTAGACAAAGGTCAGTGCCCCATAAGTATCACTCAATTCCCCTAAAAGCAAGCGAAGGATGAACTAAACCATTTTAATGGGGCAGGAAAATCACATATTACACATCAATAGGTAAATGGAATCAAAACAAGAGCCTGGGACCACTCTCACCTGGTAACACAAGCTCTTCATATAAAACCCACCAGCACTAAGTCACAGGCCTCCATGAAAAACAAACAGTTGGTGACAGAGGTCACTGAAGATCTATCTGAGACCCGTAGGGGTATCACAGAACCACAGAAATGCCTGGTTAGAAGGAGAAGCAGGGTTCATCTGGTCCAATTTGCAATGTCCTTTTGCCACACCAGGTTTATTTTCACCAAGCAAAGCCAGAGCTCCATGCTCAAAATTCCTAGAAGTGCTTTGTTTCATGAAGGAAACGACGAAATCCCAGTGAAGTTTTCAAAGCTACTCGTGAACCTAAAGACTCACACACAAATAACTGACCTGCCACAGAGAAATCAACCTCTTTCCCTGAGATTGCAGGAGGTGAATTTTAGCTCACCAGAAGCTGAGTGCACACAAAGTCGATTTTCACCTGGTCCCAGAGCAACAGTGACTCCTTCACATCTACCCCATTCCAGCCTCTCTCTCTGCCTGCTCAGGGACTGGGAAAACAAGAATGGGGCTGGATAAAGAGCCTAGGAGAGAGAATGCACTGAAGTCAGACAGGAGACAGGCAGGTATCTGAGCACTCAAAGAAGTGATGAGAAAATAATCCCCCAGATTCTCTCAAAGCCCTGTAATGGCAGTGAGTGTGGTCAGGTGCTCATCTGTAATCCCAGGAACTCAGCCACAGATTTGCAGTAGAGATCTAACAGGGAATCAGTAAAACAGGAATCCCTAGGAAAGGCTTTGCACCTGTTTGCTGAAAAATCCAACTACTGATTAGCATATTTCTAGTTTCAGGAGAGCTTTTTACATATTCCCAGGATAAACTGAATCACACTGCTGTGATGTCTGGCTCTTCTGACACACTCACCTCACTGGGTCAGCTCAAAGATCCTTCTATTCCCCCTCAGCATTCACTGAAGGAATAAACCAAAGTGCTCATGGAGAATAAAACTGCTGTTATTACTGTTGCTGGATTTTTTTCCCAGGAGAAACATGCTGTGAACACAGGAGAGATGAAGGGATTAAAATCAGAGTAGGGCTAAAATAATAAATCCAGACTGAGAATGGGTTTGTAGGTGGACAAGGATGACTTAACTGTGCAAACAAGATCTTTGTGGGGATCCTTTATTTCTCCCCAAAAAGGAGTAAGAAGCAGAAAACCCCAGTATTGCTACTGCTACAGCCCCTCCCTGGAACAGGGTGATGCAGGGAACCACCACAACTGCACCTGGGTTTATCCCTGGCCCTTTTGAGACAGGCTTGGAAAGAGAAACAGACCCAAGTGGGAATTTGTTCCCTTCACTTTCACACCAAATAAAAGCCTTCTGATTTTTGGGCTGCTAAGGAGACAGGCAGCTCTTGTGGAAATGTGCATCTTTGGACATTAATTTGGTAATTAATGACATAAGGGCAAGTGGGTGAGTTTATACATGATAGTTATGTGGATTGGGAAATTCAGAAGTTTGGATTAAATGGCCAAAATTAACCAAAATGTGAACCTATGGGATCCTGTCTTGAATACAAAAGTGATCTCAATGAAGAATGAAAGGGGTTCTCTCCCCAAAGGCCTTGGTAGCTGCTGATGGGGTCACTGTCCCCACACAGTCCCACTCACCCAGACAGGTCCAAATCCCTGCAATCCCACCCAAGATATCCCCATCCACATCCTGAAAAGGAAAATTAGCCCTTGAAGAAAAGGACTTCCCAAAAAGGCTTTCCAAGTCAGGGGTCTCTCTCTAACCCCCAGAGCTCCTGGAAGAGAAAAAACTCCCACTAGGAAGGAACCTGTGAGGAGCTCTCTGTGCAAGGCCAGCACTGGGAAATCTCTCTGAAGGGCCCTGATTCTCACTTTCCCCCTCCTCCCCAACCTTTTACTCTGCTGTCTTGCAAAGGAATAGGGTGCCCTCTCCTCATGAATCCTAGAAATCCATCTCCAGCACCCAAACTCCCATTTTCCACACTGGTTCCCACACAGAGATTGGAGTTTTCAGTTGTTCAAGTGTGTTAAGATCAGCCCAGAAACAACAACCTTTGAAATCCTTCTGCTTCCAAACTCTGCATCAGCTGCTCCAGGTGCAGAGCAGGAATCAGTGTGGAGATTCTGCAACAAGTCCTGACTGCTCATGCCGTACTCTGAAACACCCAAATGCTGATGTTTCAGGGATTACTGGCATAATTCAGCAATTCTTAAGTTAGATAAAAATTCTTAGAAATGAGAAAAAGAATCCCTAGGAAGTCACATCTTAGTTTAGTTAAAATGGTGATGATGCACTATCAAAGTAATTTCCTATTTTCTGTGTTTGTCTCATCACCATAACACATTTTCTGTTTTCCAAAGCTCTGTTTACTCCCTAGCTGACTGAGGAGGATGCAGCTCCTCTGCTTTAATTCTTCTGTCACAGCATGGTCAGGGCTTTCCAGCCACCACCAGGGGTTTGGGACAATACAACCCAACTGGGAAAGGTTCTTCCTTCTTCTGTTTTCCCAGGGAAAACTCTTCATGAGACTTGAGAATTTTTTCTGGTTTTTGTTTTGTTTTGGGTTTTTTTTTTTTTTTTTAATTTTTTTTTTTTGGTTGGTTGGTTTCTTTTGGGGGGGCTTTGTTGTTTTTTCTTTTTTAAATACTGAGTTTCTATTCCTATAATTTGCTTCAAAGTATTGCTTCTCCCAAGACAAATCTCATATGGAGCAGTATCTGGCCTTCTGTTATTCCCAGCACTGCAGAGAAAGAAGTCAGCATAAAGCAATATCTGAGTTTTATTGATTTTATGAATTTGTCCCAAGAGCTACCAATTATGAACTCCAAGAATAACATCTGAGGGGAATGAAAACCGCACTGAAAAAAAGAAAAAGAAAATATCTACTAAAAATCCATTCCCCTTCAATTTCCATGGGAAACCTCACTTCTCATTGACTTCTCAAGCTGCTAAGAATGGCTGTTCTAATCTGGGTGTCAAATCTGGATGTTGGGGTCCAAAACTGAATAGGGGGTTCCCTTTTCTCAGGACACCAAACCTTGGGCAAAGCCTTGAATGACTGTCAGAGCCTGAGAATTTTATCTGGACAAGGATGCAGCTGGAAGTTTCCTTCTTCCAAGCCACAGAAATTGCAAAGATTCACCATTACATCAACAGCAAAGACCTCTATGTCATGGCAGAGCACAGAGGGAAACCTGAAGAACCTAAATCTGATTAATTAATTGATTTAATCCTGTAGAACACCAGCACCAGGCAGGTCACAGCTGAGGTGTTATTGCCCCACTGTCAACACACTTCTGAGTTATTGCTGTTAAGGGGGAGCACCTGGAGCATCTGTCAGGTACTGAGGGAAAATCCAACAGCTCCTGAAGTGGACAGCACCCAGATACCAGACAGATGCAAAGGGCTGCAGTGCAGTGATGAACACGGTGTGTCCAGCCTGGATCATGCAAGGGCAGGCTCTTGCTGCCTGCTTAGGCTCCTCTGCTGGGTTTGTTTAACCCCTGAATGGCTGCACCGTGCTCTGCAAGGCTCCACACCCTCCACCACAACACACACCTGCCTGGCAACACAGCCCAGCACTGCCCTTCCCTGGGGGAAGAGGCATCACCCACCCACAGGCACGGGTGACCTGCTACCCCCTGCAGGAGAGGGGATGTGGGAACCAGGACATCCCTCTGACTTCCTGGGAAAATTTATAAGTTACCAGAATTTAGGTACAATGATAGTTAACATATCACGGGGTGAAAAAGTAGAATTTTGGGGTTTTAGAATGGGGGTTCAAGAGGCAAGATGAAGGAACCTGGGTGTGTCCTGTCCTTCTTCTCCATCTTCTTGTCCTCCATCTTCTGCTGTGCTGGTGGCACTTTTTAATTGGTTTAGAGTAAAGGTAACTGTTTGATGGGTTTGATAGGTATTGGAGAGTTATTGTAAATAAAGCACATGTAGTTTTTAGTATAAAAGATAACGCCGTCCAAGGGGAGGGAGTTTTTGGGAGTTTGTCACAACCTGGCCTGCAACAAGGATCAGTGCCAAATCTGTAAAATAACAAAGAATAAACAATCCCTGAAAGAATAAGAGAACAGATGATCTCTGCCACTTCTTCAGACGCAGGGCTGGGGGAAACAGAAACTTGCACAGAGACAGAGACAAATTCAAGTCAGGTTCAGAGACAACACAAAAACCATTTTTAAAAAATCCGACAAGGGGACACAGGGACATCCTTCCCCACTGTGTCCTTGTGCCTGGTTCACCTCAATGAACATCAGGATGGGGAGCAGCTCTGCCCCAGAGCCGGGTCACCCTGCACCCATCCCTCCTTTCCTCCCTGCTGCAGGTGACAGCGGCTTTACCTGCACTCTAAGTGACACCCTGTGGCTGCCGGGCGGAATGGCGGTGACCAGCGCCTCGGGGACACTGTCCCCCGGCTCCGGGGACAGCAGGCAGGGGCTGGAGCCCCCGAGCCCCGCGGAGGCTCCGGTGTGGAGCGAGAGCAGCCCCTGCCACCTGCGCGGCTCCACCCCAGCATCCCACCGCACATCTAAGTGGAAATCGGGTCATGAGGCACAGCAAAACGAGAAATCCCAATCCGCAAGGGAGGGAGTGCACGCAGCTGGGTGGGATTTTCCTTCTCATTTGATATGGTGAGATGAGGATTTGTAATATATTTAATTCTTTCCCTTTCCCCATCTGCTCCCGAGCCATCCCCTCTTCCTCCCCGTGCTCCAGAAGTACATTTTTGCAAGTATCATCCAAAACTTGTGGAGAGAAACGGACTTCATCTGTTTGTCAGATGGAAGTCACCGCCAGTGTAGACAACAGAGAGATGGATGGGGCAGCTGCCTTAGGGAAAGAATACAAAGAAGCCTCCAAAAAAAACGTGGGCAACCCTTTGTCTGGTGACCTTCCCGAAGCCCAGGGTTAACAGCCCTCTCCAAGATGTGCCACTGCTCAGGTCTGACAGACTTGGGTGCAGAATGGCAGCTGCAGGTCTAGTTCTGCTAAAGTATGAGTGAAGTTCGCCTCAAAAGCCAAGCCTGAAGTGAAGAGAACCCAAACCAGGTCCAAGAGGACCACAGCAAAGCCATCTCATAACTTACTAGCAAAGAACAAAAGTACAAATGCACGTTTAACTGGCTGGAGAAGAGGTCCTTGAACGCTGACTGAATTAACATTAACGATCTCCCTATTCCACTACATGCAATTAACTTGTGTCCTGGGCTCAATGAAGAAATCACATGTTTTACATGATGATAGTAGTGGGAGCAAGTAAAATGGATTCTTCTCATTCCTCCTTATAAACATTTTTTTCCAACGCTTTTCTTCCAGACTGCAAAATCAGAACCATCTCATACCACAAATTATGCTTCACAAAGGAAAGGAAAGAAAGAAAGAAGAAAAACTTGGGGGCAGCAAGTGAAGCCTCTCCCATCTGTTCATGACTGAAATCCAGAGCCTCCCACTGTATTTGTGGAAGATGTGTGTATTTGTGTTTCTCTTGCAAAGCAGCAAGAGAAAATGAACAAAAATGGTTGAAATCTTAATCTGGACACAGAGCTTTTGGAGACAAGCTGACCTAATCAGCTGCAGATTTGATCTCCTCAGAGAGAACCTTTACGAGCTTAAAAATGATGTTTTATTTCCTCCCCCAGAATTCCAATTCTGGACTTCTTTTTTTCCACTGTCGAGTTTATTTCATTTCTCATCAGTCTCCTTTCTTTAACTTTCATGTGCTCTTGACTTCCTAGCTGAAAATACCGTGTTTTACCCCGCAGGATGGCTAATATATGGCTATTGCAAGGCTGAAAACTTTTTTTAACCAAGTCTTTTTTCTAGTGACTCCATAATTTAAATTGCCTACAAAACATTTATTTTTATCCCAAATCTCCTGTCATTAAACAGTGGGAAAAAAGCCTTCTGGACATCTAACAAGGTTACAGAAGAGAGATGAGGTGAGAGTAGTTTTAGGGTTTCATAGTAATTTTTTTGAGTCTGGAAACTCACATGCATGCCCATGGTGGGCATTTTATTTCTCTCCAATAATGATGAAAAGCCACCAGAACTTCAGGGGTCTCTGTCATTTACAGCAGGACTTTGCTTTCAAAAATGTGGCCTTTAGAAATCAAGCCAGACAAACCTCTGGGGAACAAGTAAGTCATGTGAATGGGATCAACAGAAGTGGTCAAGACACTAAAATACATGAGATAAAACACAAGTGAAAATGTTAATTGAGCCTCTGGGCCAGCCACTTATAAAAGTGCACATTTCTGTAATTACCAGGACAGGGCTTGCCTGCAAAATAAGAACAAGACTCTGAGACCAACGAGTTCCTAGCAAGGCTCATGTTTTATATGCAGGCTGGAGCCACATCTCCAGAACTCTGAACAGTAATTAATCAGAAGGCAAAGCAGCAAAGGTTAGATCTCCATAGAAGAATGGGGTTGGTTTAAACCTGTGAAAATTAGCTCTTTCGAAAATTGAATCATTCCTTTAAACCCTTTCAAAAGAGGGGAAATGCAAACCAGAAAGCTATTAATTCACTTCTTCACCCTGCCCTCGGCACACAAAAGATTATTTCTCTGTGTTCAAGATGAGACAACCATGAACTGCAGGCAGTTTGGAGCAAGCCCTGCAAGCAGGTAAGGTGTGATCCATGTGCCAGGGGCTCCTTCCTATAGGGAAGGAGCTTCCCCTTGGCTTTTTCTGGTTCTTCTTCTCAGGTTCAGGATTAAAAGTGCAAGAGGCAGAATTCTTGTTGGGACTTGGGTGTTTATTGTTTGTTATCTCAGTTACAGCCTCACTGACTGTGACCACATCTGCATGCTGAGTTAACAATGTAAAAGTGGAGCACACAGTGAAGTCTTCAAGGTCCTTTTAAGCCTAAACTACCCAATTATGAGATGACAACTAATTTATTTTAACTTTTAACCCAATAACCAACCAACCATGTCCCACGCTGCGGATTTTTCCAGCCGATTACACAAAATCACCCAAACTTGTGAAGAAGAAGAAGACTACACCCTAAACCCTCTATCTTGTTATATATTTTTTTATAACCCACAACCCTAAATTCTAAATCTCTCACCCTGTGATATAACACACTTCTATTCAACTCCACACTCACAGTCCCAGTGCAGTTTTGGAAGCCTTTTCCATGGCCTAAGGTCAAATGATCCCTCATTTTTGAGGATCAGTCCCTGTCAGCACAAAAAGCCTGAAATCCTCTGTGTCCAGGGTTCCAACACCTCCCTCGTGCCCATCCACATGAACAACAGCCCCGTTGCTAAGCCACCAACCCTCTCCAAAGCTTTCTCACCAGGCAGCTGGTGGTAGGGCCAAGGAAAAGGTGCTGCACAGCCCCTCAGTACAAGGAAGGACAAAGTCCCCATCAGGGCAAGGTCAGCAGTGATTATGTGCCTGTTTTCAGCTGCACAGTCCCTGGAGAAGATGAGGAGGATGCTTTTTGTGTTATCCAAAACACTCCTGTGAAGTGGCTATTTCTGTCAAAGAGCTGAGAGAGAGAGAGAGAGAGAGAGAGAGAGAGGGAGAGAGGGAGAGAAAGAGAGAGAGGGAGAGAGGGGGATTTGCATGCAGGGAGCTGGAGCTGCAGAGGCCTTTGTTCCTGTCGATGACAAAAGCAGTTTGATCTCAATCCCCAGGTGTGGGATCAGTTCAGCACAACACACGCCCAGGGATGAATTCAGCTGCCTGAACACAGGCACTGGGTCATTTGTCACCGAGCATCTACAACACCTGTGTGGCCTGGGAGATAAAACACAAAGCTACAGCAAGGCTGGGCCCTCTGAAACAGGAACAGAATCCCCCATGGCATATCAAACTGCACTATCACTTCTGCAGGGGCTGCTGAGCTGAGCTCTTCATTTAGGCTGAGTTCAGTAACTCCCTGGGCTTCACTGCTTCTGTCAATTAGAGCTGACGTGTATTAGAGCTTAAATAATCAAATTAGCTGTTGATATTACTTGGAAATACCTAGACTTGTGGGTTTTAATCTGAAAAATCTTATAAATGCCTCCAGCTCCTGCCTGCAGCCCAGAGCAAAGTGAGCAACCTGTGTGGTGTCACCACAGAACAGTCCCCTGCCACACCAGGTGTTTCAGACAAACTCAAATCAATTGAGGCTACAGAAGTCAACATTTTTTGTCCATCAGATAATAATTTAACCCTGGATTTTCCCCTTGCACAGGGAAATTTGTAGGGGAAGTGTTAATGTAGGCATACTTTAGCCTGTAACATGCTCTAAGTGCATGCTTGAATGGCTGAATTTTAGCAAGCAGCAAAACCACACTCATTATGGTCCATTTGCTGAATTAATCAAGCTTCAGGATATCCTAATAAGCGAATTAATCTGTTTCCTAAAACAAGACTAAAAGCTTCGCACTGTCAAAGCAGAAACACATCTAGAGGGCAGCAACGATATTGTCATTTTTCACTAAATATAGAACCTGAGCAGAGACAAGTGCACAGTCACACACTGCACCAACACAGACTTTTTTTTCCTGTTTCTTTTAATTTTTCCCCCCTCTTTGAGGAGAATACATAAAAATTGCAAAGCTGTAAGTGAACTGCACAGTTTTCAGACCCTTGGTCAAAGAGCATTTTGCCCATATTCACAAATCACACTGCAGGGTAACCAGAGTGTGATCTGTCAACATGACTTTATTTGTCAAATAAAGAGGGAGGAAAAAAAACCCATATCACCAAAATAACAAAATGTCAGGGATAAAACATCTTCACAGACTGACAGACTTTGTTTTACGAATGCAACTGAAACTTCTCTGAGTCACTCAGCAGCTCCCAGGAGACACAGAGAAACAGAGAGCCAGGCACAGAATCTCCACGGGAATTTCTTGCAGTTAGGATGGAAATATTTTACTCAAACAGTTTATTCTAGCGTGGCAAACAAGAGGTGAGTTCTTTAAGCAAAAGTTCTTTTCCTTATGTTTTTTTCCCCCCCTTAAATGCTTTTTCATTGAATTTGCTGGCACTGGCAGGGTTTGACAGCATTCCCCACCCGAGCTGAGTGAGCATCAAAGCCAGAGAGGTGACAGGATGGGCACAGAGAAGGGGAGGGGCACCCAAAGCCTTCAATGAGCTGATCTGTGGAGGAACCTACCTGTCACTTTTTGTCTTGAATTCCATCCCCTACATGCACAGAGACTACAGGGAGGTGCAGAAATAGCCCCACGAGTACCAAAACTTAGCCATGGATCAATGTCTTGGGCTTCTCTGAGTTTTTCATAAGCTTTTCATACACTTTGGGCACTTCCCAGTCTGGATTTTCCAGTGTCTACAATGCAAAAGCTTTCCCTGACAGGGAATGCTATTGGGTTCATTCTGCTGCTTTTAGGAAATTGGAATCTTTGAGAGCCTGGTTTCTTAAACTGAAAAAGAAATCACTGAAACTGATGCAAAATTTTTACGGGCTTTCAAATGAGAAACAGACTCACAGATATATAAAATATATGCACAGGTATACAAAATATACTCACGGAAATATAAAATCAATGCAAAGAAAAGCTGTAGTTCCTAAAAGGTGGCAGCTCATGAACATGGGATACCTGACAGTTTAACAAATGCTGAGTTACAAACTAGAGCTGGATAAGCTCTTAGAAGAAGAAAGGCAATGCAAGGGTTTATTTCTAAATTGGTCTGATTTTGCTCTAAAAAAAATCAGTATAATATAACAAACCATCATTTCTCCCTCTGCCTCATCAAAATGCAAAACAAAATAGAACAAAACTACATGTCCTAGGCAGAAATCTTATGTTGATTCAAGCCCTCTCCTATCAGACCTTCATTTTGAGCTCTATTATTCACCTCTGAGATTTGCAAGATCCATTTCCCATTCTTTCATCAGTTGTCTGTGCTCATTTTATCATCTGCATGGGGAACAGAGCTGAGGTTTTCGCACAATGAGCCTCATCACAAACGAGGCAGCCCACAAACCAACCTGGTGAAATCATGCAAGTGGTCAGAATGTGTCAGTATTTGGTTTTCCCAAATTCTGGATGTGTTCTGCATGCAGTAATTCTATTTTTAAAATGCCAAAAGAGATTGCACCTGTGTATTCACACCTTTACCTGCTGTCCTACTGCTTTCCCAAGCTTTAATCACTTAACTATTATTTCCCAAGTTGCTACTGATTCCAAAAGTGTTTTTTGCACTACAACTTGGAGGAACTGCACACATGGAAGTGTCGAAGATCAACTGGAGGTAGCTACTCACCTTTTATGCTGAAAGGAGGAAAACATCCATTTCCTCAGAAAATAATGCTTCAGCATTTCAATAACATTTTTCCACCAGTCTAAATTTAATTAACATGCCACTGTTTTAGAAGCAGGGAATTTAAGAAAACTTATTAGCACTGCAACATAAGTATCAGCCACCACCGAGGAGAGGAGCAGGGAAGAACTTTAAATCAGGTCATTGATGAACTGGTGAAAGCATCAACAGAGTTTATAAAAACCAAACTGGGGTATTCAGTATTTTTTTTTCTTCCATACACAGGAAAAACATTTAAATTCTTTCCACTGTGTTCTGCACTGCACTGCCCTTAATTCTCAGAAATTTTCTTCTGTGTCTCAGCTGAGACTTGTCCAAGTAGTGAACTACCTGCTGCAATCAGAGCCAGCACCACCCAGCCCATTCCAGGTTCCCTCCTCTTTTATTGCAAAGACCAAGGTCTGAGATCAGAGGGCTTCAGGATGATTTTTGCCCTTCTCTGAGCCAACCTTTTACTCTGCTCAGAGTCTGGGGGGACAGAAGCTCATCCCTAAGAACAGATCTGGCAGGGGACTTTGTTTCACGGAGCCAAGGCACCAAACTTTTGGCCAGTTATCTGACCATGATACCTAGAGCTGGGGGAAGAATAAATTCACTTTCTACAAGTTTAAAATAAAATCTAAAATGTCAGGGTCTCTCTTTCACAGGACTTAAGGAGAATGCTGGCCCCACAAAATTAACACTACCTGCAAATGAGACCACCAAAACCCCAGCAACAGTTCAGAGTGAAACATGGAAATGAAATTATCCCTACAGCCAAAACCAAACTGAGAAAACGAGTGACAAAGAAGTGTGTGTGCATATTTGGAATTAATATGTTTAAAAACTCTTAATGAAGGGTCCAAAGCGTACTGACAGATGAGCAAAAGGAAATGAGTGTCTGGGTCCCACAGCCTGAATAATAAATTTCAGTGAGTCATCATGATTGTTTACCTCAAAGAATAAAGCATCCAGGAGATTTCTAAGGAGCCCCCATGCTCCCTTGCTTGGAATATTATTTGCCTCCTAATTTCCTCTCCTGTCTCCCGTGCAGAGCTGATGCAGCTCCAGCCACAACAGCCGGTCCCTGGTGAAGTTGCTGAGACAGATTCCAGCCCTCAGCCTTCTTTCTGTTTGTTAGACACAACTCCCTGCTCACCCAGCCAGCCTGGAAAAGGGACTGTCCTTCCAAAATACCGTTCTTAGGTGTCAGGACTTAGCACTTCATGAGCCAAAGGCTGTCTAATTATCCAGGTGGCTGAAGCACTGCTCCCAACACACTGAGCTGTACACATGCACAAACACACAAAGCACAACAAACCCTCCTCAGGCTGCAGAGGATATTTTCTGCCTGGATCTCCCTAAATGTACTTCAGCAAAGAGGAAACAGTGTCCACGAGTCTGCACTTTTGAGAAATCTGCATCATTCCAGGCAAGAATTTTGAATATACAGGCTGGAATGTGGAGGAAATGTTGATTCCCAAGCAAACTATTTTTATTTTATTTTTTCTTTCTTTAATGGGGATATATTTTGGGTGTCCCCAGGTGGCTTCTGAACACGAGATCTGTGTGAGAAGACAGGAGTCTGTACTTACTCGTGGTGTTGTATTTGATCCCATTGAAGAACTCCGGGCAGGGTCTTTCCACGAGTTCCCCCGCAGAGGTTCTGGGCCAGCAGGTCCCGATCTGGTCCGTGGTGGCATTGCAGTACGGACCTGGGGTTACAAAAACCAGACAGAAAGGGGAGAAAGAAGCACTTGAGAAAGCACAAAAGCCACACACTTTGCATCACAAAACAAACCGAATCTCAGCACTTCTAAAGCCCTTCCCGAGCTCTGCACCAGGTAACAATTCCTACCATCAAAGCCCAGGAAAGGGATAGAGGAACTCTCTAAAAAAGTCTCGTGCAAACGATCCAGGAGGCTGCAGTTCACATCAAATTCTTCTAAGATGAACTGAGAGATGGTCACATCCATTATTCCCTCTGGGACTGCTGGACTGGATCAGACTCCTTCACTCCTTTCTGGCTGTTTTTTTGTTTTCTTTCGGTCCCCTCTTCTCTCTCCCTTGCTGTTGCCAGAGGAGCAGCGATCCGCGGGCACCCCGCAGTCTCGTGTGTGCGAGCCTCTGCTGCTCGCAGCGCGCCGACAACTTGGAGAGTGCGGCTCAGCCCTCCGAGCTCTTCTTCCCTTTAAATCCAGGGCTCGGGAGCCAATGGGATCGGGCTGAGCCCCGGGTGAGGGGCTCACGTCTCCTCGCTGTCCCCTCGCAGCTCCAGCTGCCGCCTCACTTTGCCAGCCCGCTGCGCTGCTGCATCTCCCGCCCGCTCCTCCTGCCTCGCCCTCCCTCGCTCTGACACACAGAGGCACAGATTTATTGTTAGCTCCAGGGATGGGCGCTTTTGCAAAAATACTCGCTGCAAATTAAAGCCAGGGAGAGCAGGAAAAGCCATCAGAGGAGTAGAACTCCTCGGGTTTTTTTGTGGAGCAAAGCGATTCCTGTCTTTGCTGTGTGGAACTGAGGATGAGCAAGGATGCTGGGGCAGGGGGGGAGGAAGGAGCCGGTCCAGGAGCTGCAGAGCTGGATGCTGTGCAGGCCTTGAGAAAGAAGAGAATAAAATAAAAAAAAAAACAACAAACCAAAAAACCAGGGATGAAGGAGATGATCTTATAGAGGAGAGGCGTTGGAATAAAGGAATCTGGAGTAATCACAGAAGGTCCAGGTTGGAAGGGATGCCAAAGGTCACCTCACTCCAATACCCTGCCATGGGCAGGGACACCTTCCAATAGACCAGGGTGCTTCAAGCCCCATCCATCCTGGTCTGGAGTAGGGAAATCTGGAATAACGACCCACGGAATAGACAGAGTGGGGACAGGAGGGAAGGGCTGGGAATGCAGCCTGGGACAAGGCAGTGAGGGAACACATCTTTCAGCCACTCACACGGATGGGATGGGGAGGACAGTAGAGCAGGGCAAGGCACAGAGGGCTCTGAAGCAAAGGATGGATCATTCAGGGCACAAGGAAGAAAAGAAATGCCCCTCTCATTTTCCAGTGGTACAAGAGAGCAAGGTTTTCAGAAGGGATGAGCACCCAGACTGACCAGGAGCAAGAGGAACAAGAAAACCCTGGTGTGGGGAGAGAAAGAAAAGCAAAGGGCTCGAAAAACAGAGGACAGAGTGGGACAGGATGAGAAGGGTCTGGTGAAGGGGAAGGAGAAGTTAAGAAGGAGATGGTTATCTTTGGGTTATCTTTGGGAAGTTAAACCAGAAGGTTGGTTATCTTTGGGAAATCAGAGCTCAGCAGGGTGGAAACTGTTGAAGGTCCATACTCTGGGACATGCTGGAGAGCAGCTCACACCTGACCAGCCTTTCTGACTTGCTACACCAGGCTATGAGGAAATCCCTAAAAAATAGTGTTGCTAAAGGAGGATCATTTATGACCACAGATTCAGAAGGATTTTGGGAAGCAAACAGAAAACTGACTTGTAAGGGAGTAGACCAAGATCAGCAGATATGGAAGTGGTGGAGAGGAATGCAGAAACAGAAGGCAAGGACAGCAAAGAAAATTTGACAGACAGAAATGAATCCCAAAAAGGAATATTTACAGTCTGTTCACAGCTTTAGATTGGACAAGGTGTTTGCACTCAGCACAAAGCAGTGGTACAGGACTTTCTATAACCTTTGTCTCCCACACTGCAAAGGCCTGGACTTCCCTTTTATTCATATTTAAGATTGAAGGGTTTAATTCTTTCCTTTTGAAGGACCGAAAGAATCGTGGCATCCAAAGAGAAGAAAAAGAAAAAAAATAACTGCGTTAGAACAACAAATAAATTAACAACATGCACCGAGGAGAGAACTAGCCAGGATGTTATTTTGCCATCTGGGAATCTGGAGATTTTTTAACATTTTCAGATTGCAATGGCAGAGAGGGGAGGAGTGCCACTGTGGTTTTGGGATAAGTATTTTTATTTGAAATATCTAAAAACCCACAAGAATAACAAGTGTACTAACTCTCTAGACACTGTGGTATTCTGAGGCAAGTGAATGCATCTCTCTGCATCTCTGGAGCCTTGATCTCCTTCCCAAGTGAATGTTCCCAAAACTGCAGCCCTTCTGGAAAAAATCTCAATAGTAACAAATTAACCCTTGTCAACACCAACAGATCTCTTAGCCATGCACCTCTAACCCCAAAAAGCAGGCCAGAAAATTTTTTTAGCATCAGTCATGTAACACGACCACCACCAACCTGCTGGTTGGCTTTGAACAGGGCTTGGAGGAGAAAACCCTTTTCCTTGAATTTTCAGAGTGAGGGATAAAGGGTACCCTAAACTCTCTTTTCTCCTTCCTGACAGTGCAGTTGAGCTCATACAATTCCTTATTGTTCCTCAAGCTGAGCCTCTCAGGGTGGCTTTGAGACCTTCTCACAGGACAGCATCTGAAGGTGCTCAGTGGCCACTCCCACACAGGCAGCACTGAGCAGTCAGCAGGACACTGGTCCAGGATGTTGTAAGATTGTTTTTTTTTCTGCTTCTGCTGCCTCTCTGCAGGAGAAAAATCACATAGCCTGGCCAAAAGTCTTCATTTCTCACCTACTGTCTGCCCTTTCTATTTTTTCACACTGTTTGTTCAGCACACTGGAATCGAAATCCTGGTTGGAGGCTTTGGGCACTGGAGTTTCCTGAATTTTTTGAGGAATGCATCACTTAATAAATTACAAAAAAAGAACGTCAAGTTTCAAAAAAAAAAGTAACTACTTTTAAATTTGGTAAATGCTTCACGTTCCTAAATACTGCCCAGTGTTTTCCAGCATAAACTCTTGAAGATTTTTCAAATGGTTTGAATATTACAGAGTTGAACACTAAGCTGGATTTCATTTCAGTTCTGTTCTTTATAGTGGTTAACACCTGAAACAATAGCCCTGAATTAAACTAAATATTTTTTCAGGATCAAGAGAATGATTTCTTCATTTAAGTGAGAAGAGCTAGAAAATCTTCAATTTAAACTGATTTCCATCTTTTCGGTTCAAGCTTTAGAATATCAGAAGCAGTACATATTGTACAATCCTCTTGTGTTTTATATATTTAGTAATAATAATAAAAATTTTAAAAACCTGCAAAAATAAATATAGAGGGGATGAACGCTAAGGAATAAGTCCAAATGAAGAAAATAATTTATTGTTCCTCATTAAACAAATCAGCACCATTCTTTAATGACCCCAGTTCTACTGTAACCTCTTGATGAAAAACTACTTTTGCAGCTACCCCTGGGTACAATTAACCACTTCATCAAAGTTTCCCTCTGACTGCATCTCGTGAAATCCTGATTTTGTCAGTTGGACTCAGTTGATGTGAAAACATTGTTCTTTATGCAAGAAGAAAATTCAATTCCATGAAAGATTGACAGAAATCCTGCAGCTGCTGACACTCTGCTTCCCTGCTGATGGTGCACGTGACACAAATCAGACCTCGCAGGCAGCAGAGATCTGCCTTAGAAATTCCTCAGCACCCCAAGAAAGCTGGGATTTGGTTCTTGGCAGGCAGAAAAGCTTCAAAGTGGGCTCGTTCCTGTGAGCTGCTATTCACTGGTTGGTCTGGGTGCATGTGCAAGGTTCTGCAAGAGAACAGGATGGACAAATAAACCTGTCCACACACAGAGGGCTCGGAAAGACCCTTTGAAGAGGACTTACTAAAAGGTCACCTACAGTTCTTCTGGGAAAGGAATGAGCTCTGCTCAGAAATGGCAATGGAAACCTCTGTATGTCAGCCCTCACACCACTGCTACACAGCTGCTTTCTTAATCTACAAGCCACTCCAAGCCACAGCTGGTGGAATTAGCCAGAGCACAGCTTTTCATTTGCCCCACTAACAGTAAGCAGCAAGGATGAGCTGTGATTATCCAGCAACATCAACACTCAGCTCTATGCAGACCCAGGCAGTCACTGTGTTTGGAGAGGGGCAAGGAGCTCCAGAAGCACCTGGCTTCTCCTCAGACACTCAATCTACACAAATTGAAGAAAATCCCGTGTACTTCAAGACCCAAAATGATTATTGAGAGGAGGGGGAAAAAAAAAGCAAACAGGAAAAATAAATAAAGAACCCAAATTGTCTCATCATTTCCCTTCTTCAGAGAAAGAAAAGCCACTGCATTCAGCCTCCCACTCCAGTGAGAGTTTACCCCTCATGTTCTCTGTCTGTCCATGTGAAGAACACCTGCCCCCCAGGCACAGCAGTCACCCTCTGTTCTGCTTTGTAACCAGGCTGAGGACAGGACATGCACAGCATCTATCAGCGTGGTGACAGCAGTGTCCCCTGTGCCTCAGTGCCATTTGGCTTTCAGGAATTTTACCTCAGCAGTGTGGAAGTATCACAGCGAGTCACAGCCCCAGTGCTGGCTCTTCAGCTCTCATTCTCCTACCCCAGGTGTGTACAACCACATCCAGGCTCTTCTTTTAATGTATAAACTGGTCTGTTGTATCAGTCATGGAGCTGTTACTTCTAAATATGAGGCTGGAGGGTTTCAAACGGCACAATGAATTTTTTCTCGTCTCCTTTTCCTCTCTGAAAAGTGTCCCCCAGTAATCCTTTGTTATTGCAATGACCTTCCAGCACCAAACTTTCAAGTTACTGGGACTATTCAGCTTGGTAAGGAATGCAAGATTTTGAGGAAGGTACAAATGTACCAAAGTGGCTTCTGGACCATAAATCTCAAGGCCTTGCTTCTCAAGCTGCACTGCAAAACTGCTCTGACTGCACTTCTCAAATGCAGTGACAACAACACCATGACCTGGTAGAATATTTATGTTCCCATTCCAGGTGTGTAAATGCAATTTTCAGAGTGGGAGCATGTTCAGACCACAGGAAGCAAGGTGATTCAAGCAGCAAGAGACTGAGGACAGCTGAAAGATCTCCACAGACAGCTCCAGAAGTGCCATGGAGATGTCACTTATGGCTGACTCTCTGCCACACCACACCGTGGCTCCTCACAATGAATTCCACTCTGCCACAGGAGTAGACTGCTAAAGGAAACCCCTTCTCAAACTGAGGGCTACACTTTGAATCAAAATCTGGACCTTTCTGCATCTACTTGAGACCTAACTTAAAGCTCAGAGTTGAAAATTGTTGTATGTAGAGAGGAAGATCAGACACAGACATACAGAGATTTTTGTTTCAGGTGAGCAACTTTTGTTAGAAACAGGAGACATCCTTTATTGCTAGAAATGAAGTATGACTCCACTGAGCAAAAATAAAATTAATAAATGCAGGTCTGTGGTGATGAAACTTCACAGCTTCATTGATGCTAGAAAATATTTACTGGGGGTGTAAAAAGATCCAACAGCATAAATAATAAATAGCTCGTAGTCATTTATTATTTATGCTGTCGAATCAATATATTTCAATATAATATCAATATATTTCTTTTGGCACATTCTCTACAGCTATAAAACCTGTGTGAGTGAATCATGTTACACGAGACAAATGATGAGACACTGCAGGGAGATTACAAGAACACAAAACACACAAAAGAACCAACCTTGACACACTAATAAACTGACAGAGTTATTTTTCTTGAAGTGAGCTCTTTTGGATGAATGTGCATCATCTACTGCATAAGAGCACAGTGACAATTCCAGAGTAACTCTGGTTTTATACAGGGTCAAATTCAGAGTCAGCACTTCACAGAGACACAAGAACACAAAGGAACCCATCTGATACATTTATCTATGCCTGGCAATGCCCTGGTGCTCTGTTTACAGCAGAATAGCATTTTGCTATTCTGTTTACAAAAAATAGCAAAAATAAAGGGGGTTAAGTCCCATCTGAACAAATGATGACCACGATGATGTGTGTCATTAGTCCCACTCTTTCTGTAATGTATAATGGGACCACTGCCAAAAAGGATGTAGAGTCAGGGTCTTGTCCAGTTCTCCTCACAACACATCAGCCACAAAAGTCCTTGTGGCATAATTCAGGATATGCCAAACTTTTGCTCTCCCTGCCTCCCATTCTGCTTTGTTGTCCTTCCTTTCAGTGCCTGCTGGGAAGATCTGAGTAGTCTTCCCATGCATCATAAGCTGGGAGATGTAAAGAAATAAAAGACACCAAAAGTTTCTCAAGTCAATCCCTCATTTCCTCTGGAAACTCCCAGGCACTGCACGGTGCCTGATTTTGAAACAGCAGGTAGCTCAGAAAGCAAAAAGAGAGAGAAGCAACACATGATCATGCTGCTCAGTATCCCAGCTCTAAAAATGACCCAAATCAGATGCCACCAGCAAAACCAGCCTGCTCCAAATAGCCATGATCTCTTCAACAGGGCTTCCAAAGCAACCCTAACAGAAGAAGTCAGAGAATTATTGATCCTTTGGGGTCTGGGCCCTGCTGCCATGGTCTAGCATGCGTGGTAATTACAATGCCGAGACTCTCAGGTTTAACCCATCCAACTCAGATTTCCTTGGGTTTTCTTTGAGGAGCCCCCTCAGTCTGGCATTGGAACCCTGGGCTGGCGGCTTCTGTACTCCTTTGGGCCCAAACCAAGAGGAAAATCCAGGACTTGTCACAGATTGAAACACTGCAGAGCTGCCAGCTCTCAGGATTGCTCTGACTCTGCTTTCCATGAGTTATCAAAGCTGCCAGTTATCAGCCAGCAGGATCTGGACTCTGATTTCACTGCTCAGAAGTGTGTGACCTGCAAGATCTGAGCTACTCCAGCGTATCTGGACTAGCCACATGAGACTGGCAGAGAAACTCAGGACCTTGGGAAGATCCATCCCTTCTGAAGCAGCAGCCACAGGGCAAATATTTTATCCTCAGGCGTCTCAGCTGTTCTGGGACACCAGAAGATATCTGGGCAAAACCTGGGCCTGTCAAAAAAGGGAAGAATCCCATCAGCAGCCTGTCACAGGGAGTCTTTCACTATCATAACCTAGGTTTTACACTGTGTAGTAGATTTTTATTCCTTGGGTTACCTAATTTAAATCATTCATAAATGTGGGATTAAAACACAAAGAGTAGCACAAGCAGCAGCCTTGTAGAGCAACTAAAGTTTTCCTGACAATTTTGTTCCCTTAGCTGAACTGTTATGTTTGTAACATATCTCAGAGAGGAAACAAATTTTAGACACATTTCCTACAGTGCCCCCAGTGCACATGTTTCCAGAGATGTCAATTAACTGAGGTGTGCAAGCAACAGAAAAAAAGAACTTTAGCAATGAGATTCACCTGATGAGATCGATTTTGTCCCCAGCTCTAACCAATACCCTGAGTAGATCTGTGCTGTCTGTAAGAGGAACCAACTCAGATTGATGTAAATGTCTGCATTAATCAAATTAATCTCATTCCACATGCCCTGAACAAAGATCAAATTGTTTGCTGAGCTCTTCCCCACTGGCCCACCTTGTCTCCCTCGAGTGTTTGGCAGCTGTAATCCCATAACTTTGGGCCTATCATTTCATGGGAGAGCAAACACATTTGAAATTAAACACATCAGGAATAAACAGGAGAAGAAAAACGTCCTGTTAGGACAGGACTACCACAATGCCAGAGGCATTATGTTTAGAGATTCCCTGTCTTAGATTTAATGGAATTATTTACCAGAGGAAATCAATACAACACAAACACTGTGTAATAGATTTGCATCTCTCTGCCAGCCACCACTCAGCAAACACCAGAGAAAATGCCTGGAAATGAAGTGGCAGGAATCATGAGCAGAATACTGACTTTGAGAATCGAGAGAGTGGTTCTCAAACACATCATTTTCACCAGACAGTGAGGAGGATCCAGTCACACCAGACACCAGCTGGAATGATTAGGCATGAAAATGGATTATCATAATATTGTTATGGCCATGATAGCTGAGAAAAAAAGAATGTAATAATTGCCTGATCTGTGATTTTCAAACTGCTACTGCACACGTTTGCAGCCCCAGAAGAACAGCGAGGATGTCAGAACATTAATTCTGTTGCAATAGCTTCTATCTGTGTCTGCAATCGGTGACCTCACATAATTTTGGATACCTCCTGGGATAAAAAAAAAAAATCCCTTTCCAGATCTCCTCCCAAGCTTGGCTAAAATCCCCTTGATGTTTTTACCACCAGGGCCAGTATTTATGATTCTGCAGCTCAGGGTCCTTCAGGTCTTGTGTGGTTTAGGGGATTTGAGAGGTCCAGAAGGATTCATCTCACCTAATTCCAGCCACCTCAAATTTGGGTGTCTAGACTGAATCAGGTTCTCTAACAGTCTCCAGGGAAATGGCCACTTTCAAAGAATGATGATTCATTTAATTTGGAGACAAATACCATCTTCAAATTTACAATTTATAGATATTCTTCTTAGTAGGATGTTACTCACCCCAAGAGACATTTGTACCTTGGAAAGAGCTCTCACCTGCCAACACATCACATTTCTGAGATGGGCATTGGAGTTTTTCTTATGTGTCAGACAGAAATTGAAAACTAGGACTTGATGCTGCTTTGAAATGCACATATTTGTTTAAATACTATGTTTTTATTTGAATTTTAATGATCTTGTATAAAACTTAAACAATCCTGTTGTTTCAAAGCATACATTTTGAGCCACCTGTAAATTATCTGTGTCCATTTTGTGTCACAAAACTTTCACAATAAGTATAAACCTTGAAAAACAGTTTAAAGCCTCAAAATGCAAGTTTTTTTCCTGTTCTTATCAAGTCTTTGGATATGCAGATCTCAATCTATAACTGATTCCATCAGCATTGGTTGCAGTGGATTTTTACAAAAGCCATGGATCAATCCACAAGAATTCAAAGCAGAACAGCTGAAAACTGAAATAAGCACCAACACTAAAACAGATTTATTTCAGCATAGATGTAAAACATGGGTAAATATCATCAAGTAGCTGATAATGGGACAGAGATTTTAATAACAGGTGCAGCAACAAATTAATCCTGGGAAGTGTGGCACTCCCAATCTGCCTGACAGCACAGCTGGGTTTCTTTCCCCAGGATGTGTTTGTGTTTTTATTTGGAAAACTGCATGTCTCACCTCAATGAATATTAAACAATGGTTTTGGGGGAAAAAACAACCTTCTGATTAAATATTTGGTCACTCATATGCTCTCATACTCAATTGCAAAGGCAAGTTCTTATTGCTCAGCAAGTGATGCTTCTCTTCTGGACTCGTCAAATCTCCTCGTTAACCTTCCAAAATCTCTGACCACCCCTCAGAGTGCCCATCCATGATGTTGCTAACTGCCAGTTATCATAAGCAGATGTCAAAATCTGTGATTGATGCCTAGAAAAAAAGATTATTTTCCAGTATTTCTTCCCCTTCCCCAGTTAATAAGATCATCAGAATCCTCATTTACAGCAATGTTTCAGGCAATAAGGGCCCGGTCATCACACCTTTACCTTTGCGGGCTACAAAATGAAGAAATACTAATTATTAATTTTCTTTCGAAATTTTTTTTTTTTTGCAGGTATCGCATTCTGAATACTATGAATCACCTTTGTGAGGACTGAGTTCTTTTAATTTTCAATTCCTGTAAAGTCAGTAAGTACAAAAGCTGTCAGTTTACCTTACAGTTTATCCCCTTCACACAAATAGCCCTTATTAGACAGAAATACCGAAGGAGTACACACATATTATTTCACTCACAGAGTTTTTCAGGTGCTGTGGAATTCCTCTGGATCAAAGGACTGATGTAAGCGAGGTGTAAGTCATCCCTAACAGGGCTGGAAGTTCCTACCTCTGAAACATGCAGCAGATCTTTGTGCCCCTGGTTTCTCTGCCAGAGCTCATGCCTTTCCCTCGGCCACTGGAGGGCTCTCCTAATTCTTCATTACTGCAAAGGAAACGTCTGATTGAGGAGAGGACACACTGCAAAAACTTGCCTGGAGTTACCTGAATGCAGAATCAGCAGCTACCAAAACAGGAAGAGCTCACTGGCTCATCCAGAGAGCCGCAGGTGGAAAAAGATGATTTTACTGCCCTGCCTTTGGCAGCAGGAAGTGTTGCTACAGTAAGAGATGAATTTCCCTGAAAACTTTTTCCACACAAGTTTATGAAGTGCACAAGTGATTATGGGTTTGAGATGGCCAGCAGTGTTCGCCTTCATCACCCATTCCTCCCCACACTGCATCGTTTGGCTCTGAAATCACTGCACAACTCAATTCCTCTTTCAGCTAAGTGTGATTTCAGCCCTCTGCCAGCTCATTTCCAACTTATTTCCCATCCCAATACCAATTTCCCAGGCTGGTTCAATTTGCTCTTGATGGATCAATCATCTTATCCTGGTCATATTAGTGCTGCTCCTGGGGAAAGAGGAGACTGCTTCAGGTTTTCCATTCTCCTGTGGGAAGAGGGATGTTCTGCCCACACTGCTGCAGACTATTGCCAAATGAAAATTTCTGACTGTTTCTTTTTGCCTTGTTCCTTTTTAGTCAAAAGGGCTGAGTTAGTTAAACCTAAATTGTCTTGTGGAAACAGAATAATTTTTTCAGTCTTTTTTAAGGCTCTATTGAGCACCAAAATAAAAAAAAAGTAGCTTTGCTCACCCCAGAATGATAATTTGGGCTGACCTTTCCCTTGTGATAAAGCAAAGCCAGCTGTAGATCCTGCTTCACTCATTTTTGCCCTACAGCCCGTCACTCTCAGCTCACCCAAACTCTTGGGTATATCCTGAATCAAAATCAAGGAGGATGTAGATTTTGCCATGATCCTGGTAAGGTTTCTCTGAGTTACCTTGAATTATTTTTAATTTTAAGTGAGATACAAGCCGCCAGCCCATCAGGCATGGCAGAAAATACTTCATTTTCCAGGAATTAGAAGTAGCTTTGAATAAAGAGCCCTGGCTGTGGTCATTTTATCCCAAATCCTTTGAGATAGTCTCATACAGATAGAAATAAATACCAGTGAAAATGGACAAATGGATTTTCTTGGCCTCTGTGACTCTGCTTCTGTCTTTGAATATAAAATTAGCTAGAGCTGGGCTGAAACATGCTAGGGGTCATTTAAATTACACCTTAATTATGTAGTCTGAATTGTACTGGATTTTTAGCTTGCCAGGTGACAGAAAATGTAGACAGAAGAATAACAGTGTAAATTTTTGAGCAGGAATTTATGTAAGTTTCCTAGATTTTTTTTGAAATCTGCAGCTTTCCAAATGAAATAAATGGTTGGGATCCTTAAATTTTAGATGTTGATAAGTGTTCAAGGCCAGGTTGGACCTGTTGAAGATCTATTCCAACACTTGCAATTTCCTGGAAGTGGAGTCTGAGGTGTCTGACTTAACTGTGGTTGTCTACCTTATGTATATTTAACTTCTCCAAGTCTATATTTTTTTTTATTTTAGGTATTTTATTTATTGATATATTTTATTGATTTATATACATTACTATTATTATTATTATTATTATGGCATTGGAAGTAGATGAACTTTAAAGTCCCTTGAAACCCATTCTATGATTGTGAGCAAAGGTTATTTCTCCAACACAGTCCTGTGAGTTTAACATTAAAATTCCACTCTCCACAAAAATCAATAGCTGAGTGTTCCCCCACACCAAGAAAACCATGGCTTCATTTAAAATAATTGATTATTTTATGGAGACGAAAGAACAGCCCAATTTACCCTCTTCAGATAAAATAATACACTCCTTATAAGAAACTTCTTATATAAGAATAATTTATGGGTTTTAGAAGAAAACACCACCCCTCTTCAGCAGAATTATACTGGTTTTTATGGATTATGTTCCCTAAAAGTCTCTGCTGGAGGCAAAACCTGCAGAAAATATAAACTAAGCGGGCCATAAAAAATTGATAGATGGGCACTGCTCCTGCCAGCACTTCTGTGAGTTGGAGCTGATGTGGCTGGGATCATTTGTCTCAGTTTATGGTCTGCAGAGGAGCTGTCGGGACAGAGAACTCTCCAGGCTCCCTTAAAAGTCAAGAGGGATCCACTCTGTGAAGTCAGTGGACTCTCTGGGATGATTTCTGTCACCATAAGGAGACACTTAAATTGGATCAGATAAATTGTCTTTGCAAAGTGTTCCTTTCTCACCATTGACAATAAAGACAACCTGGGCTGACCTGCTCCCTGGGACATGTCTGTGCTATAAATGTCTGAACTGAGGGACAGGAATTCCATCTGTAGGGAAAATAAAACTTCCAGGCCTGGAAGAGCTTGGCTGCAAAAACCTCCTCGCTTTGTGCAGAGTTGGATGGCTCCATGGAGGATTTGCTTGATTTGCTCTGGCTTTTGTCTTTTGCACAATTTTCCGTGATGAATTTATTTTGGCTGCGCAGGAATCCTGTCCTAACCATGATGTCCTGCATCCAGCCTGGGGTCCCCAGCACAGGAAGGACCTGGGGCAGCTGGAGTGAGCACAGAGGAGGCACCAAGGGGATCAAAGGGATGGAGCAGCTCTGCTGGGAGGAAAGGCTGGGAGAGCTGGATTGTTCAGCCTGGAAAAGAGAAACTTCAGTGTGACCCAGCTGTGGCCTTCCAGTACCTGAAGGAGGCAACAAAAAAGATGAGGAGAGATTGTTTATAATGGCCTGGAGTGGCAGGACAAGGGGGAATGGCTTCCCACTGTCAGAGAGAAGGTTTAGATTGGATATTAGGAAGAAATTCTTCCCTGTGAGGGTGGGAACCTGGCAGAGGTGCCCAGAGCAGCTGGGGCTGCCCCTGGATCCCTGGCAGTGTCCAAGGCCAGGCTGGGCAGCACTTGGAGCAGCCTGGGATAATGGAAGCTGTCCCTGACATGGCAGGGGGAAACTAAACCGTCTTTAAGATCCTTTCTAGCCCAAACCATTCTATGACTCTACAATTTATTTTTACCGACCAACAGCACCAACTAAGAGGAAAGCGAAGAAATAATTAGAAATAATGAGCTGTATCCTATAACTGCACCTGCTGACTTCACAAATCCATGGTCCTTGCTGAAGCATGTGGGAGGCTGTTACAAACAAGCAGCTAAGCAACAGCACTAAACCAACCCATTTTGCCCCATTTTCTGGACCTAGTAGGAGTTGAACTGCTTAGGACCAAGAACTCAACACAACCAGGTTGCTACAAAGCACTCAAAAAATACCCAGCTGCTGCAAACTGCTGATATGGGGATTTTCTGCTGAGTATCTTCCATTTGCATTGCAAAGAGATTTTAATTTTTCAGCATTTACACTTGTAGTGTTAATACAGCCCATCAGTTTGGGACCAATGTAATTTTAAGAGCAGCAGTTAAGAGAAGAAAAGTCTCATTGAAGCACATCCTTTCCAGAATAAATATAAGGAGCAGGAAGGAGGCAAACAAGCAACTATAAACTGTTACTGTTTAAAGGATAAAATTCTCCTCCATTCTGATTGTGTTGAGATCTGCAGTGTTTATCCCAAGAGACATGCTGATCTGGTTTAGCTTCTAGATCCTATCCTAATGACAAAATGAATCCTAACAATAAAAGTATGATTTATAACCACGAGACAGATTTGGAGTTTCCATCTCTGAGATTAGAAGTGCCCCAGAAAATGAGAACTCATTGGTCTCCTAAAAGCTTTCATTAATGGGCTGAAACAGTAAAAACAAAGGAAAAACCATTAAAATAGAAAGCAGCTGGGAATCTATGAATGCGGAGTTTACATGGATTTGCAAAGAACCAGGTACAGAAAATGAAGGTTTCCAAGAAGAGCTGGTAACCTTCCAGCAAGGAATACAAATGCCTTCATGTATCAATTTATTTTATCCTGTGATTTGCTCCTAAGAGCAGCCATTTTTCTGCAGAAGCCTCTTTCTGTGTGCTGACTGTAAATCAGTAAAGAGCAGTGGCTGGTTCAGAGGTAGGCAGGCACTTGGGTGACCTGGCCCTCTCCAGGATGACAAAATACTGAGATTGAAGCTTGAACAGGCCAGAAAGAGACTCTGCATCTTTTTTATCCTTGTTCCATTGCCTCCAGGCCGTTCCCTTGCCTTTGGACATGATGTGTCCTCCTCTCCCAGCTGCTGCAGCAACACCTCCTTGGCTTTATCACCTGACTCAAAGTGTCACTACTGACAGAACGGGTTCTGAAAGGTTTTTCAAAGAATTCTGCCTGCACTTTAAGGTCCCTTCCAGCTCTAAGGACCCAGAATGCTGAATAACCCCTTCCTTTACATTTCTGAGCTACATCATCTCCACCAAAGTGTGCTGATGACACAAAAAAATGGTGCCTTTTCAGCATTAAAGCAGATTCCCCCGTTATGAATCACCAGAAATGGCCCTCAGTGGCACAGGAATCGTGGAAACAGAAGCCCACAGCAATGGAAAATAAATGTTACATGCCAAGCAGCAAGTGATAGGACGAGAAGAAACGGCCTCCAGCTGCACCAGGGGAGGTTTAGATTGGATATTAGGGAAAAAATTCCTCATCCACAGGGCTGCAAGCATTGAGCCAGGCTGCCCAGGGAAGGGTGGAGTCACTGTGGAGATGTGGACATGGCTGAGTGCTGGATTTAGGACTGGATTTGAGAATTTTAAAGGCCTTTTCCACACAAATGATTCCAATAATTCTAGGATCATTCTTCAAAATGAACTTGCTGCTTTCCCTAATTGAACTCCTGTTGTTCACAACAGCAATTTCCTGGGATATTTACTATTCAGTTTATTGGAGAAACACACCAAAATGCAAGCCAAGGGCTGCAAAATGTTGTTATCTTAATTGCAGTAAAATGAATGTAAGCAGAGAAGAGGATGATAAAAGAGAGAGGCAGAATTATTCTCTCCTAATTTCAGGCATCCACAGTGGAGAGTGAGTTTTACCTTCATAATTTTAAAATGTGGAAAGCTCTGAATTTACTCAGACAAGCCTCTAACTTTCTAATCATTTTCTGATTAGACATAACTGGAAAAAATAATGTTTTTAAGGACATTTTTTCCTTTATGGATTTAATATGATTTTTTTTTAAATAAATGGATTTTCCAAGCTTGTAAAAATTTTTCCCTTGTTAAAAGAAAACATTTACACTTACGGAAATCAATTTTTTTTTTTTTTTTAACTCTAGCAGTAATTGTTGAAAATGAAACACATTCCTAAATCTGCATGATTTTTCCTAAAAGTAAAAATTGTTTTACTCTCACTTAGGAAATGACTAGCAACTAGAAGTATTAATCTTTTAAGTAAATTTTTTTTACAGTTTGTTCTTGACTATGGGAAATTTTAAATTATCATTGCCATCGTGTTGGAAATTCCTAAACAGAAAGGAACAGCAAACTCTCTAGCTGTAATTGTATTTACTCCTTGGGAATCCCTCAGTGCTTCAGGGGAACTGAAAGAAAATTTTTGTTGGAATATTCCGTGGCAGCTGCTTCTCCATTAAGTCTTAAACCACTGAGCTTGTGCAGAAATGGCAGCAGAAGAAGAAAACCCTAAAAAAATCCCAGCTACCCATCCATCCCCTGATCATGAGAGCAAAGTCCAGCTCTAGCTCCTGCTCCACCTCATCTCCACCAGCCCCATCTTTCCAACTGAACTTGTGCAGAAATCTTAAACCACTGGACTTGTGCAGAAATGGCAGCTGGAGAAGAAAACCCTCAAGAAGTCCCAGGTAGCCATCCATCCCCTGATCTTCAGAGCAAAGCCCAGCTCCAGCTCCTGATCCACCTCATCCCCATCTTTCCAAGAGCCCAGCAGGCTCTGTGAGATGAGTAAAGACTAGAAATCTGCAACAAGATGTAGAGGGGGACCTGAAGGTCCAAAGAGGAAGACAGGGTGAGAATGGAGGTCTCACATCTCAGGTATTTGTGAAGGAGCAGGAAGGAAGAGGAAAGAGGGCATAGGGAGAGTCTGGAGAAGAGGGGGACACACACTCAGCTGTGCCCCAGTGCTCATCCCCTCCCCATCCAGTGAAATTTCCAAATGAGCCCTGAATCTTTGCTGTCTCGGGAACAAGGTGAGGGTGAAGGAAAACACTGACTCAGACTGCACTGACTGGCACGAGGAGAAATAAAAAAAAAAGATCTTCGGAATGCAGCTCTACTGCTGCTTATTCATGGCCACCCTGAGAGATTCCAGGAAGAGAAGTGCGGGACGGACCAAAGGCTATCATGGTAACAAGGTTAGCAGCACTTCTGTCCCACCTAAAACCCTGTCACTGCCTGTGCTGAGGTGTCTGGGCAAATTCTCCTTGAGGTAAAGCCCACAGCTGACCCCCTCCTAGGCTCAGTGCCAGAATATTCTGCAGCAGTGAGGTCTGCCAGGACCAAAGTGACTCAAGAGCTTTCTTTAACTCACTTGGGCTGTGTTTCAGTTTTCCCTGTCAGGTTTCATCCCGTGTTTGAGCCTTCCCAGCTTCTCAGAGCACGCAAAGGCTGGGCATGAGCAGGTATGCTTTCTGCCTTGCCCACATCCTTATTCTCTCCCGTGACAGCCTTGCCCACCTTGCCTATTGATTAATTAAGCAAATATATTTACCCTATAAACACACCCACAGCATCCACCACTAACATTTCCATATCAATAACCAGCTGTATCCATGGCACAGATAAAGAGGGCAGATGTTTTTATAATGCTAATCACCTTCTCCATGCTCCATAAAACCTTTTAAATACCATCTTTTGTAGGGCATAAAGGTGTTCCTGCAGCACAAAACACACCAATCATAGTCAGTGTCACACTGTCATAATTTATATCCTATTTTCTCCGCATCAAAATATGTAAATGGTACATTTCAGACAGGAGGAGAGCGGTTGTTAGAGCAGGGGGAAAGGAGACAGGAATTTCAAACCCAGCTCCAGCTAATGCTGGGAGGTTGGACAAGTTATCTCCAGTGCCCTTACTTGAGCTTCCAGTAGTCACTGCATTGTACATTTTCATTCACTCCCTTCTCCAGAGTTCTCTTCCCTGGAACTTCACACCAGCCACCAAAAACTCAAATGGAGTCCGTTTTTTTAGCATGATTGTAACTATCAGCTCCACCTCCGGGACCCTCGACGCTTCTGAGCAAGATCAAATGAAGGTATCAACACTTGAGAGACGCAGCTAAAAGCAAGAGCAGTTGCATCAATCAATTAGAAAGCTCTCAGGTTGTGTGTGGGCTTGCCAGGCTACCACGGAATATTTAAAACTTTTGCAATGCAAAAATGTCAGCTGCTTGCTTTTAATTGCTCTGGGTTCAGTCCCAACCAAGTACTGCAGGCAGCCTGCAGAGCGAGAACGCCTCAAGTTCTGATATTCTAAAGGTGACTGCCTTTGAATTCTTGGCAAATAATTTCAGTTTTCATCTTTCACCATACACAGAATAGAGGTAAAAATATCCACCCCTCAGCTTCCATGGATTCTGATTTTGCTATGAGTTTTTAAAGTTTTAAACTCCACAAAATTAGCCAGAACAAAATTATTTTGTTTACTGAAACACTGGAAGCAAGAAGTAACTGCAAAATTGTGGATTTAACATAATGCACCACAGTCACAGGCCTCCTGGAATGAGAGTAAGAGTTACAAAGTGCCCTGAAATCTGCAATGCAGATCAAAAATCGAGTATTCTTTGCTTGCTCCATCTGTGGACTATGGGACTGCAGAAAAACAAGGTAACAGATACCATGTAATGCTGCATAGATTTTTCCTTTACTGTGTGTTTCCCTCAATCAAACAGACATGTTTATTTCATTGTCTTGTGGATGTTGATAAAATTCTGACGATTTTAACAGAAAAATAGAACAATTTTTACTGTGCATGTTTCAACTGCTGACCCTGAGCTCTCTGCCTCCCTGTTGAAAATGGTCATAAAATCTTATCCTCCAGGTAGGGGAAATAATAGCCAAAAACTTAATAACATGTATGGCTACATTAATTTTCATTGTCAACGTGTAAAAAATAATTGCTTTTTTAAAATGCACATCTGCGGGGTGAATTTCTGTATCACCTCAGAGATCTGTAGCACAACAAGCTATTTTACAGCAACCTAAAAAACCCTTTTTTTTCTGCTAATAAGAATTTTACATTTGGATCTGAGAAGGTTTCATAAGAAATTAAATAAAAGAAGACCAGTAATCCATCAAAACAACGTGAGAGAACACCAGCCACATCTGAGTGAACTGGGCACTCACCCAAGCAGAAGTGACAAGCACTTTAGGTGGCAACAGTGGCATTAAAACAGCATTTCCCTCCTCTGAAAATCAAGACTTTTAAAACCTCTATGAGTAACGGAAAAAAAAAAAAAAAGGTGAACATCCTGCATAAATAAACGTCTAAACTGAGTTTATTTATCCATGAAGGAAACGGAGATCTGTGTGAAGTTTTAAATTAACTCAAACAAGAGAACAGATACATTTTTCTGGAGAGAAGACAGCAAAAAATACTGATGATACTTCTAAATCCTGGAAGTGGGAAGTTCATCCAGTGGTTGCTGGAAGGACAGTTTCAGCATAATGATACTTTTGATTTCTAAAATAATCCGATACTGATATATACTTACATGTGTATATTTTTATATATAAAGGTATAGGTATATTTAACAACCCACAACGAATTGCTCAGACAAGAAGCTGCCCATCTTAGTCAGAAATCTTGTATTTAGCTGATACAAATTTCAAAGAGCTGATGCCCACTGAGGTGTGGCTCCACACTGAGGATTCATCTAAAGATTTCACACCCAGTCCCAGGGACGAACTCAGCAGCACTCTCCTTGAACAGATTAACAGCAAGATTGCAAATACATCTCTCTTCTGACATTAACTCCTGCCCCTTTATTTACACAGAAGGCAGCGAGTAATAGTCTCCCACCTGCCGTGGAATTACCTCAGGGATACTTTCAAAGAAAGAGCAGGTTCTTAGGGGAATGATTAATTTCCTGTAACTCTGGATATTGCAAAGTAGGCATCTACAGCTGAGCAGGCCTTAGGCTGCCTTTAAACTCAATAAATAAAAAAACCCAGGCTTGTTTAAAAATACCAGAGCAGCCCTTTTGGTTCTGCCTGAGGGTCTACCTACTCCATCTTCCAGTCTCCAGCAGGGGATATTTAGGGAACAACAGGGAGATAAATGAACACTCTCCCAGCTCCCATGTTCATCCAGAGGATTTCCTGCACAGGAGCAGGTTTCTCTGGCATGGTAATAACCCCTGTTATTACCGTGTATTTCACAGTGACAGAAGCAAGAGATCAGCTTCTAAATGCTTGGCCTGATGTCCCAGGGATATCTGCCCGAGGTGGAGAGTCCAGAGGGTGAAGAGGGAGCCTTGAAATCAGACTCCTGTTCCACATCAGTGGAGCTGAGACACCATCCTGCATGTTATACCCTTAGCAATCTGTTCCTCATTTGTGTCACCTCTTAGCTACTGGTATGTGCAACCTGAAATACCTGCATCCATAAACAATCCTTTTGTCTGACCATTTATGCACAGCAGTAGCACGACAAAGAGAACGAATCTGCTACAAATAAAGATGCACAGAGGGTGAAGTGTTGAACAGTTCAAGTCTGAGTGGCTTACATAAACCATGTTAACATCTTCCATTATCTCTTTCTTATACAGCCACTGTCCACCCTCTGACAGTTTAACGATTAAGATGAATGCCTGGGGGGGGGGGGGGGAAACCCACAACAAACCCTTCTAGTTCTTATTTGGTAAAGGAATAAGAAAGCTGAGCAATGTAGAGCTGGAGCTTTACAGGTTACTTTGCATTTTGACAAGCTTTAGTGCTTAACTATTTTTGTGCTCACGGGACAATGGGCTGCCCAGGGAAGTGGCTGAGTCACCAGCCTGGAGATGTTTAAAAGGTGTAGATGTGGCACTTGGGGACAGGGTTTAGGGGTGGACTGGGTAGTGCTGGGTTAAGGGCTGGACTCAGTGATTTTAAAGCTCTTAGACGATTCTGTTGTTCCATGGTTCTGTGATTATACAATAAGATGTTCTCATCTCAGGGTTGAAGGCTGAGGCAAATTAATTCCCTTCAAAACAGAATTTATTCATCAAAGTTCAACCAAGTGATGCAACTCAGAGTTAAACAAGGAGCTGCCAGCTACAACTTTACAGCAGGTGATTTCTTCAAGCTGAGTCTCTGATCCATTTTCTGTGTTCAAATTCTAGTCCAGGGAAAGCCAGAACAGCCCCTGCAAGTACGAAGCATCTTTTCCCTTTCTCTTCCTCAAAGCAGCCACTGCTGGATCCTCAAACAACTTTGGGCACACCTTGAACACACCAAGAACAGATGGTGGAGGGTCACCCTCTTCTTTTTCTCTCAGTAGTTGCTAGTGAAGGAAGGCAGCACTGGCAGGCACGATTTTATACACATAGGCCTAAGACACATGGAGTTTACCCTCACAGGGAAATGGAGCTCAGCTTCACCCTGACCTGTTTTTTGTGTGTGTTTCTGGTGAAGCTCTGAGTGTGGCTCAGGACACCCCTCCAAAAGAAGCATGGAAACATCCACTTTGTCCAAAGCAGGGAGACAAAGGTGAGTGTCAACAAGAGCACATCTAGAGGCTCATTCCTAACCTGCAGAGTCAACTCAGTCATGGTTCATGGGCACTGAACTGAAATTAGAAACAGCAACAAAAAAATTGGCTGTTCCACCCTATCCCTCCCATCTCCTAACAAGAGTGATCCTGCAGCACTGCAGATGTTGGCCATCCTCAGAACCACCCACCCTTCAGAGCAGTGCTGTTTGGAGTACCACGTTGGTGGGTTTACTCTTAGACTGGCCACAGCATTATTTTAACACTTGAAGGGCTCATCATCCCCCAAACCCAGAGAGAAATCTGATTTCAAGGACAGGGGGTGTTTAGGAGCAGACACACTGAGATAATTCCATGTGAACAGAAATGGAACTCAATCTGTTCTGTACAACTTGACAAAATGAGAGGTTCTACAGTGTGTATTATTATCTATCAGGTGTGCAAAAAATGGCACCTAATTTAGAAACCCCTTTCTGCAAACGGTGTTTATTGTACCAACTGTATAAATTCAAAGATTTGGTACCTTTGATGGAGTGGGGCATCGCAGCAGTCACCTCTGAGCATCTGCTGGGAATGCACCAGACAGAAGTGACAGAGCCAGGACTGAGGTGTGCCACACTTCTGGAATATGAAAAAACCCTCAGTGGTCTGTTCCCAGGGTCTTTTCATTCCTGTGTAATGTAAAATCCCAGGGCAGATTACTTCCCTTGGTGCTTCACTGAGGGTCTGCAACAACACCTTTCCATGGGGTCAAGACACTGGGGCAACTGCTTACTGAAACATGCTGAGCATTTTACAGCATCCTTTACACAGCTGAGAGCCTTGCTGTTGTAAATCTGGAAGAACTCATCAGCCTCTGGACACCTAGGAAAAATGTGGGATCCTTTAGATTTGTTTATCTATTTCATTCATAAATCATTCACCAAAAAAAATAAAAGCCCAAACCCTTCGTAAATATTTTATTTCTGCAGCAAATGTAGAAATTAGATGCAGTGCTTAGAGACATGGCTTGGTGGTGGACCTGGTAGTGTTGTAGTAGTGGTTGGACTGGATGATCCTAAGGGACTTTTCCAAGCTAAATCACGGAATAATTTGATTTGGAAGGGACCCACAAGGATTATCAAGTCCAACTCTTCAGTGAATGGGCGATACAGGGATCAAACCCACAGCCTTGGCATTATTAAATCTTTCTATTACTCTAATAATCCTCTCTAGTGGACAACAAAACTTGTTGGTCTGTCCACAGTTTCCTAATCCAAAAAGGATTTCCGTACCCTCGGCTTGGAACTACACCAGACTCGAGGAAATGCAACTTTTTAAATTATAAGGGCAGTAATACAAATTATTCAACAACCCCCCACGCTGTCAGCTTTATTTTGGGAAGCACAAGCAAGCAGAGCTGGACTGCCTGGCATGTCATTTGGGGCAGTGGGAAAGTAAACCAACATCATCACCTCTATTTAAACAGTGCTGTTGCAACATCTGAAAATAGGAAGCTCTGGGAAGGCTGCTGGTGTCCAGCTCGAGTGGTGATGGTGCAAACATCTGAGGTTCCCAATGCCTGGAGCAGTGGCTGGGTGCTGTGGGTGTGACCCTGTCCCCCAGGCAGCTGCAGGAGCAGCAGGGGAGCTGCAGCCAGCAGGCTGAAGCCAAGGGAGTGAAAGCATATGTGAAATTAAATAGCCCATGCAAGTCTCATTCTAAACGGGACTGCTCATTGATGTGGCCTGCTGGGAAAAGCAGAAGGGAAGCAGTGAGAATTGCTGCCATGCCACTGCTCTGGAGGGATATTTGGGGATGTAGTGATGCCAAATCCTCTGTTTCCAGGAAACAGAATAGTGGGATGTACAGAAATAAATAACCCCTGGAGCAGAGAGGGGTTCACCTTTGCAGTTCAGGATGGAAAACAAATTATCAAATATGCTTGTGTGCCATAAAACTTTCATCCACTAAAAGGATCATTGATTCAAGAATGATTGATTCAAGAATGATTGATTATTTAAAACTAACAAGCCAGCCAAGAACAACACTATTAATTCATTCCCGGTTTTGTGCCTCTGGAAGTGCTGGAGGAGCCTCAGGCATAAAACACCATCCCAGCAACTGGGAAAATGATGGCAAACTCCGAGTGATGTCAGGTTAGCTGGAGACTTGATGAGGATCTTTGATGAGCTGTGGATCCATCCCTGGATACATTCCTCCCACACCCACCCTGAACCCACAGCTTCCCCAGAGACTTCAGGAAACAACACAGGAGCAGTGCAAGCCTGAATCTGCACAGGTGGAATCCTGCACCTCTCAAAATCAGCATGTTTACACCATTTCTGTGAGACAACAGCCTTTCACTACACTGTGACCACACTGAGAGCAAGGAACTAACCCCCAGCTCAAGAGGATCCAGTCACCAGGAGGAACAAAGCATTTTTTCCTTTCAGTGCATCCCTGACTTCTAAAAATGAAATGCATGACATCTGATTTACTGCCTCTTCTTCACTGGATTGTCTGAATACGCTTAAAACACCACAAATACAAACTGCAACCTTCAAACTGACTGAAGGGGAAGAAAGAGTTGAGAAAAACAGAGAATGTAATTTGAATACTGATACATCAGAGTAGCATTGGCCGTCCATGTGCTGGGATTTTTTTTTTGACAAAATTTCCATTTTCAGATGAATTGTCTTTGGACAAGGTCTTAAAGCTTGTGTGGTCAAATGTGTCAATGGTACAAATAGGGGATCAAAAGATTTCCATGCAGATCAAAATTATGTAGGGTCAAGCTGAGACTTGCAGTCTCTTGTGGAAACACATCAGATGGAAAAGTCAAGGGATGTGAAGGGAACAATGCAAAACCATCTCACAATGCATGGAGTATCAGTATGAACTGAGGACCTCTGTCCTCTAAGTTCCTATAAAAATTCCAGCTATAACTCAGTGCCTGTATCACACAGATATATAGAATTATAGTCACCTGCTCATCTTGGATATCACTGTAATTCTAGCCAACCCACACCAGGAAATTACAACATCAGAAACATCTTAAGCTGAGCCCTCTAAAACAAAAAGTCTGTCATTTCAACAAATTCCTCTTATATATGAAAATGAAATAATAACTAAATATAATTTTTTCTTCAGGTTCACAAGCACAAAGACACTCGCATCTGGAGTGGTGCCATTTCCCCCATTACCCAGATCTCTTCTGGATTGTTCTATGATCCCAGGAATTCCTGCTAGGCCGTGGCCTTTGTGAAATGAGTTTGGTGGTGAAGTGTCCCTTGACTCTACACCAAGAACTTTTGTGTGTCCAGGGTGGGAGCAGAGACAATGTTGGATGGGGAATGACAGAGGGAATATTCAGTCATTTCCCTGACAGCCTTGGAACATTTCTTACCTTCCACTGTTAATGGAATTTTTAAAATTCCTGTAATTACCTACCCAGGTTGTGGCCAGGATGAAAATTTATAAACCTACAGAAAGTGCAGTATGAATGTTGCCATCTTAGCTCTATGACTGACCACTGTAGTCATAATAAATTCTACTGTCAATGTTAAATTAGTCAGTGATTAGGAACCGCTAAAAAATCTTGTGATCCACCTAAAAACTGTGAACAAACCTCACACTGCTGCTGGTTCAGAAGCCAAGTAAAAATTCCATCTGTGGTGAATTGGTGCTTTTTACAACATCCTACTAAGATGCTGGATACCTTTGATGGTGGCACTTTAGGTGATGCTAATTAATTACATGTGTAATCCTTGAGATATAAACCACTGGCCAGGTCTGGGGCTAAGACTGGACTGATCTGGACCAAAGCTCTGTAATGAGTTTAACAAGTAAGGGAGGTCTGCTCTGACCCAGCAGAAGGGTCCCTTTCACCCTTCTGCTTTTTTCATCTCTGTGTAAATCATTATGTCTCAATTCTAACTCGATTTTCCTCTGTGTGTTTCATCCATGTAAGAAGTGACAGAGTGGACCTTGACACTGAACTTTGCTAACTCACACTTTTACAAATTCATGCTAAACATACTTTTGCTAATGGCTTTGATGGTGGCTCTGTAATGACCTAAACCACTCATTGACAACACCATCAAGCTCAGGAACTGAGTCCAAGCAATCCTGAACGTGCCATCCAGGGATTTTTCAAGGAAATGATGCCCAAAAGAGAAAATGAGCTATGTTGCCTTCCAACTCTGAAAAGGTATTTCTTGGTTTAAATCGCTTTGGAATGAATTTACAATGTCATTCTCTCAGCCATTCTGTGAAATTACCCATGCATTACATTCTCAAAAGCATTTTATGCCATCTGTTTGGGATACTTAGTGTGAACATATTTGGGGGGTGAAATTAGTAATTATAAGAGGAGGAAATTAACATATTGGACTAATTAACAGCATCTTCTGGAAAAGAAACAGGGAAGATAATGAATTACAAAGCTTAATGTTTACTGTTCTCCCAGCTAAATAAAGATTGTTCAATATGGCTCTCCTTGGGTTTCTTTTCTTGATTTTTTTCTTTCTCTTCTAAAATATGATTTCTGCACTGTGTCAAAGAACAGGAGCCAGAGAAAGGACTCAGACACTGCAGGCTCTGAGGTCTGGTTCTCTCCATCCAAGCTGCTGAATGGAGCTCACCAATGTTACTGTGTGACACATCCTTGTCATTATCAGGGTGCAAAATGAGGGTTACAACACAGCTCACCTCAGTTTGGAGACTGAAATATTAGAGCAGACTTAGTTACAGAAGCCCATTCTCCTTGGATCCCAATAAAGAAAAAGCATTATGCTTCTGCTTCATTTTAGGTTTTAATTTAGGATTAAATCGTGCTTTGGTCTTTAACAAAAGAGCTCTACTGACCATGAAGAGGTGGTGATTATATTGCAGGCCTCCATTTTTAATGAGAAGGTTCATAGCTGAATAATCCAGACTGTTTGGAAGATCCAGTTTTCATGGATCAACATGTACTGGTTAGAAGCACTATGTTCTTGTTGATAATCCACCACACTGAGAAAAGAACATTTGCCTATGCTAAGCAAAAAAGTGAATTTTTGTCCCTAGGATGTCCCAAAGTTCACCTCATGCTTATGCCTGAGGCTGACCATGGAGCAGATTTGGGATTTACTGTATTTGGGGTTTATTATGTGTCTAAACCCACTCTCAAAGCACAGTACAGGTTCACAGGATTCTAAAGTATCACAGGAAAGTTTGTTCTGAAAAAGCTGCAGGTTGGACTGACTATAAAAATCAAGTTCCATTAATTTCAGAGAATTGCTTTACCTCTGATCAGTGACACCTCACAAAGGTAGTGGAATAGAAGAGAGGCTTCTGTGGCTTCTCCCTTGCCTTTTCCCATTTAAATTCTGTTCCAGCAGTCACACTCCACTGGAGAAAATGCCCTGTGTTCATGCATCACATAAACAGTCCAGAAAACTATATTCTGTCAACAACTGAAAAATAAATTGTTTGCTGACATCTGAGACAGCCTGATGTGATTTTTTTTTTCTAAAATAGAAGCTCTGCACAAGGAAAAACACTTTGTGAATAAATGGCAAGTTTTACAATAATATTTACAAACACATTCAAAAGGCAAAGAACACCTAAAAGAAAGGTCCAGATATAGAACCTCGTTTATCTTCCCCTTGTTTCCAGCTAAGGAATGGAATAGATGGTCATTAAATTGATATAAACAAATCTGCTACACAAGGCAGAGCTGCTCCCTGGAACACAATGCCACCAAGGGGCAGAGATGGGGCCAGATTTATAATACAGGTCAACACACCCATTTATATGCAAATTGAGAGGCAGTTAAGAAACCACAACTTTCACACTTCAGTCATATCTAGATCAGCTTATTGTCCTTAAGGAATTGATAAAGTCAGAATAAAACACCACTGACCTGACAAATTTTACAGAAACATTTTTAATTCCCAGAGCCAGAGAACTGGCTGAATGATAACATCTACATTATATTTGAAACTCCTCCCTCCTTGAAGATTCACAGATTCACCAGGGGGAAAAAAAAATTGAAGAGGAAGGGAAGAAATTTAATTTTCCTCCCAAAAGCACCATTCATTGCAGCACACACTCCCGAGTCATGCTGCAGAGGAGTGGCTCTGAGTGTGCTTCTCCCACTTCTGAAACAAAGCTGGATCCAGCTTCACCTCTCTTACAGCATCATTTTTGTGCTGGTGTATTTTAGCCAGGAGACAACTGCTTTGCCCTGCTTGTAAAAACTGGTCTGGATAAATGGACAAGACTCTTCAATTATACTAATCTTCAACTCCCACCTCAGTCAGTATGTACAGCTAATTCAACAGATTAAACTTTGAGAACGGGTGGTCAGTAGCTTCCCTGAAGCTCTCTCCAAGTGTGTAAAATTCCAAGTTCTCTTTTATTGTCACCAAGGAAAAGCCGAGGCCGGAGACAGTGTGTTTATCTCAGCAGGAAAAGATGTTCCTGGAGCAAGGACACTTTGAAAACAGATCCTCCAGTAACAAGAAGCCACCAAGAAACGGAGGAATAAATACCTGTGACATTGGTGCGGGCTGACAAAGCTTCGCAGTACTTTTCCAGCAGAACAGACAAGGGCAGGTTCACAGAGGATTCACAGTGGAGAACTATCTGGAGAAACAGAGAGAAACAGAGCAGGTAAAGCAGCAGCCTAGAACAGATTTTCTCATTCATGAGTACAACAAGCCCCAGCAGTCTCAGAGCAGTTCCCATTCATGATTTATTCAGGTACAGACACCCCCTGACATGGAAGGTTTGTGGTTTTACTTGCTCGGCTCCAGGGCATCACATGGAATTCACCTGACTAATGCAGAAAACTGCAAATTAACCACCTCTTCTGGAGCTCTCCTTGTGGGAGCTGCTCAGTGCCTTTAACAAAGCTCAGGATCCACTTTGTCTCACCTAAAAGCAGATGCCTGAAATAGCAGAGCTGAATCACGTCCCATTAAAGGTCATGTGTTGAGTTTTTTCAGTGAACTTTTAATTGGTATGTAGGTGCCCAAGATCCTTGCACATTCAAGAGATTCAATCTGCAAAGGGCAGCTCAGAGGGCTTGAAGAAGGTGTCTCCATGGAATAAAGAGGATGACTTGGCATCCCTGTAAGGTGTCCTGTGGCTCTTTTTAGCCAATGGAAGACACACAAGTTTCAGTGCTGAGCCTTCTACAGAGGGCAAATAACAGTGAGAAAGAGCAATAATGGCAACATGGGCACTTTTGCAGGTTCAGTACAAGATAACAGCACACCACCAAGTAAATTTTAGGAAAGAGAGTTGAAAATCAATGGGGATATTTTAATTTTCACACTCAAAATGAAATTACTGACGTGCCCAGTGCAGAAGAGGAGAGAAGCCCTTGGAGTTGTACACAAAATACAGAGCCAAGTTGGGATCCTGCTCGGAGCAAGAGAAGCTTCTTGGAAAGCCCTTTAAGAAAAGGCAGAAAGAAACGTGGCAGTAAAATGCAGGAGTGACAAATCAATGACAGAAAATTCCATTTTCAAACTATGAAATGAAATATTTCTGACTGCTCCTGAAAGGGATATAAAGCCATGGTAACACACAAAATGTCTTTGCTTTTCTATTTACACAGAATGACTCCCAACACAATTCAGGCAGCTTTTACTCAGGGAAACAATCCTACTCCTTGGAGGCTGATGCTATATTTCAGTGCTCTAAGGTGTGTTAAGTGATTGAGGAACCCACTTTATGTCATTGAATTCTCTGTAACTTAATAAAAAGGAGGGTAAACGCTCATTACAATAGAATCCATCAGCAATGTTGGTCTCTAAAGAACAACTATTCTTCGGACAGCACCTTTTTCCACCTATTTCTCACTTCTCTGTTATTTAACAAAAGAGGAAGTGCTGAAGTACAAACAGAAAACCTTTCTCAGATTTCATTCTTTTCATACAGACTCCATGAAGGTGCCATTTCTCCTCCAGGGAGACTGAAACTCCTGCCTCCCATAGCAAAACCTCCATGCATGGTCAGGTGAAGGAGATAAAGGAGTTGTGCAGCCAGGTACAGATTACACCTCCCGAGGCTCAGAGCTCCCAAAACCCAAACTCTGCAGTGGCATTTCTTCCCCTCCATCCCTCACCCCTCTGCCACCTCCCAGGTGTGAAAAACGAAATTGATGCTTCAGAATTTTTAAAGTATAATAATAATAATATGAAAAAAGGAGAATATTTCCAGTGCTGGGGTGCCTTTGACGAAGAGCCAACTGACACTTAAAATCAAGATCTCTATATACAGTACATTGCTGGGATTACATGCATGTTCATTAGTTTAAACATTCCTGGGAGTTTTTGATGTTACAGTGGTTCTTTGTGTTTGATTTTTCTCATCTTTGCTTATCTGTATGACATCAGTAAATTTTATTTCTTCCTGTGATTTAATTCCTGTTGTTTCACACCCCTCTTGATAAGAGAAAATAATGAGTTGTCCTCCCATCTTCTTTGGTGCTCTGTCTCACGTCACTGTCATCTTATCACTTGGAGTGGTCAATTAATGGATGATTTTACACAGCTCTTTTAGTTACACAAAAGCTTTCCCACATCTTATGTTTTGTTCAGGTCTATTCATCACATTACCATTTCTACAAGCAATACACAGATATTACATCTAATACACTACTATTTTTAAAAGCAGTACAACACATATAAACTGCGAGACTATGTTGTATTAACAAGCAGCTAAAAAGGAGTCATAATGCATACCATATCTAAATATTTATGATCAATAACATGCAAAAGCTAATCCATAAATGCAAAAGCCAACATTATTTAGTCATTTTTAACACAGGCCAAAGCACTGCCTCACTTCAAAGAAGAAACTCGAGCCATGCCCGCGTACTGTAAATACGCCGCGTGTTCAGCTGTGCCCTCCCCAAGACGATGGGAAAGAACAGACAGGGGTCAAGCTCAGCACAGCCTGGGCAGCAATAGCAAAGGTTAAATGTCACATGTGCCTTAGGGTCAGCTCAGGTTATTTTGGCTGGGGGGGAAAAGTGCCTTCCATATATTATGTTACTTTTGGTTTCATTTTCTCTCCGCTCACCGCAGCCTTGCTGTGCGCGAAACTTGCTTCAAAAAAGACAAAGCCCAAAAGATTGAAAAACCCCTCTTACAAAAAAAAAAAAACCAAACCAGTAAAACAAACAAAGAAAGAGAAATATTTCAGTAATGTAGAATTGTAAAGATAAATAATTTGGCCCATGACTGCACAGAAATTATATTTTGAAGTACTGATATAATCACTTTGGGTCACTAATGCATGACTTTACTCAAACTGCATTTCTCTTACAACACCTATTCCATAACCTCTGCCCACCAAACCAGTTCTTTTTTGTCCTGCAAATTTACCTAAATCATGCACAGAAATGTCCAACTTAATTCCTCTGAGCCACGGAGGACATTTATGAACAAATAAAACTAATGTGCTGAGCCACAGGTTGAGGTGGAAATGAATCCTTTGCTTTCCAAAGCAGGGACACCAACTAAGAGCAGACCAGTTCTGAGCCTTCAGAGAAAAAAAACCAAAAAACCAAAACCAAAACCCTGAGCCTTTGGTCAACTTCCTGTTCACATCTGAGAGGACTTTGGGAAAAGGATGAATTGCTCTGGTGTGTCTGCCTCTTTCACGGGCATTTTGTTGGACTTGTCCCCTCAGACATCATCACTGTTCTTCATTAATTCATGGAAGATCTTTATCTCTGTCAGAGGACATCAACTACGAGACATAAGTGCTGCCTACTCTCAGTTCCCACCAGAACTGTGGTTATTTCATGCAGGTTAGAGAGGATTTGTAACTTCATTTTAAGAAGAATTAACCAAGATCCCTGGTTTGAAATACTGAGTTCCACTATGGAGCATTATAGATATATAAAATCAAGTGAACACTGGTGCTGTAAAATTCACCTGCATGGGAGAGGTTGTTTTCTCCTCTCAAACATGGAAGAAATGGCTACAGGAATATAAAGGAATGGCTTTGGAATATAAACCAGCCCCTAAAGCTATGGATAGGATCCAAAAATGTCAGTACAAGCATGGGGCTACCACAGAGAAACAATGGAGCATCTGGTAAGTTTAAATATCTCACAGTAGGTGCAGCAGAGTGGCTGAAGTCAGCAGGAGTGAAAGCTGAAGGGAGGACTGAAGTGGAAAAGGATGGCCCAGGACAGTGGAACACCCCTTGCCAAGGTGGAGGTGAGTTTGGAGGCAGAGGATGCTGCCAAACACAGACAGAAGCACACACTCCCCATTCTCACATCAGAGTTCCCAGATGTCATATTCCAGTGCTCTAATAAAATCCAGTTGTCAGGCCTCCCTGTCAAACATCTGCTGGGGGCATGCTGAGAGGTGCTGACATCTGACACAGCCTCAAAGCAATAGAGCAAAAACTCTTCTTTAAAAAAATGTAGTGTAGTACTCCCGAGGTCCCAGAGAAATCCATCCCGTGGAAGCAGAACAGCATCTCAGCAGAAAGCCACTCCCAGAAAAGCAGTGGGATTTGTATTGAATAGCTTAGACTTCAAAACAGAGAGAGCAGCAGCTGAGCTGATCACACAGGCATTCCTTTGGAATTCAGGAAGAGAAGCAGGAATTTTCCAGATGTAGTTCATCTGCAGCATTTTAAATCCTTAAATTGGAATGAGCTCCACTGACTGCATCAGCTGGGTCTTATGCACTGTAAGGACAGAGTCACATAGATTCATCCTTCCTAAATTTTCTTTAGACACTACATACAAAAGGAGAGGCCAAAACATTCCTAGAGATGATGGCTGCAGAACACATGAGCACATCACCCCCTTATTTAACCACCTGCACTCTTTCTTTTACTGAGCAACATGAAGTGACCTTCCAACGTGGAAAATTGTGGGAGTTATCAACACAAAATGTACTCAGTCCACAAAGGGTCTGTCTCATGTCTTTGCCACACAAGAATGGAGTCTCACCCTGAACTATCCACTGTGCTCTGTGTAAAGCCACAGCATTTTCCACTCCTGAGAAACCACCTCTGGCAGTGGCAGGGATCCTGTCAGGAGGATGCTTCTTCCTACCTTTCATCTCTGGGAACCTCCACTGCTCTTAAGACTCCTAATTCACCATTCCCATGGGTTTCTTGAAAATATCTGAGGCTGCAAGTGCTAACTTGTCCCAGCATCAAAATTGCAGCAGAATTGTCTTCAGCACACAGAAAAGCTGCTGCTTAGTAGCTTTGCCCCAGAACTCAGGGAAAAAAAAAAAAAAAAAAAAAAAAAAAAAAAAAAAAAAAAAAAAAAAGAGTGTGAAAGAAAAGGGAAACTTGCATTTAATTTTTAGTTCTTCGACTAGGCAATGCAAATAAATTCACTCCATCTCCACAATGAGATTGAGTTCTCACACCAGGTTCTGGGATGGACATGCTCAGAACAGTGGCCCAATTAAAAGCATAAAATTTTAGTTTGTGTCCACAGAAGCTCATTTTAGGGAAACACAGACATCTAACTTCACAACAAAAATGTAATCAGTGAAAGAGCTCAACGAAGCAAAATCAAAGTGAATCCCACACTTCTTGACCAAACCCATCTTCTGTTTGAACAGTTTCCAGGGCAGGTGGGCATCTGGCAAGTTCTGCATCACTGGTGTGGGGAAACAGATGCTTTGGGAGAAAAAAAAACTCCAGTATTCCTTGGAATGCTCTTGTAACAAATTCCAGTGTTCATCTGAGCAGCTCTTTCCTTCTAAGAGATGGCAACACATGGGAGAGAATGAGGAGATGAGCTGGGCTATTTGCTGACTACTAACACCTGAAGGAATATGCACAATCAGAAGAGTGAAAGCTGCTACTTCAGGACAAAACCAGAGATCAGCACAGGAGAGGAGGGAAAGGTCATCTTTAGAGTGGCCAGGATGAATTTATATCCACTGCCATGTGGTTACATCATCCACAAGATGAATCTGAAAGAGATGCTTATTAAAGACCAGTACTCAGAGGGCCAGTGTGTTGGAAATACTTCGCTTTTTGGAGAACCAGAAAGGTCAGCCCTCTGCATCAAGATCTTTTTGGCCTCTTTTAACCCAGTAACTTAAAATCGCTCGTGCAGCAGTACTTGGCAGTGGACAATTGTTTGGCTCAGTTTCACGAGAAAAATAATTTCCATTTGGGATAGAAAGTCTAAGTACAAGTTTTCACAGGAGCCTGCAACCTGAAACCTGAGCCAGCTAAGGTTACAGTAAAGGGAAAGACTCTGAGCACAGTTCAAGAAAAATAGGCTTCTTTTCAAGTCATCCTTCAGCTCTTTAAACTCCCTCTGAGTTAATCCAAGTGACCACATAAAACATTGCTACTTGCTAGAGAACACCAAATGCTCCAGGAGACACTGCTCCATGGTCTTAGAGGCCAGATGTATTCTGCAGCTCTTCCAGGAAATCTGGAAAAAGAGACTAAAAGTCTGCATAGAAGGGGAATTAGGACCCCAGTTCAATAAAGTAACTAAACACATGCTCAGTTTTTAGGCATGAAATTAAATCAATCTTTATGCAAAAATAAATAATAAAAAAAAACTCTCGAGCATCTGCTACACTGAGCCCACCACTGAACTTCGCTGTTGTCTTTGAAACTTGGAGATCTGCCTCCAGTGAGCACTGCCTACAGGCTCTGCTGAAGCAGCTTTTAGAGGGGAGGTTCTTCAGCCACTGAAAGCCACGCAGGTGCTGGGGGATTTTCTGAGTCATGAGATACAAACCAAACCTGGTTAAGGCCACCACGAGCTGGACTTGTCCAGCCAGGTCTCCAAACCCTTCCAAAGCAACCTGAGATATTAAAAATGAGCATAACTGCATTTGAATCACAAGCTGCAGCTCTCCTGAAATGAAATTGTTTAATGGAAAGACTTTTCACCTTCACATCCTTGAAGGGTTTTGCTGGCCATTCTCCACACCTGTGGGTATCATATTCAGATCCTGGAAGGGGAGCAAGCCCCTCACAGCACTCCTGCTTTCACATCTGCCCTCTCCTTAGGTCTGCACATCAAAACTGAGCAATTTTTGCCCACCCAATTCCCATTCCTGTGAATCCTCTCAGCAGCTCCAATGGTGTTACTGTGACGTAGATAGAAACACACAGCAACACACACAACAGGTGCTCAGGCAGAGAAGAAGAAAATAAGTCTCTCCTTTATTGTTGACCTCGTATCTCTCAGTTTCTGGGCAGTGATCAGAGATTGGACAGAGAAGTTCCCACTCTCCATCTCCACTGCTCACCTGAGAAGTCCATCAGGTGAGATCTTTTACAAAGGAATGCAAACATGATTCTTGTTTATCTTACAATTCGTGAGAACTGACTTCACTACACTAAAACAAATCAGAAGGCTGATTTTCAGGGACAATACAATGGGGTTCACCTCACCCTCTACTCCAGCAGGCTTTGCTTCAGGCTCCCTAATGCTCAGTGGAAGAAGGAACTACTGTCAAGGAACAATCCACCACCTGTGCTTTAAACGTGGACTCCAGGATGAGATAATCATGCACTGGAGCAAAACACTCAGGGAATCCAGAGGAGCTCAAGTTTAAAAGTCATATTTTAGCCAAGTGAATGGCAATACCTCGCTCATCTAACTCTTATCTACAAGCAGGGGCTCTGCAAGGATCATTCACCCACCCACTGTCACCACTGCCACTTCCAAAGCCATCTCCTCACAGGCTTTCCCAGCTTCAGCTCAACAAATCTGCGTGCCTCATCTTTGTTTTTCAGGTCTCTGCCACCTGAAGAAGATAAAAATCCATCTGGATCAAGACTTTATCAGCTAATGACACCAGCTCAGCTTCCCATGGAATGCCAACAATGGTACCTCTGGATGCACCACAAAATGTTCCTCTGAGCCAAGATTTCCTGACAGGCATTAAAAATGAGCCAGTGAGGTGCCACTGGACAGCAGCAGTGAACTTTCTCTCCATCTTTCCTTAAAATTCCAAATCTTGGTCTGGAGCCTGATTTTAGATTTGAAAACCAAGTATCACAGTGAAATTTAACTCCAGGTCTGGAATTATCTTTCACTACCTGAAGGGGAATCACAGACTCTCCTCCAAGGAGTCAGATTCCTCTCAGGAGCTGACAGCAGAGCATCAAGACAGGCATCATTCACAAGTTGAAGTGAGGGAAAATCTCACAGAACATAAAGAAAAAATCATGCACCATGACAACGACTGAGCATTGGAAAAAGAGATGTTGTAAAAAAAATATTTCAGAGATGTTGTGAGAGCTCCATCTTTGCAGATTTTCACAGCCCAACTGGATGAGAATGATTTGGTTTTGGAATTAACCCTGCCTTGAGAAGGACAAGGGACTTCTGGCAATCCCTTCCAGCACAAATTACTTTTTCATTCCTTGATTCTATACGATCTATAGTCCCTATGGTAAAAGGAATCACAGATAACAATTAGTCCCCAAACCATTCAATGGGCAATGCAGTAAACAGCTTACAGACTGTATCTTGAACAATAATCAGCAATCCAGAGGCTTTGAGGTTTTTCTCACTCATGTTTCTAAGATTTTTTACTCTGTGCACATAATAATTGAAATAGTATACTAAATACTATGAAAAGACATTTTTAATTATTACTGTATTTAAAGACAGATTTTCTTCTAATTTTTTTTCTTTCTGAGGGAAAGAAATACTGCAAGTCTGACAAGACTTCAAAATCCTCGTGAAGATACTTGTTTTGATAAAGTACAGGATTCTTAACCATGGAAGGTGTTTCTGTTCAAAGGGGACTAAACAGGTGGGTTTTGAGGCAAGATGAGGAAAGATCCTCAGTGCATCTGCGTGGCAGCACACCTGGTCAAAATGCTTTCTGACCTCTGAGACATCTTTCTCAGAAAGCAGAGGGACACCCTGGGCTTCCTCTCTGCTCTGAAAGAGCCAGCTGACAGCAGAAGGAGCAGCCTGCTCCTGGAGGAATGTCTGCTCACAGAACAAGCAGCAAGGGAGGAGCTGGGATGGCCACAGTGCCCAGCACAGCCCTGCCGTGGCTCAGGAGCCTCTGCTGGCCCCCTGAAACCCAAGCCATGCCCGGGTCTGGGATCTGCTCCTGCCACTCAAAGGGCATGGAATCCTCAGCGAGCAGAGCCTGGCTGGCAGCCCTGCAGGAAACCTGTCCAGGCCCGTCCAGCACGCTTCCTCTGCTGCCCTTTTGCCTCCTCTCCTCCTCCCTTTGTGCTGGAAAAGCCACCCCTGCCAGAGCACAGCACTTCCCAAACTACAGAAGGGCAGGGAGAACAGCACTGAGCAGCTCTCCTGCATCCCAGGGAAGAGAAACCGGGATTATCCCGCAGCCCTCGGGCAAGGGGCTCCTCTCCAGCCCTCTGGCACTTCAGCTACTATTACCAGGGCAAGGGTTTAGCATTGCAGTGAGGACAGCTAATGTATTTTAATCTCCAGCTGCATTACTCACTATTTACTTTCCCGGCATACACAACCCAGAGTGGACAGTTACTCAGCCAGCATTATGCCAAAGTTTATAGAGCTTTAATTGGCTTCACTTAATTAGTTTCATTTTCTTACAGCTCCGTGGAAGAAGTACTTTTCAGTTCTTGAGTTATCAAATGGATTTTCTTTCTTATTTAGTGAAAACATGCTGAGTTTCTGTGCAAGCACATGAGGCTGAAGGGATGTTTAGAAAAGCAGATTCCAAGTTCTCCACCCGTTGAGCTCCACACCAGAGCTGGGGAAGGAGCAGCACACTCCCAGCACCTCACTCTCAATGCTCCTCAGCACAGCAAGGAGGGACTTGGGAGCCAGAGGTCAGGACAGGACACTGAAATCCATTGCTGTGAGGTGGATTTTTCTCTCCCTCCCACAGCCCTTTCCAAATGCACCAGCCTTTGAGAAGACCCAGCAGAACATCTGCTCGTGAGAGCCAAGGCAGGCAAGCCCAGGGCCAGAGAACTGAGCAGTGCCTGCCACAGAACAAAGAGCGCTGCAGGGAGCATCTCCCAAACATCCCACACTGGCACCACCAACTGGGAACGAAAGGCTCATGTGTTTGGACATGACCGACGAGATTCAAGCAGTCACCTGAAGGACAGTTCTGTCTGCTGACTGATCGACTTCCTATTTGTCTTCTCTTGTAACAAGGACCGCAGCCAAACTTAACCAACTTCTCAGAGAAGAAAATTAAAACACTTCACCCAACACTTGCCAGCTTAAATCAAATACAGTTACTTTCAAAGCTGTTAAGATTAGAGGAATTATTAGGAGTAAAAGAAATCAATCCTGTATAAAGAAACAGTTGGATAATCCAAACCATCACAAAATGTTTGGTTGTCATGAACAGAGAGATAAGGAGGCAAAGACAATGTTTATGCAATGCTTTAACACAGGCCATTGAGTACCCATATGAGGCAGGGAGGTGAGAGTGACTCGCTGGACAGCTCCAGCTTTACATCCAACAATTAGTATTTGCACTTTAAGGAAGGGCAGACTTCCTTATATGAGACATTTGGGATTAAAAGTGGCCTAAATGACAAGAAAGAAGGACACGGACACGATCTGTTACAACTTATAGGCATAGCGTGGAAAATAAAATTCCTGCAAAAAAGTCATCTGCTGGATAAACTTTTAATCTAGAGTAAAACAGCTTTCCCCCTAAATCTCCTTCTTGGGTTTGCAGTGCTGCAAAACCTGAAAGTGATATAAACTAAAAAGGAACAGATTCAGCAGCATGTGCAGCCTGTTGTTACCACCCACATTTCCTCACCTCCCCTCTCCCCAAAAAATAAGATCTGCAGAACTATTAAAAGAATCTAGAAATGTGCAAATGTTTGTTCTAATGCAATATTTTAAAAATATTTGGTTTACTAATAGATGGGACACAGTGAAAATAAAAAGAAAACAGAAAAACGCATCCTTAAGAAGTGCGTAGCATCCACTACCCCGTTTTTCTTGTGGTGAATCTCTCAGTTCAGCACATCAGCTGCAGGAACCCGCAGTAATCCCTGACACAAAGAGAGCAGATCACCACATTCAAAGCGATGAAGAGCTGGCCTTAGAGGAAAACCCCTCCCTAGGGGGCTCACGGAGAGCCCAGGACATGGAGCACAGCACTCTCCATCTAAGCCAATAAATCAAGCAGTGCCAAGGTCTGGTTTAAGTCCTTAGTCACTTCTATTGTTAAATTTTTACAATGGCTCCTGGCCACATTTCTACCCCAAGCAATCTGGTGGTATTCCAAACAGTTCCTGGGAATGATCTGGGAGCCAGGGAGCACCGTGGACCAGCTCCGTGCACAGTCTGCACAGCATCTCCCCGGTTTAGGCGCTGAAGGAGCTCAATCACATGAGCACAAGTCACTCTGGCATTTTTTTCTGAAGGCTGGAGAGCTTTCCTGGAGATATTAATGTAGCAGTGGAGTTAGAACCTGTGAGGCTGAAATTAAAATTCTGCACCTGATCATGCACAGCCTGCACAGAATTCCCGGCTCTCTTTTCCTCCACAACCACACTCTGGTTTGGAATATGAAGGTCACAGAGTTTAGAGGACTTGATCATGACTTTTCCTCTGCTCTTGACAGGATAATAATATGTAAGCAGATGCCTTATATGCACAAAAGCTAAAGCTGCTTTCTTGCTGGCTAAGGGCAGGGATGAACATCATCACTGAAATGTTTTATGGCAAAACTACAGCCAGCCAACACCAGCACACAGCCACCTCCCTCCACCATCCAATAACTGCCATGGGATGGTTACACACTAAACCCTGACAAAGTACTGCCCCAGGAAAGGCTTCTCCTGATGATATGTTTATGCTGCATTAATTCACAATAGGGCTGAATTTTGGCAGCCTCAGACCAGGAAGACTATTTAACTTGTCATCACTGGCTGATACACTCACACTGCCCAGCTCTTTTAACAGCTCCAGGAGAACAAATAAATGATAGCAAGCTTTGCTGTTGGTTTTGATGAATAATACCCCCCTCTCCAAATTACGTGACCTTAGCAAAGACTTTATATAAAAATGTCGTAAGACTCATTTGCCTTCGTTTTACGGTTTGTTTTTTGTTTCCCACATTCAGTCAAATGTGTTTTCAAGCATATCATACGCCCAGAACTCCTTTAAGAGAACATAAATCTCAGTGCAAGTCTTCACCCTTTTGCTGACCAGCCCTGTGAAATCTGTCAGGTCATTTGCACCAGCATTTTCATGTGGCAGATCTAATTCTGTACCAGCAAGTTGCCTCATCTCGTGGGCGTTGCAAACCTGCAGCTCCCATAAAACACAATTGCTCGGCTGCTGTGAAAACCTAAGCTCCCTTAATTGGGTAATGGTTGCTCCCACAAGTAGCTATTCCTTTCCTCAAATCCACAAATGTGAATAAAGTCAACTGACTTCGAGTCCACTTTCGAGGGCTTTCAAGCTAAACAAGAACTTAAGAGCTTTGGCTTTGACCCAAAGTTTTAAAACACTCCTCTTAGGCTTCTTGGTGCAAAGTTCCCTCCAGCTGTAAAGCTGAGATCCAGATTTACTGACAGCATTCAGGGATTAAAACACTCCCCCAAAGGAGCAGAAAAAGCTTCTGCTACTGCTGGAGCAACCAGAGCTGTTCTGAAGCTGAAGATTCAAAATGTTATTTCCCACACAGGTATACACGAGCCCCTGTCACATTCCACCCAAACAACCTCCTCTACAAAAACACACAAAATACACTCGGAATTCACATTTCTTGGACTGAACACATTTATGGAAACTTCACTTTTTGATCCTTCATCTACCTTTTTTTCTCCCTTTCTTTTGAGGCAGTTTTGTTTTAAAGCAGCGACACAACTAGCAAGAATTTGCAGAAATAATTCAAATGCAAAGTTGCAGCAGAACTGGAAACCTGGAAATCCATAGATTATATCCACAGAAGAAACACATGACATTTCTTGATTCATTGAGAATGGATTAGTCTGGCTAAATACTCAATACCTGAGTACTTTTGATAACCTCATTGGCAAGTCTCACATTCTAAAGACAAACTGAGATATTTTTATAAACCAAAATAAATCAATAAGAGAAAACACAGACTGGGAGAGAATAGGGACTTAGAAACAAAGATCAGGAAAAAGTGGTTTGGGATTGAAAACAGCAAGTGCGTAGACCCATGACACTGTGATCTCATGTGCACTGATCTCTTCCTTCTTTTGAGGATAAAAAAAGCCCGACACTGGCGGAGGTGAGAAAGTATTCTCTCACTTCTAAAAAAGCTACTGCAAAAAAAAAAAAAAAAAAAATTAAAATTGAATTGTTGCTTGTCTCTGAAGACTGTTGTTGACCTGGCTTTTCTCTTTCTTTCTAAATTAGAGAGGGGAGAAAAAACCCCAAACAAACCCCTAAAATAAACAAATAAAACCCCACAAACAAACAAAACCCAAACCAAAGCAAAAAAGACAGAACTTAAGGAAACAGAATAGATTTTCTTTCTTTATCTAAGCAAATGTTACAGATAGACCAATTGCACTGCGGTTCAGAAGGGTCGCTGCCACTTTTTTAAAGCTGTGGGAACAGCCTTTACAAAGTGCACAGGTTCAATATGCTGCTTAACCTCTCACGTTTTCTTTCCAAGTCTGGCTTAACCACACTTGGAACCGTCGCTCAAAACAAGCAAGCCCCCAAAAAAGCACCGGGAAAGCTTTCGAAGTCCAGTCCGGCAGAGGCCAACCTGATCCGCACCTCATCCCAGCATCTCGCAGGGGGATGCCGGTGATGGAGAAGGACCGCGCGGAACAGCTTCCTGCGCGTTTCACCCGGAGAAAGCGGAGCAAGTGCTGTGCTGGCAGCGTGGGCTGAGCCCTGCCCATCGCCACCCCCGGCGGGAGCACAGGGGGCCGCAGAGGCACCGGGACAGCGCCGGGGGCACCGCCGCAAGGCAGGGAAAAGCCCTTCCCGCCGGGGCGAGGAGCTGCCTCCCCAGCCGGGTCCCTGCGCCGGGACCTCTTCTGGCAAGCAACGGTGGCTGTTTCACAGGGGACACTACAAGGGGCTCCGAGGGGACCCGCAGAGGGTGCCTCTGCGAGCAGCTGCGATGGAGCAGGGACGGGACAGGGCACGCACGGAGCCCGAGCGGCAGCTGGCAGCGAGCGGTGCCCGCCCGGGCTGTCCCAGAGCCGGGACGCACCTGCGAGGGCGCGGGGCTCGCTCCCCGCCCGGAGCCCCGAGCGCCCGGGGCCGCCCCGCCGCGTTCCCCCCGCTCCCTCCCGGGCCCGGGCCCGCACCCCGCCCGGCCCCGGCCCCGTCCCCGGCACTTACGGGCAGGAGCAGGAGCGCGGCGGCCGCTGCCGCGGGGAGGCTGCGCTGAGGCGCTCGCCCCGCCATGAGGGCTCGGGGGGTGCCCGCGGCTCAGCCGGACCCTCGGCGCTGCCCCGGCGCCGGCATCGCCCCCCGCCTGCCGCCCTTGACCCCGGCCCGCCGGCCCGGAGCCGAGCCCGGCGCTGCCGGCGCGTCCCAGAGCAAACCCCCGGCAAGGGAGGGAGGGAGAAGGGGGGAGCCGAGCCCGCCCTCCGCCCAGGATTCCTCGGGGATGGAGGCGGCGGGGGGCCCCCGGGGGAGCGCGACCCTCCCGGCGGCCGGCGGCCGGGGGCGCGGTGCTGAGCCCCGGCTGCGAGCGCAGGGGGCTCCCCCTCCGCCGGGCGGGACCTGCCAGCAGCAGCGGAGCCCCCTCGGCGAGCGCTGAGAGTGATGGAGAGCCCTCTTTCCTCCCCGAGCAATGCCTGCCGCACCAGCTTCCAGAAGTAACGGGGATCCTCCTCCCCCCCTCCCATCCACTGGAAATTTCACTGACTCCGAAGTGTCCAGGAGCAAGAGGATTCTTTCTCCCTGCCCAGGCGGATCGTTTTCCCATAAAATTAAGCGCAATAGACACAGACCCCCACAGCCCCCCAGGAGCATTAATAATCCCTTCATTACTGCTCCATCCTGCCAGGCATTAGATGAAATGTTAACTCCACTGCCTGAAAACTTTCAGGAGCAACAGGCTTCCCCCAGTGCCCAGGTACAAACTGCATTGTGCACTCAGTGCATTAGAGGTGTTTTATAAACGGAGGGAGAGCAGCTCTTGGCTTCGGCACATAGGGATAGGATGCTTTTAAAGCTAAAAGTTTAGCTTAGATGCTAGGAAGAAATCCTCCCCTGTGATGGTGGTGAGGCTCTGACACAGGGGCCCAGAGCAGCTGTGGCTGCTCCTGGCTCCCTGGAAGTGATCAAGGCCAGGTTGGATGGGGCTTGGAGGAGCCTGGGACAGTGGAAGGTGTCCGTGCCCATGGCAGGATGGTTGAAACAAGATGATCTTTAAGATCCCTTCCAGCCCAAGTCTTTCTATGATTTCTATGACTTTCTTGACTTCTTGGAGTCTGCAAGCCGGGAAGGATGGGAAGAATCCTCCCTGACACTGTGCACTCTGAACCACCTGCCTATCCTCCAGGAGTAACGGGACACCCCTCAAGCCCACCTTGCAACATTACCAGGTGTGATGAGGCCCTACACCTCCAAGATAATGAGATGCAAATTGCCCATCTTCCCCTGTACCCCAGGACAAAAAGGTTCTGGCTTATTGGTCACCAGATTCATCAGCATGCCTTTCCCAAAGTCTCCAAGGCTGTGGGCCACCTCCTCTGCTATTCCCCATGGGAAGCTCTTTCTTCCCCAGCACCAAGCCTTTTAGGGCTCCTCAGTGCATGTGCACACTTCAATCCAGGCAATCCCAAACCTGCCTGTTTGGCTGATCCTTGTGCACTTGATTTCTGAAACAAAAGAGATTTGTCCAGCTCTTATCTACAGATTCTTGCCAGCTAGACCCCTGTGCAAGGAGAGGCAGAGCAGGGTCACCCCTCATCTTCCTGCTGACTTGCCCAAGGAGCTTCTGGCCCTCTGGTTGCTCTGGGGTGGATATTGATGATCAGGGAATCTTACAGATTGGGATGCCTGACCCTGTTGGGTCCTGGGTCTAGCAGAGTTATCAGTGCCTGCTCTCCATGTCCAGTTGAGCCTCTCCATACAATGGATGTGTCTGTGGCATTGTTAGGTGTGGGCATCAGGCCAAGCCCTGGGCTTCCCAGTGCCAGCAATAAGCCTAGTAAGATTATTTTCCCCTCTGCTCCACCCCATCTGCCCAGAGGACAGCCAGCTGTGTGTGAATCACAGTCAGATCCTTCCCCAGCTGCAGCTGGGACAGTCCCCAAAGGCCCAGCTGTGTCCTGAGGCACACAGCCCTCAGTCACAGTTCTGGGGCAGGAGCAGACAGGAGCAGCTCCTTCCCAGCCCAGCTGGATTTCCTCAGGGAGCGGTGCCATAACCTCCCTGTGTGGTCACCTGTTGCCAGCTGTTTCCTTCAGGGAGATGGTGCCTTTTCCTACATTTCTCCTCAAGACAGTGCCTTTCTACAACCCTCCTTGTTGTTTTTTGGGGTTTCTTAAATCAAAATCAATTGGCATAAAGGTAATAGTGGCACAGAAAAAAAAGAGTTCCTGCAAATTCTCAGGGTTTGCAAAAGCTTAGCAAGCCGTACTCAGATGCAGAAATACCTGGACATCTTCCTTTAAGGCCTAGCTGGATTATTTTGCTTTTTGTCCTTTGCTCAGAAAGGCATAAAACAGCCTCTGACCTTCTCTAAAACACCTACAACAACACTTACATTCCTAGTTTCCTCCAGGAACCCAATTTAGGACAGCATGAACATCACAGCAAGGAGATGGACACTTACATACACTAGGAAACTTGGAATCCTCCGAAGAGACTGGCAAAAGTTCTCACAAAGCAGCATTATTTTCCCTTTTCCTCTGGTTATTCAACAGTTCGAATACATGTAAATATTTAAGCTTACCTAGTTTTCCATTTTCTGCCTGTTGCACACCAGCATTTGTTTACTTTCATTATTAAAAGAAAACAAAGCCATATCCCAAAGTTGCATGCTTGCAATTAATATGAGTTCGTTCATGAAAATGCAAAAGGGAGGAATAAATCCAGCCCAATTTTTTATTGCATTTAAAACGTCCACCTTGGGGACTGGAAACTCACACGTGACAGGATTCCATGAACTCATGGGAATTGCTGAAAGAGGCCTGGAGCTGCCTGTGCACAGACATCAAGTGCCCTGGAACCAGGAAGGTTTTCCATGACTTTCTGTTATGATTTATCTGTGTTTATTGCGCTGTCCAGAGCCTCGTAATCTTAAAAGTTGTATTGAAACAGAGCAAAACAACCCCAAAATTGTGACTATCTAAGGATTAAACAAATCATTCCCACAGTCTCGTGCCCGAGGCTTTTCCCCTTGCAGCTGGGTTGCAGTGTCCTACCAAAGATTTTTGTTGTCTGGGTTGCTTATAAGGTTACTTCCCGTTGAATACTCTTGTAGGGTAGAGCTCATGTGGCAGCTTTTCCTTCACTCAGGGCTCTCTTCTCCCAGTCATGTCCTTTTATAAACCTGTAGGATCATGAATCCTGCTGGCTGGATTTATGGCTGACGTTGGTCAAGGTGAGCATGGAAAGAGAGACGTACAGACACAGATACCCACACACCCGTGTGTGGATAAGCCATGAGAAGTGTAGGCCTTGTTCTTTCAGGAAACACACCAAGACCCCTGAGATCAACACTCAGAGACTCAGGAATGCAGGAGAAGACAATCCTGATCAGCTGGATGGAGTGAGCCTCTACATAGGATCATGGCAAGGATCCAATTGCTCAGTTCTTGCCCAAATGGCTTTCAGACATGGCTTGCAGTCATGCCATACAAGGATAACCCCCTTTTGCTTGTTTGGTGATGATTTTTATTCCTCTTTAAAGCTCCTGAAAGAACTTCAAGTGTAAGTATTCCCACTGCTCTCAGTGGTGAAGCTGTACAGAGGAATCCTCACTGGACAAAGGGCACGGCCAGCTCTTGGTGTCACATCTAACACAGCAAGGTCTTGGTGTGTCCATAACCCTGAGGAATTTCTACACTGCAATGAAATAACTTGAAAAGCGCTTTTAATAATCACCACAAGCATCATAGAAGACATCAGTAACTAAAGAGTGAAGTCAGGCTGAATCAGGGGCCAACTTTGTCTCTCTGAAACACTGGAGGACCTCTCAGAGGGGTGAGATGCCTTGCAGTTAAAAGGAAACATCAGATAATACCAAATACAACCCTCCAGGGGAGTTCCAGAGCCTCCTTCTATGGGTCCCCCCTTGGGGACAAATTGAGTCCCCATTTGGAACTTGGATAGGTTTAGGCCTCTTGTGCAGGATATGAGTAAATCCAATTTTAACAATGTATAAGATGCTTTATTCATCCTCTAAACTAAGAACGTTTGACCCCTTTCAGAGATGTGACAGCTCAGAACAGCTACAATTCTCTGGAACTGTTGTCCTGCCCTGTTCCCTCCTGACTGCATCACTTTCAGCTCTGTTTCAGAGTGGCAGGGGAATTGATCTGGCTGTGCTGGACCTGGAAAAGGCCAGGCTGGGAGAGGGATTGGGAGAAGTTCCCCCTGCTCCTTGCAGAATGAGTGAATGCCACGATGACATTTGAAACCAGAATAATTTCTGCAAAGGAGGAAAGTTAGCTGGAGGGTTCTTATTAATTATGAATGTGATGGTTTCCTGAAATAATGGTGGGTCAGAGATGGTAACAAGCGCGGCTCAGGAAAACAGAGATTGCTCTGACAAAGCAAAGGCACAGAGCTTCTTCCTCCTCAGTAGGTCAGTATTTGCAATTGCACTGGAAGGAGGGATGTAAGTAGGATGGAGGGAAAAATGGTGATATTTAAAGAAAGTTCCATTGTCTGAAATGGTTCCTAATAGCGAAATCTCTGGGGTGCAGTATAAACCTTGGGAGTGGGGAGAAAAAAGGAAAATGAGCTGAAGCATCACCCCTGTGGCATAAAATAGATTTTCTGGCTTTCTTTTCTGTGGAACTCATGTGGCCACTCTATTCTCATGGAATAGCACAGGGCTTTTCCTGGTGCTCAGTGTTTGGCACATCCCATTGCCAAGGAGATGCAATTGGCTCTTGCCTTCCCAAGGGCACCACAAACCTCAGCAAGCACCGAGCCCAGAAGGGCTGGGAGGATTGTTCTGGGGCTGCAGGCCCTGCCAGGTGTTCCCCTTTGCCCAGCCAGCTGTGGGACAGCAAAGCTGCCACATCTGGGGATGCTGACCTGGGTACTTTGATGCTTTGCTCCAGGCTGGGAAGGACAACTGGCAACCTGGACACCATTCAAAGCTCCCTGGTAAAGCAGTTTCAGAGATAAATTTTAAAAATATGGTGGAAATGTATTACCAAGAGATGTTTCACCTTAAAAATGGGGGAGGAGGGAAATGTGTCATGAGAGGAATCACCTAATTTGGGTTCAGAATTTCAAGCCAAACTGAGTAAGTAGAGCCACGCCTCTAAGTAGATCTGACATTTTGGTGGATTCTTGGTACAACTTGATTATTTCCAAATAACTTTCAAGTTACTTCTGTGGAAATAAATCTTGGATTTCCAAATAGCAGAGAGAAATGTGTGATTCAGCCTCTCTCTTTCACTCTTTTATCGGAAATGTCTTCTGCGTTTTGCATTTAGATTGCAGTGTTCACCTGTATTTTATCACACTGAAGGTGATCTGGCACTAAACAATCAAATGAAGACTGAGACAGTTCCTGCATCCAGCTTTAATCAATTGTGATTACACTAAAATCTGACTCAGGTATTTTCTGTTGAAATTCTTTCTTTAGGATATAGTTTTTAGGATTATTTCCTAAACTGTATATTTGTTTCCCTCCTTGACAGGCAATGTCTTCGTACAATGCTCACTCTTCAAGGGGTTAATTTTTTTTATATCAGCAGTCTTAAAGATAAAATAAATGTCACAACTTAAGGGCTAGATCCCCTGTCCTTTTAGCTTGAAAGCATTTGTAGCTTACTGTTGAGGCTTCAATAAAAAGAACTTTTATTACAATGCTTTGTGGAACATAAAGCAAAACTGGGAGATTCACTGCTTTGCAAAGAAATTCATAGAACTTATTCCTTTCCTCTTCCATTCCTCTTTGGGTCTTTCTGGTTCAGTATTATGTCTGGATTTTTGGGCTCAAATAAGTTATTCATCTTCTGCTTGCCATGTCCCCTTACATGCTAGAGTAGCTTTCATTACATCTTGATGCTCAAACACCAAATTTAGTCCTACAATTTAAATGTTACTATGGACAGGATTTATCTTCTGGACTGAGATAAATAACTGTAGGTGTCTCAATATTTTAATGCTGAGCTCATATCATAATCAGTGGAGATCTAGGGAACCCAGTGAATCAAAAAAATTCCTTTTCTGCCAAATAGAGACGTCTCTTGGAGCTCACTCTCATTTCTGACAAGCTTCATCATTGCTCCATCAGTGCAGCTTCACCAGACAAAGCTTTGGGAGAATCCTTCCCTTGACAGGCTGCTCTGAATTCCATGAGGTCTCCATTATTTTAGCAGCTGAGCTGTCAGCAATTTATCTCCACAGATTTGCCAAGTCACTTTAGGGTTTCCTTGTGTGGGGTTATCACTCAGCATGTCAGGAATTTCCTTGGAAAAACAATTTTTTGCCAGTGCAATGTTTGTTTTATTTCTTGCCATCATCTGACAATGCTGCTGCTATACCTTTTCTAGTGAAAGGTTTGAAAATCACTTCTTTTTCTCTTTTTCCCCCAAGAACTGTTTGCAGGCTCTCTGGAAGCTCACAGCACAGCAAACAAACAAAAAGGTTCATGATATTTCTTGTCATTCTTGCCTGACACTGTCAGTGTTAGAGGAGAGGATTGGAAATCTGTCTCAGCGGCTGGGAGGTGAATAAATCAGAAGCAGTTTTACAAATATTCATTTGTCAGTCAGAGCAATAATACTCCAATTTTACACTCTGTAGCCATGTGGCTTCAGTGAATCCACACTGAAGGTACACATGGGAGAAGAACCAGGCTTAGTGAGTGGAGGAATGCATGAAATGGGGATTTTCTACATCCACTTGTCTAGAATTCAGCTGTCAACATAATTTATCTCTCTTTATCTCTAGCCTAATGGTGCTGTGTCATCCCTGAAGAAAAGCATCACTCTTTCCCCAGGAATAGCTGCCTTCTATTTTGGATCATGCTTGCTGTGTTTTTTTCTATTCTGAGTGCCTGAAGTGACTCAAAGCATGGAGGCAAATGCATTTGTGTTACTTCAGACTTAAAACTAAATATCCAGATAATAATAATACCAGAATCCCAGAAAGGTTTGAGTTTGACGGGACCATAAAGCTCATCTCATTCCACCCTGTGCCATGGGCAAAGATAACTTCCACTAAACCAGTCCATCCAGCCTGGCCTTGGACACTTCCAGAGAGGGAGCAAGGCAACCTGTGCCAGTGCAACATGTTCTAAAATAAAGAGAATTAGGCAACCTTGTGAGTTAGGACTCACAGGTTGGACACAGATATCACACTTACCCCAAATGTGACCATAGAGTTTGCTTTTGCAATTTTCCATTGGTATATAAACCGCTTGCAAAAACCACGCTGCCAAGAGACTGATAAATAAACAAATAACTTATTTATCTTCTGGTAGAAGGAGAAACAAGGGACTTGCACATAATGATTTTTTTCCCTTTTACTTCTTGCCCTTCAGCCATCTCAATGTTGCGAATCACTGGAGCCAGCAGCAGCACAAAGCTCCATGTGGTAAACAGTGGGTCTAGAAATGATGTTGATAAATAGAAATAAATGCAAGCACACAGACTGAATACTAAGCAGAGGTTCCTGTTAGCATTTCAGTCTTTGCATAAGATTTTCACAAGATGTCCAGTATGGGATCCTAAACTTTTAACAAGGGCATGGGAAACGAGCTGTCAGTTCCTAAGACACCTTATGGCTCAACAAATCATAGGTAGGACTGGGCTGAAAAAAGACACTATTTATAAAGTGTCTATAAATGATTGGCTTTCTCCATTCCCTTTTGCAGTCAGTGGACATCTGAACAACACAGTCAGAGCAGCCCTGCTTCACTCCTCAACACCCTAAACTCGGTGTCTATGGCCTGTCTGAGGACTCACATCCCACTTTTGTCTGTTTCTTCCCTTGTCTGTAAAAGAAGCTGAAAACAGTGACTTCAGATGGGAATTATAGATAATTGAAATTAGATGAATCCCACTAATCCCACTCAATCTCTAGTGACAGAAGAAATGCAGATGTTACAACTTGCTGTACACGTTGCTGTTCCTCATTGCCACGGGGTGAGGACAGTTCACAGTGACTGATGCTCTGGCCCCACACCCTTAAATCCTCACTGAGAGGCCCCAGCTTTAGGCATGAGAACATTTGATTTCTGAAGTCCATCTTGTTCACAGCAATTAATTAGTGCCACTTTTGGCAACACTTCCCTGTGACGGACATCTGGCTCCCAGAGTGGGAATCAAAGCTGTTTGTGCTGCCTTATTGTACACAAGAGCTCTTCCAGGCAGGAGAGCTGGAGGACCTGTTAGACACTCGTGTTAGTACTCCTCTAAATATTGCAGCAATCAGCCTCAGCAGTTTCAAAGGGTCTGGAATTTTACAGGATAATGCTTCGCTCAGGCAATACCTAATTAAAACACATGCTGGTGGTCCTACTGTGGCTCAGCCAGGATTGCTTGTCTTATTTCCTCTGGCCTGGCTGGCTATCAGTCAAAATCCCTTTCCAGAGCAGCTCTCTGCATCAGATTTCTTTAGCTCACAACTTTGTTTATGCAGTAATAATGGCCTTGTTCACACTGCCTTAGATTAGGATGGTTCAGCCTTTTCCAGGCTGCACATCCTGTGTAAGGAATGGAACCTCTCACCTGAAGGGTCAGGTGAGGTTAGCAGGGGATCCTCCATTGCCAATGAAAACAATTTGGCTTTTTGGGCCCACAGAATTAATGTCTAGCTTTATCCCAGTGTTTCCATGGACACTACAGAGAAGGTGGCAAAGTGGGTGGACTCAGCCTGTGGATTAACCAGGAAAACATCTTGTAAAAATATAAAGACACTCCTCTAAAATTCCACTACTTATTCATCTTAGCAGAGCTGAAGCTACCCAAGCACTTGGAGAAATTTCCTTCCAGCACTTTAAGGAAAAGACTTTTTACACTGGTTGCTCATCACTTTGCATTTCCAAACCGACTTTTCATCCATCTACTCTTCTATTTTTCTAGTCCAGCCTGCACTGAGCTGCTGTGTCAGCACCCTTTGCAAGCAGCATTTTTGTGAGTTATGGCAGCAGGAAGGGGATGAATCATTTCATGTTTATTTATCAGAGATATGGTAATAAAGAATTTCCTTTTGCTCAGAAATTGAGTTTTCTGGGTATTGCTTGTTTGTCAATAAATGCTGCTTTACATCCTGAGGCATGAAAAGGAAAGGAAGAGATTACTGTCTGTACTGAGGCAATTTACCCTCTAATGAAAACAGAGGTAGAGAGATTAAGCTAGAGACACCTGCAGTTGAAATGCTTCAGGGTGTGTAATTTTTGTCTTGTGTTCTTTTTTTAGGTGGAAAGCAAGCCAGACACTCTCCAGATAAGCTGATAGGAGCACTTGACTGAATCTTGAGTTTCATCCCAGAAAAAAAAAAAAAAAAAACCAAAAAAAACCCCACAACAAAACAAGTTCTTCTCTGCATAAGACAAAAAAAAATATGTCTAAAATGGTTCAACTTCCTTCTGACTGCAAGAACAGGTACAGAAGGTGTTTGACAGACTTAACAAAGGCTTTATTCGGTGTCATTTGAAATCTTTAAAACTGCTGTGTAAAGCACGTGAGGATGGACAGAATAATATTCCCCAAATACCTGCAGCTGTCAATATTAGTGGCTGAACAGCCAACAGACCCCACAGATCTTTCTTTCCAGCCACATGAAAAAATTCAGGCTGCTGGTGAGATGTACAGATACAACTTATGTCCTGAGAACAGTGGCTCCTGCACAGCAGCCTGGGAATCTCTGATAGGTGTGAGGATAAAATTCAGCAGGGCTGCAAAAGCATGTCATCCTTTTAGGGCTTGAATTAAAATTTGGATATTTGGATATTTTTTTTTTCATTAAAATTTGGCTAAGTGTGCAGGTGATCCACAGGAATTCCTAGCTTTCAGTATTCCATAAAAGGTATAAATCTTGAAAATCCCCTACATGGATGCAGAAAGAACCAGCAGTAATGAATGAAACCAACGTTGTCTCTTACCATGTCTCTCCTAATCCAAATTGGGAAGAGCTCCAATGTATTCTATATTATTTAAGGAAAAGAGATTCAGAGAGTTCCTATCAGTGCCACAGGGAGCTAATGTATTTAAAAGCTAAGTTTGGGGATTTTCTCTTCCTCATTGGAAAAATCCCTGAGCCTGACTGGGAAGTCAGCCCTGCTTTGAGCAGCAGTAAGAGTCGACATCTCCAGAGGTTTCTTCCAACCCAGGTTTATCTATGATTTTGTATTTCATTGCAATTTATTTTACATTTTTCCTTTGGGAAATGTCTTTGTAGAAATCTTGATGGGGCAGAAATTGAAGGGTGATTATCATCGGTAGATTGTGGTCCTTGTCAGGTCATGCTGTACCTGTGTGATTTACACCAGGCGGTGTAGCATAAATGGGCTTTATATCCTGCTTCCTCAGACACCTAGATTTGCTTTCCACACACCTCCCTGTCAAGGATGGTGTCAATCAAATGGAGCCTGGGAAAGCAGAGTGAATTTTACCTGAGTAAAATTAGGAAGAAGACAAACAGAGCTCACAGAGCCACACAGTGAAACACGGACAAAAATACATGTACTGAAAGAAAGGAAAAGGCATTTATGGCACAGGGCCTGTCCCAGAGCTGGGTGAGTCTCCAGAGAGCACTGCCTGCTTTAGAGGATTCATCTCCTTTTCTGGCATAGAACCACACCTGCCTTCTACCTGCTTCTACACACAAAAACCAACTGATCCCTTGACCCCTCTGTCCAGAGGAATCATGTTCTTCAAGCAGCACTCAGGATTTAAACAGGCAGCAGGCTTTATCCTCATGAGCTCAGTGGGGAAATCCTTTACAGAACAAGACTGTAGGGTACACAAATAAAACTTGAACCCAGGAAAAGGCAAATTTAGATACACCTGTATCTGCATTTTGTTGGTCAGCCACTGTGGTGGTGAGTGCAGCAGAGGAGCCCTCCCAGCAGTGCCTCTACCCCTGTGGTGCTGGCTTCAAAAAGGGTCACTTTTACAGAACTTCTCCTCACTGATATCCAAGGGGACTCAGAGGAATATTTAGGACTTCCCATTTCTCCTCCCTTTCTTCATAAGCCTATGACTTGGCAGTGCTGGATTAGTGGTTGGAGTCAGTGTTCTCGGAGGTCTTTTCTAATTTAAATAATTCTATGATTCTAATGATTCTGATAGATGGTTGTCAAAATGCAAATGGAAGATTATATCAATTTTTTCAAAGATTAGGATATAATACTCTGCATTCTCACACTGTGTCAGTCTCTCTGTGAAGGAAGCCCAATGGTTGCCATCCTCCCCTCACCTGTCTCTCCCCATAAAACAAGACTTACACTATGAGACTTTGTAGAACATGCAGTTCCCAAAATCATCAGAAACTAACAAAGCAGCAGGTATCTTGATTCTTGGGATCAGAAAAAAAAACCAAAAACCCAGAGCATAAAATGAAGGAAAGACCACCTTGGTTTAATGTCAAGGGCATGAGAGCCAGGAATTCAAATCTCACACATTTCACTGCTGGCATGTTGTATTTTAAGCTAAGTCTTTCTTCCTTGCTTTCCCTACTTATAAAGTTGGAAAGAGCCAAAATGCTTCTGTTGTTGCCATAAAATTCAGCATCAGTTTGCAAAGCATGGAACGTGTGGTGTTTATATCCACAAAAAATACTTTTGTGCTTGGGTGGCAGGCAGGAAGCTCCCTTCCACTGCAGGGTGGGTGCACCAGCTACTGAATTTATTGGAGGTGAGCTAAAGGCAGCTCTGTGTGCCTCAGCTGCACAGTAATTGAATGCTGAAAGCACAGGATGCTGGCTCCTCACTTCATCTGACCTACGGACAGCACTGTGAGCACTAAAAGGGCCATGGAGGCCATTCTGGCTTTTCTTTCAGCCTGGAGAAGAGACAGGGAGATGTTAGAAGACTTTCCAGTACCTAAAAAGGCTGTAAGAGAGCTGGAGAGGAACTTTTTACAATGGTATGGAGTGACAGGATAAGTGGTAACAGCTTTAGACTGAAGAAGGGTTGGTTTAGATTAGATATAAGGAAGAACTATTGTATGAGAGTGGCAAAACAGTGGCACAAATGATCCCTCCGTGGAATTATTCCATGTCAGGTTGGACTGGGCACTGAGCACCTTGAGGTGGATTCCTCTGCTTATTGCAGGGAAGTTACACCAGATGACCTTTAAAAAGTCACTTCCAACCCAAACTATTCTGTGATTCTTTTTCTTTCAACCTCACCTTTGAATTTGCCATTTCCTGTATTCTTATGGCCAATGTGTTACAATAACTACTGTGAGTCAGGGCCACTGGCATAAGGCCACCAGGATTAATGTAACCAAGTAATCCAATCTTAATGAGGTCTAAAAAGGAGCTTGACAGTAGTTCCAAAGCACTTTCTAGATGTATGGCTTGTCTGTGATCACTGAAGCATGCAAAGAATGTTATTAATAGGTCTGCAGTCAGGTGAATAGGTCAGGATTAACTTCATGTAGCAACAGGCAGGGGTGATTTAAGTTAGTGGAAACTTCGACGACAAACATGCTGATAAACTTTCCAAGAGCTTGAGGAAACAGCCATGGAAAATCGATCAGGGTGAATGTGTTTAGTAAATTTTGTATCTCGGATTCATCCTTGGAGCAGATCTGCTCTGCTCATCTCAGCCCCCCACTGGCAAACACATCCTCCCTGAAATCTGAAATTATGCACCTGGCTTCTCAGCTGGGAGAAATAAATGGTTATGAAACTAAATTGTCTGCAATGAACACAAAATGCAGGTGTCACTGATTCCTGGACAGGCCTGTGTGAGCAAAGCAGTTTCACAGCTCAAGGCAGTGACCCTTGGTAGTCTTGTTTTACAATTCTTAGTTCTTCAAGGCAAGAAACAGTAAACAGATGTTCCCTGACCACTTTCTCCAAATCCTTCAGGCTCCAAGTCTTTCAGACACCACAGTGTGTGCAATATAGTCCATTTGAAAGGCACAGAATACAACTGTGAAATGAAAATATGGTAACCTAGCAAGTATCTCCTTGTTTTTGTATTTACCCTTTTGTAGTCTGCTGGCTAACAGACTGTCCTGTCCTTCTCTGATAGATCAAGGTCCAAGGTCAGTAATCCTGGTTGTCCCAGAATTGAGGACATAATGACTGCCAGGTTCATGCATCTGAGTTAAAAGTTCAATGGCTGAAGACAGGTTGTCAGTACAAGCAATAGCACAAACAGTCATTTTGTAGAGGACATAAAAGCACACAATCATTTTTTGTTTTTTTTTTTTTTTTAATAATGACAAAAGTACAGGCCTTTGTGTGAACATCATCTAAAGCAGGAGAGATATAATGTGCTACTGCTAGAGCAAGCCAGCTTTGCTGGATTATTCTGCTTTCATAGCCAGTGAGAATATGGCTTCAGACTTTTAAAATGCTCGAACTACTGAGCCAGACCTGGCCCTCACTGCATGCAAAAAAGGCAGGAATTCTCATCAGCCTCAGTGGGGAAGCTCTGCTAGAAGCTGAGTCCTAATCCTGCCCATTTGTTTTCAAGGAATAAATGCCTCTCAGTCAGTGTATTTTACACTGATAGCAAACTCTGCCTTCTCAGTGTCTGAGCTTAAATCTGGAGACTTAAGCAATTAATGAGGGAATGCTCATGAAGAGCCAAGGCATTAAGGCTCACATTAAGGATTTTGTACAGCATCTGTGCTCTCATGATAAAGAGGCACCAGGTCAGCTGCTGCTTTAAGCCCTGTGATTTGTTTTATGGATTCATTAAGGCAGAACATAAAATGCAATGATCACTCTGCTCCCAACTTCCCCCCCCAAATTATTATAACTCTTTTCAGCATCCCACAAGTTGTGCCTTCCCTTTTAGAACTGCAGATCATCTGAAAGAACCCATCAGAAGCATTCCTATGGAATTTCCCACCAGGAAATGTCAGCCTGTCAAAAGAAAATTGTATCATGGAAATATGTCAAGTTGATAAAACACCGTGTTGAAAAATCAGAATAGAACACTTCCATAGAAATATTCTCCTGTCAGTCTTTCAGGAGCAGCAAGGTGTGATTTCCATTTTAAACTAGCTTTTATTTTTACTTTATTTCCCATGGAAAAAAAAAAAAAAAAAGAGAGAGCAGAAATAATAGAATCATAGATAATGGAATTTCAGAATGTATTGGGTTGGAAGACAGCTTAAAGATCCTCCATGGGCAAGGGAGACCTTTCACTGTCTCAGGTTACTCAAAGCCACAACCAGCTTGGCCTTGAACACTTCCAGGGATGGGAAAATCATAATTAAACATTTTTAATGCCCCCTCAAAAAATAGCATCCAATGTAGTTGTTGATTTAATTATATGGGGAACTTTGTTTCTCTAGTACCCATTGAAAAATCAAAATTTTTTCCCCCATTCAGGATTTCAAGTGAAAAAGAAAATCTGTTTCCCTCTCAGGTTGGAATTGGAACATGTTTTTCCCAAATCAGAAGTGGAATGGTTAAAGTGCACGGTGGGAGGTGCTGAGGACTCAGTGTGTAGCTGTGGCAAGATATCCTAATTTAAGAAAAGGGGAAGATGATTCAAATTCTCCTTCACTGTTAAACTGGGGAGAACAGAAAAAATGTGTATTTTTCACCATCATTAGGTGCTCTCAGAAAGAGAAAGGCAAATGTAGAAAACACAGAAATACTTAGATTTAATAAGGAAAAACAGAATAAATATTGCAATAGCAAGGGCAAATTCATAGAAGAAAAAAAATTGTGAAGGGCTTTAAGATACAAAGACATGTAAATACCAGCTAACCATGGGATTCTGGGTGACTGCACAAAAATCTCCATGGACATGAACACCTTCACTTTGCCAGGTATGGGCTGCTACTACTCCAGTGGAAGAACCAGCATAAAATTAGGTTGACTTTAGCACTGAAGGAATAGCCCATGATTTAATCCTTGTGTAATTTGGTGTATTTTACTTCTGAGACTGCTTTGCCCATGGGCTGCCATCGTGGGCTCCTGGTGTGAGGAGCTCTCTGTGGGAAGCTGTGGATGGCAGTCATGGAAACTCAGCGTGTCCCAGGCCACGTCCCTGGCGCTGGGAGCAGGGATGGGTCAGCTGGGAAGGCTAATTAATCGGAGTGGAACATCCTCCTGACACAACTATATTGTTTCCATGTCCAGAATTAGCTTAGTTGAGACTAGACTGAATAGCTCAGCCTTGGCAGAACGTAGATATTCCCCAGGAGACAGATCCATAATCTATCTGCTGTCAGCTATCACAAAAATATGTTGTTGCTTTCCATATAGGATCAGGAGCAGCAGCAGTATTCCACAGATTCTCTGGCATTTCTCCTTCCCAGATTCAGAGTGTATTTAAGGCTACGCTGCTTTTTTGGCTCGGTTATTTTGTTTTGTGGTGGTGAGAGAAAGTGTGGGAGAAATTCAAAATGGAAGAGATCTCCTCCAAGATTGAGGGGCTGGAATCTTTCTGTAAGGAAACCAGGGAATGGAGCTGCTGGAACTTCTTGAGCAGATTGTCCCTTAGAAAGAGATGGATGGCACACAGGAATTTATCCTGGGATTTCACATAGCTTGGTTTGGGAAACACTGAATTGACAGAGCCCTGGGGACACAAATAGTCATGTTCTTTATAGCTGCTGGCCAGGTGACTGAGAGAGTCACCATAGCACAGCCTGGAAAACATAAATGCATGGATTCCTGAGGTTTAGCAGGAGAAAAAGATGACCATCATCTGAAAAGGTGCAGTACACAGTAAGAAAATCTGGATTTTCCAAGACTTAGGAGTCAAACTACTCATGAAGGCTTCATACCCCCTTCCTAAATAATGCCCTTTATGCTTTCCAGGGATACAAATTCTAGTTTGCCTATTTTGTTACTGCATTTCAGCAGCATCAGGTTGGATTTCACTGACCTCAGCTTGCTGCCTGCCCTGCACACAAGAGCAGACAGATCTTAAAAGATCCTAAGGAGGGATTGTCTAATTCAGTCACTGCCTTCTGTGAAAGCAATGTATATCCCTCCTATGGGAGCTAAGCAGCAATCAATAACTGGTATTCCAGTTTTCAAAAGTGCCCTGCTTCTAACTGGGGTGAAAGGTTTTCTCTGAAGCACAGTTTCATTTTGGGCTGTGAACCAAGGCAGACCCAGGAAAACGGGGATGTTAGAGTTGATGGGAGATGCATCTGATGAGCTGCAGGTGTCTGAATTGTCTCTGCTCCCTCTACAACCAGGGACAGAAACAGAGTCCTGAGGGCACTGAGGGGCTTTGCCAACCACCCCACCTGCATTCGTGTCCAGCCCTGGTCCTCCAGCCTCAGCCTGAGTTATGCTGGATGAATATCTGCCTTCTGCCAGCCCTGGATGTGTTTGGATGGACACCACTGACCTGGGCTCAGACACCTTGATGCTGACCTGGAACAGAGACCACACAGAGCAAAGCAGGGATTTATTAAAAGGCCTCAATGCACACACCTGGGCAGCACAAGAGCCCGGCCAGGCCAGACTCAAGATGAACCCAAAATGGTCACAAAAACGGGCAACTGATCACGGGTCTCCCACATTTATAAGTTCTGGTCCATCAGCGTATCAGAATCAACTGTCCAACCACAGCCCCAGGTTATGAAGCTCCATCCTCTTTGTTTCTCCTCTCACCTCACCGTTGCTTTTGTTCTAGGGCCTGAAAGATGTCTTTGGTGTTAAACTAGAGAAGGAAATGTTTTGTCTACTTTGAAGAGAGCTTAGTAGCGCTTAATATGAAATTTTAAGCTACCTACTAAAACAGCACAGATTGAAAAAATTGAAAAACTAAAATTTTAAGGCATCCACCTCCCAGCTGGACCTGGGACCTGCCTTGTCACCATGGGCCAGTGGCAGGCACAGGATTATCCAGACCTGATCCAGCCTTGACTTCCTGCCTTAACCTTGGATTTGCCTCATCACCATGAGCTTGCCCGAGGATTTTTGACTTCTGGCTGAAGCTCAGTGCCATCCTTGGGTTGGTGCCGGGCAGGATCAGAGCCAGGGAGGTCCTGGTGCTGCTGTCTGGTTTATCACACTCAGCTCCTGGCTCCCTCTGCCTTGGGAAGCAGCTGCTCCCTGCCACGGACATTTTAGAGCTCTCTGCTACTGCACCAGGGGAGGAAAATCACAAAATATGCCAGCTCTCCCTCAAAATGGGGAGCAATTTTTCATTGCTTGGGATCTGGCTTAAATAGCATCTCATAGCTCCAAATCCCTGAGGCGACCAATCCCAGCAGCCAAAACCTCATCTGTGGGGAGAGAGAGGCACTAATAAATGAAGGAAATAAAAATTATCTTGTGTTACTGGGTGGCGGTGATGACAAAATTGTGGAACAGTTTGGAGAGGAGCATATATTCAATAACTGATCAGAGCTTCCCCCCTGAAGTACTTTTATAAATCTAACTGATATACTTCTGATCTTTAAGCCAACCATTACCAGTTAAAAATAGAAGTTAAACACATATTATTGGCTATTATTAACAGCTGTTTTTCCCCTCTCTTGCTTCAGCCAGGAGACATTACCTGAATAAACGCAGGTAATAATCAAAATTGATTAAACTCAAATAATCACATTTGGATTTCCTTATACAGGCAGCAAATGCAAGAAGTCAGTTTAAGAGGGGACCATAATTCCTTTATTCCAAGAAACAGCTGTTCAGTTCTGTAACAAGATGAATGAAACTTGAATTTCTTGGCACTTACCGGAAGAAGAGATTATGGCCTCTAATTTCTTTTTCCTTTAAAGGCTGAGCTGATGATAAGGCTGAAGAATATTTGCCAATCAGCCTGAACCATGGCAGCAAGTAGTATTTTCCAGATTAAATCCCAAAGCATTTAAAATCTATGGTCAAAAAATCCGTTTACATCAGCCACTTGAAAGCAGTGCACCTGAGGAGCTTTAAGGTGATATTTTGGATGTGAAGTGGCAGAAACAGGCAGAGAAAAGGTTTACCTGTGTTGGTTGTTTTTTTTTCCCACCTCAGTTGATTTAGGGATCTGGTTTGTTGAGTTGTAACAGCTCTGTGAGAGTGCAACTGAACTGATATGAGGAAGTGAAAAGTGAGGGAGCACAAAGCATCCTTGCTGCTGCAGAAAATGCCACATGGAACCAGGACTTTTGCTTGGATGAAACTATCACACCTCTGAAATAGTGATCACAAGGAGGGTTACCCCAGCAGGTAGTGAAACAATTAAAAAAATAAAATAAAAAAAAGGTAGATTTTTTTTTCTCTTTTTTCTATTGTGCATCATAAATCAGGCTTTGCATTCATTGTTGGGGAGCCTGTAAAAGCCTTTTTAAAAGATTTTGAAAAAAATAAATAAAAACCCAAACCAACCCAAAAATACCTACTCCACTGCCAAGTCTCATTCATTAGGCTAAGCTAATCTTGACTCTAATTATTAAGATCTAATGAAAAGCTATCCAAGAACTATTATTACTGTTGTTATTGGGCACAGCAAGCTAAACCAGCCCTGTGCTTTAACATTCTCTGTTTCTTGGGCAGTTTCTGGTAAATACCCAGATCAGAAGTGATTTTGAAAATTGATCTTGCTGCTGCTAAATTTTTAGAAATAATGAAAAGTCTTCCAAAAGCTAGGGTTTGAAGATGCTTATTTACAAATTTCTCCATGTATTTATAACGAATTTCTCTTTTTCTTGCACCAAGTGTTCAGGACTCTCTCCATAACCAGACAGGGTAGAATTAAAAATAAGTAAAATTGGGGAGCTCTGAGGGTTTTCTTTACTAAGTTTCTGTCCAGAGGTTTTGGTACAGAACCTGGAGAAACAAGTGAAGTGTGAACTAGTTGGGTACTCCTAGTGCAGGGTGTGAGTTGACAGCACTGAATTGTGGTGTGACATGAAATTCATGTCCTCTTCCACAGGGGTGGGTAGCACAGAGTTACCAGAGAATTTCTGTAATAAATCATGAGTCACTGATGGCTTTGTACAGTGTGCCAGCCAGGGAGGAGCAAGCAGCTTATTTGATCAGGTTTTCAGAGTTTGGAATGGAAATATAAGAGCCATGAAAATTTGAGGAGATTTAGGGATTGTTTATTTTTGTTCATCCAGGATATTCGTGCCTTGACTTGATGCTGCTCTTCAATCCTAACAACCCTTGCCAGCCTGGTGTCCTGCACCCACCACTTCTCCATTTAAAAATAATAATTAATATAATCTTCCTTCTTGCCCAGCTAGTAGAACACACATTCACACTTCCTGTTTGAGACTGCAGCACTAAGTCATCTGTTTCATAAGACAGCTCTCCTTTAAAAATAGCAGTGTGTGTTTGGGAACACTGCCTGCCTGTCCCTGCCAGAGGATCCTCCCTCACCATCGCGTTTCCCATTGTGTCAGCACGGGGCTTTTTGACCCTGAAGGTGGAGCCAAACTTTCAAATTCTTCCTTGAAATCCCAGCAGCTGCAGGACCCTCATGGTGAGTGCTTTAGTCGGTTTATTTTTAGAAAGGCAGCTTTAAGCAGTCTAAATCTGTCCTCCTTAGGCCAGGAGCAGCTCGAGGTAAATTCTGCAAAGAAGCTGGAGGTACTAAACCAGCGTGTGCAGCAGCAGATCAGGCATTACATTACACCTCCTTTCCAACTCGAGTCTGAGTCAAATATTGCTTTTCCTGCTGATTTTATGCAGAGGATGTTTCACCTCTGTGGTGACAAGCACAAAATAAAATTAGGCAGAAAAAGGTATCCCTTTTCTCCACGAGGAGTGAACTCAGGCTGTTTTCAGCTGAGCATCAGGAGCGAGCCCCAACGCAGGGAATGAGCTCTCTAAGGACCTGAAGCAAAGCAGAGAACACTCAGGATGGTTCAAGCACACAGCTGTGCCCCAGATGTTGCTCTAATTACCTTACAGGGCAAGCACTGTGCAAAGCTTGAAGTGGAAACCTTAATGACCTTGAAGCCAGGGGAATTTTTTTCTCTCCTGGATGTTTAATGCAAATTCTAGTTGACATTAAATCCAAGAGGAGTATTCCTCCATCTCCCCTTGCCCTGTGAAATTCAGACATCCACCCCCAGGCACCCTCTGGGCTCTGAACACTATTTTTGTGGTAGTATTTAACTAATACCCAAAAATGCTTGAACCACGAGGAGAAAGTGTTTTTGCCATGTTCTTCTCTTCAGCATTTCCTATTGGTCAGAAAATGGTGCCAACTTTGAATAATCCAAATGTCCCAACACTTATCCCCACTTTGGATCTGTCCCTTTATCACTAAATTATGCCCTGTACCACTAGGCTGATCTTTTAAACTAAACAATCTTCCCAATCCTATGGATTAAAAAAATGTGTGAACTTCTGAAATCTTCTAGTTTCTTTCATAGTTTCATAACAGTCCTTCAGCTCTAAATTAGGCAGATTAAATCAGGATGTTTGTTTGTACTTGCTAAACCACAAAGCTCACTGTCAGCTCAAAATGCTCAGTTTGAAAGTCTAATCAAGCCTGATGTTTTTACAAGACACTTCACACAAGATTCTTGGAAAGGCGTTCCTCAATCCAGTGGATTATTGAATTAATTGTCAGGAGCAATGCCATTGCTGTGCACAGATGGGAAAGGGAAAGCAAAACAGCTCAGTGACTTGGAACCCAGACAGACCCCTGAGGATATTAATGTCACCAAGTCCATGAAGGGATTATATGGATCAATAAAAATAGAAACAGTCAATGTCGCGTTGAAAAAGACAAAGAAGGTCAAGCATAACTTGATCAGGGAAAGAGAGCATGAAGGGAATTGTAACACATTCATCAACAGTGAACAAATACCCTTAGATGACTGATTTATTCTCCAGTTTCTCTTTGTAAATTGCCCTGCTCCAACAGTTAGTTCTCATTTCTCTTCTCCCCTTTCCATCTCCCTGAAATTCCTACCAAAACACTTCAGAAAGTAACGCCCAGCCTTCGACCTGCACCCCAGCAGTTTGTGCCAGAACGTAACACATGACATAGAGGAACCAGCCTGTCCTCCTGAGGCAGGTGGCAGGTTTCTGTGTCCCCCTCAGGAGAGGATGACTCTTCAGATGAGTTATCCTTGGATTGCAAAGAGCCATGTTTAAGCTGGAAGGGGCAATTAGCAGTAAATAGTCTTTTCTGAGTAAGGAGCTTTTATGCTCCTAAGAACCAGGCTTAATTGAGGAACAAGCAGCTGTTTTCTGCTCAAAGCCACCAGAGCCTGCTGGAGAGGGAGGTGTTCTTGTGTATGATGTTTTCTGTCACTTATTGTGAGAGGTGCGGGGTTTACTTGGCCCTTACTAATCCCAGAATCACAGAATACTTAGGGTTGGAAGGGACCTGAAAGATCAGGCACTTCCAATCCCTCTGCCATGGGCAGGAAACACCAGGACATGTTTTTTATGAATATTGTTTTGCAATATTCATTAAAAATGAGCTGTCCAACTATTTTTTAGTTATTGACACTGCTCTGGGTGGAACAGTGGTGGACACTGTTTTCAGTGGGGGAAAACAATAGTCCTGCTCAGGCACCTGTAGATAATCTCCTGTTCTATACCTGTGGATAATCCCCTCTTCCATACCTGCAGATAATCCCCTGTTCCATACCTGTAGATAATCCCCTGTTGTATACCTGTAGACAATCCTCTGTTCTATACCTGTGGATAACGTCCTGTTCCATACCTGTAGATAATCCCCTGTTCCATACCTGTGGATAATCCCCTGTTCCATACCTGTGAATAATCCCCTGTTCTTTATCTGAAGATAATCCCCTGTTCCATACCTGTGGATAATCCCATTCTGTACCTGTGGATAATCCCCTGTTCCATACCTGTGGATAATCCCCTGTTCCATACCTGTAGCTAATCCCCTGTTCCATACCTGTGGATAATCTCCTGTTCCATAGCCATAGCTAATCCCCTGTTCCATACCTGTGGATAATCTCCTGTTCCATAGCCATAGCTAATCCCCTGTTCCATACCTGTGGATAATCCCCTGCAGCACTGGGCTCCATCAGCAGAGTGTCAGTGCTGGCCTCCTCACTCGCTGTAGCACCCAGAGGGCCCCATGGTTGCTGACCAGCACTGGGTGAAGATTTTGGTCCAGCAGTGACCCCAAAATGACTCCAGACAGGAGATTTTGCTCCTTGTCCTGCCCCACACCCTTTTGTGGAGGGTAAATGCTCACGGCAGTCCCAGAGGAGGGGCGGCTCCCAGCTCCCATCCTGCTGTGGTTTCCCTGCACTCAGACAGGCAGGAATGCCGTACAGTTTAAAGAGCTGGCTGTTCTTGGCCTCGTTGGACAGGCCAGAGTGGCTGCTAATCAAACCTGAGCCTGGTGCAGGATTATTGCAGCAGATCTCCTGACAAATTTCCCCCAGGGTGCTGGCAGGGTCCTGCAGTGATAATACCAACAACAGCAGCCAGTCCATGTGTGAGTGCCTATGGCAGCCTCATCCTGCCTCCTCCCTGAGAGCTTTTTCCCTGTTGGGAATGTGTTTATGAAAGCAGGATGTTGTTTCCTGGGTATTGAGTCCTTATATTTCCAAGAGCTGTGTCTGACTGGGAGAAGAGCTGTCATTTCTCTGTTACTGCCAGCCTGTTCAGACACACACATCCCCACACAATCCTCTCTCCTGGGCAGTGGTACAGCTGTTCCTTTATGTCTGATAATTGCTTTAGTATTGTTATTCACCTAACGGGAAAACTGTGTGGCTGAAAATAAGCAGAAAGCTAAAGCACAGAGAGTCTATAGGATAGTGAGTGGATGGCAGAAAAAAGAATTATTTTACTAAAGTGTTCTGAGATGGTGTTGTCTGATTAAAGGATAAATCAGCACCAGCACACCTTGGTGATACAGGAGTGTCAGTACAAGTCCCTGGCCTAAATCTGACAGGAGAGTGATTTGAATTCAGTCCCAAGGCTCCTGGGATGAATAGTGAACTATTGCTCCCTCAATCAGACCCTTACTTGACCAGATATTACAGCCCTGTTGAAATGCTGTGCTCATTTCCATAAAACACCAATAGTTTTGAAGGGAAAAATTAAATTGCCAGGAACTTTTTTTTATCAAACCTTCTTAGGCTCACATTAGTCTCTCTTAGAGCAATCCCTTCCATAGGCCATTTCTCAATCTAATTTATTTTCTGGTGTTATTTACCAAAAAAGAAGGGTTCTGATATGATTTGTTCGCGTATATAAATATTATCAAAGCAGCAGCACAAACCAGAGTCCTGCAAATAGGTATGTAAATGTACCAGAAATGGCTTCTTTCCTGCAGTTGAGAGGTAATAAGTGACAATTCATCACTCCCTCCTCATTGAACTTCTGACAGATAAACAAAACTTCTGGGACACCATGGAGTCCAGGAAGAAAACAGTGAAATAAAACAGCTTTTAAAGTGGTCAAAGCACAGGTCCGATGAGGAGCAGCTGGGGAACTGGGAGGGCTCATCCTGGAGAAAAGGAGGCTCAGGAGAGACCTCAGTAGTTCTCTAAAACTCCCTGCCAGGAGGTTTCTCCTCCCAGATAATCAGTGAAAGGATGAGAGGAAACAGCCTCGAGTTGTGCCATGAGAGTTTAGATTGGATATAAGGAAAATTTTCTTCACAAAAAAACAAAAATGGAAGAGGTTGCCCAGGGAAGTGATGGAGCCAGCAGCAATGAAAAGATTTGGTTTAGTGGTGAACATGGTTAAAGGTTCGACTGGGTGATCTTAGAGGCCTTTTCCACCCAAATAATTCCACACTCCACCAAGCTGATGGTTTCTGGGGTAGCACCATCCCAGGGGGGTGTGGGCTGATCACTACCAACAAACACAAAGGCAGTTACTCACCCAGACCAAAATACACCAGGGTCCATAGGAAAAAATGGGATGAGGGAGAAGTTCCAGCTCCTGCTCATGTAACTGCTGTGTGTACAGCCATGGCCTGTGGCATGAGGGACATCACCTTGTCCTGAAACCTGGGAACCTTTGAGCATTCAACCACAGTGCTCTAAGGGTTGCTTTCCTCCCTGTTCTCACTTTAGAAAGTGGATGTGGGAGACAGCTGGCTCAGATTCCACACCCACCCACAACAGGAGCATTTTGCTGCCTCAGTGTCAACAGTTGACAAGCCTAAATTGTGAAGTGCTTCAGGAATGGTGAAAAAGTTGAGATTGTTATGCTGAGAAAACCCTTTATTCCCCTGCAGGAATGATGCGTAAACCAAAGGTTAGAACATTTTATTTCAGGGTGCACACAGAACATGGAAATCAGATTTTTAGCAATACTAAAAATAAGTAGACTTATTAATAAGGAGAATCTTTAAACAGCAGAGCAGACCGAGTACATATGGTTTTTATTTTTGTTCCTTTTATCTACGAAAATGCAAGAGATGTTCAGCAAATATTTACTCCTGGTTTTAAATAAACCCTGGTTTATCCTGATATTCCTGCCATGTTTGCTTTGTGCTAACAGTCCAAAGAATGAATATATTTGTCAGATCACATCTGTGAGAGATTCTAAGTCTGCACTTTCTGTACAAGCATTTTTTCCATAGGTTTGAGCACGGGCATCAGAGTTCAGGATTTCTTGGGGGGCTGCTCTGCGTTTTAGTTCCTTGCTCAGGGAACAGAGCTTTTAGCATGTCTTTTCCTCAGGGAATAATTCTGTTTACAAATTTCAAATATGCTCTCTGCAAACAGACTTGAGCACTAACCCAAATTGTTTTGTTCCCACAAGCACAGCAGATGATTTTATCTTTCTCTTTGACATTGGACTGTCCAATTAGCTCCTCCTTTTTCACAGCTACTCTCTGCTACCTCACCACCTCCTTGCAGCAGACAGTTCTAGAAACAAGAAATAGTTCATTACATGGCATCTGACACAGAGAGAAAATATAGAACATGGAAAACACTATAAAAATATTCCAGGCCAGTCATTCAGAGTGTTCAGCTTCAGATCCAACAAATTACAATTTATCCCACAACGAAAACTTGCCACAAATTTCACTACAAGCTGGATCTCCTGCTTGCCAGGCACTCTGTGCTTCAAACCAGGCTTAATCACAGCTTCAGCTTCACCTGGCAAAAATAGCTAGGACTGGACTGAATTTCAAAACTTGCTGGCCAGAAGGCACTGGGAGGCTTCTCCACTCATTGCCATAAGGACCAGCAAAATCCTTTGGAAGATTTCAAATTCCCAAGGGGGTACTTGGGCATAGAGACAAGTTTTGAAGAATTGACCTAAATCTCATAATTTTCTGGGGTTTGTGGACACCAGACAATAAGATGGACAAGATAAGAGGGTTCCTCAGAGGACAATATACTTTGGGAGCTAAAATTTAATTAGTGTTTATCACCAAAGAAACAGTTTAATGGGACAGTGAATGGACCACGTTCTTTCCTGGAGAGGAATAGTGGAGGAGGAAACCCCAAAGATATTTTCTGTCCATGATGCAAAATTGTCTTTTGTTACAAAGGAAAGCAGCACTGCTAGACCAGATGTTGGCTGTTCCCATCAGGGAACCAGCCTGCACTCTGTGCCACTCTGGTGAGGGCTTGGACTGCATTCCTGGCATCCACTTTTGGGAAAAACTGAAGGAAATGAGCCAAATATCCTCTCCATGTCCTCTTCTCAGATGTGGAGTATGGTCAATATGTAGACCACATGCCTGGGCATGGAAAGGAAGATGATTTTCTGTGACAAGCATCAAAAGGAAATGTCTGGGCACTGCTGTCCTGCCTTCATCTGTCCTCATCATCACACATCATTTTAACTCTACCCAAAAGTGTCAGGAAATCTTCAACAGCACCAGGACCAACATGACTTGCTGAAAAACTTCACAAAAACCCTATGTAATAGCAATCCTTTACTGACAGATCTTCCCAAGTTCTGACATTTAACCTGCTCTTCATTTGTCATATGTGTCCCTTAGGTACTTTTTTCAATCAGAATGTCACTCAGAATCCACTCAGCACCCTGAAATCTGTTGATTATACCACGTGGCTGTATTTATAAACCAAACCTGGAACAGTAACTTGATCAAGAAACCATCAAGATTGTCTACCCAGTCCTTGCTGGTGTATTAACTCTCAGCACGGGCAGTGTGTGACACCTCTCTTTCTCCTCTTTCTTTGCAAGTTTAAATGTCAGACACTCGATTTAGATGATTTAAAAAGTGGCAGTGGGTGAGATTCACCAGGCCAGATGAACACAATGCCATTTGAGCTTTTTGCCTGGTTTCTCTGCATAGATAATGGGAAGGAAGAGCTGCTTGCTGGGCATTATTCATCTTGCCCTAAATAGACTTTTCGAACCTGACAGGTGACTTGTGCCCTAAGAACTCCCATTTCTCTGAAATGACAGATGAAGCACCAGGCAATGTTCTCAGCTGTGGATGTCCACAGCCTTGCCCATTTTAGCTGTGTGGTTACAGTGTGTGCTTACAGCCCCTGGGCTGGAGGAGCTCATTTATTTTGGTGTGTGGCTGTCAATGAAGGAAGTCTGCAATAATTTGTATCCCCTGCCATTTGCTCTGGGATAGGAACAAATGCACAGACATCCCAGATGATTCTGATAACCTATTAAGCCTCCACAGCTTGATGGCATTTTTGAGTCCTCAGGGCAGTCATAAGAAGGGAATATGAGGAAAGGTCTTGTGTTCTGTATTCTGTTCAACAAGGCTCTCTGTGAGCTGTGGGGAGCAAAAGCACGGTGTCAGCCAGCAAGATAAAAGAACTCTTTTGCAGCTGTTACTCCTTGCCCAAAATCACACACAAACTGAAAAACATATTTGGCCTTTCCCCAGAAAATAACAACATCCCCTGCTGATAAGTCCTGGCTAAGGAGATATGTTAATGTGTAGTGGAGATGAAATGCAGTTATAGCAGCAGCTCCGTGGGCTGTAAAGGTGCTGTGAGAGCTGAGAGCTGGGCTCCAGCACAGAAGGTGTTTGTTGGACAGGAGGCAGTGAGGAATCTGGTAATGACTCTGCTCTGACCTCCAGGCTGTCAGGAAAATATCTTGGTGAGCTGTCCCAGGAATTTCTTGTACTAATCTTGAGGTGATGAACATCGTTTTCCCAAGAATATCTTGCCATGTGTAGTGCACCAACTAAAAGTTAAGCAATGAACAAGGGGAGGAAAGATTTGGTGAACTCTGCAATGATTGCTGAGTGTGAAGATGAGTTTGTGAAATGTCATGAACTTCTGCTGCTTTAATTCTCTCCTCCCTGCCTGGAAGGAGCCTCTGCATGCCTCTAGCCTGACCTTCTGCTTGAAGCAAACAAAACCACAAACACTAGATGGAATCAGGTGTGATGAGCCTTGGATGCTGGGCCAAGGATGTAAGTCTGAGAGCTTCTTTGAAATTCTCAACCAATTCCTCTGCTCCTTCCCCTGCTGATGGAAATGTCACACTCAGTGTCCAGCCTGAGCTCAACTTGTGGTTGTTACCCTTTGTTATCTCCATTGTCAGAGGTGGGAAGAGTTTGACTCTCATATCTCACTGTCACTGTCAGAGCTCTCCTCCTAATTATTTATTTTTTTGCTGCCAGCCACAGCATCTCAAGTTCTTTCCACACTCCTCCTCCAGGGATATCTGGAGGATGTGATACTGCTGAGGTGGGTGATCCTGTGCCAACAGCAAATCTAGTGTGGATTATTAACAAATAATAAATAAAAAATATTAAAGTTGATATTTATAAACAATTAAACATAATGAAGTTGTCGGTCAGCTGGAGAAAGCCCTGTTGGTCTAAGAACTGCATTGTGTGGATGACTTGGACTTCCTGTACAGGAGCTGGAATAACCCCTCAGCAATAGACCAGGTCAAGTTCCCAATTAAAGGTTTTGTGAAGAAAACTATTAATTAATTTAAATACCAGACCTTTAAAAGAGCTATGTCAGTGCTATTCTCTCCTCCTTGCAATTTTAAGTGACCTTTACCAAAACTCACTGCAGATTGTGAGAGCTGATCTAACTCAATATCCAGATCCTCCTTCTGTTCTTGCACGAATATCCCAACTACAACTTAAATTTTCTTGGAGTTGCACCATGTGTACTCTACATCCCATAAACAAAAAAATATCTCTGTCTGCAAGTCCTGGACTCACTCCCACAATATTTTTCAGCCTCCTGATGGAATCTCCCTACATTTGTGCATCCTCCTCTCCAGATTTACTCTATTAAAGCCTAATGGGTGCAGAGATAATGGGATTTCATGTGCTGATCACATCCACCTCGCTGAGTCCCTGCTGCTCTACTTTGCAGGATTTATGTCCCTCTCTGCTTCTTTTCACTTAATTTCTTTTTAAGACAGGGACACCTGCCAGGAACAAGGAGGTGAGATGCCATTAGATTCACAAAATGCCCTCTGCTGATACATGTTACTCAGTAATTACCCTAACTGAAATTTCCACCAAGAAATTAAAAGCCATGAGGACACTCGATAATGGAGTTTTCTAGAGTCAGTTCTTGATTTATTCATTTGTTTTTCTTTTTTACTCTGTTATACTAATATGATATCACGGAAACTTTCCTGAAAAATCAGATTTTCAATCCAGCAACTATTAATTTTTCAGCAGCACTGTCAGGAGTGGGAAACAGAACCCACTCACACAAACTTCTTTCAGCTGCAGACTTCCACAAAGACATTCCCATGCAAAGTGGGCTCCACCCAGCCAAGAATGACAACTTCCCTGTTTAGGAATGATCCATGTGTTTTCTAAGACCCAGAGGTGGGGAAAGATGACCAGAGACAGCTGTTGGCTTGGACAGGGTTTCCTTGGGAGTTCTTCACATTGCACCCACCACCAGCCTGGGTGGCTCCAGCTTCCCTGTCCACCTCAGGGCCTGGAGTGGGAGTGGGCTGGACAAGACTTTGATGTTTGGTCCTGATTAACCATCTCCAGGGACAGGAATGCTGCTTGGGAGCTGGGGCAGAGATTCAAGCTCTTGCTCTGTGCAAGGAGAATGAAAAGTCTGCTTATTGTTCCTTAAGGTTGCTGTCCCAAAGGAATTTTTCTCCTCTGGTGGATTGTCCACCAGTCTTCCCCAGGTCACTCAGCTTTGCTCTCATGAGCACCAGGCAGTCTCTCCATGAAGAACTTTGCCAAGTTCTGTCCCTGTAGGATAACAAATGACACAGACTCCTCTTGAGGTTTTTCTCAAAAGGCTGTGTGAAGAATGATTTTTGTTTTTTAGGGGTTGTTCTCCCTTATATACAATTTTCCACAGACCAATGTGACTGATGAGAGAGAGACAAACCTCTTCACCCACATTGGTCAAAACAGAGAGACATCAAAAGAAATCCCTCCTCCCTCTAGTTCTAAACTTGAACTTTAGAAAATCAGAAACTTCAGAGCTGAAACCAGACTACAAAGCCCCATTCCCTGCACTGCTGTTCTGATTCCCACACCTTGCTAAAACCAGCTGGTCAGTCACCTGTGGTGCACACCAGAGTATTTCAGATCCACTTAATCCCCCAAATCAGGGCCAGCTGGTACCACAACAGCCTGGTGTGGTGCAGGGCTAGAGAGGAAGCCCCTGCCTGCAGCTGATGCTCCAGGAATAACCAAGAGGAACCAAATGTTCTCTGGAGCTGAGTAGGGAACAGATGTTGGTGAAGACAGGAGAGTCATCTGGGAGCTCCTGATGTCTGTGTCACACAAATGCTGCTGGGTGGGAAATTTCCTCTGTAAGAACAGAGAGATCTCTGGGCAAAAGTCTTTTCTGCCACTGCCCACGTGAGAACAGGAGGGTTCCCAGTGCTGAACACCAACAGTCTCATGTGCAGTTTAATGGTGATGGGCAGAGCTCTCTTGAGCATCCCTTTGAAGCACTGACTGGAAAAATTAGGGAGGCAGAATCTTTTTACTCTTGGTTTTACTGCCTAATGAGACCATCTGCAAAATAAACTTAGCACTGAAGTTCAGTGAAGGGAGAATAGCCCTTTAAAATCTCAGATCTTTGCTTGCGACTGAAAAACACACTTATGTCAATTAAAGAAATAGGAGGAAATAAAGGAAAATACAAATCTTTTGTTGCTTTTTTGCATCTGCATCTTGACTGGGCTTCAGAGGCTTCATGGGTGTTTTCTTCCAGCAGGTAAAATAAAGAAACCTACTCCATTTTTAGCTCCCAAAAAAGCATCACCAGCACCACAACATGCATCCCTACCACTGTCACGAGGTGGAGTCCACCCCATTGAAAAGTTTGCTTAAACACTACCTGGCCCAAGCCCTTAAATACCTCTCTGTAGGCTTTGAACAAAATCCCCTCAACCCCTTAAATCCACAGCAGATTCTTCCACAAACAGAATTACAACCAGAACCCGAGGAGAAAGAGTGGCATTACAGTGAAGACTTTCTTCCTGGAGTCTGGCATTCCTTCCCTCATTGCTATTCCCCCTTCAGGAGGCACTAGAGCCTTTCTCCAGAGCACTGCTGGATTTTGTAGAGGGCCAGCATGTGCTGGCAGTCCTGCCCCAAGACAAGCAAAACAGGCATGGAAGGGGAAAGGAAACATTCCTAAATGAGTAAGAGATTTTATTCTGCTCCTGTACTTGTTACTATCTGAGTCTCTTGAATTGCTGAAGTTTTCCTCCAGCAGCACCACTTCACACAGACCCATGGCCCTCTTCTCATTTTTAGTGCTTTTGTGTTTCTCTTCAGGCAAAGGCAGGTGTTTGTAAAGGGAAGAGAAAAGCAATCATCCCTGCAGAGGTGTGTGCTTCCTCACCCACTTGGATGGAATTTTAACAGCACAGGCTGTGCTTGTAGCTGGGGAATCTCGAGCAGCAGCCACAGGATCCATCTCCCTGAGGTCAGGAACAGCTTCATTTCCTCCTGGTGCCAAGAGCACAAAAGTTTGTGCCATAGGATCAACTTAATCTGCCCCATTTGTTGGTGGAAAACAGCTGGGCCTGTCACATTCAGAAAGGCACCATCAGTAGACCAGATATTTTTATTAAATTTATTTATTATTAATAATAATTTTACATTGTATATTATACATTATAATGTATATTATATAATATATAATTTATTAATAAATTATTAATAATTTAATTTATTAAATTAAATAATGTTCTATGAAAATACACCGTTAGAAAAAACCTGAAACATCCCAAGATGCTAGACTCACTTACCAAAAATATTTGGTTTGTTTTGTTATTTTTCCCCCACAAGAAAACAAAGAAGAAAAGGTGCTTTAACACTGTGGAAACCTCCTGTTGTAGCATTTTTTTTTTTTTTTTTGAATGAAATGCTTTGCTAGTTTTTGTTTGTGTTTATTTACATTCCCATATATTTATATATAGGACTTTTTCTGCCAAATTCTAGTTATAGGGATAATTTTAAAGCACCCATCCACATTTCCATTGAGAAACCTGGGAAAAACTGTGTGAAGAGACAGGATATTCCTCAGTGACTGACACTTCCTTGTGCATTAAATCAATGAATTAAATAGCTTCAGAAAAAAAGTACTTTCTGAAGGGAGACAAGAAAACGAGGAGGAAAAGATAAAATAAATGAAGGGAAACATGTCCCTCATTTCCAAATGTATTGGGTCAGTCTGGGGTGGAATTAGCCATCACATACACAGATAAAGATTGTGTGTATTCCAGTTTAATGGATTAATAAAGTTATAAAATTCCCCAAATTTCATTATAAGCCTTCATAAAAGATCAGAAATGGCATAAAATGTAATATAGAACATAAATTGACCAGGGACTTATAATGATCTATAATAATTTAGACTGGAAATGAACCTCTGATGCCTCCAGCGCAACCTCCCACTGAAAGCAGGTTGGGTTCAAAGTTAGAGGAAACTGCCCAAAACATTTCCCAGCTGAGTTTTGAGTCTCTCCAAGGATGGTGATTCTCCTGTTTCATTTCCAGCTGGCTCCCTCTCCTCCCAGCAGGTGCCTGATACTCCTGATTTCCAGGACAGGAATTGATCAATGCCTTGTTTGACCCAGGCAATGGAAACTTTGGGCTCTCAGGTGTGGGCAAACCTTGGTCTCAGAACTGGACCTGTCCGTGCCCCTGGGTGTTGTCGAGCTTCTCTTGCATTTTCATCTCCAAAGGTCTCCAAACACTCCACTAATACACAGATTATAAACACAGATTGCTGTCTAACCAGCTATGGCTCTCCTTGGAAAGCATTTCCATTTCCTTCCCTCTTTCCACAGCAGGAATCAGCAGACAAAATTAATCTAACCAGAAGTTGCCCATAACCTCAGAAGTCCCATTTGGTATTTTTGACTCTTGGGTAGCTGCACCAATCTCCAGACAGCATTTCCCATATAAAATACCTATAACCATCCTAAATCCAATATATTAAGGTACTTAAAGAAGAGCTTAAAACCTTTGTTTAATCAGAAATAGTAACCTGAAATAATACATAAAATAGTCTGCCCACGCTGGTGTGATACAGAAATGGATCCTGCCTCATTGTAAGGAATTTGGACTTGCCCACCAGTCAGTTAAGCTTATTTTATGATAAGAACATGAAAAAAAAGACAGAAAAGCTCAGTGATGTGGTGTGAAATTATAAATGGTTTCACTTCTTTAAAAAATTGTGGAAAATAAAGCAAGCCATAGTGACAATAAATTCTTCATTTAGGAGACCCATTCCCAATGAAGAGCATTCGTTTTCAGGAATTAAATTAGGCAGAGACAACCAGATAAATATCTGTCTGTATAATTCCTTCCTGAACCACATCTGAATCCAAATCTCAAAATGACCTTTAAAAATTGCAGATGTATTTTCAGGGTTCAGAAAAAGTAATGTTTGTCTCAGGTGGAGGGAAGTTATGTCAAGTTTTCGTTTAGAACTTCCTCTGGATCAAACAATCTGTGGCAAACAGATTTTGGAGGATCAGGAAATAATCCAGTGATACCTGGATCACTTGTGTGGCATTTCTTAGTGGACTCTCCCTGCAGGGTGGGGACCAGCAGGTGCAGGCAGGGCAGTGTTGTTGAGATGGTTCTAGGGAACTGAAAGTTGATTTTAGTCCAAAAGGACAACACTGGGTGGTGACAGCAGAAAAAGCAAAGCAGGAGAAGAGCAATCGCCCTTGGAATTCCAAGAGCAAGATGATTCCTCCAGCAATAAATGAAATATGGATCCCTCCAGGAAGGGCCCTTGGACCCTGCCCACCCAGAGGCTGGCCTTGGAGCCTCTCCTCTCCAGTTGCACAGACACCCAGAGAAGCAAACAGGTCTCTCAGCAGACCCCCAGACCTTGTGGTGTCTCTGGCTTGGACTCCTTTGTCCTTCAGCAGCCAACTCAGCAGACTTGCATCTCTCCCACATCCAGCCCAGGCTTCTGTCCATCCCAACACCTGGCTTCCAAGTCTCTTATCTCCCTGACCTGCCCCTTTTATCCCACTGCGTTTTCCTGCTTGTTCCCCCCCAAACCAGCCAAAATGCTCCCTTTCCCCTCTAGTTCCTTCCCCTAACATGCTGCAAGGAGCTTCTTGTCTCCATCACCTCTGTCACCCAGGGGAGTGGGCAAATGTGGGGTTGAGGCTCTCCTGGGAGCCCTGGGAGCAGCAGGACCCTGGGATTGCTCCTCTGTGTAGGTATTGGGGTCTTTCACACCCCCCCCCCAGTGTATCTGTGTGCTCCTCTGTGTGCAGGGTAAAAGCCTTTAACCACAGGACCTAAAAAGTCTCCTTAAAATCTCCTTATCTGCCCTCAGTTACTTCAAATGATGCTCCTGGCCCTTCAGATTTGTGGGTTTTTTTTTCCCAACAATGAAATTTCTCTGTGTCTCTTCCTCCCATTTTATTGACTGTGTGAGACACGCACATTAAGCCCAGTTCAATTTCACACGTGGGATTAGATCCTTGAGATTTCCATATTGCAGACTTCTCTGGGCAAATTGTCTGAAAGCTGCTTCAAAAACCAAAACCACCCCCCTAAAAAAACCCAACACCCCAGACCTCCTGCTCTCAGAAGCATTACTAGTTTCCCTATATTCTCCTTGGTCTGCAGACAAGCACAACACAAATGTTCAATTCCTTCGTGCTGCCATCCACGTTTAGAGAAAGCTGCTTTCCTGATGAGGCCATAAATTATTTCAGTCTTCAGCGAGTGCTTATTTATTGACTTGCCTTTCTCATGCATCAGAAATCCCCCCCCCCGCCAGCATCTCCCTGGAGAAACAGACATCTCCTGCTTGTCGTTGTAGTGACTCCTTTTTAGGAAACCTTTTCGGATTTCTGCAGCCCCAAACTCGCAGCCCCCTTGGCCCTAAGTGCCCACTCGTTCTTGCACATGCTGCTGCCAGTGGGAAGGAGTTGGGGAATGTATGATGAATCTCACATCCCACATCTCACACAGAAATCAAGAGGGTGTTGTTGCTGCCTACAGTCCTCCCTGGTGGAGCCAGACTGTGGTGACACCCAAATGAAGAGGGGCACCAAGGCCAGGTGCAGAGAACAACCATGGGATGGCCATGACATGGGGCCCGAGTCACAACAGAGGTCAAATTTCCAGGGAAATCCTTGATTCTTTCCTCCTGAAATGAAGTAACTCTTCTTATGAAATACAAATCTCTTCTTTGGGAAAAAAAAAAAAAAAAAAAAAAAGGAAAAAGTCCCCAGCAGAATTTGGGACTGAGTATAAGCTTTGGGTAGAGCAACATCTAACCAAGTTTTAATTACTTTTATCTGTTTTTTTGTTTGGGGTTTTTTTTGTGGTTTTTTTTGTTTGTTTTTTAATGCTTTACCGACAGACTAGAACCTGGTGATGTATTTTTAAAAGTTCAACCACTGTAAGATAACTTGTGGCCTTTCAAGAAGAAAAGAGACACAGCCAAATAATCATCCACTTAACTAAATCCTCATTAAATGCTTGCTGCCCCTGGGCCTCAATGAGATTCTAACAGAACCCAAGCAGGAATCAGTGGATCAGGGAACACAAACCAATTCTATTTTTAAATTGATAATTGAAATAAGGCATCTCTGGTGGTTTGGAGTGGTTTGAGAGGATTTTATAAAAACCTTTCCTCGTGCTGGTTACCCACAGCTCCAGTCCCACCAGCTAACCAAAGAGATGAGCTTGGGTGTAAATCCTGGGCTGTCTTTATATCAAGGGGAGTGATAAATAAAAATGAACTGACTGGTAGGAATATTACTGCTTAAGCTTTTGAACATTTTTCCACCTGATTCCTTCTTGTTACCCATCAAATGCAACCAAACCCCAAATGCCTCTAATTCCAGAGGATGCAAATGGCCAGGATTTAGTGTGTTTTCAGTTTGCAGGACAGATCCCCACTGCCTTTGATTTGCCCTCCTCTCTGGACTTCTCTCCTTCTTCACTCTGCTGTCGACCCTGTGCCAGACTAATGCAAACATGGTTGGAATTCCTTCTAAAAAATCCCAGACCAGCACTGAAACCCATCTGGGCTCAACCTGGGCTGACTTTGTGTGAGGGCTTGGCAGATCTCTCAGCTTTTCTTTATCAGCTTGCTCTTACCAGCTCTGCTGGCCACGATTACGAGCTCTGTGAGATGGGAGACATCTCTCACTGCCTTTCAGCCCCACGTGGGACTGTGACCCTGACAAGAAACTTCTGTAGGGCACATTTTCTACACCGATGAAAGCTGGGTGCAGATATTCTTCTCAGTTTGAACAACTCAAGCCATTTTCCTTGTGTCCCTTATCTCTTTTGGGGATGGCATAACACAGGTCAGGAATAAAAAGCAATTTTGGGTTTCCTTGGAACAGAGAAGGGTTTGGATGGGATATTTGTCCTGCTGCTTCCTCAGAGGGAATTATGAGTGCTGTTAATTTATCCATGGGACCACAGGTGCCCTGGGATTAGGATTGCCAAGAGAGCCTGTGTGAGCTGTGTACTCATGAAATTCCCAATGTTATCAAATTTGTGGGTTTAAGGGAAATGTCTCAGCTGGGTTTGAAAGACCTTGTCTTGGCAGTGAGAGCTGACACCACTCCCAGGGGAGGACATCGACCTCCCCCACCACAACACTGCACCCTTTAGCTTTTGTTAGAGCCCTGAGTTCAATTAAAACCTGTCTTTAAGCTCCGTAATTCATGAAGTTTGTCTCCTTCAATTGGTGACACACGAAACCTCAGGATGAAGCCTGGGAGAAGCCATGAAGCAGGGAAAGGAGCAATCTAGGAAATAGCAGGGCTTTTTCTGCTGTAGATGCAACAAAACCACAGATAAATCACAATATCTTTGCAGCTGTATTGCAGATGTTGGCGAAGTGTGCACGTTCTTACAGCTTCATTGAGCTGCAGATGGACACCAGCCTGAGGTGAGTTGCTTTTCTCCATTAGAACACAAAGCCTGTTCTTTACACTCCTCTATTTTGCCTTTCTCTCTCTGTTTCACAGCCAAATTAGCATCTTCTTTACTATTCTGAGTTACATTCACCACTTCAAGTTTAAAATATATGGGATAACTGTGCGTTAAGTAGATGCCTGTGCATACAGATATATACTCTTATGGGTGATTCCTATTTTTCAGCTTCACTTTGCAGGCACTAAAATCAGCTGTACATTCCTTAATTTGCATGTTTACTTGCAGTCTTACGTCTTTTTTTTTATTAAAATTTACTTCCATATCACAGAACACTGGCTAATCACCAAGCTGCTTTTACTTAATAAATCATCTCAACCTCTAACTGGAGATGTGGTTTTTAAAGCAGACTTTAGCCTCAATATTGAAGTTTGTCTGATTAGCTGCATTCTGGTGTTTTTTAAAAGGAACAAAATAGAAGACAAGAGGAAATGGCGTCAATTTGTGCCAGGGGAGGTCCAGATTGGATATTAGGAAATATCTTCTTTACTGAAAGGCTAGTCAGGCATTGAAACAGGGAAGGGATGGAATCAGCAACCCTGGGAATGTTGAAAATTGTGTAGGTTTGGCACTTGGGGGCATGGCTCAGTGCTGGACTTGGCAGTGCTGGGTTAATGGTAGGAACTGGTGATCTTTTCTCACCTAAACTATTCTTTTATTTTGTGAATGGTGGAGCTTTAAGTTTGAACCCAAGAAAATGAGGGTTGGGCCGAGCTGACCATGAGGTTGCTTTTTAGGGCTGGCACTGAGATTACCAAACTCCTTATCCTGCACACAGGTGCATGTGAGGCCTGATCCCACACCCAGGTGAGCTGTTCAGATCCCAGAGAAGGCATTTTTGCAGAGATCTGTAAGTTCCCTTCTGCAGAGAGCTGCTGGCCTTTAAGAGGTTTATTGTAAATCTTCCCTTCCCTCTCCTCCAACAGCCAATAATCCCTTTCACTACGGATGGAAGCTGAACATTAGGGGGCTAAAAAAGATTAATTTTAATTTTTGAAACAAATCCACCTCTGATATGGAGTGAGGCCAGCATATGCCTCACACTCTTGGTGCAGAAGTTACCACTCAGACCACTTCCCTGAAATTATTTAGACTTTCTCTTACTCCTGTATTTTTTTTTTTTTTTTTTTTTACATGCCTGTTCTCCTGTCTTTTACTTTCAGGACACATGTTAACCTAGGAAGGTAATACAAGGAAGAACAAAGGTATTTAAGAAAATACCAAATTCCAAAGCTTGCATGAAAGAACAACCTGCTGCAGGAGTAATTTTTGCAAAACAGATGCAGTTGGGAAATGGGGCCTTTTATTATAAGGGATCACAGTTATTCCCTGCACAGTTTAGCAGCCACATTTGTCTTGACCTGATATTTCACATTTTATCCACATCGTGCTGGGAATTTAGAGAAAGGGTGAGAGGGGGAGAAATCCCTCTCCATGCTCACAGTTCATTATACATTCAAAATTCCTTTGAAAGCCTCTCACACTGAATAATAAGTTGCAAAGCTCTCCCAGTGCTCCCTGTCTCTGAGGCCACAGTACAAATCGTTTCCCAGTAATTATGGAGGGGGGAAAAAAAAGAAGAAATTAATTATACCAATTTGAAAACTCCAAGAATGACCTTGGAAAAACTTCAAATGTCAGCCAGGATGGTCTCCTTGTTGTCCTAGACTGGATCCCACCTTTGTTATTCCTCAGAGGAATAGCCCAATAATTTCCCCAGTGTTTTTTATGAAGATGGAGCTGAAGAATTTGGTAATTTGGGTTCAGCATATAACAAACAGAATATACAGGATGTAATGGGAGAGTGGAGGAGTTTCTGGGGAGCTTCCCAAGCAGCATCTCCCACATGGATGGGTCCTGTCTCTGTTCCTGACCTGCAAACTTCCATCCACCCCTTGCTGCCTCCAGCAGGGCCGTGTGATCTACTTTGGCAGAAAAAGCCACCCCACAAGAAACAGAGCTGATTTGTGGGATCAGCACTGTCCCATCCAGGCAGAGCCATAGGATCCTCCTCCAGTTTTGGGGCTTACCAAGGGAGAGGGGTTCAATTCACTTGTGACACCCCAAATCTGCTGGAGGGTGTCCAGAGGAGGGAACAGAGCTGGGGAAGGCTCTGGAGCACCAGGAGCAGCTGAGGGAGCTGGAGAGGGGCTCAGCCTGGAGAAAAGGGGCTCAGCCTGGAGAAAAGGGGCTCAGCCTGGAGAAAAGGGGCTTGGGGGGCCCTTCTGGCTCTGCACAACTCCTGACAGGAGGGGACCTCCAGGGGGGTTGCACTCTGCTCCCAGGGAACAGAGACAGGAGGAGATGAAGTGGCCTCATGTTGTGCAAGAGGAGGTTTATTTTGGATATTAAGGGAAATTTCTTCACTGAAAGGCTGCTCAGGCATTGGCACAGGCTGCTCAGGGCAGTGGTGGAGCCACCATCCCTGGAGGTGTTTGAAAGTTCTGTAGATGTGGCCCTCGGGGACAGGGTTTAATGATGGACTTGGCAGTGCTGAGGGAATGTTGCCCTCAGTGGTCCCAGACAGCTTTTCCAACCTAAATGCTTCAATGAGTCCATGATTCTAAATAATTGCTCTTGTAGTTTTAAGACAGAAGTTTTCCTTTGTTTCCTGGGTATTTCTGAAGGGAGGACTCTTTGCTCCCAGAAGTTTTCCTTTGTTTCCTGGGTGTTTCTGAAGGCAGGACTCTTTGCTCCCAGAAGTTTTCCTTTGTTTCCTGGGTATTTCTGAAGGGAGGACTCTTTGCTCCCAGAAGTTTTCCTTTGTTTCCTGGGTGTTTCTGAAGGCAGGACTCTTTGCTCCCAGAAGTTTTCCTTTGTTTCCTGGGTGTTTCTGAAGGCAGGACTCTTTGCTCCCAGAAGTTTTCCTTTGTTTCCTGGGTATTTCTCAATGCAGGAGGACTCTTTTCTCCAGCCCCACAAATGGGCACAGGGTATTTTCACACATAAAGATACGAACATTTTATAAATCTCTGGTAATGTCAGGAGATCTCCATAGCCAGACATGAACTGTCAAATGAAAAGCTTGAATACTGACTAGCACAAAACTGTCTTGTCTCCTGTTGTGGGTGAGGGAAGAACTGTACACAAGAGAATCAAAATGACACATTTGAAGGTGACAGAAAGGACTCATTTTCCTGCACCACGTAGGTGCAGGAAACCAGTAACAGGGGGGCACACAGGCCAGGATAAGGGAAAATTTAGGGAGGCACGTGGGATATCCTGCAGTGTGACAGCTATTCCATCTCTTTTTTAAGCTGATACAGCAAATTAGAGGTCGGGGTTATGAGTGTGAGGGCATTATCTGACATCCCAGGGCCAGCCCTGGGCTCTGCTCACAAAGAAAGAGGCTTCTGTAGCTGGGATCCCAGCTCACAGCCCAAATTCCCCTTACCTGTGACCCTGGATGGCCCAAGGCAGAGCTTGCCCCATCCCTCCCATGCTCTCCTCTGTGGTGCCAAGAGCTGGGCAAAAGCAGAATTTCCTCCTGTTCCTCCCATGTGAAATCCAAGGAGCTCCTGGGATCCCACTGGGCTCCTCTGCCAGGGCTGCAGAGGGGTCTCACTGAATCCTAAGGATTCACTGGGATGCTGAGCAGACTCATGGGGGTCACAGGAACCTGAATTGGCTCGTTTAGTGTCAGAACCCAGAAGGTTCCTCTGGCTGCCCTGGGTGATCAGAGACCCTGGCACGGAGTCAAAAACACCTGTGTGTTTGAGTTGAGCCCATGGAAAAAATTACCAACCTTGTATGAAGAATTACAAGACACTAGAGTGTGAGTAGAGTGATAGTAAACTTGGCACAGGGTGAAAACGTAGAATTTTAGGGGTTTTATAATGGGGGTTTAGGGACAAAGGTGGAGAATTCTGGGTGTGTCCCTGGGCTTCTTCCTTGTCTTTTAGCCTCCATCTTCTGCTGTGGTAGTGACACAGTTTGATTGGTTTAGAGTAAAGTCTAATAAAGCAGATAGGGATTGGAAAATTATTGTAAACAACAAATACATAGATTTTAGTATAAAAGATAAACACCACCCAGAGGGTGTCAGTCTGCTTTGTTTTGGCCTGCAGGATGGACCTCATCAGGCCAGAGCCACAATGTACCAAATAACAAACAATAAACAATCCCTGAACACGAGAATGGAGAGAGCTTGGGCTGTTCTTCTGTGCCTGGCTGGGAAAAACAGAAACTGTGGGCAATTTGTGGGTCACAGCAACAGCACAAAACCCGAGAGTTCAAGTTCAAAATTAAGCTGCCAGTCACAGGAGGCAACTCAGAGGGAGGACAATGCCCATTGGCACATGGACACTGACATGGAGCAGGGAACTCAAGGCAGAGGCTGTGCCAATCCAGAGGCAAAGAGGGCATCCAGCACTGGGGCTCAGCACCTCCTGCTTTGCCAGGCAACTCCCACCTCGAATATTCCACCTTCATTTCCCCCACCACCTCATTTTGAGCTGCTGTGTGTGACATCCTTTCTGATGGTTTGACATCCTTCCTGGTGATTGATTTGAGCTATTCTTATTTTATCAAATTAAAGGAGACAGCAAATACAACAAGAATTAACCAGCGCTCCTTGCAGGAGGCTAAAAGAGGCTTCCTGTAGAAACCTATGGAAAATAAGTGTAAAAAGTCACTAAAATGGGATGTAAGACACGTGGTGATTGACAAAGGGCTTTTGTTCTCTTTGGTACAACAAAGCCTTTAATTTTTTAAGCATAGAATAGTCAAATATCTCAGAAATGTCAGCAGTGTTAAATTAATATTTTGTTGTTTCCTTTCTTCTTGCTGCTTTTTCAGGACCAGGTGGCTCTGCCTTTCCCACACTTTTAGATAAAACAGGAATCAACTGGATGAAGCCACCAGGTTTTGGAGATGAGGGGCAGGGCAGAGTTCAGTTTAAAGATAAAAAACAATGCCACATTACTTGTCTTCAAGGAGGAAGAACAGTCCTTGGCTCATCTTATCCTGGGCCCCCAGTTCCAGGAAATTGGTCCTTGGGGTTTCCCATGGCCAAGCTCACAGCAGCCCCTGGGCTTGGCTTCCTCCCATCATTGCAAGGGAACCCACATTTCTCATTCCAACCCTTCATTTTCAAGCCTTGTGCCAACTTTCAAGCACCTAAAGGAGCAAGTTTTGAACTTTTTGACATTTTTTATGTCAAGGTTGGGAGGTGGAGAGGGACTGGAGATTGCTGAACAACCCATGACCTTCCAACTCGTTTGATAGCACCAATTACTTTTTTTTTTTTTCCCTCCCTGGAATGATCTATTTTACACAGCAAATTGCTTCAGCATACTTATTTTCCAGAAATCTTGTGAGTAAGTCTTATTTTTAAAAAGTCAGACAGGCATTTATGGACCTGAGTTGCACTGAATATCAAAGAGATATGAGACTCACTTCAGCACACTTTAATGTTTAAGTGTAAAGCTGTATTTGATGGTATTAATTCCACCACTGAGATTCTTGGAATTGTATCTTGCTCTGGGAGCATTCCCAGTGAGACACAGTGGTTACAGAGGCAGTGATGAATTATTATCTGTGATGTAAATGGCACAGAATTGTGCTGCATGTGTCCAAATTCATGTGATTTTGTAAAAAATTCGTGTTGATTATTGACATCCAAGTATTACAGTAATGACCAAGTATAGCAGGAAACAGAAAAAGTACAAAGAATCCAGAAACAGAAAATTAATTATATTGTGGCATTATATCAACAATTTACCACAGTGAAAGACTACAGTAAATGTGTTTTGACCTTCGTCATGTGTCGTCCAATCCGAAAAGGAAACATTTTAAGTGTTTATGTGTTAAATTTCACTTCTCCCTGGTGAGGGAAACAAAAATGCCAGCCAATAAAATGCTCAATAAACTGTGCTTCCCAGAAGGCCGTTTCAAATAAAATAAATCATTAATTTTTCAAAGTAAAAGCTTGAGTTGTCTTAATTTCAGTCTTTGTTTGGCTCAGTAAGAATAAATCAGGTATGCAGTGAGGCCAAGTGACAGGTGAGAGCTGAGCAGCAGCACCAGCAGTTCTGTAAGGACCTACATCTTCTAAGTTTAGGATCCAGGGAGCTGACTGAGGCTGTGGACCAGCATGAAGCAACCATAAGGGATCATCTCCCACCTCCAGACATCTTTAATCACTCACAGTTTTTGCATCTCCTCACCCACCCTCTCATTCCAGGACAGGGCTAAGCCATGCTCTGTTTTTAAGCATGTTTTTAAGTATTTTAAGTGTCCAGCATCTCATGAAGATGCCTTCAGGAGGTGGCTCTGTCTCTGGAGTTGGCCTTAGGGAGCCTAAAGGGGCAGATCAGACCCCAGCCCTGGAATTAAAGGCTGTTAGTCCACAATATCCTACTGTCAATTCATATTTGTTTCTACTGCTGCAATTTGTTGACCTCTTCCACTGATGCTCTGGGGCAGACCCTGCAGTGCTGCTCCTTCAACCCCAGGGAAACCTGGCTGGATATATCTGGAATCCTCTAATATATCTATTATTCTAATATATCTGGAATTCTAATGCAAAGCTGGCACTATGGATGTTTCAGCTCAGGGGATAAGCACAGAGATGCAGGATTTTAATATTTTTTTAAATTTTTTTTTCCCCAACTGTCTGAAATGAAGAAGTGAAGAGGAAGTCAAAATTGATTTGAGCTCATTTTGAATCATTTAATTTGAACTGAAATTAAATGTTCCATGAATGTAAGGGGATTAAACCAATTATGTTTTGGGTCATTTTTCAATCTAAAGCACTGCTCTCAAAATGAAATAGCAGAATATTTTGTTTAGCAAATGTGAGAGCAACACTTTGCTCTTCATGCTCTTCATCAAGATTTTTTTCAGTCCAAAGTTATTTACGAAATTTGGCCAAGAGCCAGACACAGCTTTAGTGTCTCTAAACTTTATTTTCCAATAAATCCACTGCCTAGTTTACTGAAATATTTGCAAGACCTAAAGCCACTTCTCTCTGTCCTAATGTTCACAATAATTCTGGTTTGAACAGAGCATTACTAAAGCACTTAGAACTTGTTTATGAAAACATAAATAAATTCACTGGATGCTGTGGCTTGGGAAAAGTGAAATAACACTGAAACAGCTCCGTGTTAATGCTCAGCATCCTCTGATGAATGTTGACTTACAACCAATCTGCTCCACCCCTGAGTTTCCCCGGGCAGAAAGTGTGAGCAGACCTCTTTTGCTCCTACACTTGATTTTCTCGAGGGCTATAAAACTGCAATTTATCTCCAGAATGAACCCAATCGCTGAAAAAAAAATATGATTTCATAGTCACTTCTTTATCCCAGTTATTAATACCTCTTCCTAAGCTGTCAGCTGCAGCCTGCTGAGCAATCAATAATTACGGCTCTCTTTACACATTCAACAAAAAGCCTCCATAATGAATGGCAGTAGCAAAGGTTGCTGTCACTTGAGAACTCCCCACAGAATTGGGTTTAAATATCGTAATTCCATCTGCTCCTTCTCCTGCTTATGCATTTGTGTGGTTCAGGGTGATGTGCTGGAATCCAGGCAGTGACTTGTTATTGATGAGAGCAATTATGGAGAGGGAAAATATATTTCAATTCCTTTCTGAAATACTTTAATGAACACCAGTGCAGGCAGAAGGAAAAAGATGTCCTAGCGTTTTCATGAAGGCACAAAAAGAAATAGAAATGATGCCTAAATTAGACAGTTGCCCATGGAGGTTATCCTAATTAATATCAGTGATTTGTCCCGGATCAACTCACGCAGTAATTGCTGCTGAGTCCGGAAAGCCAAAGGGATTGCTCAGGGCTGAGCAATGCACAGGTGATTTCAGTCTCCAGGAGGTTTGAGTCATTCCTCTCCGCACTGAAATCAAATCTTTTCACAGAAAGAGGAGCCTGTGTCAGGCTCAGGGGCTGGGGAAGGGGCTGGGGTGCCTGGATTGCTGACACCCCTCCACTCCCCGAGAGGACTGACTGCAGGGACCTGCTCTGAATGACATTCCCTGCCATCACTGCTCTCCTGATGCCAGCAAGTGAGAACTGACAGATCCAACCACTAAATAGAAAGTCAGTCCCCAGCTGTAGGGGAGTTAATAGTGCTGCCTGAAGTCGCATTGTAATGGCTGTTCCTAACTGGGAAACGTGTTCTGCAAAATCACATTGTTCCCACTGACATTTGCACTGATCATTATTCAGGAAAAAAAAAAAAAGGAGCATCTCTCTCTATTTTCTGTTTTGTTCAGTGCCACTTGCTTCCTGCTCTGATCCAAGAAAGACCTTCAGGCACCTGTCTCACACTGCCTCGTGTGGGGTCTGACCAGCCAAGAGCAGACTGGGCTCTTCCAGACCACATGGTCTGTGCCTCTGCCTTGCAAGCACCCTGCCTCCCTATTTTTCATGTCAGATGGAGCTGATTCTAAATTAAACTTCTGAAGAATTCTGTTCTGAGGGAGGAATGAAGCTTGTCTGTGTCATCAGAGAGCAGCACAAATGGAACTGCAAGGTTTGGCCTCAGGAATGGTGGAGCTGTGTTGAAATTCCCTGCTCCAATATAAGTGCTACCCAAATTGAACCCGTGCCTACCTGTGGTGAGGCCACGATCTGGGGAGAGAGGCAGTGAAAGGAGCAACCTGCTTTGCAGATGAGCCCTGGGTAAAGCCCATAAAACTCATTAAAACAGTGGCATGGTGATGGGAATGGGTATCTGCTCTCTGAACCATGCAATTCCTTTATGGAAATAAGGGTAATGACTTTCTCATCCTTTGTAAAGCAGGTGTGTGGAGAGTTGCACCCAGCAGGGAACGGGTGCATTCTGTAATGATCCAGTGAGGGAGCACACCAGGGTGAGGAAATGAAGCCAAAGAGCAACGAGGATGGGCATTGAAATGAAATCTCTGCCCTTCCCCCTGAGTCACTGCCACATCAGCTGGCCGGTCACACAGCACCAGGGAGCCATGGCAGTGCCTGTGGAGTGACACAGCAGAGAAATGGGGCAGTGGGGACAGAATCACAGAGTTACAGAGTCACAGAGCTACAGAATCACAGAATCACAGTCACAGAATCACAGAGTCACAGAATTAGAGAATCACAGAATCAGAGTCACACAGTCACAGAATCACAGAGCACACAATCACACAATCACAGAATCACACAATCACACAATCACAAAGTCACAGAATCACAGAATCACAGAGTCACAAAATCACAGAATCACAGAATCACAGAGTCACAAAATCACAGAATCACAGAGTCACAGAATCACACAATCACAGTCACAGAATCACACAATCACAAAGTCACAGAATCACAGAGCCACACAATCACAGAATTACAGAATCACAGAGTCACGGAATCACACAGTCAGAGAGTCACAGAATCACAGAGTCACAGAAACACTGAAGCACAGAATCACCCAGCCACACAATCAAACAGTCACAGTATCACAGAATCACAGAGCCACAGAATGGTTTTGGTTGGAAAGGACCTTAAAGATCATTTAGTTCCAGCCCCCTGCCATGGGCAGGGATGCTTTCCACTGGACCAGGTTGCTCAGACCCCCGTGAACTTGTCCTTTAAGACTTCCAGGAATGGGGAATCCACAGCCTCTCTGTTCAGCCTGTTCCCAGAACATTTGACTGGCACAAGGGTGGCTCCATGGGGTCCTGCAGGTCAGCCAAGCCTCAGCCAAAATGGTTTAGTAAGAGCTGAAAGCCTCAGCATTGTCTTCTTGTAGCAATTAAAACTCCAGTACAGAAGCACCTGCAATAAAACAGGGCAGGGTAAAGAATTTAAAAGCCATATTTTGCTCACACAGCTCAGCTTGAATACATTTACACTTTCAGAATTAAAGGCTTTTTATTTCTCACCTAAGTTTTATCATGTTTTCTGTGGTGAATTTATGGCTGTGAGATTGCCTCAGCTAAGAATTGCTGGGAGTGAAAAGCAAAGCTCTCTATCCAGCCAGTGCCATGAATAATGTGTGCATGTGCTCTCACATAAACCCATGTGTGCTGTTGTCATTTTTGTACATTCTGAGATTTATGGAATGCAAAATGCAATCCTTGAATGCTGGCAGCCCTCACCAAGAATAAAATTCAAGCGTGAAAAATGCATGGGAATGTCAAAGAACAGAAAGATCTTTATCAGGAAACATGTTCAGGAAATACAAGTCGCTCACCTCTGAGGAGGCTTCATTTTAGGAACCCAGAATCATCAGTCATTTGTCATCCTTAGAAGTTGCCTCTTTTTTTTTTTTTTTCCTGATAAAAACAGAGAGTGCACACACACACAGTCTGACAATCACAGAACTTCTTTAAGGGAGCATTTCCAAAAAAATCACCATAAATCAAGCTTTTGCTAGCATCTTTGGTACCCAGATATTTCCTGATCCTTTTGGGGACCTGAAGTGTCTAATCCTGCTGCGAGTGGCCTCGTGTTTGCCACAGTTCCTGTTCTTAGCATGAATTTTGTGTACCTGCAAATGACAGGTGCATGAGAATGAAAGGTCACTTTTAGTGGAGCTGAGATGTGGTATTCACTGACAGTGGGTTAAAAAACCAGGAGAATAGAGTAAAGAACTTGGAGAGATTCTGAGTTATCCTGTTGTCTTCAGAGTCAGGGCAAAGCAAAACTCTTCCCCAAAATCTGTAACCTCAGACAAATAATTTAATTTCTATGTACTCTACACCTAAATCATTTCTTAACCCAACTGCTCTCTGACTAGACATTTATGAAAACAGTAAATTTCAGTCTGTAAAACAGAGAAAGGGATTGTTCTATCTTCCACAATGTCTTGGACACACAAAAACCACCCCAAAAAGCCACTCAAGCTCTCAGTTCCCAGTCAGGACCTCTAAGGCTCTGCAAGGCTGAGGTTTGAGGCTTCAGTCATCCGAGGGTGAATAATGGGGTTCCTTCAGCAGTGGGATCCAGCTCTTGGGCAAGGACAAGGGGCTTGGCACTGGATAATCTTTAAGGTCCCTCCCAGCCCAAAGCACTCTGTGATTCTGTGACACGGCCAGAACAGGAGCAAACCACAACAGGAAGGGATTTCCTTCTCTAGATTTTCTCTCTCTGTGCTAATATGTGAAATCTTTCTGCAAAGGGAACATGGTTCAGGCTGTAGAGGCTGTGGGAAAAAATTAAATCATCAAATGGGAAACACCAAGGATGATATCCAGGGAAAAGGCACACTGGGCTAAATCTTGGTTGCACATCTCAGCTATTCTTGGTCACATCACAGTGTCTGACAGGAGAGATGCAATGCAGCACTTTTTTTCTCTTTAAACCAACAGCTTTCAAATTTCTGTGGAAAGACAACCAAGAGCTGCAAAGGTGATGTATTTTTAACAATTTTTGGTGAGAACATCATTTTAGGCAGGACAGCATTTTAATAATATTTAACTATAAAGCCTGACAAAAGCACGATCAATCACAATTTAATTTCAAATACACACATTTCCTAGTAAATGGATATCTGTTTTCTTCAAAAATCTATTTGATATATGTCCCATGAATAGCATGAGGTGTTAGGCTAAACCTGGGGCCAAGTGTTCAATATTTGACTTCCTAAAGTTAAATGGATGAATTAAAACTAAATATTTGAGTCACCACTGGAGCTCCTGGTTGCTTGAGGCACCCTTTCTTTCAGATTTAAGAGAGTTTTTACAAGTGGGAGACAGTTGAACATTAAAATGGAAATAAATGTTTGAAGTGATGCTCCTTTTCCCATCTCCCATCTCTCAGCCCTCTATTCTGGGTCCAATCTCAGATCCTCCAGATCTGGCCACTCCTCACCTCCTGCTCCAGTCTCTAATCCTGCAAGACCATGGATTTTCTGTCCAGCCAACACCTTTAATCAGCCCTCTGAAATTATCATAAAGCCCTCTAAAACAGGAAGATGCTGTATCTAGCACAATCTATCCTTCTCTCCATAGGTAAAGATTTCCTGAAGTAGCTTCTTCCTCCCAGGAGAACGGGAGAGCCATGGACAGAGTTTCACACCCAGCTCCAGCTCCTGGCCCCTGAGCCCTCCAAATCAATGATTTTGCTAATCTGGCCACATCAATGTTTCATATTCCTGGTGAAATCTGTCACTACTGCAGCATGAAAATAGCTTGACCCAGTTTGGTGGGACAGTTCTGAAGAGGATTTTGATGTTTCTTTAAATTTGCTGGATTTTTTTCCCCCTTTAACTGGTTGAGTATTTTATTAGAGGAGGACAGGATACTTGTTTATTAGCAAGTAGATTGACATCTTTTGGGGTTATTTTAATAAAAGATCTCTTTTTAGAGCTAATAATATCTTGGTTTTTTACAGGCATACTTGTCACTGTGCTGAACAAAACCTTGAAGAACAATGTAATTTTTTTGTGTGTGATTTCAAAACAATATTAAGGGAAGCCTGACCATGAAGAGCTGCTAATGTGTATTTAAATTGTACTTTTCATAATGCCCTGGAACCTTTACCAGCAGATAATCATGGTCTGCTTCATGATGGGATATCCTTTATATTTACTAATCTAAAGCACTACTATTTTAGTTTCTTTGAAAGAAGGAAAATAGCCAGAAACACTCCAAACTAAAAATAGAAACATCATTTTGCTACCAGACCCCGAAGGGCAGTGTAAGGGACTTTAGGAAAATCATATGGGTGACTGGAGGATGTCATCCTGTTTATTTATTTCGAGTTCAGGCTTAGGGGGTGAGTGAACAGCAGGTCTTGTCCTGCACCAAGAATTTCCTGAGCAACCAGGGCAGAGCCCCAGAGGAGCTGCAGGACAAGCGTGGGGCATTGTGAGAGTTCTTCATTCCCACACACCCCTCCCCAGTAGAGGAGGCCTTTTGCAAAAGTCCTCATTAGGAAAGAAGATAAAGGAGCTCTTGGTTGTTCCCCAGGTTGTTCATTGTTTCCTGATCAGCAATCTCAGCACCCCAGGCTTTACCCCAGCTCAGTGTGAGGGAGAAAAGGCACCAAAAGGCCCCAACACAAGGGATCAAGGTTCTTTTAAAGATAATTCACCCAATTATTACCAAGAACATTCAATATTTCTGCTTTTCTACCAATATCCAACCCAATTTCTATTCACGTAGCTCTGCACTGTAGCAAATTGTGCCCAATGCTCCTGTGCCCCCCACCCTGCACAACAGGGTGGGGATGGAGGAGGAGGAAGAAGCCTAAAAACCACAAGGCTCCTCCATCTTGTGTCATCCTAACAAACCCAAAAATCTGAATTTCTCACCCTGTGAGAATTACATACTGTGCTACTATCTAATTTACATTCTTGAAAATTCTGTTCCATCCCCAAGCCTGGGCAGCCCTTTCCATGGTCAAAGGTTGAAAGTAGTGTTTGTCAGGGAGTTTGGACCCTTCAGAACATGCAAGGAAATACTCTCTGCATTCTGGACTCCAACAGGGCTTGAAGAAGTAGAATTTATTATAAATTGAGATAAGAGAGCACCCAGGGACTGTGTGGGATCTCAGCCCTGTCTCCCAGCTAAGGCAGAGCGAGCTCAGCCCAGCACCATCCTCTGCCCAAGTTTTTATCAATGTTGTCCCAAAGTCACATCATCCTGCCAGCAAACTTTCAGCCAGCCCTAGGCAGGTTATAGAGGATGATTCAGAGCCTGGTGAACTCAGCAGAGAGGTGATATTCAATTCTGGGAGTGGTGGTGGGGAGCACTGGCGAGGCAGGGAGCGCCAGGGCGGCCGGGCTGGGGCTTGCTGGGGGAAAGCAGCAGCTCCACACTGCTCTGTGTGAATAAATCTCCATGTCTGGTTAATTTAGCACCAGCCCTGCCTGCCTACACAGTTCAGATTTTTTTTTACCTGAGATGGAAATAAACGATTCCACCCTCCCTGTTTATTACCAGCAAGCCCTTGTGCTGCCAGTGGACTCGATTTGCAGGAACACGAGGTCACAAGGAAGGGTGTGGGTGCATTGCTCTGAGCAGGCATCAAAGACAGCAACCCCCAGAGCACAGAAATGAGGAGCCTTGGCAAAAGAGATTGAAACAGAAGGAGCAGAATACAGAGAAACTCCACTTTATCTCTACAGATGCAAATAAACCTGTTGATATGAAGCAAAGAAAATAATACCCAAGTGAAAACCTACATATTTCTCATCTAACAGAATTTTTTTTTTTATATTCCTCTCATACCTGACCTTAATTAACAGAAAATACTGTGCAGGCAGGTGTGGGTGGACAGTGAAAGGGCCTGGGTTCAATTCTCAGCTGTCAATAACAAACTTTTAGTCACAGCCCATCCTACCCAGTGAGCACCAGGGTTTTTAAGTCCTGTTTAGCCCAAGACAGCAAACCACAGTCCTCAGCAAAATGTCAAGGAAAACCCCACAGAATTAGCAATAAGTAAAAAACAAACGTGGCCCAATTGGAAGTGTTCCAGGGTTGGGTGATGAGAATAAGCAGAGAGACAAAGACGTGGGCATAAGGGAAAAACGAAGGAATTGCAGGTGTTGGGTAAACAGAAAAATAATCTGAAAGGGCTCAAAATAACAGCTAAAATAGTTACTTTGATGGGTTGCCCACAGCTTGACCTCACTTCTGCACAGTTCTCCAAATTTTGCATGCTGCTTTACTGCATCTGTCTGTTGTAGTTTAGCCTGTCTCCTTTTTAAAAACTCTTCCCAAAGATGATAAAAAGTAACCCACAAATTGAGTATATCCTGGCTCTTCCCCTCAGCTCCCCCTCTCTGACAAGTCAAAAAACCTCCTGCTCAGGATTTCCACTCACTTGGAGCTCCCTTTTAAAAATCCTGATCTCATCCCTCAGGACTAGATTGGGTCACTGTGCTCTGTTTCAGGGGTGCTGCACAGTTTGTGCTCTGAAATCTCCCCTTGCATTGAAGTTCGTGATCTATATTTTATTTGCATTCTAGAACTGACTTTGAATTAGTGATTTCAATGTTTGTCATAATTTGATGACTTTTGCCAGGTTCTGTCTTATGAAATTCCTTACAATCTTCAATAGTCTTAAAAAAAATCTTAAAAGTGTTGGGTTTTTTTTTTTTTTTTTCTAAGAGCTGCTTCCACACTGCTTAACACGAAACCATCTTCCAGTCACACCCCCTGGACTCTTTGCCTGTCATCAGAATCAATGTCTTCATCTTTAAACTTGAATCCTTGTCCATTTTCCCCCTGAAGAAGTCCAGTAAAAGAAAGCCTTTTTTTCCTTGCTTGCCTCAGAGGACTCTGGCCAAATTTCCCCAATACTGTAATGTCATTTTTGGTGTGCAGCACAAGCCAGGCTGTCTGGAGAAGGAGACCTTCATTGTCCTGCTCAACCCATGAGGCTCTCCTGCAAACTTTTACAGAATATTCCAGATGCCTTTTTTTCTCCTGAGATATTCAGTCATTTTAAGGCATTTGAGGCAGTGATTTGGAAATGCACTGGTTCCTTTCCAGCCCTCAAAATGACCTTTACATTTAATGTTTCAGTTTGTCGTGTGCATTAGCAGCAAATTATTTCCTCCCACTGCACAACAGTCCTTGGCCCTCTAAACCATCCTTAAAGCCTTCTTTAACCTCACTCTGGCAATGCAGAGGGAAGAGCAGACACAGGGAAAGCTGTCAGATTTTTAATTCATGCTGAAAAGTGCTAAGTGGGAGCTGGAAGCATCAATTCCACTGACTGGAGGAATGGAATTGAAACGTAACTCATGCTGATAAACCCTCCACCAGAAGTGACCTGAAAAGGGATTATTTCCAACTAAATATCGTGCCTGACCTTCAGCTTGTCAAATTTCATGTGCTTTTTCCCTCCCTCATCACTTTGCCCTCCACTCTGCACCACTTGCCCAAGGATGTGCATTTCAGATCACTGCCAAACCTCTGCCCACTGCCTTCTGCAGAAACAGGAGCTTCTGTGGGGACCAGGACATCCCTCTGACTGTCCTGGAAAATTTCTAAGTTACAAGAATTTAGGTAGAATGATAATTAACGTATCATAGGGTGAAAAAGTAGAATTTTGGTGTTTTAGAATGTGAGTTTAAGGGGCAAAGATGGAGGAAATGGGGTGTGTCCCTGCCCTTCCTCTTGGTCTCTTGTTCTCCATCTTCTGCTGTGGTGGTGACACATTTTAATTGGTTTAGAGTAAAGGTAACTGTTTGATGGGTTTGAGAGGTATTGGAGAGTTGTTGTAAATAAAGCATACATAGTTTTTAGTTAAAGAGATAACACTGTCCTAGAGGCAGAGGGAGTTTGTCACAACCTGGCCTGCAGCAAAGATCTCAGCAGGCCAGAGCCACAAATGCAAGATAACAAAGAATAAACAAATCCTTGAACAAGAGAACAGATGATCCTGACCTCTTCTTCAGACGCTGGGCTGGGGGAAACAGAAACTTGCACAGAGACAGAGACAAAGTCAAGTCAGGTGGAAACAACACAACAAAAACATTTTTTATTATTTTAAAAACCTGACACAGCCCCAGGGTGTGCAGGAGCTGCTTCTGCCTCCTGAAAGCAGCAGAATCATTTCCAAACCTTGTTCTGCTTTTTGAGGCAGCTTCGTTCCTCTGGCAGCCTCTTTGATGTCCTGCGAAGGAAAATCAAGAAGTGGGATCTGAGAAGCCCAAGTTCCTCCAGATCTGCAGGCTGGTTTCTCTTACACCAGCCCACCACAACCCACCAGATGTCCCAGTGCTCCCCCAGAGCCCCGAGGCTGCAGGGATTCCAGAGTGACACACGTGCCAGCTGCAAAGCCACAGACACTGAAAATAAAGTGTTAGGCTGAGAACTTCCCGCTTTGTTTTCCACAGTGACCACTGATTTGGTTTGTGATTTCAAAACAGTGGGTTTCTCACCCTCACCCACTGGTTTTTGCAATACTTGAAAGAAGTTCTCTGTTAAATTCCTTTGTATTCAAAAGCTGTTGGACGGCAGTGAACAGGTGAGGACAGAGCCTTAAGAAGCTGAGTTTGTTTAAGGACTCAGCTGAAGCAGCACTTTCACTCTGCTCACCCAAAACCTGTGGAATTTAGATGATGACCAAGTCTGAAACTGCAGCACATTTGAACAAGTCTGCCTGGAACTGAACAGCCTCAAAACCATTTTGGCTTGGGAGTTTGGCCTCTACCTCCCCCATGTGCCAGTGTGGAAAACTTTGCAGCAGCAAAAGGGAAGGCAAATCCACTGAACAAAAAAAAAAAAAATGGAAGGAAAATGCTGTGTGACCATTTAAATTGGGCTCTGTTAAAGGTTTGACGTTGGCACAAGGTCAGTGCCCCTATGAGGATATACTGTCTCTGGTATTTGCTGTGAGATGTGACTAAAAACAGAGCAAAACAGTTTCTAATTTAGAAAGCAAAAGAAAAGAACTTTATTACTTACAATATGTAAAGAAGACACATACAGAAGAATATGAAAATTTTAAAAAACACTCTTCCTCTCCCCTTACCACTAGTTCTCAACACAATAAAACAAACTGAAAATTCCTAATCACGTTACTATCTTTTAGATAATTAATCTTTAGTTTATTACTACTCTTTCGATAATTAGTATTCAGTTCATTAAGGAGAGATAGGAGTTTTTTTTGTACTATATTGTGGTCTCTTTTTCCATGTCTAGTGTTCTCACTACTGTGTATGGACTAGAGTTGTTTCTAGGGTTTCTTTTTTAAAGATGCTTTGGTTAGTTCTAGGAAACGACAGTTTCTCAAATTTTGGGACACTAGTTTTCTCTAATATTACTCCCTGGGGCCGAGGGGCCTTGAGAATAGAGTTCTTCTTCTCGTCTCTGTTCACACTACTGTTTACTCTTGGTTCCAAGTTAATGTCTCTCTCTAGATGTAGTTTCTGTGTTACAGAAAAGAAATGAGTCTATCTATGGTTACAAGAACTGTCCAGCCAAAGGCCACTCTATTATCTCTTCTTACCTAGGATTCTTTTCAGCATTCTCTGACAATCTTCTACTTGCACAAACTTTCATCATCTTTGCTTAGTTCTCTCTATTTTTCTTTTTCAAATTCAGGAGGATTAGCATTTATAAAGTTTCTATCATCTACGAAAAGGGTTAAAATCTTGGGTTTTGTTTCTTCAGAACTCTCACGGTATCTTTGCTGTTGGGCACTCTTCTCACAGTTACTTTCTCATACTCTTTTGGTTGTGCTGTCTAGTTGTTGATATCAAATTTCAAGGTGACACAGATCACAGACACGGTCTCTCAGTTTCTCTCTCTCTCTCCAGGGGGGGAGGGGGGGGGGAAAGAAGGCTGTCTGATGCCTCTCAAGGTTCTTGTACTCTCTCTACCCTTTTATCTTGTAGGATTTTTCTTCTCTCCTTCTGTGCCCAAGGCTCTAGCTTACTTCACCTAGGTTGCATGGCTTCCCCTCCCCCGCCCAGCCAGCCGCTGGGCAGGGGAGATCCCTCCATCCTCAGGGACCGGAACCAAGAGAGAGCTTTCCGGGGAGCCCTCTGCTTTGAACCCCTTGTGTTCTCAGAGGCGGATCCTTGTCCTCAGTGGCCACACCAGGTGCCAGTCTTTAAACTTGAGCACTTACTGGTTTGACTACTGAAGTTCAAAAAACTCATTTTTTTCAAACTACGACAGGCTCAAAGGAAAGCTTTCAAGGATAAATGGCACTGAGGAGAATGAGAGGCCTTTCACAGCTGGGCAAACTTATCAGGGGTGCTCCTGGTGTGTTTGGTCTGCCTGGCTGTGCAGGGCTGGGGTCACAGCAGAGTGGTCACTGCCACCTACATTGCACCAGCCCCAGGTTCCACAGGCAGCTGCTCAGTTTCCCTTTCCCCACTCCTGTGTTTGTATCAGCTCTTCCCTGTCAGGCTTTTCTCTGTTGAATCTGTGTTATCCTTGGATATCAAAAACATGCCCTGGCCTCATTTCCATGCTTCTCTGCTGCATACCCTAAATCTATTGATGCTCTTTTCTGCTGTGCCCTGGTACTGGGGATATCCACTCTTCTTCCTCATAAGAGAGATCTCTTTTATTGGGTTTTTCTCCATGCTGATCAAAAGATTTCTCACCTGGTGGGGTAACCTGGGCCAGCCATTCAAACTCCCTTTTCAGATCTGCTGTACTGGAGGCTTTCCTCCTGCCATAACCCGCACAAATAACACCTCCTGGAGAGTCAAAAGGTTCAGTTTGACCCTTGGTGCTGTGCTTGGAGGACACACAGCAGGAATTGAGCAGATCACTCTGTATGACTTTATTAGCAGTCAAGGAAACCAGGAGCTTTAATATTTTCAAGCAAAAGTCTCAAACATTTTTTTATATAAGTACTGTGGAAAGCCAGTTTTAAGCTTATGCCCCAAGCAAAGGGGTTGTTTCTGGAAATATGAAACCTCTGGTGTAATTAAAATTACTGTAGTGTGAACCAAACCAATCCCAGATAGGTTTGGGTTTGAAGGGGCCCTAAAGATCATCCATTTCCAACCCCTGCCATGGGCAGGGACACCTTCCACTATCCCAGGTTGCTCCAAGCCCCATCCAACCTGGCCTTGGGCACTTCCAGGGAGGGGGAGTCCATAGCTTCTCTGGGAGCAAGAGGATTGGTGCTTCTTATTCCTATATTGGCTTTGTTAAGCACTGCCAGCTGGGAAAAGCTCATGTTGCTGCAGAAGTGTCCAACACCTCAGAGTGCCTGAGCTGATGTGGTAATTACTTTTTCTGGCATTGTTGTAGTGGCTTTTCTTTCTTTTTTTTTTTTTTTTTCCCTGGTGCTTTGATTTTATTCTGTGTACAGCTGCAATTACTGCACTGTTGAGCCTCAAATGGTAGACTGTTAGATTCAAATCCTACTTACAGACAATTTAAATTACAGGGTTTTAAAGCTGCAGTTTGTTCTCGTGATTAAGCTGTCATCATAACTTGTAAGTCACTTTGGGGCTGAGTTTATGCAATTTGGTATAAGTAGCATGTGCAAGTGAGGGCCTTTATATCAAAAATAGTGGCTGTCAGGGAGAACTTAGTTGCCTCTAATTCTGGTAGGCTGGAAACACTGTGTGAATACCATGGGGAGAAAACTGTGAATTGAGTTTTCCTGCACAACAGCCCAGTGGGATTTGTCTGGAGGAAGAGGAAGGGGGCTGTGCCTCAACACCACTGTGCCCAGAGCAACAGTGCCAGGCAAATACCACAGGGGCTGCAGGAAGAGGGCAAGAAAGAGAAGAGGAAAAGGAATGAAAATATCATAAGCAGACAAAAAGCCATTCTGCAGAGACCAGACCGTATGTGGGTTTTCAGCAAAGCGTGAGCTGCTGTGCTAATTGCTGGGAAATGCCAAATCCAGTCAAGTGGCAGAGGTGAGGCTGACACAGCTTCAGATTCTGCCTGCAGTGAGGCTGAGCCTGTATTCCCCCCAGGAGCACACTCAGACACAGGGATATTGCAGGAATTCACACAGGGACGTTGTCCTGGTTTGAACAGCAGGTGTGTGCTGAGGCAGGCAGGAGCCTCCCTTGGAATGGAGAATGCAAACCCCTCCCTCCAAATTATTATCATTTTGAAATTAAGGGCTCTCAGGCAGAGAGATGGGGACAGGAATAACAGTCCTGTATGGGGAGCATTCCAATCCAAGTGCAGTGATCCAGCCCAGCCCTGGCAGGGTCAGAATCCCCCCTGCCCCCCGTGGGTCGGGGCTGGGGGCAGTCATTCCATGGGGCTGCAGCCTCCTGCAGGGGCACAGGGGGATTAATCTCTAGGGATTAATACCTGTCTGATTGGCAAGACAGCAGAAAAATCCGTGAGTTACTGATGGGACTCACACGAGGTTGCAGAAAGAGACTTCAGAAAAAGGGAGGCAGCTCTCTCCCCAGTGTGTCCAAAGCCAAGCCTTGCTGCCATCCCCAGCTGTGCAGCAGATGTGGGGCAGGTGGGAGCACCTCTTCCAGGCTGAACTTGCCACCTCGAGCAGAAAGAACTGCCCTGGTTTAGTGCCCAGGAGAGCTCAGCACACCCACAGATTAGCCAAAGCTGATTTTACACAGCTCAGGATGTGGCAATGTCTACATCCAACCATCAGCAGATGCCTAAGCAGGCTCTGTGTCCTTAGCAAAATTTGGTGACATGAACAAATAAAAAACTTTTCAATTCTCCCATTGCACCACAACACAGAAAAAAATGAGTTTGCAAAGAAAAGGTTGTGCATGCTGACTTCCAGCTTTAGTAGGATTGGGGATAAAATCCTTATTCCCTGTTGTGCAAATTGCTGCTCAGGACACTTTTCCATCAGTGTGCCTCAAAAGGGGAGGAGGTCCTAGGAAAAGAGAAAGAAGCATCTTTCAATTTTGGCAACATCTGGAATCAGTTGGTCATAACAAGGCCAGGTTGGACAGGGCTTGGAGCATCCTGGTGTGGAGGGAGGTGTCCCTGCCCGTGGCAGAGGGGGTGGATCACTTGCCCCTTCTTGCAACAAAAGTGCAAAAAAAGTGCTGCAATTCTGTGTCAGCAGTCTCACAGATGGTCTCTGTCAGACCACAGGCTGCCCACAGTGTGTTTGCCTCTCACCTGCTCCGTGAGACAGAGCCAGCACAGCTACAGCAGGCTCTTGTTTTAGTTCAGGGTAACATATGAGCTCAGGCAGCACAGCCCAGATGGAAAAGGCTCTGCAGCATTCCTGCTGTGAAGGGAGCGTTCCCACAGTGCCTTTCCAGGCTGAGGACAGCATCCTCAGCACAAAGGGGCTGATGCACATTCCCTGTGAGAAGGGAACAGGTCTGTGGAGTCAGCAAAGCCATGAGGACACAGCAGGAGGAAATGGCCTCGAGCTGCACCAGAGGAGGTTTAGGAGAAGATTCCTCACTGAACAGCTTTGGAACATTTCCTGGGAAATGGTAGAATTGCCCTCTGTAGAAGTGTTCAAAAGCTGTGTGGCACTTGGGGACATGGGGCAGGGCTGGACTTGCAGTTTAACCTTTGGGCTCAGCAATCTTACAGATCTTTTCCAGCCTCCATGATTCCATGATTCTGTGAAAAATGGAATGTCAAGTGGTCCAACTCACCTAAAGCACCTCCAGCAACCACCCTGGGCTCCTCCCATCACGTGTGGATGCAGTTTAGGTGCCAGCAGCAACGGGATGCACAGGTCCAAGCCAGGCACTGAGAGATTTTATCTGAATTTCCAGCACACAGACCTGCTCAAAGGGGTTCCCAGACAGGAACCTTCTCTCGTGCTTGTGCCCATCCAGGTTGTAGCACCAGGCAGATTTTATCAGTGTTTCCTCTTGCCACGTGCTTTGCTGCTGGTCACAGCAAATATTCTCTGCACTCCTTGCCCACTTCAGGATTTCCACCTGTCAGAACTGTGGAGACAGAGGATTTCAGGCTTTCTGTGCTGACAGGAACTAATCCTCAAAGATGCACTGTATTTGACCTGAAGCAATAGAAAAGGCTTCCAAAATTGAGTGATAACACTAAGATTGTGAGTGTATAATTGAATAAAAGTATACTATATCACAGAGTGAAAAATTTAAAATTTAAGGTTTTGTGATATATATGTACATTGATAAATTAAAGCATAAATTAGTTATTATTCTTCTTCACAAATTTAAATGATTTTGTATAATTAATTTTAAAATTCCATAATACGAAACATATGTAATTAATTATTAAATAAAAATTTTAAATAAATTAACATTTCATAATTAAATAATTTAAAACTTTAAAAAAACCCTTAAAAATGTAACTCTAAACTCCATTTTTACTCAATTAACTTAACATATAAAAACACTCACAATCTATAAAACCGTAACATAAATAAAAAAATAATAAACGTGCAAATCCAAACAAAAATTTAATCCCAACCCTAAAAAGAAAACCCAAACAAAATCAAAAAGTTCACCACACCAGCCAGTCTGCAGAGACAGAGGAGCCCAAGGAAAACTGAACCCAAGCTGTGCCATGCACGGGTCAGGAGCTGGGGCTGCACCCCTGACTGCAGCTGCTGCCACGGTTTGATCCTTTCCCCTACAAGCTCGCCTCTGGATTTGGGAAAAACCAGGGTAATTCCATATTTGTGTTCAATTTTGGTTTTAGAGGACTCATGTCATTGTAGAGATAACACACACGTTTGTGGCAGACTCTTGTGATTTTTCTCAAGGCTGTGTGAAGAAAGAATGTTTTATTCTTCAGAGTTGTTCTTTTATATACAATTTTCTACAGACCACTGTGATTGGTGAATGAAAGACAAACTTCTTTATTCACGTTGGCCAAACTAGAGGGACACCAAGAGAGAATCTTTCTTCTTGGAAAGAATTCACAACACGAATCCTGTTACAAGAACAATGTCCTGTTGTTTATGTTCTTTTGCTGGGAACAAGTTTCAGCAAGCCAAAACAGAAAAACAGAGCTTTAGAAACTCAGAAACTTCAGGCCTGAAAACCAGACTACAAACTCGAGTGTGGTCCCAGCAACTGTGTTCATGAAAATCCAGCAGCTCTGGAGCCTCCCTACTCTCCCTCATACCAGCCCCTGTGTGGTGAGCAATGCACACTTTATATACAATGTACATATGGGCAGATCCACAGACCAAAGCCCCTCGCAAAGATGCCAAAATATTTTAATTCGAGGGGAATCGAACCAATAGAACTTCAGAGCCAGCAGTCTGATCTCTTAATGGGCTGCAGTTGAGGTGCTTTAATCGCTAAGGATTTTTATATCAAGGATAAAGTAAAAAAAAAAATCCCAACAAGCCCAAAATCCAGAGTGTGGATGGGAGCACACGAGACACAGGGCCATAAACTGAAAGGCAAAGTGTGAGTCTGGAGGGAAGCACAAGGTCATGGGTTTTAGACCTGAGAGACCACAGAGTTGATAAATCCAAGAGAGAAAGGAGCCAAGAGCTCCAGAAAGGGTGAGCAGAGCAGGCAGGCTTGGCTGGGATGTCGGGTCTGTCTGGGCTGGTGGCTGAGTGAGGGATGCCACCCCAGCTGCTCACTTCAGGGAAGGACACAAATAGATCCAGAGCTGCCTGGCATTAGCACCAGCCTTTACAAATGAGCAATCCAAGCACTCTGCTGAAAGCCCAGCACTCCATGGAATTCCAGTCCCTGCCCCTGCCAGCAGCCTGTCCTGCCTTTGGCTCTGAATGTGCAAGACTCAAGGGACAGGTAACTCATGGAAAATTCACTGCAGCAGCCCTGGGACAGAGAGAGCAGCCAGTGCCATTGTCACCACTCTGCTGCTGCGTGTTCCCAAGGGATCTGTCCTTGCATGAATCCCTGCAGTCCCACGGGAGCAGCAGCCTCTCGGGAAGATCAGCACTGGGGTTTTCACATGAATGAGCTGTGTTTGTTGGGAACAATACAAGAACAACGTGTGATGTCAGCCTTGACTGCCACTTTTCCATCTGCATCAGCGCACTGTGTCACTCCAGGTCCCACTGCAGCCCTAAGGATGTGTTGGAAAGATTCCTCCCTCTGCCTTGGCACGGGGACAGGGAGAAGGGAAACACCAGGAGGGAGGTGAGCACGAGTGAGCTGGGACAGCAGCTGGCTCCAGTTTGACACCAGCACCCCACTGCTCTGTGACAACTCGTTTAGCTGAGGTCATTTTCCATTGCACACACATCTAAAGGCAGATCCTCACTCCAGCCTCCTCCAGAGCTGCCTGGATCTGCAGCTGTGGTGAGCCCGAAATGACACTGAGAAAGCACCAGTGTCCTTAGGAATATAACCCATCCAACCATCAAGGTGGGGCACCATGCTGCCTCCCTGCTTCCCTCCACACCTCTGTGTGTGTCTCATCATTTCACACTGCTCACCTTTTCAAGAGAAGAGCTGAAAAGGTTGGAGCCAAAATCATCAGGCTGAGGGAAAAAACGCATTTCCTGTCTTGTCAGCACCTAAAATAGTCTGGATTGGGATTTATGCAATGGCATCAACAGCTTAAAAATTGTGTGTGTAGTCACACAGAGCATGTGCACAGTCACCACACAACCTGGCAGCTCGAGGAGATGGAGGTTTATTAAAAAAGCATTGGGAAAACCTGCTCAGCTTTGGGTTTCTTACACACAACTGGAGCCACAGGAGGCTGTGGCCTTTTAGAAGCTGAGAAGATGCACATCAGCTTCAGATGTTGCTGCAAGTCTGAGCTATAACCTGAACTTACAGCATACCCTGGAATTCCAGGGTAGTCTAGAATATTGAAATAAGAACTGCAAACTTGGCTTTGTCTCATGCGGTGTCATGGGTTTGATGAGAATATCACAAGTAGATATTCTCATCAGTTCAGCTTTATCCCTGCAGCACATCTGAATTTAAAGACAGATGCATTTTTTTGCCAGAAAACATTTTTTTTTCTTTTTTTCGTGGAACATGCCTTTTCTAATTAATTTTTATTTCATCATATCTCACTGAGCTCCAGCTTAATTGCCTTTTGGTACTGACAGTTTGCAAAGACAATTTGGAAGTAGATAAATCTCTTGCAGTTGGTTCTGAAACTGAAGAAACAAGAAATAGCTTCAAGTCAATTTTAGATTTGAACAACTTTAAAAATGAATGATTACTACAGATGAGACTTTTATTGTGGAGCAGAGGATTTGTGACCTCAGATGGTTCTTACTGTTTCTTCCTTGAATATATATATAACCTTCAGTGACATTTTTATGGCTTGATATTTGCTGAAAGAGAATCAACTGACACAGTTACATGTATTCCAAAGAGCCTCGTTAGGACACATTCCCTTCTCTGCACAATTTTAATGACACCATAACCGTGGTATTTAACTGCAATCTGGATTAGCAACTGGATTTTCTGACATCAGCAAGATCACTCTGGGGAGTTCTTGGTGGAAATCAGTCCTGCTTAATGGGGTGGGCAGGAGGATAAAGCTGACAGAGACAGAGAGGGAGACTGGAAGCAACCAAACTTTAGAGAGGAATTATTGATGCAGAAGCTGGGGCAGGATATTGGTTGTGTCCATCCTATTCTGTCCCCAGAGCCACCCTCAGTGCTGAGAAATGAGAGTTCATCATGAAAAGAAATCTTCATGCAATAATCTTGCTCATGTTATCCTAAATGGGCACATTCTGATAGAATAGGATGAAAAAAAACCCCAACAAACCAAACTCTGAGCACAAACAACACCCTTGGATCATCTCATGAAAGCCCAAGGATCCCGAGGTCTGTGTAAGAAAATGGAGTTCTCCTTGCATGAAGACACATCCTGTACCAACAGACAGATCCTGGGATAGCTTCCTCCAGCTCTCCATGTTGGAGGTTGTCCTGGCTCTTATTTGCTGCTGGAGTTGCTTGGCACCAGGGAGATGTGGCCACTATTCCTCAGGTTATTGGCAGCTGCCTCAGAGACAACCCTTCCACTGAAACCCCAGCTTCTCAAGCTAAAATTCACCTTTGGGTGAACAAAATCCTCCTGTCAGTGTGAGCACACATGAAAGCTGAGAGAGCTGATGTGGAAATACCTTTTATAAACTCTGTTTCTCCCTCTTTTGAGGGTGGAAGAGGCACACGGGTGTTTTGCCAGCCCTCCACACGGGCAAGCATCCCCTGTGGAGCTCTGCTCAGATCCCACATTTCTCCCACAATATTTGGGATTCGTGCCAGATAGCCGGGGGCAATCCTTAGCACATCATTCCTAGAAGGTGGGGTGTGGATATCCAGGGCTGGTGTCAGCACTGCCACAGGCTGACACTTCAGGGAGGTGCCAGGAGCAGGCACATTGCCCAAAGCATTATTAATTTTACAGCCAATCAGTTTTCAATGTAATTCTCTCCTGCTGAACTGTAATTTATCTGTGATAACAACAACTTCATTTCGCTGAATGGCTTTTTAATGCTCCTAACTATAAAAAAAATTAATTTTACCACGTGTCTCCTCTCATAGCCAGCTCAGCAGTGGATTATTGTGATTTGGGCTTATTCCTCCAGGGCCTAAGTGTGGATGTGGGATAATGACAAGATGGTTTACCTGAACAATAGAGATTTACTGGAATAAAGGGACAGGATCACGTCCCTGTGTGCTTTCAGTTATCTGCAGGATTGAGGACTTTTTTTTGTCACAGCATCCATCACCGACAGGCACCAGAGAGCTGGAAATTAAACACATGGAAATAATAATCACAGAGTAATGGCCTCCTGGCTGGGCTGAGCATCTGCTTTGCTTCCAGCTCAGCTGGTGAAAACTCTGTGCTCTTAAACAGGAATTCAGCTGGCTGAGTACAGGCATCTCTGAGGGAGTGGTGCCTCAGAGCTTGTCCTCCTGCCTCCCCAAACAGCAGAGTCCTGGGGCTGCCCATGGATCTCTGTGTCCAGGGACTCTTGTTGCCGCTACTTTGGAATATTCCCAGGTCTCCTGGAGCTGCCCCTCAGTGAGGCAGCTCCTGGCCTGGCCCAAGAAGATTAAGCAAGTGCTCCCCTGGACTCCTGTCCCAGCCCAGACATCCCAATGATGTGACTGTGCTCTCTGGTGTCACTGTCCTGCCCCTGAGAAAACCTTTCCCTGTTCCAGAGCCCACACTCTGTCGGGATAAACCCAGAAAAGCAGCCTTTATCTGGAAATTGCAGGTAAGGGGAGGAGCCCCAAAGCCCTGCTCAGCCTTGCTGCAGGTAGAATGACAGAATCAGCTGGGCTGGAAAAGGCTTTTGAGATCACTGAGTCCAACCTGTGACCTAAACTCACCTTGTCAGCCAGACCATGGCACTGAGTGCCACATCCAGTCTTTCCTTAAACACCTCCAGTGAGGGTGACTCCACCACGTCCCTAGGAAGCTCATTCCAACATCTAATGACCCTTTCTGTGAAGAAATTCTTCCTTATGTCCAACCTAAACTTTCCCCTGGCACAGTCTAAGACTCTTGTCCTCTTGTCCTGTCACTGGTGCCCTGGCAGAAGAGACTGACCCTCACCTGGCTACAGACTGCTGTCAGGGATTTGTAGAGGGTAACAAGGTCACCCCTGAGCCCCCTTTTCTCCAGGCTGAGCCCCCCAGCTCCCTCAACCTCTCTTTCCCAGAATCCATCCATTCATGCCTTTTTATCCCAGTTACTCCCCAAAAATTACCCTTTATTTCTTGTAGTTCTCAGGTCAGGCAGGTGCTGTTCCAGGCACACTCTTCCCATGGTTTCCAGTCCCAGCAACAGGAAAAACCCCACTGTCTCACCCATTTTGGCACTCAGGTTATTCTGCACAATGACTGAACATCTCTGCCAGCTGCAAAATGGGCAAAATGGCAAAGGACTGCAGCAGTAAATAAAATTAACTGGGATTTGCCACCACAGGGGCACATCACACCCTGAATACTCCAGGTGCTCCTAAAGCACTGTCCAAGTAAACTCAGGTGATCTCAAGCCCTGCTGATGCACTCCCAGAAGTTCAGTTCTTCTCCAATTTCTAAAAGCAAGGCTGTTCTTTCTCCCTTATGTTCCTCAGATGTTCCTGTCTGAGATGTGTGCAGTTAAAACCACAGACATCAACAAAAACATCTGCTTTGGCATTGCCCTTGGCAGCAAAGCACTAAGTGTAATTAAACATCAATGCTTTTCTTATAAATCCCCCTATATAAAAATTAATTTACTTAACAGGGAGATTAAAAGCTTCGAGGAAGCACAGGTTGTTATTAGTCCTGACTCCTGTCTTTCCCTTATCTTCTCTTTGCACAGCAGATGAAAATGGCTGAAAATTAACCTTGCAAGGCTTGTCTGGTTCTTCCCAGGCCAAGAGATTGCTTTTCATTTTGGTGCCAGGCATGGAGCCAGACTGTGATCACTTTTAAAGGCTGTTTAGTCGAGATAAGTCATGTTTCTGAGTGGCAACATTTTCAAAAGAGTTACGTTCTATAAGACCTTAAATCAAATTTTCACTTGGGACTTAGGAGTGTGGGAGTGGAACATCAATTTACAGCGATGTCCCTGGTGCCCCAAATCGAATTCAGTCAGCAGCAGTGAAGTCCCTTTGGAGATCTGGGTCCTGCACGTGCTGATATTCCAAGGATTTGCCCCAGCAGCAGGATCCTGCACACTGTCTGCTTTGCCTGGGTGTTTATGTCCCTGAGCACAGCACTGGGGGGTAAACAGAAGGCAATTTATCCCCAAGGAAAGGAGAAATCCCAAACCCCTCCTGTTTACTATCCCTGTCTCCTGGGAGGCAGAGACAAGCACTGAGACAGGTGTGGAGCAGGTGAGGAGGAAGTGCATTTGCATAGGAGCCTTCAAGCTCCCAAGTGACAGTGTCATAATTAAAAACAAGATGCTTGCTGTTCCTCAGAATTATTTATTCAAGGTTTAAATGCATTTATCATACTGATTTAGTGGGAATGTTTTTAAAACATTTTGCAAACAGTAGATGTGAACCGTGGGCCAGATTAATTTCTGAGCTGTGGCAGATTGGGAAAACTTTCTCAGCAAATTTTGCTGCATCTGCTTTTGTTTCAATGTTGTTTGTCTTTTGCCACCTGGATGAAATTAAATTGTGTCTTTAAAAAATAAATAAAAATAAATAAACAGAAAAAATAAAAAGACTGTAGGTGAGAAATGTACACCATGACTCATTTGAGGAGACAAATCAGTTGTTTCAAGTATTTGTGGTCAGCTTGGGAGTCTAGAGATGTAGCTGTGTGAATTGGGAAGGTTTAGAGAATTCCTCTCTGTGGTCCAGGTCTCCCATGGCGGGCCCTGAACATCTTTTCCTTTGCTTAGATGGCAAAACTTGGACTTTAAAGTTGCTCCTGCTGATGTGAGTAAATAAGTCCCATGGTGCATAGCAAGCAAGCCAGTGGGTGGAATTGCTCAAGAGTTTGACAGTACCAGGATGCTGCATCTGCCATGCCAACCAGGAGGATGTGCTGGCAGCAGGGCACTTCACCAAGGTGATTTTTCATACTCCTCTGTGGGGTTACTGGGAAAATTGAGGTTTTAATTAGGCCAGATGTGAAAAACTGTGGTAGTTTAAGACCTCCCATTCTTGTTTGAATCATAAAATCACTGAATGGTTTGGGTTGAAAAGGATCTTAAAGATCATCCAGTTCCAACCCCCCTGCCATGGGCAGGGACAACATCCCAGGCTGCTCCAAGCCCTGTCCAACCTGGCCTTGGACACTGCCAGGGATCCAGGGGCAGCCACAGCTGCTCTGAGCTGTCTCAGAGGTCTCAAATAGCTGGGGTATTTCAGGTCTTCATTGAGAACCCTGGTGTCCATTGAAGAAAATGGTGGGAAGGCTCTTTATGTTATTTCTGCAAAGAATTAACGTGGAAGTTCAAGATGTGGGACACTCCAAGGCCTTTTGCCTGAAGGCAAAACCAGAATCAGACCACAAGAGCACTACTGTGACCTTTCTCTGCAAAACAGCAGGAAAAATCCAGATTCCTTTTCATACCTTTCTTATATGTTTTGCATTTATTCTCATAAACCGAGCCACAGGCTTTAAAAAGTTTCTCTGTTGTCCTGCCAGTACTTGCAAAACAGATCAATTCTACACTAGGGATTGCAATTTTGGCCCTGCTGGATGACAAATAAAGACATGTCCCTCCTTCATGTGTCTATCAGATAGACTGGCTGAAAGATTAGCACTTTTTAATAGGCTTTTTTTGGTCTTGCCTCAAATCACAAGCACTTTGGGAGAAGTGGAAAAGTCCCTGCATGACAGGGACTGGGAAAAGAATCCCCGCCACTCCCTTTCCTCCTCAAAACCACAAAGAGACCATGCAGGCAAAGCTGAATATTTTATTTGTTTGTTTGCTTTTGCCTAAAAAGGAAAAGCCAGAGCATCTCTGCAGTCCAGTAATGACTTTTATATGGAGCAGCTGGGAGCCAGAGGGCAGTGATGCAATGGACACTGGAAGGGTCAGGCCAGCAGCTGGAGCGCTGACACCTCTGGTGACTGGCAGGACAAATGTAAATGTGATTGCTCTGCCCCCTGACTGTCTGAGGGATGGCTGGACAGTGTGTAATGCAGGAGCCTGGCTCTATTAACTCAGAGCCTTGCCCTTTTCTGGGTTATCACAAACTTACAGCTCCCAAGGCACTGCCCCGGGCTTCCTGGCTTTGGGATTTACTGCTTGAGACAACGCTTGCCAGGTTGGGGAAAAACCCAGCTTTTTCCAAATCTCTGTGTGACTCCTCGTTTTATAGGGATGGACTAGAGCTGCTCCAGCCTCAGTCACTTTGTGTTTTAGTTATCACCGGGTTTTATGAGTGCAGAATGTTTTCCCAGTTATTGGACACTCTGCCTGGAATGCAGCGATCGGTTCTTTACTGAGCACAGCAGCACCCCCTGCAACTGCTGATGTGGAGTTTGTCCAGGGGTGAGGGGACAGGCCCCAGCTGTGTCCCTCCACCCAAAGCAGCCCCAGCCTTTGGAGGGATCCTTCTCTTTCCTGGGCTATGCAGAACTGCAGCAAATCCTATCAGGGCTGACCTCTGCACTTGGTTTCTCGGATGGGAAATCAGGGCCCAGTCACTGCTCAGATTTTGGAAGGCAGCTCACAGGGCAATGGCTGAACCACTCACAGAATCACAGGAACAATAAGGCTGGGAAAGACCTCCAAGATGATCAAGGCCAACCTTCCACCTAATTCCACAGTGCCCAATAATCCAAATCACAGAGTGCCACAGCCGCTCGTTTTTTCGACACTTGCACAGCTGGTGACTCCACCACTTCCCTGGAGAGCCTGTTCCAAAGCCTGAGCACTCTTTCAGTGAAGGGAGAGTACAATAATACCCCCTCGGATGGCAAACCAGAAGCTCCAGCTCCTGTTTCTACACACATCTTTAACCACCTGGGTCACGAACTTCTCAAAGCAATATTTTGGCAATACTTCCAAAATCCAATTAACTCAGCCCATTCCTGGGGCACATTTACCCATAAGATCAGGGGATGTCTCTCTGCTCCTCCTGGAGTTGCCACTGGCTGACACCAGGATCTCCAGCTGATGAGCAAAATTTGGCTGGGAGCATGTCAGGACAATTCCCCATCATTCCCTCACACTGCTGTACATAAGATGTAATTCTAGGGAAACCAAAGATTCCTTTCAAGAAAAAAAAGGACATTGTTCTAAGCCAGGCCCTCTGCAACTACCAGTTTCCAAAAATTGGATGACACTGAAGTCCTTTTTCTCAAGCAATCCTTTCCCAGCTATAACAGCACAGCCTTTGCTGCAGAGTTGTTTTTTTTCCCCCTTTAATTGGCCTACCTAGGGGTTGAATAATCTGTCCTTTTATATTTCCTGTGCTCAAATTCTGCTGGGGGTGGCAAGCACCTATTTTACAATGCATTCTGTCTTGCTCCTGGACTAGCTGGGAAGTATTTGAAGGTCTTCAAGCACACTGGGGAGCTGTCTCACCTTGCATGATGACAAAGAAAGAGCAATTATCTCCAACAGAAGTTGCAGGCAGGAGTGAAAAATAAATACAGAATATAGAAAACATTCCAAGGAAAGCACAGACCCCATGGAAAACTATTTTTTTTAAAGGAGCAGATTGGTTATAGAGCATCATCTCCCTCCAGTGCTAAAGAAAGAGCACAGATTGAGGTTTGTAATTTCTTTTGGGAAAAAAAAAAAAAACACCAACACACCACCTTTTAATTGGGATAACACAGAATGTTACACTGTGGGTTTCTGCTCTGTGAGTGCTGCAGGAGAAATGATGAACAAGTCACCTCCATGCCTGATCCCAGCACAGCCTCCCCTTGCACACAGACAGTGTGGGGGAATGGGAAGGATTTATTCCATCCTATGGGATGGAAACCTGCCCGTGGGCTGCCTGGGAATGGCTGAGCCAGGGCAATCCAGGCTCTTCTGAGCTGCCAATTCACCTGCTGGGAAGGGAATCCTTACCTCAGAGTAAGGACTTTTGTTATGGTATGGCTGGACACAGCTCCTGGGATGGAGGCTGTTGTTTTTTCCATGCTTTTTTTCCCAGCAGGATCAGATACCAGTAAGTCTCCCTGTGCTCAAATGCCCCAGAGTCCCCACAGAGCAGAAGCCTGGCGGGCTCATTTTTGGCACAGTTGTGTTTCTGCTGGCAATTCCACTGGGATGTGTTCCACCCTGGGGTGAATTGGCTCCCACTGGCTCTTCAAACATTCCCCCATAAGCAAAGGCCACAGCTCTGAAGGAGCTGAATGTGGTATTAATATTCTTGAAGGAGGGAATTAGAGCAGTTATTTTCCTCAGAAATTGTTTACAAAGCACAGCCAGGTGGGGATTGGTCCCTACTCCCAGATAACAAGTGACAGGGTGGGAGGAGCTAGCCTTGAGTTGTGCTGTGAGAGATTTAGGTTGGATATTAGGAAAAAAATTTCTTCTCTGAAAGGGTGGTGTGGCACTGAAAGGCTGCCCAGGGAGTCACCATCCCTGGAGATGCTCAGAAGCTGTGGATGTGGCACTTGGGGACAGGGTTTGGTGGTGAATGTGGGGTGTTGGGGTAATGGTTGGACTGGATGATTCTCAGGGTCTTCTGCAATCCTAACCATTCTATGATTCTGAGGTTTTGTGGGCAAAAAAATCCAAATCCAGCACAGCTGGGAGCTCAGGAAGACACAGTCACACAAATAAATTGCAGTGATGTCAGCACAGTCTGTTGGTCCGAGCACCGTGCTGGGGTCACCAAGGTCAGGGGTTCCATCCCAATATGAGCCATTGGGGAAGTGAAGAGTTGGACTTGGTCCTTGTGGGTCCCTTCCAACTCTAATAATCTGTGAAATCTGTGAAAAATTTGCTGTGAGACTTCTGACCTCTCTGTCCAGGAGCTGGGATCCTCTCTGGTGAGTTTAAATGGATGACATGGACAAACCCTTACATTGCAAACATATTATATCCACCAATATCCAATATAGAATTAAACCTTCTGAAATGCAACATTTTCTTGCTGTCTCTTCCTATTATTTTTTTTTTTTTTTCCTCAGAAAGCAGCAAGGCTGACTACATTTTCAGGTGAGGTCAGGGCAATGTCCAGAGTTCAGCAAATGTTTGGAGAATGCTGTCAGGCACAGGATGAGATTGTCCTGTGCAGGGCCATGAGTTAGACTCAGTGACCCTTGTGGGTCCCTTCCAGCTCAGGATATCCTGTGGTTCTGTGATTCTCCACCTCTCTCACCACATCCAGCCTGAACAGGATGGATTCTGCCAAATGGACATGGAAAATTCCCCCAAAGTCCTGAGTCTAACGAGGTGTTTCTGCACCTGCAGCCTCCAGGTGTGCTCTGAGGGCAGCACCCAGGAGCAGCAGAGGATGGACAAGGCTGCCTTGATGCCACCAGGTAGCAGAAGGAGGTTGCTTACCTTGAAGCAGTGTGAAATCAGATTTCCTGAGCTGTTTCACACCCAGCAAAGTGCAGAGCAGATGGCAAGGCCTGTGTCCCTCAAAGCAGATCTCTAAATTACGACCTCTTGGCTCGTTAGAACTGCCTGGTAATTCTGCTGCCCTCTTAAGCTGTGCCAAGGGAAATAGATGGAAGGGATGCAAAACATGCAAAACACTTTCTCTTTCTGAAATTGCTGAGCAATAAATATTTCATCTGATGGAGGGGAAAAAAAAGGTCAGAAGAAATCTGTGGAATTCCCCTGTTCTGGATGGTAAAGGCTCAGGCTTCTCGTGTTCTTCATCAGATTGCTGGATACTCATTCTGAACACGTTCTCTTTGTGAGCTCAGATACAGAGAACAGAGGGGGATGAGTTTGTTTGTAGGTATTTCTTGTTTGACAGATGCAGAATGTCTTACATGCTACCTCTGGGCAAGCTTCCCAGATAACATCAATTAGCCAGACTGGGTGCCACCAAAGAAAATGAAACCTTTTAATTCACTCCGTGTTGGCAAAAAAAAAAAAAAAAATAGAAGTATGAACATCACTGTGTAATTATTCTGATCTAGTGTCTGTAAGTTCACTGTAACCAAGCAGAGAAATGATCAGTTCTCAAAAAGGCACATTTTTCATATGCTGAACATGGCCTTTCACTGAAGAAATTTAATTGTGGGCCAATCCTTTCCAGTAGCTTGAGGTGGAAAGAGATTCCCATTGGTAAGAAGCTGTGGAAGTTCACCAGTGTTAAAGGCTGGATGGAGGATGTGGGTCCCCTATAAATAGTGCAGGACGTAGAACTGAGCTTGCCATTTCCTGCAGTGGAAAGAACTTTTCTTTCTCAATGCACCACTGAGAACAGTTCAGCCCACTAATTCAATTAGGAGGGAATTTACAGGCAACTTTAGGTCTAAGGTGAAATCCTGGCCCCACAGAAGTCAATGGGAATTTTTGCCACTAATTGCACAAGGATTTTACTCCATGGCTTTGTGCAGAGATGCAGGGAAAGGGAAAAGTGGGAGAGAAAATTAGAGAAGTCTTTATCAGGTTTTATGGGAATTTAGCTTGGTATCTGAGCCTGAGCAGGCAGGGTGTGAGGCCAGCTCTTGAACAGGGAGAAATTTCTCCACTGAAAAGCTGGTCAGGCATTGGAACAGGAGGTTGCTGGAGTCACTGTCCGTGGAAGTGTTCAAAAACATGGATGTGGCTCTTGGGGACAGGGTTAGGGTGAACACAGGCTTAAGGGTGGGACCTGGTGATCTTGGAGTCTTTTCCAACCCTAATGATTCCAGCCTCTGTGTTTCCAAAGTGTCCCTGAGCCCTCTGCCTGCTCCTCACCATCCCTCCCAAGAGAAAGGAACGTCAGAAACTGGAAGAGCCTTGGTTGATATTAAAGTTCAGAGGAAAAGCCCCAAACCCTGGCTATGGCTCCACTGATCAAAGTCTTGGTGTGTGGTGATTCCAGAGGGCACAGAAGGTCCCACCCCACCAATGCTGTCTCTCAGGAGACAAGAAATGAGACTGCCTTGGCAAACTCTGCTCCTGCCACGCAGCACAAACAAAGATTTTATTTTTACTTCCCTGCAGGAAAGATCTGATTTAAATAAATTATAGGTGCACACTAAAAGAAAGAACACCCCCTCCCCTTCCGCACCTACGGAAAATTTGCTTAAATAACAAATCTGCATAAAATTGGGAGATGCTGTCATGCCTGATAGATGATCATGGGACAGCCCAATTGCATTACCAGGAAGACAGTAAACATTCTTGCTCTCCTTTTTAAAATAAATTGCGCCCTGTTAATACATGTTTTGCTTCCATAATAATGCCAAAAATGAAATTACTGGTCCTGCATCAAAACACATCAAAGCTAAATGTGCTCATTTTCTCGTGCAGCTGTTGGATGCTCCCAGCTCTTCAAAGACCATTTCCTGGGCCTTCTTGAGAGCCTCTTCACAGTGAGTCACCAACAATAATATTGCTTTCTTGGAGATGTCTGCTGGGAAGCAGAATTTCGGGGAAGCTGCTGAGCTGAGGGAAGTTTTCACAGCTTCCTCACAGACCTACTGCTGTTATTCCTTCCCCACAAGCTCTGAAGCAAAGATGCACCACAAAGACCATGAGAGGAATGGGCCAGCAAAGCCTCTGTGTGACCTCTGAAAGCTCAAGATTAGCAGAAATCATGGAGAAAAAATTAATTGAGGAGTCATAAATGTTAAAGATGCCTTAACCAGTCAAATTCCCTGAGTTTTTCCTGAGTGCAGCCCAGCAACTCCAGGGTGAAGGGGAGCCTGCTGGGTGGAGCCCCTCCCAGTGGGAAAACCCAAAGGAAGCTTTTCATGTGCCTGCTCTATCTGGTGACCCAAGAGTTCTCTGAGGGTGTAAAGACCAAAAATCCATTTCACAGCTGTTTTAAGGCAATTGAACAGCAATTCTGCAGGCCCAAGAGCTGAGCCTCTGGCAGGTTTGAACACTGATGCTGATTATCAGGCAATGCTACAGGAGAGAGTCAAGGTCAAAGAAACAAATTGTGCAACCACAGATAGCAGGTCGCTTCTTTAGGCTTTGTTCCCTTCAGTGGGGCAGCTCAAAACTACAAGCCAGATGTAAAACACAGGATAATAAAAATATATGTGAAAAAGATCTAAGCACTCCTGTGGAGGAGACACAGGGTTGGAAAACAAGGTGGCAGCTTCTTTTTCCAGAAGGAGGACATGAAAACAAAAAGTGATTTCCTTGACTGAAGTCATCTCAGTAATACTGGGAAGGATTTGAAGATTTTTAACAAATTGCAGCTGCTCCAAACCGTGGTGTCACTGGGGTTTGCTATCTGCAGTACTGCATCACAAATCTAATCACAAATCAAAGATTGAAAAGGCCCACAGAGGGGCAGTCCTATGCAACAAAAAATAACCCTTGGGCAAAAAGGCAATCTGGTTCACATTTCTATGATACAGTAAGAGCCTTGGATGTTAAGCAGTAGGAATAAATGAAATAAATCAATAAAAAGTGACAGCTCCAGTCATTCTCTTCATCCCACTTTAAATTTGCTTCATGAGCAGAGGGAGTGGGGGTGAGGGAGAAGAAGGGATAATTCCACAAGCCCTTCCCAATTCTCTGAGCCACTCCACTCAAGTGACAGGACAGGACCACTTGTGGGATTCAACCAGAAGCCATTTGGGTCACAGAGCTGTGTTTTCTCCTGGCACCTCTTAATCACTGTGGTCCCAGTGGTGCATTGATTGTGGTGCTCACCAGCAGGGGACTTCTTTCAGACACCTCCCATTGAATGTTGCTCCAGCATTTCCCAATCTGTAGGAAATACGATTACAAGATGGTTCTTTGCCCCTGAAACATTTGATTTCTTCCCAAATACACTGCAAGAGCAGGTGACAAACTGTGCATGATGCCAGCCCAGAGCAGAGGGAAGGAGAAAAGAGGTCATTGCAAGATGGGAGAGGCAATTTCAGGTGGGTAGAGCTGTTATTTGGGGGTTTTAGCTGCTCCTATGGGTTAATACTTGAAAACTATCATCTTTACACGTGTTGGCATTTTTGCATCCAATGGGATGAGTTTCTGGTCTAATTAATTTTTATGTAAGCAACAAGATGAGCTGGGAAATTAAGATTGAGACATATTTCGGATTCAATGGGTGATGCAGTCAGGGGCTCAGATCTGCCATGTGCAGGAGGTGAGGCAGTTTGGAGCTGCAGGTATTGGCAGTGGGAAAATTCTGGATCTTTCTCCGTAGGCTGATTTGAGATCATGAAAAAAATAAGGTTAGTGGCGAGATAACACAAGGTTAAGGGCTGTTGGTAGGAAAAAACCTGTTACTTCTGATTCATTATATTTCAGCACAAAAAAAAAAAAAAAAAAAAATAAACAAACCAAATATTTATTCCTCTGGGAAACAGTGGCTGGATTGCAACATGCTCTCAGAGGGGACACAGACCTATCCAGGTGTCCCACTTCATGAGGAGCACACAGGGGTGGTGGCAGCTCATTTCCTTCCCCCTGAATTCTCCTGGCTGCATTTTATTGCTGTCCCTCCCCCTGAAGCATTTGCAAATGCAGGAGTGGCTCAGGAAGCTCCGGTGATCCCGTTTCACCCGGGCATCAGGGAGCAATAAGGATGAGTCTCTGTGAGCACAGCAGAAGATTTCTTTCACCAGAAAGGCATCACCCCCTCTAGAGAGAGAGATGCCTTCATTAGCTGGCTCTGCTCAGCTTGACACTCACATTTCTAACAGCCCAGAAAAAGCCAGAAGAACAAGGAGCTTCCCGCTCCAGGGTCCCAGCTGGTGTTTGACACTCCAAGCATGTAAGTAATAATCAAGCTGTGCTAATTTCCAGCAGCCAAGGAGTTGACCTTAACAAGGCGTTTTTAGGACTATTTGCTGTTTCTCATATGGACAGGGCTCTTTGCCTGATGGGCAGGGACTGCAATTAGGGTTTTTTTTTTTTTTTTGCTTAGAATTGGTGAGAATTTGGACTGGATGTGATGAAATCTTGGTTATTGAGTGTGCAGAACCTCTGCGGAGCTTCAGAGACAGTTTGCAAAAATCCCACCAGGCATCAATAAAAGTCCAGGGCAACATCTCCCACACAACTTCAAGAGTAGCCTTCCTACAGTGCTGCAACTCTCTCCATAGGACTGGGGAGAGGTTTATAGTTTTATCCCAAAAGGAAGGACTTGATGATCTTGGAGGTCCTTGCCAACATTAATGAGCCTGTGATTCTATGACTCTATCCTATGATTCTAGATATCAAAGCCTGCACTGGTAGCAGGAATCTGATTAGTAATTTAAGCAGGAAGCAGAACCCTTCTTCCTCCAGGGTAGCTCTTACACTGGCTGTCCTAACAGCACCATTCCCAAACCTGCTCACTGAGGAATAAAGAGCAGTGAGCTGAGCAGTGTGAAACCCACTGGGCATTACAGGCTGGTTTCCCACAGCCTGGGGAAATTTAATTTACTCCCGTGGAGTGATGGGTCAGAAAAGGGCAAGTTTACTTCAGATATTGGGAAGAAATCCTTCCCTGTGAGGGTGGGAACCTGGCACAGAGCAGCTGTGGCTGCCCCTGCATCCCTAGAATTGTTCAAGGCCAGGCTGGATGGGGCTTGGAGCAGCCTGGGATAGTGGAAGGTGTCCCTGCACAAGCCAGGGTGTGGAACTAAATAATCTTTAAAGTCTTTTCCAAACCATTCTGGGATTCTATTATTCTATGTAAATCACTGAAAATAAAGTCATGAATTCTACAAGTGAAAAGGGGCAACTCTGGCATCCCAGTACCCAATATCTGACAACATCCAATACCTGAAAATATCCAACAACTGACAGCATCCAATATCTGACAACATCCAATACCTGAAAATATCCAACACTGATAATACCCAACACCTGACAGCATCCAACTATTGAAAATATCCAACACCTGACAATATCCAACACCTGACAGCATCCAACTATTGAAAATATCCAACACCTGACAATATCCAACACCTGACAACATCCAACACTGGAAAATATCCAACACTGATAATATCCAACACCTGACAACATCCAACACCTGACAACATCCAACACCTGAAAATATCCAACACCTGACAATATCCAACACCTGAAAATATCCAATACTGGAAAGTATCCAACAATGATAATATCCAACACTGACAATATCCAACACCTGACATCATACAGCACTTGAAAATATCCAACAATGATAATATCCAACACCTGATAATATCCAACACCTGAAAATATCCAACACTGGAAAATACCCAACACCTGACATCATCCAACACCTGACAACATCCAACACTGAAAATATCCAACACTGATAATATCCAACACTGACAATATCCAACACTGACAATATCCAACACTGACAATATCCAACACCTGACAATGCCCATCATCAGAGCTGAGCTGGGCTGTAGGCCCAGCCTGGGAGAACTGCAGCAAGTAACAAAATGGATCCTTTTCCTGCCTTACAGCTCTGATAAATCACCTTAGCATCGACTCTTGCTTAACCAGGCATGAATAAGAAGGTGTGAATGTCACCTTTGAGGAATGAGGGGATAACTGAGAGTGTTTAAATTGAAAGAGTCAGCCCAGAAATGAGTCTGAGTGCACATTTAGATGTGCTAATCACACCATCCTCAGTGCCTGGCTGTGACGCTTCTTTCTGAATTAGTTTTGTGTTTCAGTTGAACAACAGGATCCTTTACTCAATTACAGCAGCACTCCTGATGAGTTTGTTGACATATTTGCTAATTTTCCCATGGCAGTGTGATTTGGAGCGTGCACATACATTATTAATGAACTGAAACTGCCTGGAATTCCATCAGTTGTCTTTTACCCAGGTGTTGATACCACATAGAATCAGACTCCATTCCTGAATGGAATTTCCCCTTCGTTTTGCCACTGGCTTATTTCCATTAAATGATCCTGGCATGTTAAAAAAATAGTAGATAATAGATAGATAGATAGATAGATAGATAGATAGATAGATAGATAGATAGATAGATAGATAGATAGATAGATAGATAGACAGACAAACCCCCAAGCTCCTCTCTTAATTTTACTCTCCAGACTAAAATTTCCATGGGAAAGATCTTTCTAAGAGTTTTGATCATGCTCTTTGTACAAGTTAGACTGATTTCAAGCAGAAATGGTTGATAAAGTGCATTGGATTGCAGAAGGCAAAAGTTTCACTCCTTCCTCTGCCACTGCCCCTCTGGAGAACCCTGGTCAAGCCACTTAAAAGATATTTATCTACCCTAAGTTTAGACTTTGGCCTAAATGAGTTTCCCAGGCAATGGAAAGGAGCAGCTTTCTCCAAGGAGAGGTTCAGTTGATGCTAAAATGGGAGGAGAAGAATTAATCACCCACTGGAAGAGTCTCTCTGCCTCTAATTAACACTCACAACAAATAAAAAAAAACAAAACAAATGAGCTGGGTGAGGTAGAACAGGTGGCAGAGCTGCCACCTCACTTGCTCTTCACTTCCAGAGAATTACAGATGAATCACACAGTTATGAGTGAAAACCAGATTCAGTCAAGTTTTAACCATGAAATATCCTCATTCTGGGGTTTGGTTTGCTCCTACTGATAATTTAAGAAGGACAGACCCAAAAACAAACCTGGAAAAAACTCTCCAGTGTAAACTCCCTCCCAAACATCTTTGTTCCCAGCCAGATCCAGTTACAGGCTCTGAAAATAAATTTCACTGTTAGGGAGAAAGGAAAATTTGGCTGCACGAGCTCTGCAAGAGCAAATAAAGAGAAAAGATGAGACTGGAGGGAAAAGACCTTTTCAGAAAGGTTTTAACAGGAAGGTGTGGGAATGTGCAGCCCTATTCAGCTCCAGTTCAGCACCTATTGTAATCTCAGGCACCGTGGGTGGATCCTGCCCAGCCTCAGGAGCCTCTGCTGCTTCTCCTAAATCCTGTCACCTCTCTGGTAGCCACCCACAGGTCCCTGGGTGGGGTTGTGCCAGCAGATGCCTCCGTTTAGGCAACAGAGTCCAGCCCTGGAGAGCCCTGGAGCTCATGGAATTCCACTCCTTGAGTTAAATGGGGATTATTTAAGGACTGCCTGAGCATTCTGGGATACCCAGATTTCAACAAACTTTAAGCAAGTTGCAAGAGTCTGTGGGAACATGGGAAGTATTTTAAGCAGGAGAAGGAATTGTCGGTGCCAAAGGCAGAGGGAAGCATCTGGGCCCTGGAGCAGATTGTGAATTTTCACTCTGAGCTGAATCGAGGCTGAGGGTTGTGCAAATCTCACAACATTTTGGTCCGAAGTGGTGGAAACAGGCATTGCAGAGCTCTCTCTAATTGGCACGCTGATAAATTGTTCAATCTTTCCCTGAGCTCAGACACATGCAAGTGCAGTCCAGGTGGAATAGACCAAATTAGGTCAGAGCCTCAAATCCTCTGCATCTCTCTGGCACATGTAAGGCACCGATCAGAGTAAGCCCAGATAAGCCTATCAGCACTAACAGAACTTGGCTAGACTTCAGCATCTATCATACTCTCCACAGAGTCACTAATAAAATCAGATTATTCCATTATGGCATTCAAATACATTCATGTTCACCTGGTAAGTAGAGATTTTGTATGTAGGGCTTGTCGCAGCATTCTGATTTTCATTCAAGTTATCGTTGAAAAGTATGAATGAGGTCGCTGAAAATTAGAATTTTTCATCCTAAGGAAAACATTTTAAAATTCCTTTTCAGGCTGTACTGGTGCCAGCTATTTCACTCTGACAAAACCCAGTGTTATTGTTTGGATTTTGCTATTAGCGAGCAGGAAATGTCAGTGTCAAAGAAAAGCTGTTAATTTATTTTTGGAGAGCTTCATCCAAGAGATACATTTCTGCTGGGTACCAGATTCCACTGAATCAACATGTTTAACTTCAGTGATATTGTCTCGGGTTTAAAGCACACAAATTATGAGTAACAAGGCACCTTCAGCAGAGTGAGCACACTCATCATCACCTCTTGACATCAGCCCACTAACTGTGGCCTGGCAAGCAGTCAGGGTGCATTTAAATTGGGGATTTAAACTGCAGCAGGCATTTTCTTTGCTGTCACTTTGCCTTGTATCCACATTTGGTGCTGGCAGCAAACATTTCCACATGAGACAGGTGAAATTCAGTGGGGCTTTTTTTTTTTTAAGTGGAACCAAAGGCAAATTTGCACACTTTGGCACTGGGTGGGGCAGCCCACCTGCAGTGTGGGTTCTCACCTCCTTTAGGACAAACCAGGGGGTCTCCCTGATAAAAACCTTATTAGAGAGAGGGTTGGACATCTCTGGAAAGGCCACGGGGGATGAGAGGGTGCAGAGATCTCCTGTGCCAGGGCCAGATTCCCTTGGAGAAACAACCAGTGCCACATCCAAGAGACACAATGGCTCTAAACAGGGTGCTGGGCATCATCAGAAACGGGGCTCCAGGAGCTGCCTGCCCAGCACCACCTTCCTCTTGGGTAAGAGCCTGAGAGGAGAGATGTGGGGCCCCAGGCTGCTCTTCAGAAATGTGCTTGTTGCAGAGAAGCAGTCACAGCAATCTTGGGTCATGGGTGCAGAGCCACAGCTATAAACTGCCAGCTTTATCTTTAGACATGCCTGGAGACCCTTTTGTTCTGGTTAAGTGCATTATATATTTTTCTTTGCTGAATCTCTTAATATACAACAACCAATCACATCACACACAATCCCTTTACCATTACCTGTAGCCTATCAGAACTACGAATATTACCAGATTATGGCAGTAACTAACCAATCACAGGAGTTAGGTCATTATATTTTAAGCTTAAAACTTGTTTTTCTGTTTTTCTGCAAGGAAAAATTCTTCTCACTTGGTAAAAAACATGTTTTCTGCTTGCCTGTGCTTTTTTGAGATTTATCTTTCCTTGGTAAAAACATCTTTTTGTTTGTAGTCAACTTACCCTTTGCTCTTAGCCATAAAATCTCTTCCCAACTCATCTCAGCCTTTGTCAGTGACCACTGGCTCAGCAATCTTTATTTTCAGACATCTTTTTTGTTCTTCTGTATCAAAACTTGCTTTCATTTCTAGAGAACCTTCTGCTAAGCATTCATATTTGTAAAACTTCCCTGTTAAACTTTCATCTTGCCCAACACTCTTGTCCAGCTGGATGAAACTTTTTGAATCCGTGGACACAGCAAGATGTGGATCTTGCCTTGACCCCCTCTGCTTTGGTTTGAGACAGCCCTGGAGCACCTGGGAGCACTGGCAGCACAGGAGTGGCTGTGACAAGAGCTCTGTAACAAACAGGATCCCCAAAGAACTCAGAATTTACCAGTTTGTATCAGCATCCATGGTCAGTTCATAATGCCAAGAGAAACAGATTTTGATTATTTTCCCTTCTTTCCCACTCTAAACACATTTGTGTTCCTAAACCAGGTGATATTCTAGGCAGGGAGAAGGGGAGTCAGCTTCACTCATTTTTGCAAATATATCCCAATTCTAATATCAACGACAACAATTCCAGTTTTTTACACCTCCTAGCAGTTCTATCCAAACTCCATCATTATGTATCTGTTGAGTGATTTCCTCACTGAAAGAACTTTGAGGTGGAACTTACCCACATTTGTAAGATATTTGGAGTTTTTACCAGAACCACCACAAGCCATTTTGTTCAAGCTCTTTGATCTTGTGCTGGGTTTCACGTCTATAAAATCCGATTGCAATAAATTGAGTGGAAGACGAATGTGCAAAGCACAGAACTTCAGAGAGGCCATAAACTGAGAAAGGACCCATATGGCATCTTTTTATGCCGCTACAGTGCACAGATTTCAGGCATAATGGGTGCTGGATTAAATTATCTCTTGGTCAAGTCAGTGGAATAATAAGAAAAACAGCAAACAGGATTAATTTGTCCCTTTGGGTGTTAATTCCAGAAAGCCACAGTGGGAGGATCAGAGTGCTTAGATGCTTTAACCCCTCAAGACAACACCTTTAATTTTAAGAGCAAAAATTATCCTTCTCTGGCATCCAACACACAATTATAATGTCCTTACCCAGATGGGAAATTCATTTGCCATCACCTCCCTCAAAACAACCTGCCTTTCTCCTCCCAAGTGTGTCCTGCAGGAAAATAACATTTGTACTCATAGATTTATCACCATGAATCACAGCTGAATTTCTTTTGGAATTCTTTTCTTGTCAGGACACGTCAGCATCATAAATCTCTTTTGAAAATGAGGAGTGCTATTAATGAGGGGTGTTTCTTGTGAAGTTACCACTGCTCCAGCTCAAGTCGTGTTTTTCTTATTCCTTCCTGCCACAAAGGTGTGTTACCCTGAGATTCCTTAATATCTGTCACATAATTACTGCTGCTGGAATAACAAGAAACCAAGTCAACAGTGCAAAAGGAAGAGAATCTGGGGGAAGGCAGCTTTTAGAGCACAAACAAAGCACTGCCCATCCCCATCACAGCCAGGTCAAGGGGCAAACCCAGCGCCAGGACAGGTGACCATTAAACAGCACCGTGTTTAATGCCCAGCTCCCTTCCACAGCCAGTGCTTCCCCAGGGTTTTGGCACACAGCAGGCAAGAAAGGGCAGAGCATCAATCTGTGTGTGCAGAGAGAGCTCAGGGGTTGGGAGAGGCAGTACTGAGAGGGGCAAAAATCAATCCAACAATGGAAGGCAGTTCAGCTCCTGTTCAGATCTTTGAGTTTTCACCTGGATAAGCACAGAGCTGCCTCATCCTCCCTTGTCCTCATGATGTGGAAGGTGGTGCCATGCAAACGTGCACTTGTGCAAGAGCTGCACCAGAGGCACCCAGTGAGCTCAGACTTGAATTTAGCAGGTGTGGCTCTGCTAAAAGGGATGTGTTGAATGGCTAAAAGGCATCCCTGACCCTCAAGTGGTCCTTATGCAGTCCTCTGAAGTCCCTTAAGGAGGTTTACTTCAGGATTAAAAGGTATTAGGCATGTAGATTAGAGAGTGGTGTTTGATCCATTCCCTCTTTATCTCCACTTCACTCCTAAAGATCTTTCAGTGCCAGTCAGGTTGCCCCAGCTCGTGTTTGAGCTGAGGTTGTACTGACTGTAATGGAATTGATCTCACTGCAGCCTGCAGCTCTGTTCAGCTCACCCTAAACCAGATCTTTAAATCTGACAAGCTGAACTACCAAACCATCACGGGGGGGGGGCTGGAACTGGATGATCCTTAAGGTCCTTCCCGACCCAAAACATTCCACAGTCCTCTGATTCCCTACATCCTTCCCAGAGTTATTACGGACTGTGGGGTTTGTGCTGACCCCAGAGTTGTTGTGATGTGAAAAGGCTCTGCTGCAGCCTTGAGGCTGCTGAGATCCCAGTGCAGCACTCCTGGCAGGGCCAGGGCAGAACAAAGCCCCCAGAGGCTGCTGGCTCTGCTGAGCTGAAGTCAAGCAGAACACTTTTCTGCCTGCCAATCCCCAGCATTGCCTGGAGACACGGAGAGGAGCCTGTGAGCCAGAGGACAAGGCTGCTGCCTTTGTCTCTGAGAGCTGAGCTTCCACCTCGGAGGGAGAACAGCCAGGGCCTGGCAAAGAACTGTTTAAAACACAGCACAAAAGCAATTAAAGAGGAGAGTCCCAGCTGATCAGTCCTTGAAGTACCTCAGCACTGAGAGTGCTCTGCCAGCTCCGGGTGCTCTGAATTGCAGCATCCACTGGCGATGGCTGGTGAGGCAGCAGGGAGCAGGCACGGATGGGATACTCAGTGTGGCTGATCCTGCTCCATCAGTGACCCCCTGAGCAAACAAGGATGCTCAGGGTCTGATGGGGCCCTGAGCAAGCCCAGGTTTCACTGGAGATGCCCTGAGTTTCTTCCTGGGCTTTTTGTCCGCGTGGAATGTGAGGCTTTGTCACAGCTGTGGATTTGTTGATGCTCAGTACAACCAGAAATGTTGGCTCTGTCTACACCAGGTGAGAATTAAGCCAAATCCTTCCTGAAAATGTCAGACTTCCCACATTATACACAGACCTACACGTTGGCCCTGCCACAAACACTCCAGCTGACCACAACCCAGTGGATTTAACACACCAGACTCAGAATTAACTCCCAAGCCAGACACAGATTTTTGTGTGACAGCCTGTGAGCCTTCACTTCATCTCTGTGTGCCCTGTATCTCGACAGAGGAAATGCCACATCTGGTGCCTTGAACCATCTGGAAATAGTTGTCAGCTCCCTGTATTGCCCAGAATATCATTTCCTTGAACTGTTAAACACAGGTTACTGTAGTGGATTCATAAATAATATTATGAAATACTCAAACTTCACTAAGAAATTTGGATCCCAAAGTTAAAAGCAGGAAGTCTGGACTATGTAAGTTATAGTTACACTCAGATGGTTTTGGTGTTACCACTTTCTTTGGTTATTTAGGACAAAAGAAAAATGTACTAGGATTTCCTTTAGAGCTAGGTTTCCAAAAAATAACGTTAATAAGAATCATGAACTTTCTGTTGGGCTCCAGTTTCTTGCAAACCTGTTGAACAGCCCAGGTGTGTTTCAAATTGGATGCAGCTTTCTCAGGAAAGGTCATGAACCTTGGTAATACCTTTATAACCATCCCAGCTTTAGAAAGATTTCTGGGGAAAATTAAGTGCCTAAAGGCTAAACTGTATCCTGTCTCAGAGCTCCCACGTTAAGGTCATATTCAGAGGGTATAAATTAGCTGTGTCTGTTAGTAGCTCTCTGACCTTAAGCCTTCAATGTAAAGTCCTGTCGTTTTTGGCTTAAAGTGAATTAGAAAAACACAAAGCAGGTAGTTAAGTGGATAAAATGACAGAGCAGCAACAGCACACAGATGTTGTTATGTTCCTGCAAAGACTGTCCTTTGCGCCCTCCAAGCTGTCTTTTCCACTCATTCTCCAAAATATGCATTATATTAACATTAAAATGAGAGCTTGTAGCGCCGGTATCTTTGCCCATCTGTTTCTCCTCTGAAGTGCTCAGTATTTTAGGAAACTAATAAAAATAACAGAGTGGCGAGAGCCAAGTTTTTGCTGGAGGGACTCGTTTTGGAGCTGTGCTGGGAGAAGTGGTCCCTTCCCAACAAGGTGCACATCAAGTCCACCCTGGGCTGGGTTAGATGACACCCCAGCCTTGCCCGTGAGCCTCTCGAGGCTGTCAAAAGCTGCTGGGTCAGCCTGCAGAGAGCCTGGGGCCACAGCTGGGAGCAGTGGGCTCCTCCTGAACGCTGCTCTTTGAAGTCTGTGCAGAGGATCTGAAACTGCCTTTGGGACTGATCCACTGGAATCACTCTGAGCTTTTTCCATTTCCTCCATCCTCTTTTTTAAGCTGTAAACACATGGCCCAGTGTCTCCTTGGGGATGGAGGGAAGGATTTGGCCTCTTCTGAACTGTTGCCATCCTCTTGCCTCCACACTTGAGGGTGCCTGGGACAGAGGGTGCAGCTGCTGACTGAGGTTGTTTCTGCTCCAGGCTGAAACCTTGGATGTCCCCAGCTGTGGTTCTTCTCTCTGGCTTCTCCCTGAACTTCTGATCCTGGCTCTGCTGCTTCCCTCCCCTCACCTTCTCTCCACCCAAAGCCGTGGTATCACCTCATTGACTTCACACAGGAGGAGGAGAGCAGATGAGGAAGATGGAGGTGATGACAGGAGGGCATCAATTGGCTCCCTGGATGCCTGTGAGGAGCACCAGGCACCACCGAGGATGTCCTGCTCACTGCCCTCTTGGAATTGTCTCCAAATCCATATTTAAGACCTTGACCCTCAGCCCTGTCTGCAATTTCCTCTGGAGGGGAGGAGGAGGAGCAGGCACTGATCTCTTCTTTCTGGTGACAGTGGCAGGACCCAAAGGAATGGCCTGAAGTTGTGTCAGGAGAACTTTCTTCCCCCAGAGGGTGGTGGGCACAGAAGAGGCTCCCAGGGACTGGTCACAACCCCAAGGCTGCCAGAGCTCCAGGGGCTTTTGGACAACACTCCCAGGGATGACCAGGGCAGGATTATTGGAGTGGCCTGGGCAGGGCCAGGAGCTGGACTCGACTTTCTGGCCCCCTTCCAGCTCAGGAGATTCTGTGATTCCATGCTCTCTCCAGCACAAAAGAGCCCAGCCTTTATACTCCATGACCTGGAGCAGGTTATGTTTGGTAGGTGGAGTTGTTCCCAGCTCCCTTCAGGGAGCAGAGGTGCACCTGAGAGGATGCTCCAAATACCTGATTAACCTGCAGGAATGTAGGACTCCACCTCAGCACAAGGAGTCTCATCCAAAGGTCACCAGAGTCACTGAAAACCTGACCTGAAGCACAGCTGGGGGAGGTTTGCCAGAGTTGTGTAGCAAATAAAGATCATTTGTGCTGATGTCTGCCATTCCCTTCTTGCTACTTCCATTAACACTATTCCCTCCCCTCCTTTCCCCACTCCTTCCTCTCCTCTTTCAGCATAAAAACGAGCCTGCCAGACAATGCATTCACAAGTTAACACAGTGCAACAGACTGGGACTACATTAAGAGCAGCTCACAGGCAGGTTTTACATCCAGGCTCTGGGGAACGAGCAAGGAAATAGGAGGATGGAGCTTGGCACTGCTGTGAAGCTGAGCAGCTTCAGCTATAAAAAGAAGCCTTTTACACAGATACATAAAATGAAATAACATCTGAAAGCCTCTCTGCTTTTGGAGAGAAGATTAAGCAGCAGCACACGAGCACCAAGCTGGTGACAGAGCACCTGGATTGGACATGTGCAGAAGACAGATGTCCAAAGGCCAGGGCTGCAGTGCCCTGCTCAAACCAGCCCTGCAGAGTGCACTCAGGCTCCATGGGGTTTATCTGGGCAAGAGGGGTCCCAGGTCTGGCTTGCTCCTTGTGGGCAGGTGATTCACACATGGCTTTCCCCCTCTGTGGGTTTGGAAGCTGTTTCAGGATGAAATGTGATCATATAACCTTTACTGCACTGCTCTAAGCAATTTAATGAACTGTGGGAACTCTTTGTGCAAGCTGCAGCTCCAGCAGTGGTGACATTGCCCAAAAACACTCATATTGACTGAGGATCCTGGGCCAGGACTTGGAGCAGGGCTGGAAGTGCAGAGGCTCTGGAAGTGTGAACAGCAGACAGGGCTTGTCACCCATCACCCATCACCCGTCACTTGGAGCATCTGTCAATTCACTGCTGCCCTGGGTCACAGCCCAGCAGCTCCTGGAGCTGCAGTTCTCACACAGAGTGTCTGGAGTTTGTTTTGAGTCTTCAGCAGTTCAGTCCCTCAGCTCCTTCCCTGCAATGAAAACTTTTTCTTTGGGGTAAAAAAAAAAAAAAAACCAGGGGCCTTGCTGCCTGAGTTTTTCTCTGCCATCCAACACTGGATCTTGCTATCTTGTTTTAGTTTAAATAACCTCTTGAATATTTTGCCCTTTCTTACGGAACTTGTAGTTCTGGGTTGCAATCAGGTCACCCCTCAATCATCTTTCTGACAAACTGAAGAGATGGAGCTCATTAAATCACTTACCAAAAGTGCTTTCCCCAGCCCTCTGATAATCATATCTATTGGTTCTTCTCCCTGATTAGTTTATCCATGTGCTGAAACCAAAAGATATCACGTGGGTCTGACCAGTGCTCCCAGTTAAGGGCTTTTTTACCCAACTGCTCCTCTCCCCAGACATCTAAAAGGTCAACCAGACCCCTCCTCCAAACCACACAAAAAACTCTCAGTCTGTGACTACCAGCAGCTAAAACTGCTCAGATTTATAACCATTAGATTGTCTTCAGAGTCATTGTTTTCCAAACACTCTATTCTCCAAGAATTACCTGCATTCTTAGAGGCAGCAGATTGCATTTGTCTGCAATAAAAACACCATTTGCACAAGCCTCAGTGACAAACAGTCAGAATTGCCCTCTCTAAATGTCTTGTCTTCATTATTATTTATAGGTGCTTCATCATTTTGACACCCACAAATTTTATCGGCTGTGATTGCATATTTACTTTGGGATCATTAATGACACTGTTGATAGTGCTGGGCTCAGAGCCAATCTTGTAAAGTGCCAGTAAAGCATCTCAAAAAGTCATTTCATTAGCTACAGGAATGCTGTCACCCTTGTTCTTAATCATTTGAAAGTGTTTCCATGGATAAGAATATCTATTCACATGATCTATTGCTCATTATTGCCCAAAATATTGCTCAATATTAATTAAAAGCATTTGAAAGATGCTTTGGAGTATTTATGCACAAATCTTTCCAAATTCCCTTGATCAAGTGTCCAACAGACCTGTGTTCAATAAAGCCACGCTGGCACACAGGATAATTGCATTGTGCCTTCACTAATCAAATCCTATATCAGCTTTTCCATAATTCTGCCCAGGGCTGGAAATCCAATAAACTGGCATGTAGTTAACCGGATTATTTGATACTTAAACTTCTAAAATTAGATCCTTGCTGAGTTTGAAAAAAAATGCTGCGACACGTCCCATTGAATCCCCAAAAATGTAATTTTCCCAATTGTTTGGGCTTAATCCACTCTCAGAGCTGCTCTGACACAAGGGCTCTGTCAGGCTGAGCTGCTGCTGAGATTGAACAAAAGACACTCCCAGCTCCTCAGCCACTTAAACACCTTAACACAAACTTAACTTTGTTTATCCACCTATTTAATTCTATAACCTGTTCATCACCATGGCAACCAGAATAGGATCCCCCTCAGCATGCCACGAGTAACTGCATTTGGAATCTTTCCTCTAGAAATGTCCCAGCTTAGCTCTGCATGGCCACTCACTTCACACTAAGGCTGCAAGCTCAAGGAAGCACAAATGTGTGAACTCACAGCCACAGAAGAGGTTTCAAGAAGTATCTGGCACTTACCACTTGAATTTATGGATGAGTTAGCCCGCTGCTCTCGCGGTGAACAGTTTTGTCTCACAGCTTTAGGGAGCTCAGCTCACAGCTCAGGACTTACACACTCCCTCTCATGAGAGCAGAAACACATCTTGGGAAATTAAAAGTGCTTGTGACCTCCTTTCTTGGTTGGTTTTTTGTTGGGTTTTGGTTGTTTTTTTTTTTTTAACGGAAAAATTTCAGCTCTGTAGATAAAGTCCAGAGCTACAGACGGTGCAAAAAAAAAAAAAGAGTTTTATTACTATAATTGAATTCCACTCTCCTTCAATCCAGGGTTAGTAGTGTGCTCTATTATGGTCCTGGACTCTACTATTTCATGGCCATTATTGCCAAGATTGTCACAGAATAGTTTGGGTTGAAAGGACCTGAAAGATCATCCAGTTCCAAACCCCTTCCTTGGGGGTGGGTTCACTATCCCAGGTTGCTCCAAGCCCAGTGTTCAACCTGGCCTTGGCATTTTCAGGGATGGGGCAGCCACAGCTTCTCTGGGCACCCTGTGCCAGGACCTCAGCATCCTCTGGGTAAAGAATTTCTACTTCCTAAAATCCAGCCTAAATCTCTCCTCTTTTAAGCTTAAAACTGTTTCTTCTCAACCTATCATTTTCTGCCTCTGTAAAAAGCTGCTCTTCTGCTTTTTTATGAGCCCTTTTGAGGTACTGGAAGGCCACAATTATCTCCCCCAGGAGCCTTCTCTTCTCCAGGCTGAGCAACCCCAACTCTCTCAGCCTGTCCCCAGAGCAGAGGTGCTCCAGGACTGAGCATCTTCAGAAGCCACCACCCCCCAAAATCCAGATGAAAACCAAGAGTGGTTACAAGTCAAAGCTTAGGAAGAAGGAAAGAGAAGGAGGAAAGAAAATTTTTGGAACGTACTGTTTCTAAACTTCTTGATTCAAACTGCAGTTTTTAAGTCTGGCAAATCAGAAAATGCAAAAATCAGCAGACAACCTTTCAGTGACATCAAAGGGAGGCAAACAGCGCACTCATGGCTGGAGTCACAAGCAGGATGAGAATCCAGGAGAGGTTCAGTTCAGCCCCACACTGCTCTCTACCAGACATTAAGAAATGCATCTGATCCTGCATAAAGAGGCAGAACTGAAAGCCATCTCCTCATCTCTCCCCAGTCTAGACACAGCTGGCACACCCACACCCACCAGAGGAGAAGACAAATCCTCAGCTAAGCCAGAACACTGTACCAGGGGTTCTCAGTCAAGGTATTTCATGGCAGAATTTCAGTTCCTGACATCTGTAAAATCTGGATAAAGAGCCTTACACACTGTGTGATAACGCTGTGAGGATTAGGCAAGCTCTGAGCCATGCCCTGCAGACACCATGCCCTTGCTCCAGAGCTCATTGTACATAGCCTTTGATCCTGCTTTCTGTACCTCTCCAGCAAGCAGTTATATAAATAAATGTCAGGCTGCATGACTGCATAATTATACAGAGCAGGAAGAAGACACAAAAGCCCTCAGTAAAAGGAACAGACACTTTAAATAATTTGTATTAGCTGGAGAGCAGTGAAATATTAAACTGAAAGAAATGCCCTTCAGGAGTTGTAATCTTGCCCTTTGTGTCAGTCCCTGTGGGTAAGGACACACTGCACCCTGGTCTGGATTTTGATTTCTGGGCAAACTGCAGGCTCTTAACCCAGCCCAGGCCAGTGACCTCCTCTCAAAGGTGGTCCTGGAAACAGCAGGTCTTGGAAAAGGGCAGATAGATCTTCCTGCAGTTCAGAAATCCAGATTAACAGCTGGCTTAAAGCTTGGTTCCTAGAATCACAGAATGGTTTGGGTCGGGAATGACCTTAAAGACCATCTCATTCCAACCTCCCAAACTGAACATGTGACTCCAACATTGATTTGTAAGTTTTGAACCACTGTAAACATGGATTAGAGTTCTGAACACTGTAAACATGGCCAAAAGGAGACATCCAGCACCATCTGCCATCATTTGGTCAGGAAAGACACTCCAGGTCCTTATTCCTGAGCTTGGGAAGAGAGTTCCACACCTGCCATATTGTGGCCCTGTTTCTTCCAACATATTTTTTTCCTCAACAACATCTACAGTGCCTCATTGTTACAACAGTTCTACACTACAGAGAGCCCTACAAGGGGAAATAAAGGGAAAATAAGAGAGGTTAGGAAATAAAGGATTAAAAAGAGGGCTGTTAAAGGATGCAGGCATATTTCAAGAAGAATTCCAGATGAAATATGCACAAAAAACAGAGGGATGAGACAAGGGCAGGAGGTCAGAGCTGCTTTGGGGAGGGGACCAGCTGAGCCCTGGCACAAGACCCACTGCTGACATGTGTCAGCATCAACATCCACTCTGTAGAACAAACACCAAAGGGCATCTCCTGGGCTTTGACTCGTTCATATCCCATCAGCAGGGCACCTCTTTCTCCTCTCGGTGTTTCTGTCCACAGTGGCCAAGCCCTCCTGCTTAACCAGTTCAATGTGGCTCCACCACGGACAGAGCCCCCTGCCCCCCTGGCTCTGGCCCAGCTGGGTGGGAGCTGATTTCACTGCAGGCACATTTCCAGGCACATTTCCACTGGCACCCTCCTCCTAACACTGTTTCCCACCCAGAGTCTGCCAGCTTCCTCTGCCAGTGGTCATCCCCACCACCACCAAGCACAGGCTGCCACAGGCACCTTTGGCTCCCTTGGCTCCATCAGAGCAGCTCTCCACCCCAAAATAACACACCTGCTGGTGATGTGAGCAGGCTGGCACTGGGGACAGCTGGTGGCTGTTCAGAAGCTGGCAGCCACTGTCCACTGCCCCAAACCTGCTCCTGCAGACAGCCACCCTGCCTGTCCAGAGCCTGGCAGCTCGGGGGCTGTCCCCAGCAGTGCCACGGTGTCACACACGGCTGGGATGGCTGAGCACCTCCACCCCCTGTAGCAACAGCAAGGGTCCATTTTGTGTTTATTTCCTGGCTCAAATCTTTCCATTTGTTAGGTTTGGCTCGGTGCCACGCACAGCTGAAGAGCCAAAAAGCCAAGGGCAGAGGGCTGCTATTTCACCTTTGATAGATGGGAACTGAAGTTACTCTTGGCAGCTGGCTCGAGGCTGCTGGAAAGGAAAAACTGGGACCTGGTTGCCACAGGGCAGTGCTCTGCAGGTTCTGGTAACAGGGTTAATTGGGATTACCTGGGCTTGGCTTTAATCAGCACTAGGAGCATATTGTTTTCAGGATTATTGTGCTGAAGTGTATTTAGAAATGTCATGGTGGGTTTTGATTATGGTCAGAGCAACTAGAAGTTCCATAAACGAGTAAAAAAAACCAAAACAAAACAAACAACAATGAAACAATCTGATCTCTTCAATGCCATCTCAAATTTGCACTGTAAGTACAAAAATGCACGAAATACACAAGTCCGATGTATGAAGAGAATCTGACAAAGTCAGGGGGTTTAAATCTTTTGGAGTTTTATTAATTTCAAGAACTCTAGTCCTCCCTAAATTTGTTCACTCTTTTCCTGCCTTTTGTATAAATTTTAGAAACACAGTAAGTATTTAAGGTACACATTTGATATTCACAAATAGCAGTGTGAAGTTTTGTAGATGTCCACACACTGTGAGAACAATAATATCATTGAATTTTTACAAGCTGTCTTTTTATCAGGAGACCTCAAAGGCAGCCCTCAAACAAAGGGCATCATCTTTGGATTTGCAGATCAGAAACTGCAGCACCACTGATTTGTGCAACATCTCCCACCTTGCTCTTGGGAGAGCCACAACCACAATGGGTTATTGTGGCGTTGAATTTATTGTTTAAATAATTTATCTATTATTTACCATCACTCAATGTGGCCCCTCAGACACCTCCTGGCTACAGAACCTGCACCCCAGCCTCTATCAAACCTGATTTGGATCTCAGCTGATGGAAGCAGCTCCCCAAAACCCAGTGGAGCCATATCTAGGTTTGCCAAATTAATATCAGGTCCTCTATATTTCATGCTAATGTATCCCTGCAATTCACCACGTCTCTTTAGAGTGTTTCTTAATCTTTTATTATTCCTACGTCAAGGGCTGCAGAATTTTCTGGCTTTGTATAATTTAGACGTCTGAGAACACCAAAACATTCAGTTTTAATTCCCCTTTCTAATGGATAAGTATTTAAACCCGATCCTAATCAGTTACCCTTACTTTGAGGGCCAATCTCTGAATAAGTAGGCTGTGACAGAAATGAGCTCTGTGATCTAAGTGCCACAGATGCCTCTGGGCAGATTTAGACTTAATGACAGACGAACCCAGCTCCAGCCAAATCCATGGCAGCCTGTTTTCATCTCAGCAGTCAGCAGGAATGAAATCCCACTGGAATCTGGGGAGGGGGTGGGACTGGATTTTTTTGCTCTTGAAGAAGAAAAAGGTGAAAAGTCCAGAATATTGGAGTCACTTGGGGTTGAGGTCTACCTTCCAGCAGGTATCTTTATGATCTTTCCCCCACAAAGTTCTAGGTCTAAAACTGCTGTCTGGAAGTGGCAGAGCCTGGGACAGGTGGCAGGGACTTGTGTCAGTGTGCAGGGGAGATGTGGGGGAGAATAAATGATCTTTAGTCCCCCAGATACCTCGTTAATCCTGAACTCCACACTACTGCTGGAAACGGGCCACTGGCCCCAGCAAGCCCTTACGTGTCAGAGGATCCTGGTGTGACCCCCAGAGCCTGGAGCACACAGGCAGCCCTGGCAGGATCCTGCCTGCCCACAGTCCCAGACTGCCCATAATCCAGGGGTTTGCTTTCTGCGTTATCTTTTCAATGGTATTCTGATATATGGGCCCAGAGGGCTGATCCAACCTCTCCTCCATGGACACCCTGAAGGAAGCACAGTCCTGAGGGGACACATGCAGAACACAGGCTTATAACTGTGATTTTCTATGTGAGGAAGAGCTTTTGGTTTGCCCAGTAGGCTTGAAGTCCCCATTTCCCCTGCTTATAACAAATTTTCAGTACTGCAGGTATTACTCACTTTTCCTAATTCAACAAATTCAATGGATTTTCAAATTGTTGATCTTCTCAGTGCTTTGATTTATGATCAATGGCATTAAAGCCCATGGTAAGGGGGTTGGAACCAGATCCACCCTGGCTAATGAAAGTCCACCACGATCCACTGGGTTTTAGCATCCTGATTTATTCTCCAGGTTGGTTTGATCACTCAAAAAATTCCATATTCAGTCAAGGCACTGGGCAGCAGTTGTCAGAGGAAGCCTGTTCTTGTCAGCTCAGTCCTACACGAGCTCAGCAGCTATTCTTTCCAGCTGGAAAAATCTGAATTGTTTCCAAACATTTTCCTTCCTGAAATACCAGAAGCAATATGAAAAGTTTACTTTGCCTGGCAAGCTTGGCTTTCTCAAATCTCTCCCTTTCCCTTCTGCAGGTCTTCCCTCTCTCTCACAGGACAAGAAAGATGAACCCAGAAAGCAAATTCACCCCAGGCAAAGGGGGCTGTGGGAGCAACTGTGAGGTGCAGTAAAAAAATGATGAGTGGTCCAGGTGTGCACAGCAGAAATGAGCATTGTGATACAGCCAAATCAATAACATTAACAGTAGCAACAACAATAATAATAACAACAATAATGAAATAACTCAATAAATTGCTCTTCCTTCTCTCCCAGATGTTTTACAAATGACCCTGCCTGTAACTGGAAGCAATTTCCCTTTATGTCCCATTCCCCTCTGGCTCCCCATGCCAACATTATATCCGGTTTTTCCGGATATATTGGATTTTCTACCAGCTGTCACAGGAGAGCATCAGGATTTTGCCTTGAACTGCACATGTGTGTTAGGTAAACCCTGCACACCCAGAGAGATGCCAGAGTGACTGAGGAGAAACTGGACCCAGCCCAGCATCAATTCATGCCTTTTGAGATGGAGGTGGAGATTAATTTCACCTCTCTTCAGCCACCTTTGAACCACATCTTAGACTGCTGGCAGGTTTGGTGACAGGAGATGGTGCTCAGGTAAAATGCTGCCTGCTTTGGGAAGGCTGGGGAAAGTTAAAATTCCTTTCCACGTGGCACACAACTTCTGGAATGTTGTGTGTGTCATCCTGCACAAGCAAGATGTTGAGAAATTGGAGTGAGGGACATGAGGGTGGTCTGGGCTCTTCCAGCCTGGGGGATGTGAGGCATGAGGAGAGTCTGGAAGAGTTTTTCAGCCTGGAGAAGGTCAAGGGGTGTCTAAATGACTTCTTTTAACTCTCAAGTTGGGGAAAATGGAGCCAGATGCTGAGCAGGGCACAGCAGATGGACAATGAAACAGCAGTTACAGAGTGAAGAGAGGGAAATTCCCACCTGAAAAAGGAAAACTGGTTTTTCCATGACCGTGGTGGAGCATGGGAACAGAGCCTCTGAGAGGCTGTGAAACCCCACAGAATCATGGACTGGTTGGGAAGAGCAGGGACTTCTCAAAATCTTCCAGCCCAACCCCTTTTTTTTTAAGCAGTGTAAGTGACAACAGATTTCCCAGGAGCATGTCCAGATGGGTTTTGAATATTGCCAAGAACAAAGACTCCACAACCTCTTGAGCCATCGTGTTCCAATGTTCAACCAACGATCCATCGCTGGAGATTTTCAGGACTTCACTAAAACCTTGAGCAGCCTGGCCTGGGATAGAATCCAGCGCTGCTCTGGGCAAGATTTTGGGAACAGAGAGTCTAAGGGTCACTTCCAACCCAAAGAGTTTCATGGTTTTCCAAATAATGACCACAGATGTGTCAAGGCTCCAGCTTTATGAGTTCAAAAGTCCATTAGATAAGACAGACTCCAGCTAAAATAAAATAAAGCCTTTTTATTGCTATGAAAAACCACGAAATGCAGAGTTAGGGGATTCCTTTACACTCATTCCTGGCAGCAGCAGATCAAGAATTAGCTCCATTTCCCAAATTTCACTCCAGCAACTTCCCCACCATCACCTCGATTCTTAACTTTCCGTCCTACTTTTTGTATCAGTTCAAGTTCATGAACTCCAACTTCCCATGTGCCTTTTAGCCATAAGTGCACAGTATTATTTGTTAAAACCAGAAATGGATGAGAAACATGTGCAAAGTAGAAGAACAATGCAGAGCAGACAGCTGGGGTCCTGTATCTGACGTGTGTCCCACTGTGAGGAACCACCTGGAGGAGGACACAGCCTAAATTTGTGCATGTGACCAAGGTAAGGTTGGGTGAACATCTGGATTTGGGCTCACCATGACCCAAAAGCACCATAAAATGGGATTGCTGTGAAAGATTGTGGTGAGTCTTAACCATGAAAAAGCTTAACTTCTACTTAAAAGCTCTTATTTTTGTCCCTGCTGCCAGCTGCTCTTGGAAGAGTGGCCCAGGTGGCCAACACCTGTCCTGCTTGTGTCAGAACCAGGGCATTTCCCTAGGAACACTGGTAGAACCTTTGAATTTGAATAAGTCTTTCAATTATTCACTGGTTCCCTCCAGAACAGTTTGGGTCGGAAGGTTAAAGACTCACTTGTTCCACCCCATCCATGGGCAGGGACACCTCCCACTGTCCCAGGCTGCTCCAAACCCCATCCAGCCTGGCCTGGGACACTTCCAGAGATCCAGGGGCAGCCACAGCTGCTCTGGGCACCCTGTGCCAGGGTCTGCCCACCCTCACAGGGAAGAATTTCTTCTTAATACCTCATCTAAACCTCTCCTCTTTCAGTTTAAAGCCATTCCCCCTTGTCCCATCCCTCCATGCCCTTGTCTCCAGCCCCTCTCCTGCTCTCCTGGAGCCCATTTAGGCACTGAAAAGAGCTCTGAGGTCTCCCTGGAGCCTTCTCATCTCCAGGCTGAACCACCCCAACTCTCTCAGCCTGTCCTTGTAGAAAGGTGGAGCGAATGTTCCGTTTTTCTGAGTAATTTTAAATCAAGGACAAGAAATTATACTGACCCCACATGTTGTTAGAGCTGTGAATGCGTTCACTCCCAAAGAATAAGCAATTTTCAAAAGATATATTTAGGTACCTACTTGGGAGACAACAGAAATGAAATTCATAGAAGCTCATTATCACAAGTATATCGACACGAAAGCAGAATTATACACATCTGCTGAAGACAAAGCCACTGCATTGATTCCTTTTCCATTTTCTGGGTATTTAGCAGCTATTTAACCTTGCTGAGAGGATGATACCTGGAATTTGCATCATTTCTGTGTCTGTCCAGTGCAGTCTGTGGAAGAAGGGCTGATTTTTCAGCACCAGGAGCACTGAGGTAACACTGGGCTTTCAGTAAGTGTTTCAGCAGCTGCTCTTAGAGCTACTTAGAAATTTCTGTGCAATAAATAGCACATTTCCCTGAAAGCAAATGCCTCATCATTTCCATGCTCGTTCAGCCTCAAGGTTTTTCACCCACACTGTTCAGTTTTACACCCAGCACTGGTGCCCTGAGTTACCTGGCAAAACCTCTTTTGAAGCCAAAAAGTTGGTAACAACTTCTATAATTAAAAAGATACAAAAAAAAAAAAAATATTAAATGACCACTGCTGGCTGAAGGTGCCTTCCAAAGTGTGCTGCAAAATTTAAACTCTTCCAGGGAAGGGTGAAAATATCCATTAATTCTCTTAATTATGTCAGCATCAGGGATCTTGCTGAGATGGGGCTTTGTTGCTTGGGCTGCTGCAGCATCCTTTGGAGATGGTGCCAAAAGAAAAATGTGAAGGAGAGCGAGACAGGGACAGTTATTCTTGTTTTATACTGGGAGACTCAAGGGGCAAAATGATTAAAAGGCTTCTGCAAAGGGTCACCAAAAAACCTTTCAGGCTGAGAACAGAGTGCAGACGTCTTTGGGCTCTTCAGAGCACAGCTACAGGCTGTTTGTCCTTGGCACTGATCTGGTGAAGCTTTTTTACTCTATTTTTGCTCAAGCCAGACAGAAAATTCCCTCTTTCCCAGCCTGGAGCCTCCATACAGCACGTGGAAGTGTCTGACAACAGCCCCAACACACAGACTGCTCCCCATCACAGCCCTGCAACATCCCCACCCCAGTGCTGCTTCTCACAGCAGCCACAGCCTCCTCTCAAAGCCCTCTGCAGGAAAAAAAAAACAAACAAACAACAGCTTTTCACCCATCCTGGGACCCTCTGAGCTTTTTGGAGGACTGGAATAGCAGGGGAAGGGATTGTAACTGACTCAGTGTTAATCCTACCCTTCAACGTGAGCTGCAATTGAATTTGTGCTGGTATTTTCTCTCCTCCTTATAGTCATTGTTGTCCATGCAGCCTGGAGTTTGATCTTCCAGATTTGATCAATAATTGGCCACCAATTCATCTTTGCAAAAACTACTGGGTTTCCCCCTGACACCTTTTTTTTTTTTTTTTTTTTCCTTTTAACGCAGCCTGAGAGCTACCTCATCTCACAGCAGCAACATTTTAGTGCAATTTGAGTTATAACAACCTATTTCCTCAGAACTGTACTAAAAATCTGATTATTTTCTCCCTTATCAGAATGGTTTGGGCAACTATACTCAGAAAAATACCTAATGTGTCCCTCAATGCAAACCCAGGCATTCATTTTCTACATCTACTCAGAAGCGACACACCAGCCCTAGAGCAGATTGAGGCTTCTCATGGCATCAAGAAAACTCTGTTTGGCCAAACACCTGACCATATCCCACCATAAACAGGATTGTTTTAAAGTGACACCACAAGTAATTCCTATTTATTATGTGAGTATGATAATAATCAAACCAAGATACAAAATATTCAGAAAACACGAGTTTCTCAAAAAGGTCAGGCTTGGGGATGAAACAGTGGAAGGAATTGAAGAAATATGTCAAGGAGCCTAACCCCAAAAACCCCTCAATTTTAAAAAAAGGTTCTTCCTCCCACTCAAAACACTGCTGGGCATAAACAGAATTGAAAGAAACACATTGCAGCCAAAGCAAATTGCAACAAGGGTGATGAAGCCTGACGTTTCAAAACATTTTAAAAAGTGATTTCTGTAATTCCTAAGTTCCCAGGAGCAAGTTTTTTTATGTTCATGACAAAATTGATGGCAGTTATGCCTCGCACAAAAGAAATAATTGAGAGGATGAAATGGTTCTGCTCCAAGTGGGTGCTCTCAGTGCAGTGCTTGAAAAAGGCGATGCACCGAGACAAAACAGCAAAATTATTCCACAGCAATGGAAGTGCATCCAGGCAGTGGCTTGCTGTTAGAACCTTCAGAGCTAGCAGTGCAATGAAAACATGACAGTGGGAGGGAGGCTTCCCACTCTCCCAGCAGCATTCCCACTCCCAGCCCTTTCCCTGGGTGGGTTCAGGTGCTGCTCTTCTGGCTGTTGGGAAGCTGGGATGTCTCAGGTTTCTGTAAATTATTTATTTATTTAAAATAACTCTCTGATACCTATCAGCTATGTTGGACAGTGTGTCTCTAAACCAATTAAAAAGTGCCACCATCACAGCAGAAGATGGAGGGCAAAGGACAAGGAAAAGGGCAGGGACACGCCCTGATTCGTCCCTGATTCCTCCATCTTTGTGCCTTGAGTTCACATTCTAAAACACCAAAATTCTACTTTTTCACCCTGTGATTCGTTAATTATCATTCTACCTAAATTCTTGTGACCTATACATTTTCCAGCACAGTCAGAGGGATGTCCTGGCTCCCACACATCCAGGCAGTGGCTTGCTGTTAGAACCTTCAGAGCTAGCAGTGCAATGAAAACATGACAGTGGGAGGGAGGCTTCCCACTCTCCCAGCAGCATTCCCACTCCCAGCCCTTTCCCTGGGTGGGTTCAGGTGCTGCTCTTCTGGCTGTAGGGAAGCTGGGATGTCTCAGGTTTTTGTTTTCCTGCTGGCATCCGAGATTGTCAAAGTCTCTGTTTTTCCCCAGCCCAGCATCAGAAGAACAATCTGAGATTGCCTGTTCTTATTTTTGAGGTTGTTTATTTTTCTGTTACCTTTGTACATTTGTGGCTCTGGCCTGCTGAGGTCTTTCTTGCAGGTCAGGATCAGGCAAAACTGACCACCCTTTGGGTGGTGTTATCTTTTATACTAAATCTATGTATGCTTTATTTACAATAACTCTCCAATACTTATCAGCTATGTTGGACAGTGTGTCTCTAAACCAATTAAAAAGTGCTACGATCACAGCAGAAGATAGAGGGCAAAAGATGAAGAAGAACTGCATCTTTTTTATGTTTTTTTTACAATAATTGCTTTTATTTACAATGCTTTATTACAACAATTCTCCAATACCTATCAGTTATGTTGGACAGTGTGCCTCTACTCTAAACCAATTAAAAAGTGCCACCATCACAGCAGAAGATGGAGGGCAAAAGAAGAAGGGCATGGATATGCTCTGATTCCTCCATCTTTGTCCCCTTAAACTCACATTCTAAAACCCCCAAATTCTACTTTTGCACCCTGTGATACGTTAACTATCACTCTACTTAAATTCTTGTGACTTATAAATTTTCCAGCACAGTCAGAGGGATGTCCTGGGTTCCCACAGGGATGCACAACAGGGTTCCTGCAGGGGGAACAGCAGAAGGGCACTACAGCTGATGCCTTAGGATTTTAGCTTTTATGTTCTCAGATCCTGTGCTGCTTTAGAGTGTAACTCTTCAACTCCATAGCCTGTCAGCTCCTGTTCTCCTGTTTTATTCAGACAGAACAATTACTCTCTGGGCTTGAAATTCAAGGACACCTCACTGTCTCAGGTCCCAGGAGATGTAAACAACAGTGAGCTGGGGGAGAAAACTTGGAGGAAATGACTTAATTACCTGAAGGTGTAATTGGAGGATTAACCCCTGGTATGTAAATGGATAAAACTTAGAACTGTGTGAAGAACTTGTGACCATCTTCCTCCTTGGGTGTAGCCCCTCAGAGGCTTCTGACTGCCCAAGGGGCACCTCTTGAAGGCCTTTAATAAATACCTGCTTTTATTCCCTGAATCTTGCCTGGCTTCTGTTTCATGCAGCCACTCCAAGGCATCACAGCCTCCCAAACACCTCTGCCAGGGCACTGTGGGGCACCACCACCCACCCAGAGAGCACCCACCCTCCCCAAGGGTGCAGCTCAGCCCTGGCACCACATCCAGCAGGTGACAGCCCACCCAGAGCTCCCTCCTGGCACGCACATCCCAAAGGGCACAGCCCAGAGGGACAATTGCTCCAGGCTCCACAGCCACAAGTGACAAGGGCAGTGTGGAGAGGGTTTATTCTGAGCACACAGAGGCCAGCCCAGGAGACTGGTTCTTCCCCCACACTTGCACATGGGTGCATTCACACTGCTGTTGGTGTGAAAAACAGCCTCCTGCCACCACTGGAGGGGAACAGCTCTTTGGTGAAGCTTGCCCAGGCTCCCAGAGACTGGAGAGTGCAGAAAACTGATGGGTTTGTGTCGTTGTGGGTGATGAACAGATGACATGAGACTTCGTTATAAAAACTCTATCTGACTCTCTTTTATTCAAAGATTGATCCCCTTTATACAGCTTCTAGAGCAGGCCATCTCATTGGTCAGAAGAGTGCCAGAACTCTTCATCCCACTGGCCCAAAACTGAAAGACAGAGAGAAGTCCATCCCATAGAAAGGAATCTAAAACATCACTCTTGTTACAATAACACTTGTGATGTTTATGCCAAGCCTGTGAGAACACAAACTCTTCCTGAACCAAAACACCACGAAGAAACTGAGTCTGGAAACTCAGAAACTTCAGGCCCAGGAGCCTCAGACTACAGGTTTGGGGAAATGGAGGCACCCACGTTCCCTTTCCCAAGTGGTGCCTGGCTGAGAACAGAGCAGGGTGGAAGAGGTCAAAAAAATCCCATGCTTGGGCAGGATGGCAAACAGAGAAAGAGGCCAACAGGCTGTGCTGGGGTAGGCTGTGATGCTGGCAGCTCCTCAGCAGGGCTGATCTTCCTGTGCCCTGCCCAAGGTCCAGGCAATGAAACGGGGCAGTGTCCATTCCATTCTGCTCCAGAGAGCTGCAGAAACTTAATTTAATAGATTTCTCTTTCTGCACCTGCCTTTCCCTGTTTGTTCTCACTGAGAAGGTTTCACAAGGGCAAGGGAGGGTTATCCACAGAATGATGTTCTGATGCAGCCTTGAGAACAGTTCCACCAGGGAACCCAAATCTTACAATTTCTAGTCCTCTGTGCCATGCCACAGGTTGAGAGGATGATAAAGAAGTGCAGATCTCAAGGAGAGAGAGTCTGTGTTGAAGTTAATGCATTTGAAGCTGGTTTTTCCTTGCTTTTATTTTTTCTTTTCAATTGACTCACTTTCCACCTCATCCAGCTCCTCCTGTGCTGGCTGTGCCCAGATGCCTGCTGCATGGGGCAGGCAATCCCAGTCTGGGCAGTTTTCACACCAAATAACCCCACAGCAAGAATGAGAACGCAGTTCCTGAGGCACAGACTGTTTTTTGTGTCAGGCAGCTCCTGCAGCTTCTCACCAGGGCACAGATTGGAAATTCTCCATTGTCCCAGTCTCAATTATTATAAAAAAAGTGGTAGAGAGAAGGCAAATTCTGATAACGGAGTCAAGAGAGCAGAAAAAATTAGCTGCTCTGAGTGATTCATCATCTCAGACCACTGATGTAATCCTTCCCAAATTCAATTACAGCTAATTAAAAATAATTCTCTCCTCTGAGTTGATCACTTGTGGTTCCAAGTTCCAGTTAAAGCCTGCTGTAACAGCGACCATAAAATCGAACACTCCGAGGGCAACTGCGAGGTCTGCTCCTGATGCAGCCAGGGTTAAACCATAGCACACTGAGCTGGCAGCCTGCTGGCACATGGGTTGGAGTAAAAAACAATGGAATTGCAGTCCTGAGCATCCCGGTGCCTCTCCTTTTGCTGTCCCTGTGCCCCCGGCTGATTGCCGGGCAGAGGCAGCACTGCTGCTGCACCTTGCACACAGCTTCACATGGAATCACGTTCTCCCGTTTGTGAATACATGAGTGCTGCTCTGCAAAGGGCTCTGAAAGACAAGCATTCCTCTTCCCTGCGTTCAGGAGGATCAGATCTCACCCAGCTGTGGGAGTTAGACATCCATGTTCTGCAATCATCCACTGCACAGCAGCTCAGGAAGCAGCTACAAGTCATCAAGCACCTTCCTCTGCTTCCTGCCCCCTGGCCAGAAGTGCCCAACTCCTGGGAGCCTCTATTAGCAGCTCTTTTATTGGGTTATGTGGATAATAAACCAACTGCTCACACGGCTCTTACTGACAAGAGCAACTACAGGGCGTGCAGCAGCAAAACAAAGCTGCTGTTGGCATTCAGGCTGCCAAGATCAACACGAGGCAGAGCAGCAGTGACAGGAAATATATCATGGAAGGACACGGTTCAGGAGGGAAAACAATACTCTGGTGTTGTCACCCTCGACCCAAGCGAGGCTGGCTAATGACTGACCTTATCAAAATATTGGAAAATGGATGTTTCATCCCACAGGTTTCAGGACTGAGGGTGGTGATTGTTTTCAGGGCACAGAAATGCTTCTCAAAAACGTGATTTTCCCAGGAGGGGTCATTGTTCTCTGACATCCCTTCTTGAAGGGATCAGAATGTGCTACTAAGAAGACAGCCAGTGTAGATCTCCAATCCAGGGAAATAACACTTCACAGGGGAAATTTCCTCTGGCTCTTGCAGAGAACAATTAAGCCATGTTGCACATGATGTAATTATACACATTTTTACCACCTTTTGTGTCTTAATCACTATTACAATATGCTTGGCAAGGCATCACTCAGCAGCTCACAATTGCAGCCTTTGACTGCATTATTTCATTCATTAAGTTATGAAAGCAGCCAAAGAAAGCTGCAAACACAGGCTCTGGTTTCTGGCCAGCCACAGCCCTCCAAGCACACCCAGCTGACTGGAGGGGCATGACTATTTACTCATTTTAAATGAATTGCCCTTAATTAGGCTGCACAGCATCTTTTTGGCACGCTCCTACAACAGCTGAGAAAATGCAAGTATCAGACCCTGGGTAGATGCTTTATTCATTTTTTTAAGGGGATTTTTTTTGGTGTTTTAAGATGGGAAGAGAAGGTTCCTGCACATGCTCAACATGCTGTGTTGACTTCATCCTGAAGGAGAAACAGAAGCAGTTTGCAAGGTTATATATAAAAAAAAAAAAAAAAAGAAAAAAAAAAAAAAAAGAAATAAAAATATTCATTGTGATTTTTACATCTTCTGTCCGTGTTGTCCTGCTCCAGGCAAAGCTCAGCTTGGAGCGTCTCTCAGCTCTGGCAGAACTCTGCTGTCAGGGCATCCCAGGCTTCCTCCCCCACACAGGATCTCCTGAGGTTGGAAATGGAGTTGGTCTTCTGCACCCACACTGGGGACAGCACTTTTCACAGATTTTCACAGAACTTGGAAGAATGTGAAAGATTTTAGTCTCCTTCCTGCATCATCTTCCAAATCATGTCATCCTAATAAGGACATTAAGGCTTAACAGATAGGAAATGGAAAAAAATAAAAAACCACAAAAAACATTAACAAGACAGATGGAGGAGGACTTTTAACAAGGGCTCGGAAAAATGGCTTTAAACTGAAGTGGGCAGGTTTAGATTTTAGGGAGAAATTCCTCCCTGTGAGGGTGGTGATGCCTTGGCACAGGGTGCCCAGAGCAGCTGTGGCTGCCCCTGGATCCCTGGCAGTGCCCAAGGCCAGGCTGGATGGGGCTTGGAGCAGCCTGGGATGGTTGGAAGTTGTCCCTGCCCATGGCAGAGTGGGGGCACTGGGGGAATTTAAGGGCCCTTCCAACCCAAACCATTCTGTGATTAAGAAAACATTACCTTTCCCAAATTGTATTAAAAATATTGTTGTACAAATTATGGAATAGATTAGACTAGACCAGACCAGACCAGACCAGACCAGACCAGACTAGACTAGACTAGAAGAGAATAGAATAATTTCCCTTGAAGGTGATTTACCATGGTCATCTAATCCAACTGCCTGACCAATCCAGGGCAAACCAAAGCTCATGTTAAGGTCATTGTCCAAATGCTTCTCAAACCCTGACAGTCTTGGAGCACCAGCCACCCCTCTAGGAAGCCTGCACCAGTGTTTGACAACCCTCTCAGTAAAGAAAGGCTTCCTCCTGTTCCATCTAAGCCTCCCCTGGCACAGCTTTGAAGGAGAAATTGTTACTTTTTCACGAAAGGAATCATAATTCTCTCAAGCACTTGACAGTCCCTGGCACACAAGGCCAGCTCAGCTTTCCTCCTGGAATCAGACTCATTCCTCCATCTTCCCTTTGCTGTCAATTTATTGTGGTGATGAAAAAAAGGCAATGGAAAGAAATTCAGTGGATGCCAGTGCGATACATAGAGCATCCAAAAAATGAGTTTGAGCCAGAAATATTTTAATTCTGGAGCACAATGAAGGAGAAGGTGGCACCTGGGTGCATCTTGCCTACAAAGGAGATACAATGATGTTACCAAGAGCCCTGGCAGTGGGGAGGTTAGAGGAGATAAAACCAGAATTTGGCAACATATTAAGATTCTATGGGTAAGCCTTTCACCAGCTTGATAATATTACAAATATCAAAAATATCAAAATGACGTATTTTCATGTTTTAGGGAGCAACCCCAGCTGACACCTGACTTGTGACCTAGGAAACAAGAATTTAAAATGAGCCCACACCTTCTATAATAGTTTTTTACACCTCTCCACCATTTTGCTTGCTCAGTAGCTTCACCTTTCCCTCTTTCTTTTTATTCAACCAGGTAAGTGCAGGTCTTCCCATTTAATATTGCATCCCAAAAACAGCTGCTTCTTCCACTCTCCACATCCTCAAGTCTTCATGGAAAGCTTCCTCTGCTCCTCCCAGCAGATATTTTCATAGCAGGAAATCGAATCACAAAATTATTCCACTCTTGCTTCCAAAGTGTGCTTAATTATGGTATAAATTCACTTCCCAGTAAACATAGAGGGCACAATCACTGATGTAAACTACAAATGTTTAGACTCGGTTTGATGCTGAGATTGATTGCCAAAACAGAGGGATGCTTGTAAATAAGGAAATTTAACAAATGCTTCTTAATGAATAGTTGGGGGAAAAATATCTGCAGTTACTGGTCTGTTAACACTCTACAAGTGATTGATTATGGACTTATGATAATAGTAGTTCATTTAAAGAGCTTCCACAGGGATGTAAATCAGCTTTAATTAAAAGATGATATGAAAAATCACTTGTTGAAATAAGAGTTTGTGAATAAAATTCAGTGATAAATTACATAGTTGATTTAATTGGAAAGAAAGCACTCTGCCACACTTAATTCAGCTCTGTTTTCACATGAATGTGTGCACTGAAAGCATTTTAGGGGTAGCTCTGGTGTGATTTAAGGAAAGAGAATTCTCAGTGTGTGGCTCAGTAGTGGTGCTCAGACAATGTGGGGTGATTTACAGGGTTTAGAGTGGTGCTGAGGCAGCACATCTGAAACACAGCAGAGTCTTCTGAAGGATTCTCGTTTTAGCAATGGCACAGAATTTCTAGGAGGCAGCTCTTCTGTTTAAACATTTGGGCTTTAGGAAGCCTGAAAACACCAAGAGGTGGTTTTGGTGGCTTTTTATTGGATTTTTTTCCCCTTAATCCTAATCCTACTTCTGTGCTAAAAGCAGGCACAGCAGGGAGCAAGCCCAGGCTCTCAGAGAAGCCCCAGGTGAATGGGCAGCTGAAAACCCTCTGGGTAAAGAAATGCTTCCCTCTGTTCCATCTAAGCCTCCCCTGGCACAGCTTTGAAGGAGAAACTGTAACTTTTTCACTAAAAGAATCCTAATTCTCTCAAACACTTGGCAGTCCCTGGCACATCTGGCCAGAGTAGCTTTCCTCCTGGAATCATTTTGAGATGTAAATTGGGGGACACCTGATACAGAGGCCTGTCTCTACTGCTCACAGCAATCCTGGAATGAACCAAACCCAGCCTTCACTCCCAAAGGAGCTGGGTTTTGTCTCTGCTAGAGGGCCTGGGAATTAACCAGCATGCTCAGTCACAGATCACAGAAAGCAGGGAGCCAAGTTGATTAACAGGGTAGACTCGTCTCTCATTAGTATGGCAGACTCTGGAGTGAGGTTTTTTCCCCCAGAAAAGTAAATAAGACCATCAGGGATTGAGTGCCCCTGTTGTAACAGGAAGGATTCTTGTTTTTTGAAATATGTAAAATACCTATTTTCTGCAAGCCAATCCTCCTGGGATAACTGGGCATCTAGGACCTGTCATTTTGCCATCCATATATTTCATACTAAACACAATTTTTCAGTTCATTCTGTTCTGAGTCTGATACCCCAAAAATATTCCTGAGAAAGTATGCAGTCCAATAATGTGGGTAAATAAATCTTTACATGTTTGGGCAGGACTGTTTTTGTGCTTGATTTCTATTGCCATAGCAATTTGCAGTGGGATGGTTGGGACTGAAAAAAACCCTGGCTCAGCAGAGGAGCCACTACAGTAAACAGCAATAAAGGAGCTGCAATGTCAGTATGTAAAAGTAAAAACATATCAAAGTGGTCACAGCCTGACAGAGTTCAAGGAGTGTCTGGAAAATGCTCCCAGGCACAGGGTGGGATTGTTGGGGTGTCTGTGCAGGGACAGGAGTTGGACTTGATAATCCTGATGGAGCCCTCCCAACTCAGCTTATTCTGTGATTCTTACTTCTGCAATAAGCTTAGGGTCTTCCTTTAGGTTCTCCAGAGCAGCTGTGGCTGCCCCTGGATCCCTGGAATTGCCCAAGGCCAGGTTGGACAGGGTTTGGAGCACCCTGGGATGTTAGGAGGTGTTCCTGCCACAATTCCATGGCTGGAATTATGATCTTTCAAGTCCCTTGCAACTCAAACCATTCCAGGATTCTATGATTTATTTTACTTGCTTGGAAATATTTGCATTTGGGCCTTTATACTCAAAAAGCAGAAAAAGCAGTTTGGAGTTCAACTTTTGGAGGTAAATCCGTGATTTGGAGTGCCCAGAGGATAAAATCTTGATGTTTTTTAGACTAGATCCATCTAGGTGTGGTCTAGTGAAAAGTGTCCCTACCCCTGGCAGAGGGAGGAAGGAGTTGCTCTTCATGGTCCCTTCCAACCCAAACCCTTCTGGGATTCTTCTAGCTTTCAGTGGAATATCCTGTTTAGTTGTTTAATTGTTTGGTTTGACCAAAGATGGGTAAGAAATCTAAAACATGAGCCAAGAAGGTTTGGTCTCATTGATTTTCATTCCTCTTAAGCTGCTCAGTTAGCACAGTGCATCTCATTGGATCCCAACTATTTTTCCAGGTTTCCATTTCCAGGAAATGGGGAGACTGGCACCTCCAGGAGGTGCCTCATCCCACCTTTTTGAGGTGCTACCCTGGCACAAACCACTCACCAAATCCCACCTTCCTCCTGCACTGGCAAGGCAACCTAGCCCAGCCAGCCAGAAATCCAGCACCTTGTTCCAAGTCAGGTGATTCCTGCAGCAGGAGGAAATCCACCCAGCTCCCTACATCCCCTCATGAATTGTGATGTCCTCAACCCACTGGAGTCACTTTGCAGGGAAAATGCAGCACCTGCACAGTTCTTAGATCTTGCCTTGGAGGTAGAAGCTCTTGGAACTGAAGCCCTCTTGATTTGAAGGCAGGCTGCTTTTGGTACAGATCTCTGGACATGCAGAAAAGCATTATTAGTTCTTCCAGCATGCCCACGAAAAAGGGATTCTGAAGTGATTGAGCACAATAAAATTATAACTGTTAAACCCACCTGGCCCCAGGATCCCATGGGGTGCTGAAAGCAGTGCTAAAAGCAGTGAGAAATTCAGCTGGGGGCTCATTTCATTGCAATGTAGGGAGTAACTGGGACCCCTCACTTGCACATCAGGAAGGGACAGAGAAGCCAAGACCCTGCTGTTTGATTTACAGCAGCCATTTTGACATTTTACAGTTGTGAGAAGAGACAGAAAAATGCTTGAGCAGAATGCAACAATGGCGAGAGACAAATTTCCTATAATTTTGTATTTTACTATTTTTTTCCAATATATGCACTTATTCTAGAGTAGCCTACTGTTTAGAGAGCCCAGAAACGCTGCCAGTCAAAATGCAAGAGGATAGAGTGGATCAAATTCAATCCAGGGTCGATACTGCTGGAACAAGCAGTTGTTTAGAGTGACTAGAAGTGGAGAGAAAAAATAGGGAAAAAACCCAAGAAGTTGGTTGGAAATTGAACTCAGCTTGCTGATAAAGGGCCCATCGAGGTCTTTAAATCATTATTGTGGATGTCCTTACTTGTGTCCTCCCACTTGTCCTACAGTTCTCTGTGTACTGAGGGTTTTATGTTCCGAGCATCTCCAGTTCCCTGTGCTGCTTCCCCAGAGCTGGCAGGGCCAGAGGCTAAACTGATTCTTCCCCAGTGACCAGCTGAACTTCAGGGAACTGTAGTAGAGCTGAACTATATTTTTCAGGCATTATTCAAACACTTTCCCTTTCCAGACCTTCTTTAAATCGAGAAATCTTTGTTTTCAGTAGTGTTGCATCATAAAATTAGGCAATTACTCTTGTAAATCTGTCAGGGCTCGAAGTAATTATCTAATTTAGAGCAGGTAAAATAAAAAAGGCAGGAAAATTCTGCTCTCTGGAGTTTGTTGCTTAGAGGAATTAACCTGGGGGATAGGGATGTGCTGATGGAATCTGTTCCATGGGGTGAGTTGGGTCAGCAGGGAAATATCCATGAATATATGGCCAACTTGAAATGAGTGATCCTTTGGCTGCACTCATTCTCCTTTCCTGTCCCAGATCCACCAAATTAGAAAGGTTATTGCAAGGAATCAAATTCCTGCCATCAGCTGTCTAGACCAAGGTTATGGGGAAGACAAAACCAGACTGACAGGACAAGAGGCAATGGACACAAACTGCACCAAGGGGAATTTGGGGAGGAATAAGCAACAGCTTTTTTCAGTGTGTGGCTGGTGCAGCACTGGGACAGGTGCCTGGAATGTCTGTGGAATCCCTGTCCTTGGGGATTTATAATAAAATCATAATAATAAAATCCTCAGGCCACAGGATGTGACTGGGAAGTGTATCCTGCTGGAAACCAAGGTTGGACCAGGGAGCTCCAGAGATCCCTTCCAGCCTAAGTGTCTTTGTAATTCTAACAAGCAGAGACACAGCCCTGTAATTCTGTAATTCTGTAATCCTGTAATTCTGTGATTCTGTAATTCTGTACTTCTCACAACCTTGTGAAGTAGAGACAAGGTTGATCCAAGCAAGACCCTTCACTGTGTCGAGCTGAAACCACAGGAACAGGGTCTCTCCTGCTGGGACTGTGGAAATCCTTCAGCACTTTGGGATGAAGTTAACATTGAACCAGAATTTATCAAAACCACAGGAAGAGCAGGTCTTCAGTGACATTTTCAGAGAATCACAGAATGGTTTGGGTTGGAAAGGACCTGAAAGATCATCTTGTGCCACCCCCTGCCATGGGCAGGCACACCTTCCACTATCCCAGGGGCTCCAGCCTGGCCCTGGAAACATCCAGGGATCCAGAGGCAGCCACAGCTTCTCTGGGCACCCTGTGCCAGGGGCTCCTCACCCTCAAAGGGAAGAATTTCTTCCCAATATCTCTTCCTGATATTTCTTCCTAACATCTTCCTAATATCTCTTCATAACATCCTCATCTAACCCTGCACTCCTTCAGCTTAAGGCCATTCCCCCTTTTCCTGTCCCTACACGTGCCTGTGAAATTTCAGGCTGTAGTATCATGCTTTCAAATAACTGGAAAATAAGGAGAAATAACCCCAAGCATTTTAGAGCAACCTGCACATGCAAACCCCCTTCTCCTTATTCCCCCTCTCTGTGGGGAGTTCAGGCAACAACTCCTGGGCTCAAATCTTGCTGCAAAACCAGCATCTGACATCACTGAGAGCTTGTCTTTGACAGCAGAGCTGCTGCTGCTGCAGGAAGCTGCCTTCTCCCCCATCCATCACGGCAGCCCCAGCCCTAGAGCTCCTCACTGGCAGCCACAAGTATTCCAAAGCATCCCTATTTTTCACAAAGCAGATGCACAGTTTCCCAGCCAGCTCTACTTGAGAGAGTCCCTGCACCTCCCTCCATCTGCTCCCCAGGCCTACACAGGCAACAAACTGTGCAACCTTGTATGAGGAGCTTGGCTTGGTGCCTCCAACAAAAAAAAAAAAAAAAAAAAAAAAAAAAAAACAAAACAAAACCAAAAATCCCCCAACCCAACCAAGAGAAAAAGAAAAAAAACCCCTCCTCCACTTCAGCTAGTTTTAGTATCTATAATTAGCTCCCCTCAAAAAACATGAACATAAGACCGTAGATATTTTTGATAAAGCTTGAGTGATGATCCTAAAGAGAGAACAGGAATATCTTAGAGCCACAAATGTTTCAAAGCTTCCTTCTGGACGTTTGTAATTTATAACAGGCTTCTAATATGGAAGGCATGCCTTCAGTAGGAAGGGAAACAGGATGAGAAATGCTTGCTAGGGCTGCTGGAAAGGCAGGACACAATTTCCATTGGAATTTTACCTTTCCATTCCCCCCAGTGAAAAATTTTAATGTTTCTCCAGAAGAGCAAATTCCAATACCTTTGATGGTTGGGAAGACCTCAAGGTCTTCATTCAAATGAGATGAACATGTGAAGTAGGAACAGCCCTCAGGCACATTACATTTTAAATCCAAATTTTAAATACCTCTGAATTTTGAAAGACATTCAAGGTTCAGGGACAGTCTGTTGGAGGAGGGAAGAACAAAACTGACATTGGAGACAGCACATGTTTGATGTCATAGAAGATGAATGCTCTTAACAGCCAAACATGTTAATTGTAGGTTAACTGTAGGGGAAAAATTTGGCCTTACTTCTTCCCCAGAATCTCCATTAAAAATAATTTTTACCTTCCCCTGCAATTCCACTGTACCTAATTTCAATTGAATGTTCCTGTTGCAATCAATCCCTGCTCCTCTTCCCAACCCAACGCCATTCCTGTGAATGCTTTCACTGAACAGTCCTGAACCACAAACAAAACCTCCCCACACATCTGGAAGGGGGAAGCAGCTCTAACAATTAGACATTATCATTAAACAACATCACACGAGTGAGAGCAGTTGTTCAAAAAAAGGAAGAGCATTGTTAGAGGGAATAAACACCCCGGGAAACAGAGCAATCAAAAGAAGCGACACTCACGTTAGCAACAACTGTGACCTTACATGCTGGAGTAAATAGATATCTGCTCATACATAAACATTAGAAGGGAAACGTGCCTCAATAAGCAAAGGATTAAACTTTGAGAACAGCCACAAACAACAGGAGGAAACAAAGAGGCCACAGACACCTCTTTGGAGGCACGTGAGCAGTGCTGCTCTCCTGCGCTCGCAGCCCGCTCCTGGGAAGCCTCTGTCACTGGAAGCTTCAGCTCCCTGGGGATTTATCCCACTTAAATCGTGGGGAAAGTGACTGGTGAAATGGTAACATCCAAACCAGGTACCTCTTCTTGAGGCTCACCTGTGCAGCAAAACCTGTGTGACCCAGGCTTGTGCAGGAGAGATGGGGACGAGCTGTAAATTCGACTCCAGCTCAAATAATGTGCCTTTTGTGGGTCTCATTAAACTCATTCCTTACTCAAATTCCCTGAATCTTTGTTTTTAAGGCATGGATGGAGGTCCTCACCACCAGAACTGTCATTAAAAAGAAAGAATCCAATGGAAATGAGGTCTGCTGGGTGCTGCTAAAATTTGAGAAGTGAGGTTTAGCCGGGCCTGTGCACTGCAGATGTTCTTGCTCCTTCTTTTGAAATATCCAGTATTGCAGTAACATAGAATCACAGAATGGTTTGGGTTGGAAGGGACATTAAATATTATCTAGTTCAAATTCCACTGTCAAGGGCAGGGATACATTCCACTAGACCAGACAAGGTACATTTAGTCTAAACCCCAAGATTTATCCTCTTGGTACCCATAACATAGATTGAAGTCCAAAAGCTGAACTCCAAACCTGCAGTAAGGCCTGGGCCAGTTAATCTAATTCTGAGTCAAACATGTTTTAGAAGACCATATGGGAACTTGCCATCCTCCAGGGTTGGGGTGCAAATATAGAGTAAAATTGCCTTGTTTTTGATGGCAGCAATGCTGAGGGTTGAAAAAATGGCCAGGACAGCAATCACAAAATGCTTTTTTCTTAATATATCTACATACACAAGGCTTGCACACTTATGTCTGACTTCAGCCTTATCTCTTAATCCAAACATTAACCAATTTCAATTATTTTGCAGTTCTCAATAAACTGAATTTGTCACACAGCCTGGGCACCAAACCCAAAGAAGTTTGTAAGCTGCTGGACTGGAAATCATTCCAATGACTGTGTAACAGAAAGCTGGGATTCCTGCAGGAGCCTGGGACAGACAGACTTTAGCTTGGCTCTCAGCAAACATCCAGGCATTCCTTTTTTTAGCAGAAATACTCATAAGAAATTAGTTTGGAGATCTCAGGGGTGCATGTTTGAGGCTCCAGAGAGGATCTGTACACACACAGAGGAATGTGATTCATGCCAGAGCTGCTCATCCAATCAAGGAACGGAAATGCTGCTACTGCTTGTGGTTCATTTACCCAAATGCTCCCAAATGCCACAAAGGAAATTTAGAATAGTTGGGACCGCTGCGACAGGGAAGATATTCCAAAAATGCATGATCAAAATTCTAATATTGCAGTAAAACTCCTGTCCCGTTCACAGAGTGGAATAAAAGCAAAAAAAATGTTGTGTTAAGTGGGTTCCCAACACCTGCAACTGCTACTGGTAAGAAAAATAAAACAACAAAAAATTTGGATAAACAGAAGATGAAGATCTGCAAAATCAGCATTTCCCTAATTCATTATTGAGAAAATGGTTTCATTCTTGTATTAAATTATATTTCTAATTTAACTAGCCACAATTTTGCTGTGATATGGAGTAAAAGACAATATATCCTTTGAAAGTTTCTCTTTTATTTACAGTTAGAAGACCATGAGGAGGCTCAGCTCTCCAAAAAGCCTCTGGAAAAACCAAACCATGAATCAGGAGCTCTCCCTAGTGTTTCAATATCAGACTGCAGTGAGGAGCTAAAAAATCCTTCATATTTTACTTGTCATATTCATAAACCATTTTAGACGTGAACCTTGCCCTTATAAAAGCAAAAAACCTTCCTTGCCTAAGCTCTGATGTCTTTCTGTTGGTATTTAACAAATGCTTCCTCATCAGGCTCCCCATTTTACAACAAAATGGACAAACTCCAGTGTTTTAATGCACATTTTGGTGTCAATTAATTAATATCAAATCAGGACATTATGGTTTATTTTGCAGGCTCCAAGGACAGCAGCATTTACCATGGACAATCCTTAGCAAATTGTTACTGAGGATTTTACTCTAAGACACAAGACAGAAGAAAGGAGAAGGGGAAAAGTAACAGCTAAAAATCTGAAGCATTTCATGTGGAATTTATACAAAATTCTCAATTCATTCCTGACCTGGTTTTTAGAAATGAGTCCATTTACATAAATACAGCCTACATGCAGCTGTCTTTCTAATTTTTCTTCTTCTTCATGCCTTTTAAATTTTAATTCCAATAAAATAACACATTTTAGGCAGAGGGGTCAATGCCAGGGCATGTAGGGACTGAAAAAAGGGGGAATGAATTTGAGCTGAAGGATGGCAGGGTTGTATTGGATATTAGGGAAAAATTCTTCCCTGTGAGGGTGGGCAGGCCCTGGCACAGGGAACAGCTGTGGCTGCCCTGGATCCCTGCAAATGTCCCAGGCCAGGCTGGATGGGGCTTGGAGCAACCTGGGATAGTGGGAGGTGTCCCTGCCATGGCAGGGGTGGGATGGGTGATCTTTAAAGTTTCTTCCAACCCAACACAACCCAACCCAACCCAACCCAAACCAAACCAAACCAAACCAAACCAAACCAAACCAAACCAACCCAACCCAACCAACCTGAACCAACCCAACCAACCCAAACCAACCCAACTGAACCCAACCCAACCCAAACTCAAATCAAACCAAACCAAACCAACCCAGCACAACCCAAACGAGCACAACCCAACCAACCCAACCCAACTCACCAATCTGAACCAACCCAACCAACCCAACCAACCCAATTGAACCCAACCCAACCCAAATCAACCAAACCAAACCAAACCAACCCAGCACAACCCAACTGAGCACAACCCAACCCAGCCAACTCAACAACCTGAACCAACCCAACCAACCCAAACCAACCTGAACCAACCCAACCAACCCAAACCAACCCAACCAACCCATTTAACCCAACCCAACCCAAACTCAAATCAAACCAAACCAAACCAACCCAGCACAACCCAAACGAGCACAACCCAACCCAACCCAGCCCAACTCAACCAATCTGAACCAACCCAACCAACCCAAACCAACCCAATTGAACCCAACCCAAACCCAAATCAAGCCAAACCAAACCAAACCAACCCAGCACAACCCAACCCAGCCCAACTCAACCAACCTGAACCAACCCAACCAACCCAAACCAACCTGAACCAACCCAACCAACCCAAACCAACCCAAACCAACCCAATTGAACCCAACCCAACCCAAACTCAAATCAAACCAAACCAAACCAACCCAGCACAACCCAAACACACAACCCAACCCAACCCAACCCAACTCAACCAATCTGAACCAACCCAACCAACCCAAACCAACCTGAACCAACCCAACCAACCCAAACCAACCCAATTGAACCCAACCCAACCCAAACTCAAATCAAACCAAACCAAACCAACCCAGCACAACCCAACACCAACCCAACCCAACCCAACCAACCCACAACCCAACCCAACCCAACCCAACCCAGAACAACCCAACCGACACAACCCAACCAGCACAACCCAACCCAGCACAACCCAACCGAGCACAACCCAACCCAGCACAACTCAACCCAGCCCAATCCAGCTCAACCCAGCCCAATCCAGCTCAACCCAGCCCAATCCAACTCAACACAGCCCAACCCATTCCAACCCAACCCAATCCAACCCAACCAATCAGAATCAACCCAACCCATTCTTTATTTCTGGGGTTTCATGATCATCCACTCCAGCCTAGAGAAAAAAACCCCCACAAACAGACCCACGGTTTTTACACAGCCTGTTCCCTGTAAATTGGCAAAGTGATGCTCTTCAGGTAGAGGACAGAAAGTACCAGGAGGAGTGGGACAGCAAACACTTCAATTCCAACAGAAGTGTGCACTGGGCTAAAAATTGTAAGAGAAAAGGAAGCTTTTGAAAACTACAAAAAGAGCCTTTGAAAACTACAGTCAGAAAAGGTTTTTAAGGAGAGATGTAAAATCTTCTGCAGTTTGCTCATTGCTGAGAGAAAAAAAAAATAAAAAGGCATTGGGCACGTTGCCACAGCAGGTGAATTCCTTAATAGTCAGAAAGTGGTTGTACATTTTAGGGGAAGAAAAGAATGTCTTGCAGCATGCAGAGCACTGAACAGCCACCCTGCAGAGATGGTGGGGGAATATTGGCATTTGCCTGAGACAAAACTGCTCCAAAGATGCAGGAAATTTGTACTTTCCCTTAGAAAAGGGACAAAAGGATGGCACCAGCAAGAAAAACACTCAGTGTGCCAATGCCTCGGTGTTACTGTGTGTAAAGCAAGCAGAACAACAACTTGGCATAAGGTGATGATAATTCATACCTGAATTCAAAACCCACAGGAGGAGGAAAAGCCTGAGACGGACTCAGAAATTTGAGGGCAAAACTTTGGGAAGTAGAGGCCTTTGGTTCATTCTTAACAGTGTTTCTATGCACATTTTGGTGTTAATTAATTATTATCAAATCAGTAAATTACAGTTTATTTTGCAGGCTCCAAGGACAGAACGTTTATCATGGATGATCCTTAGCAGATTGTTAGTGAGGATTTTACTCTATAGCTTAAGACACAAAAGAGAAGAAAAGAAGGGGAAGAAAAGCAGCAGCTAAAAATCTGAAACATTTCATGTGTGATTTTTAAAAAAGTCTCCATTTGTGACCTATGAGTAAGGCAGGTGGTTGCTTCATCTTAAGTTCTTAAAAACTCTTCTGAAAGGGGAAAAAAAAAAAAAAAAAGATCTAAATCTCAGATCAAAATCTCTTATTTCTATCTCAGTCAGAACAACTGGACACTGTAAGAAGTGATGCTCAAGGATAAAGGTTTACAGAGATTAAGAGCAAGGCTGATCCAGAGTGGGGGCCTGACAGATCCCATCAAAACCAGCAAAAGCATGTTGAGACAAGGAAATGTCTTATTCTGCTGACAATGACATGCACAGAAAAAGAAAACTCCAGTATTCTTCTGATTCGCATTCTTGTATTAAACATACCTTGCATCTTGATGGAAAAAATCTTTAAAGAGAAAAAGGATGTTTGAAATCTGAATTGACAGCCAGAATAGGTGTTCTGTCCCTCTAATTTATTCTGAATTTTGTTTATTTCTCAGCCTCTGTGACAAAACACGTTATTGTTCACTGCTGGATTGGAGTTAATTGTTTTCCTGACAATAGCACCAGTTCCTATTTAAATACCAAAATACAATCTTGATTTTCCACACAGCCACGTTGGCTGGTACTGGAGATAATTTAGGAGCAGTGAAATCTTCCCACAAAGTTTCTGTAGAAAAAGAAAATTAAGTGAGCCACCCAACTCAGAGTGCTTCTGCCAAGGTCTGTAAGAAGTTGGGGCACTGGGATGAGGTTTAGCCAGATGAACAGACCATGAAAAACTACTGGGCACAACATTAGAAACTGCTGAAAAAAAGTAACAGTGGGAAAAGGGAGAAACAGCACTGTGAGGGATGGTTGGATTTTGTGAGAGCCTCAGCAGACATCAGGAGAGTCACCCACAGGACAGGGTGGGATAAAAACAGGGAGAATACAAGAAAAACAGGCTGTCAGCTACCATGGAAGGGCTGCAGAAAGAGCAAGCAGCAAATCCTGCTGTTAGCAGATGCTGTGGGAATGCTCCAGGCACAGCCCCGCTGTGCAGCTGCATTAATTCCATATTTCCAACAGGATAATGGCCAACATTTGTTCACAATTGGTTTCCAAGCAGTAAGGTGAGACAACAGCCTCTGCCTCCTGCCCCCTAACGCCTTGTTTAGCAAAGAGTCCCAGAGATTTTGACTAAATTAGCTTTTAAACATAAAAATTGCAATGTTCACGGGGATATGACAACCTGGTATTAGGAAACTAATAACAGCATTGTACCCAAAAGACACACATGTCATTACACACAGGGTATTGTTAACAGTGGTTCAGGATTCCAGCAGTTCCTGAACAACAGGGCTCAGGAAGAACAAGGCATCCATCATATTCCCACTTCAAATACTACAACAATATTATAAATTACACAGCTGCTTCCTCTCAAGGCCTTGGTTGCAATTATAAAACTCAGTGGTGGGTAAGTACATATTGTTGGCTTTCATTTCTTCTAAAATATTTAATTCTTACCTGTGTTTCATAACTTTTCTGTAATGGAAAGCTGAGATTCCATTAAACCAGTCCTCCTTCACCAGAGGAGTGAGACAAAAAGATGGATGAAGCTCCAGATTGAAAGGATGCCACAGCTCACAGTTTATGAGATGTACAAAGGGTGGTGATGCTGTAATTCAAACGGTGTCTGGCACTTCTCAGATTACTTGCTTGCTGTTTGTTATCCTGAAATACTCACAATTGCACAGAGAAGCAGCCAAGGCTACCAGGCAGTGTAAAAATGAAAGGTTTTAGAAGGCCTGTCCTCTGTTCCCAATCCTCTTTAAACTGATGAGGAGGGAAGAATGGGGGGAAAAAAAAAAAAAGCCTGGTGTCATGCCTTTTCTTTTTTACAGAATGAAACAGCTTTTTAATCCAGCATCAAAACAGTTCCTTAGGGAATATTAACCAAACCACACTGGAGGAATGCAAACCAACATGACAGTTCTCAAAACAGGTTTTCTGATTTGTTTTAATAATAGGGTAAAAAATAACAGGGGCTACAATAATGGCTTTAAACTAAAATTGCTGCGAGAGGGGAAGCTCAATCCATCCCGTTCCTCACATCCAACAGAAGATGCTCAGTGTCTGGAGAGGGAGTCAACAGGGGAGCACCTGAAGAGCAGGACAAAAGGAATTCCAGCCACTCCAGACAGTGAGGCTTCATCAGGGGTCCTGCTCAGTCGTGACTGCCCCATCCCTGGCAGTGTCCAAGGCCAGGTTGGACAGGCTTGGTACAGCCTGGGATGGTGGGAGGTTGCCCTTCCCATGGCAGGGGGTGGCCCTGGATGGGCTTTAAGATCCCTTCAACCCCAACCCCTTCTGTGGTTCTATGGTTCAACACTGACTAAACAACACACAGCAAGATAAACTGGATCCATGTGTGGCCCGGGCAGATTCTGCTGGTTTCAGTCAGCACAGCAGCAGAAAGTTACCTTGATATTGAAGCATTCAGAGAGTGGGAGGTATTTTAGTAATTTTTTCCTTAAGAGTTCATTCTTCACATGTCATTGTGACAGGCTATTTTTTGCAGCACTGATTTACAGCAGCATTCCTGAGCAGGAAAGCAGTGTAAGAGCTTTCAAGCATCAGCTTAACATCTCATCCTTGAAAAGTTTTATGAAATTTCTTGCCATTATTGTTTTACTCCTCCAGTCATTTCTGCCTTTGATTTCCAACACCTAAATGAAGGCAGGTCTGGTAAACACAGGCAACAAGGTGATAGTTGGGAAATCTGCTCTTTAAATGGCAGATTCTCTGGAGGAGATGCCAGAGCAGGCTCCCAGGGCTGGGACTGCAGCAGACTCAAACAGACAAACTGTGCTCTGCTTGAATTACCAGAGAATTATGTTTGCAGTGAAACAACAGGAAGATGTTAAAGGAATAGTGTGGAAGAACCCTTGATGCAAGGAATCCCATCATTTAATTCCAGTTTAGCACTGGAACTGGATCCCCACCAGGGCAATGACAGTGACCAGGAAATGCTGAGAACAGAAAGTGAAAATGTTGGACTGGGAGCAGTTGAATCACCTATCCCCAAAATGGGTCTGCAGTTCTTGAGGATGAGATGCAAACCCAAAACTTCTCAAAGAACCCATACAGGAATCCACAGAAAAGATGCTGCTTTGGATTTAGACTCAAGTGGTGCTTGGGAAACAGTTCAAGTGGAATCACTGGAAAAGCTGTGTTCTAGTGGTGCTCACAACAAAATTGGGTTGCTGTAGAAAAGAGCTGATGAGTGAAAAAAGCACAAGATTAAAAAAAAAAAAAAAAAAAGTGAAGAAATGGAGCAACGCAGAAACAAGGCTATTATACAAGAAAATGATGAAAAGAACAGCTCCAAAAGCAGGAACTGTCACATCTGCAAACACACTAAAGACTACACAGAATTCTGGGTTAGAAGGCCAGATAAAACACAGACCAAAGGGGAAAAAAAAAAAGAAAGAAAATCCAATTAACTTATGCTTGGCTCAACCAGGAGTTTAGGAGTCTGAAGGAAAAGGTCAGAATTTAAAGAAGTGGAAAGCTTGCCTACACACAGAGAGCAGAAAAGCATAAGACATGACAGGTCAAAGTTAAACAAGAAATTAAGAAAATGGAATTTAATTTGAACAGCACCTTACAGTGGACACTCAGCTTCATGGTAAGAACTTCTCGAAAAGCATTAAAGCAGGAGGTCAGCTAAGGAATCACCAGGAATGCTTGATGGAGAAAATGTAGCAAAAATACCCTGTGAATTTTCTCTATTGGGCTCCTGTGACACAGACCCTGGGAGATTCCCACATCTCTGACATACTTTGTAGTGAATCAAGAAATATTGGACCAAACCAAAGCTGTCAATAAAGCCCCAGAACTGACTCTCATTCTCTGCAATGTGAACCTTCAAAGCTGCTGGCAAGGGCAGGTCACACACCCCAAAAACACCTTCCCTCTTTTAATTCTTTTTTTTTTTTTTTTTTTTTTTTTAGTGTATCTGCAGTAATTTCATGTATTCCTGTTCACAATCAGCACAAAATACTGTACATTTTTAAATACAATGTACAATTGCAAAACTGAAATGGAGTTTTTTTCTAATCAATACCCGCTCTAACGAGCCAAGTTCAAGCTAAATGCATCATTTTGCTCAAACTCCAATTCTATAAATTGAAGGGGGTGTCACAGCCTTCAAGAGCTTAAGCACCACTTTAAAAGACTGTCAATTATTTAATAGAGATTCATCCCTAGTACAATGTTGCCAATCTATGTCTCACATCCAAGGCTAATTTAAGGCTTGAAATGGAGCATTTCAAGTACTGCTGCATTAAATAATAAAGAAAAAGGAGAAAATTATTCATGGGAATAAAGAACATGAATCACAGAGGAGAGAACATTATATCTATAAAATGCAGACATGCAAAGATCAATCCTTTATAGGAGGTGACACAAAGGAAGGAAATTTAAATTGTAGGGTGAAACTATAGCCACTTGCAGTTATTTTATTATTGTGTTTTTAAGCAGCAGAGAATCTGGTTCACCACAGATTCTGGTCCAATCAGTCAAGGTGCTACCAATCCATCCAGAAATCCTCTGTAAATCCACTCAGGTGCATCCTTACTGTCTGAGACTCACAGAATTCTCTGAGTTAGAAGGGACCCACCAACATTATCAAAGTCCAGCTCCCAATCCTTCCTTCCAAAGATCTCAGATGTCCAAGAACACACACAAAGAATGCACACAAGCACACAAACCCTTCCAAGTCCCACAGGAGAACCAACCTCTGTGACAATCAGGCAAAAGAATGTCAGTCCCAAGGCAATTCCAGGGAACACAGGCATCAGAGAATCATGGAATGGTTTGGGTTAGAAGGGACCTTTAAAACTCATTTAGAACAACACCCTTGTTATGAAGAGGGACATGTTCAACCACATCAGGTTGATTTTGTTCAACCTGCCCTTGAATGCTTCCAGGGATGGGGCATCCATTGCTCTCTGGGCAACCTGTTCCAGCTTCTCTCAGGAGGCCTCAAGAGCAGCTTCATCCTCTTCCCAAAGACATCTCAGAAGGTGGACAAGAATCAAACTACTTCTCTGCCCACATTAGTGGTGATCAGGACTCCAAACCATTTCAGAGCTCCTGCCTTGGGGTCTGGAACCTGGTGTGGTGCCAAAGAACCACCTCCCGGTCCAGGGAGACTTGCTGCTTCCCCCAGCCTTGGATCAGGGATGCTGAGGAGAAGCTGCCAGGCTCATCCAGCCCTTGGACACTTGCTGCTCCTTCACATGGGTCAAGGGACACCATGAGAACACCAACACAAGAGGCCTGAATGACTGGAGCTCCATGACACATTGCAGGGTGCAATGAAGGAATTTAGAAACGCTGCCAAGGCCAAGGAGATGGTGTCAGAAAAGCCAGAGCTCACCCACAGCTCGTGTCTGTAGAAGATTTTAAGGGCTCAAAGGAGTGCTGCTTCTCTCACACCCATCACTGGGACCATAGCAAGGCTGCTGTCCAGCATCTTTGAACAGTTGTGGGCACCCAGGGAAGTCCTCAGCTACTGATGAAAGATCAATGTTTCAGCTGCTTCAAAAAAGAGGCCAAAAGTTCTACCCAGGGACCCACAAACTGCTCAGCTTCCCTTCAGTTTGTGGGGAAATGATGAAATGAGTCCTCTCAGAACAGATTTCTGAGTGCATGAAGGAAATGATGATTATGGGAAGAGTCTGTGGGAAAAGATGTGGAGGTCTCAGCATCCAGCAAGGGATGCATCCTGGCAGCAAAGGCAGCATCTAAAGGGAGCATGGCCTGTTAACTGAGGAAAAATGCCTGAAGGGAACTGTTCACCGCCTTGGCTCTGAGGGGTTTAGATCACCCCAGTTCACATCCCCATGATCTGTGTGTGGGAAATGTCACACACACATTTTTGGTACCCTGGTACAAGGCGAATATAAAGGTCAGGAGTCAGAAGGGGCTGGCTGGGTGCAGCCAGGGCTGGCCAGTCTGTCTGTCTCAGTGTCCTGTGCCCTCATCAAGCTTCATTTCCAACTGCTGTCCCAGGTAAGTTCCTCTCTATTCTGTGGCTCTGTGTATATTCAGAGGTCTGACACATCTATTTCTTTCTCGTGCTTTTAACTCATTTCCCCCCTCCCCCTCCCCCCCCAACTCCTCTGAGCAAGCTAAGGGATGAAAAAAAGAGGCAATAGAAAAAGAAACAATTGTGGACCAAGTAAAATGTTTTGGTAACAAGGCGATCAACCAACTTTCTTGTTCATCACCACAAATACCAGCCAAATCCTTTCCTGTACAAATCAGCCACTCTCCAGCCCCACAATTTACAAAAATGCCTTTTGTTCACAAAAAGTTGCTAGATTTCACATTCAAATTTCTTTTAATACATTTCACTTTGTGCTGTTTTATACAATGAAATGTTCTGCATTTTTACAAAAAGCAGAGGAACATTAACTAGACAAATAAAGAGCATAAAACATGAAGCTTAAGTGCAATTATGTTCTCCAAAGCACAGAGCAGAGCAGAGAATGGAGAAGTCAACAAACTGCAGCACACACCTAGCTGTGCACAGTTATGCAAGCTATATATAATGACTTTTGTTCTAATTAGTTTGCATTGGTATCAGGCTTTATTGTACTCCAAATTCTCTAGCAACAAGTTGTCAGCCAACTACTGGTGCTTCCTAAAAGCCAGAGCTATTACACTCATTGGGTGTTACCCACTCTGGAAAATAATGGTATTTACAGATACCACAATGCTCAGAGAAAACTTTAAGGAGTCTTCCCAGATCTCCCATTTGCTGGATTGCTGGAACTGTCAAATTACTGGAAGCACATCCCTTAGCCCCTAACCAGAAGAATGTTTTTAGACTGCACATGGTCAGTGGCTGGTGATGCTGAACCAGCCAAATGGTCCTACAGCTGCAGCTGCTGGGTGACAGGAGGTGAGCTCCATGTGCCTGCCAGGACTGCCACTCACAGGGACCCTGGAGCAGGGAAAGGGACACTTTGTGAGCTCCAGGGCTGATTAAAATCAGAAATCCACAAGGCAGCTGCAGTTCCTGCTGATTAACAGACCTGCACAGACAGCAGTGCCACGTCCCTGGAGCGTGGCTGCTCAGCAGCCCTTTGCTCAGACAGAGATCAGGAGTGTGATGGAAACGTGCCTCAGGAATCCCTCTGCAGCAGCTGGGACACTGGAGCAGGTGGGATGCAGCTGATGGGTTAAGAAAAAAAGTGATTTTTTTTCTCAGTGAAACCACTGCAAGCTGGTTTCTTGTCTGTGGATTACAGAGCATCGTGCTGCCAAATTGGGCTCGCTGCACTGGAGGGAGCTGTCGCTGACATGAAGGAGAATAATCAGGTCTAAGGACCACAGGGATGAAGTGGGGAAGCACCCCTGTGCTTCACACACATCACACCTCAGCAGATGCTGCTACCCAATGCAACCAAAAGTCATCCTGAAGGCTTTGGAGAAAGGCAGCCTCAGAGAATGTGAACCTCATCTCCAGAAAGTCCTGCAGGTGGTTAACACAAAGCCTGTAGTCCACCAGAGCAGCTCTGCAGAAAACTAAACAGCTCAGACTCAGCTTAGCTTGGCAAAAGGCTCAGTTCTGGAGACAACCTGCACAACCTGATCCTTCCCTGGGGCAGGGCTGGAGGCTGTAAGAAAGAGAGGGCCACAGCCCTGAGAGAAATGAAACAACACTGGGAACACTTATTGTATTCCTAAACTTAAGCCAGAGAAGTAATTGAGCTTAACAACCCATCTGGAATTATTTAGGGAACTGTGAAGGGCAAAGGACACAGGAATCCAGGTGGGGAACACCACAGTGAGAGCTCCAGCCTGTCCCTGACAGGACGTTGGAGCAACCCTAAAAACCTCCAGCTTTGGCTGCTCACCTGTTCATCAGAGGCATTTGGATGGAGTTTGGGTGGGAAACCAGGAAATCCTTCTGACTGTCCTGGGAAGATTTATAAGTCACAAGAATTTAGATAGAATGATAATTAGTATGTCACACGGTGAAAAAGTAGAATTTGTGGATTTTAGATGTGAGATCAGGGGGCAAAGATGGAGGAATGGGGTGTGTCCCTGGGCTTCTTCTTCATCCTCTTGTTCTCCATCTTCTGTGGTGGTGTGGCACATTTGGATTGGTTTGGAACAAAAGTACACTGCACAACATAGTGGATAGATATTGGAGAATTGTTATAAATAAAGTACACGTAATTTTTAGTATAAAAGATAGTGCCCTCCCAAGGGTGGACAGATGATGAAGATGAAGGAAGGACAGACGAAGGGCAGACAGACCAAAGAGGAGAGCACTGGCCTGCAGAGAAGCTGTGGCAGGCCAGGGAACGAATAGGAGATAAGCAAAGAATAAACAAATTCCTGAGAATGAGAAAACAGACGACTCGACCTCTTCTTCAGATGCAGGGCTGGGGGAAAACAGAAAGCTTCACAGAGACACAGACAAGGTAATTTAGGTGAAAGCCAAGCTCACAGAGCTCTCAGAAACACCAGAAAGGCCCAGACAAGGAAAAAAGAAGAAACAACAAATCGGGGTCCCAAACCTTATTGGGACCCCGACAGTCTGTGCACCTATTCCATGGAAACAAGGCTTGGAAGGGGGTTACAGGCTCTGCCCAGCTGTTGGATGTGGGGGGAGGCAAAGCCAGAGCCAGACTGATGAGGGGCTCACTAAAGGGGTGAGACACAGCAGGGGAAATTTGAAACAGGCAGGGCAAATCAGCCACACAAGGGTGGCCAGTTTTGGGAGAGGTTGTGGAATCTCAACACCCAGGGGCACAGGGTGTTTAATCAGAAAGGGTCACCACAATCTCAGCCTTGATCATATTGCATCGCTGCCTAATGCAGGTGTAACCTAAAAGGAAAGGCACAGCTGATGAGTCTCTCACCCCAGACACTGCCAGTGTGAGAGATTCAGCTTAATTTAGCAGCTGCAATATTTTTTCTTTTTCGTTTTTTGCCTTTTTTTTTTTTTTTTTTTTTTTTTTTATGCTGTTTTACTCAGGGAGCAATGCTTTACTAAAGGCACACGTGTGGTTAAAAGTTAGATTAGCACAGGAGTATCCGACTGCAGGTAACAATGTATAGTTCTTAAAAATAAATAAAGAAAGCATCATAAATCTGCTTCCTATCTCAGAGTGCAACATTCCTTAAATTAATGTTTTATTAATATTATTTTTACATTTTAAAATTATTTTTATTATTTCTATTATGTTCCATTCTATATAATACCATAAAATACAACTAAAAATAAAGAAAGCATCATAAATCCGCTCCCTATCCCAGAGCTCAACACTCCTTAATTAAATATATTTAAATTATTTTAATTTTTTATTATTTTTATTATTTCTATGATTCATTATATATAACATAACACAATACAATACCATAAAATACAATTAAAAATAAAGAAACCATCACAAATCTGCTCCCTACCTCAGAGCTCAGCATTCCTTAATTAAATATTTTAAATTTATTTTTACTTTACTTTTATTATTTTTATTATTTCTATTATTTTCAATTATATACAACACAATACAATTCAATTAAAAATAAAGCATCATAAATTAGCTCCCTACCTCAGAGCTCAACATTCCTTAATTAAATATTTTTAAATTATCATTATTTTGAATTTTTAATTGTTTTTATTATTTCTATTATTTTCCATTATACACAATACCATAAAATATAATGTAATGTACACAATATACCATGCAATACCATACACTATAATATAATATAATACAATAAAACACAATACTATATAATACCATATGATACAATATAATACACTATAATATAACAAAATACAATATAATACAGCACAAAACTTAATATTTTTTAAGTTATTTTACTTTTCGTTGTTTTTTTTTTTTCCCATTTGCTACAAGTCCCTCCATCTGACCCACTCTCCCTCCCTCTCTTTCTTTTCCTTCTCTTTTCTTTCTTTCTTTCTTTCTTTCTTTTTTCTTTCTTTCTTTTTCTTTCTTTCTTTCTTTCTTTCTTTCTTTTCTTTCTTTTCTTTCTTTCTTTCTTTCTTTCTTTCTTTCTTTCTTTCTTTCTTTCTTTCTTTCTTTCTTTCTTTCTTTCTTCTCTTTCTCTCTCTCTCTCTCCTCCTCCCTCCCTCCCTCTCTCCCTTCCTCCCTCTCTCCCTTCCTTTTTTCCTTTCCTTTCCTTTCCTTTTCCTTTCCTTTTTCCTTTCCTTTCCTTTCCTTTCCTTTCCTTTCCTTTCCTTTCCTTTCCTTTCCTTTCCTTTCCTTTTCCTTTCCTTTCCTTTCCTTTCCTTCCTTTTCCTTTCCTTTCCTTTCCTTTCCTTCTCCCTCCCTTCCACCCTCTCTTCCTTCTCTTCCTTTCCTTCCTCCCTTTCCTTTTCCTTCCTTCTCTTCCTTCCTTCCTCTCCTTTTCCTTTTCCTTCCTTCCTTCCTTCCTTCCTTCCCTTCCTTCCTTCCTTCCTTCCTTCCTTCCTTCCTTCCTTCCTTCCTTCCTTCCTTCCTTCCTTCCTTCCTTCCTTCTCCTTCCTCCTTCCTTCCTTCCCTTCCTTCCTTCCTTCCTTCCTTCCTTCCCTTCCTTCTTCCCCTTCCTCTTCCCTTCCCTTCCTTCCCTTCCCTTCCCTTCCCTTCCCTCCTTCCCTTCCCTTCCCTTCCCTTCCCTTCCCTTCCCTTCCCTTCCCTTCCCTTCCCTTCCCCTTCCCTTCCCTTTCCCTTCCCTCCTTCCCTTTTCCCTTCCCTTCCTTCCTTTCCCTTTCCCTTCCTTTCTCCTCCCTTCCTCCCATTCCCTCCCATTTCCCTCCCGTTCCTCTCCCATGGGAGGAGCCGTGCCCGTGCCCGGTGCCGCGCTGCCCGGGCGGCCTCCCCGCCCTGGCAGCGGCGATGCCGCGGGGCTGCGCCCGGGATCCGCGGCTCTGGCCTGAACCATGGACCGCGCCTTCGTGGAAGAAGTGGCCGCATCACTGGTGAGAGAGTTTCTCAGTAGAAAGGTAAAACTTGGGGCGATTTTCTCCACGCCGAGCCCCGGCGGGGATGGCCCGGAGGAGGGAACGGGGAGGGCTGGGGAAGCGGAGGGAGGCTGGGGAAGCGGAGGGAGGCTGGGGAAGCGGAGGGATGCTGGGGGTTTATCCCTCTGAAATCAGCCGGGGGTTTCTCCATCCTGAAATCAGCGGGGGTTTGTCCCCACTGAAGTCAGCCGGGGGTTTCTCCATCCTGAACTCAGCCGGGGGTTTATCCGCCCTGAACTCAGCCGGGGGTTTATCCCTCTGAACTCAGCCGGGGGTTTCTCCCCACTGAACTCAGCCGGGGGTTTATCCCTCTGAACTCAGCCGGGGGTTTCTCCCCACTGAACTCAGCCGGGGGTTTATCCCCCTGAAATCAGCCAGGGGTTTATCCATCCTGAACTCAGCCGGGGGTTTATCCCTCTGAACTCAGCGGCAGGGGAGGGGTGGGAGGCTCCGGGAGAAGCTGCACTACATCTCCCACAGTGCCCTTTTATTCCCGGCCATGGAGCTGCTTCCTCCTGCTAAGGGGAAGCCCATCCTTACCCACACACGCCTGCGGGACTGGAAATTCAATCAAGAAACGCACTTTCAGTTCGGGTTTTCTTGTCGTTTGCAGGGTTTTTTTCTCTTTTTTTTTTTTTTTTTTTTTTTTTTTTTTTTCTTCTTGGATTGCCTGTTTTGCTGTTGTCCTGTTTGCAAGACACATATAAAGCCTAATTTTTTTCCTTTTTTAATTAAGGCAGAAGGTAATAAATTTCCCCCCCCCCCTTCCAATCTTCAGTAGTAACTCAGCAGAAAACCCATTTTTTGGAGGGTAAGGTAATTGAGATAAGGGGAGCAAAGAGGCCATTGTACCTGTCACAAATTTAATACTATAAAGTGAATTTAATACTATAAAGTGAATCCCTGACTACACAGGGATGTGGGGAGTGGGGGATTGAGCAGACTGGAAACCACATTTCCATGGAGCAGCGCCTATCACTTTGTCTTTATGTTTAATCCCTAGGAGATGTTGCTGATGTCAGACCCCCTGAGTCAGGAATGAGTTGTCTTATATCAGAAATTAAACAGCCACTGTCTCATTAAGTGTTATACAAACCTAAGTCTCAAGTTTTGCTGCCTGTCTCCAAATTCACATTTTCAAAACAAGGGGCACTGATAATCCTTTGTGATCTTTCACACCCATCAGAGCCTACAGGGATAATGATTCTTTATTTACCACAACTTGCCCTTAATTTCATAAATCTCAGCCAGACACTCTGTCAGCAGAAAAAGAAATCCTTTGTTGTGACAATAACCCTCCACAGAAGGAATCAGGGCTTCCTCTCTCAAAATAGTAGCCTTGTGCTGTGCCACTTAAATTAGTTTGGGATCTAACTCAAAATAAATCACTTTCTTCCCCCAGAACATGAGATGCCCATAGGTTTTGTCTCTGAGGTGCCCAGGGGTGCTGACCACAGAAAGTCAAAGCTGATGCTGTGGAGATGTGACTGATTTCCAGCCTGAGCCTGGAATAACTTGAGCTCAGGGCCTTTCATGCAGACCATCAGTCTTAGGAGGCTGTTCAGCAGCTGAAATCACCTGCATGGGGGTTTTTGTTCTTTGTTCAGCAATTTCCATCTCATGTAGCCACCTTAATTGTTTTCACATCCGGGGCTGCTGTAATTCCAGGTTGTACCATTACAGCAGCCCAGGTTCTGAGGGCTGCCTGGTTACAAACTGCTGCCATCCACGAGTTTTGTGTCACACCCAACGAAACAGAGAGCAAAAGCTTTGGGGTCTGAGACTTTTCCTTCTCAGGGTTTGAAGAAAACCATCACCACCATGGACCGGGAGCTTCCCCGCTCGGCGCTCAGCATCAACAACAGGAACGAGCTCCGGAATGTCCTGCACCTGCACTCCCTGTACAAACAGAACAAGGTGAGGGAATGCCTGGCACCAAGGGGGAGCAGCCTTGCATGCCCATTTCCATTGGCAGCTTTATATATGGCACAGCAGAGGAAAATGATGCTTCTAGTCGTTGTTATCCTTGGAAATGCCATAGAAACAGTCGGCTCATAAGTGAGACACCACCATGCTTTGAGTATCTTCATAGAAGTCTATAAATGCTGTTTCCAAAAACTCTCTCCCAATGTAGAAAAGGTGCATTCTAGAACAGTTTCCACACTTTGGAATATTTAGCTCAAATGGGAATCAGAAATCACCTTGACAGGTTGGGTTTTTCTGTCGTGCTTCCTTCACTTAACACAGCAGCACCTTTGAGCTCTTTGCATTCTTTCGCTGTCACCTTCCAGTTCCCTGGGTTGTTTGTGCAGTCACTACTGGGAGACACCCACAGGAACTCTAGGAACAGTTAAAATGTGAAAATAATGCCCTGCAGCCAGAATACCACAGCATTTCATTAGTCACCAAGAACTTTATTTCTCTTTTTGGCCAGGCAAAGGAGAACCCACTGAAAACACTGCTGGAAATTATTACTAATTACTTCCTGGAGCACCGTGGCACTTCCAGGAGCACTGGTTCCAGCTCTGCTCTGTCAGCTCCTCAGAGTAAGAGGCTCAGCATCCCACCCACCTGACCTCCTGGATGAGGATCAAGGGAATGCCAGTGCTCTGGATGACAGCAAAACTCAGGCCTCCAGGTACAGTCTGACTTCTTTCTCTTTGCCCTGGGTATTCACTTATTTTTTCTTAATGAAGGGAGAGAGTGTTAAAAGTTTCATCATTTATATCTTGATCTCGACTTTGTTTTATTAATCCTTGTTAAATCCTTTATTAAACACAAAGCTGAACTGTCCAGATTATTAAAATCTCCTGTGCAAGCCACCTTTCAAAAAGCATCTTTAATGTTCCTGCCAATTATGAAGACTGCTAACCTCAACTGCATCTTTCAGTCACTGAAGCACATTGAAATAGATTTCATGCCTTTCACATTGGAAATACTCAAATTGAAGCAGGTTTGGAGGTGAAACAAATCACCTGTGCTCAAATTACAAGTATGTTCGTGCCTTCCATAGGCAAAAGCAAGTTTTACCATCTTAAATTCAGTGTTACAAATAATGTAGGTTCAGGCCTTGCAGAATACCTGAAAAAAGCACTGAACCAACTTTTTCATTTATTGGTGCCTCAAAGAGGATTAACAGCCCTGTACTTCCATAGAAAGCCTTTAAAATGGGCACAGAGGTGTAACTTAGCTTCTCAGCCTCCACCCTCAGGGAATTAATCAGGTTTTGTTCTTCATCCTAAATGCACCATGCTCAAAGCAGCCAAGTCTGAACATCAGTGCATGAAAAAAAACCCCCATGAAGTCATTTCTTACAGGGGAAGAAAGCCAAGATGTTTTAAGTTGAGCTCAGAAGCAGCACTTGAAAAGGAGGCTGTGCAAAGGCTTTTTTCCTCTTTCCTTCATATTTTTTTTTTAATCCCTTTTTTCTTTCCCTTTTGTGGATCTCTCCCACAAAGGAGTCCTTGACACAGGAGAGGGCACAGAGATCCCAGCAGTGTTAATGTTGGAAGGGACCTTAAAGATCATCTCATTCCATCCCTTTCCCCTATCCCAGGCTGCTCCAAGCCCCATCCAGCCTGGCTTTGGGCACTTCCAGGAATCCAGGGGCAGCCACAGCTGCCCTGGGCCCCCTGTGCCAGGGCACCACCACCCTCACAGGGAAGAATTCCTTCCCAAAATCCCATCTAACCCTGCCCTGTGCCCTGAGGGTCATCCTCACCACTGCCTCACCTTTGGGCAAGGGAAAACCAGGGATTGCCAAGGTCACCCCTGAGATCAGTTTGAATTTCAGCTACCTTTAATGATGCTTTGAGGGGTGGAGAGTTTAACTGTGCCCAGCTCTGGTGCTCAGTTCAGGAGGGACCTGGAAATGCTCGAGTGCATCCAGAGGAGGAGAGGGGCTGGGACACAAACCCTGAGAGGGAGCCCTGGGGGAGCTGGGGGGGCTCAGCTGGAGCAAAGGAGCCCCAGGGGTGCCCTGCTCACTCCCTGCAGCTCCTGAGAGGGGGCTGTGCCCAGGGGCTGGGCTCTGTCTGCAGCAGCACTGACCCAGCCAGAGGGCACAGCCTGGAGCTGCACCAGGGAAATACAGGCTGGAGAGCAGGGGGAAGCTCTTCATGGAAAGAGGAATAAAGTGCTGGAATGTTCTGCCTGGGGAGGTGGTGCAGTCCCCATCCCTGGTGTGTTTCAAACAGGCTGGCTGTGGCACTGGGGGCCAGGGGCTGGGTGAGGGGTTGGGGCTGGGTTGGATTGGATGATCCTGGAGGGCTCTTCCAACCCTGGGATTCTGGGATTAATCAGAGAGGACCCTGCACTGGTTCCTCATTAACGAGTCTGCTTTCCTTTTGCCTTTGCTCTTGGAGGTTGGTGTGAGTGTCTGTATCTGTTAAATCCCCCTGGCAAGGGGGGGTTGTGTGGGGCTGGGTCAGGAGTAGCAGTGCTTGCTTTTCCTGATGATTCCAGAGGCAGATCAGGCTCCCTTCAGTTTACAGACACGGTGTTACAAGACACACTCCTGGAAAAATGGGTTAAATAAAAGGAACATTTTTGTGGTACAAGGTGTTTCAATTTATGGAGTTGCTTTACAGTGAGTTAGGATGAAGGAGAGCATCCCAGAGTGAAAAACAAGTTCAAGGACTTGTTTCCCTGTGTTAAGGAAGGGGAGTATTGAGTTACACAGCACATAAATTTATAAACGGACACGGAACTGGGAACTACTCAGTAAAATAATTTCTGTCACCAAAGTGCTTTTGTTTTTGTACTAGAATAAGTGTTCTGCAGCTGAACAAAGAGTGAGAGGGGTCAGTAGAGTCAGTGTGAGTTACAGGAGAACAGAGGATGTGAGCAAAAATATTAACAAATTTTTGAACAGATGGAGAAGGAACAGGAACTGCTGGTTTTAGCTTAGGAGCTGTCTGATATAACATATAAATTGTACTTTCTACTGTGATACACAATCACAGAATGGATTGGACTGGAAGGGAGCTAAAAGCTCATCTCATTTCACCTCCTGCCATGGCAGGGACACCTCCCACTGTCCCAGGCTGCTCCAAGCCCCATCCAGCCTGGCTTTGGACACTGCCAGGGATCCAGGAGCAGCCACAGCTGCTCTGGGCACCCTGTGCCAGGGCCTCCCACCCTCACAGGGAAGGATTTCTTTCCAATATCTAATGTAAATTTGCCCTCTTTCAGTTTGAATCCCTTTTACATCAAAATAAGTAAGCATGGGATTGTGTTACCCATATTATTGCCAATTGTGACACATAATAATGATACTGAAATTATGTCCTGAAGTTCTACACACAGATGTTTAGCTGAAAAGTGACTGCATTTGATTTTTGATACCATTTCAAGATAAAATTTAACTTAATTTGACAACAGCGCTCTAATTATCTAGTTTTATTAATTTACTTGTGCATTGCTTTGCTGTTTCAAGCTTTTGCTCTTTCTTCCCTCTAGGTATGATGTTGAGAATCCACTGGATAAAATCCCTCCACCCAGAAAACATCAGCACAGAAGTGAAAAATGCCACACAGGGCCAGCCCAGGGCAGTGACTTCCCCTGTGCTTGGGACAAGAAGTTAAAAGACAGTCAGGAGGATTTAAAAGCAGCTCCGGTTTCTGAGGAGCTGAAATCCACAGGGAAGGAGAAGTCAAGGCCCAGGGCTGGTCTCACTGCCAGAGGAATGATGGCTGGACCAGTAGCAAGTGCACCAGAGGTGATTCCCAACACTTTACAGAATATTTGGCTTGCCCATGGATTTTGTATCCAGCCTGCTGGGATAAAAGCCACTTGCAGATAATGTTCAAATGGCTTCTGCATGTTAATCCATTAGATCTGCAGGCTGAAAAGAAGTGGTTAGTTAGGGAAATTGTTCTGCTTCATTCAGAATTTCATTCAGAATTTCAGATCAGACCCCCTGCATGTCTGTGATCTCAGGTCACTGAATTCCTTCATAAATCTTTCCCATTCTTGAATCCTCTTGTCAGATTTGGTTTTCCATTTTCCTATGCAAATTGCTTTGTTACCTTCACAGTATCTGTTTTACTCTGTTTTTTTTCCAAGACCCCACATTTAATCAGGAGCAGTTTGGACCTGAAAATTGCTTTCTGTTTGAAATCTGTTTCTGAATTTTCTGAATTGATCAAATCAGACCATATTCCATCAAGAAGTACTTTCAAAGCACAGTGAAAAATTTCTTGCCTATTTTTATTCCTTTATACTTCTTTTATATAATGACAGGTACTTTTCCAATGTAAAATTAGGCTTGTGATAATGAGAAATTAAAATATTTAACCATGACATTTAGGTAGTACTGAAGAGCATATGGAAATTCAATGAATTAGTTGGATATTTATGAATATCTCTGATTTAGAAGTAAAGATACCTGTAGATGTAGATTAGATACCTGTAGTGGTAGATACCAGAAAAATATCTTATATGTCTTGATTTCCTGAGCTGGATACAATCCCAAAATGAAGCTCTTAGGAGGTAATTGATTGTTGTTCTTGCCATGGAAAACATGTTTTAATGGTAGCATCTTTATTACTGCTCAAGTTTTAAGTGCAAGTGTTTGTCTTATTTTATTACTGATTTTTCAAAATCCGATTTACTCAATAGGCTAATTCCTAAAAATAAATTAATAAGTTAGCTCAGAAATCAGTGCTAGAGCTTTCCTTTGTTTTTTGGGTTTATTTAAAGGTGGTAAAATTTTAACCTGTGACTTCCAGGATCCCCAAAAAAGGAGGTTTCCCAAACAATCCACAAGCATCAGCAGCAGAGCCCAGGCCAGGGGTGAAGAGCCCGAGGAGCAGGAGCTGAGTTCCCCAAGCACTGAGCTGCAGGAGAGCAGAGCATCTCCAACAAAATCCTGCCTGGAGTTGGCATCAAGGACCATGCCAAGCTCACAGCCCAGCTCTGCCTCTGACAAACCAAGGAGCAGCCCCAAAGAGCCAGAGGAGTTTTATTCCAGGCTGCTGTCTGAGAGGGAGAGGGCCAAGACAGAAGAAAGAAAATCTCTTCCAAGCTCTGGTGCAGAGAGCAGTGAAAAAAGCCTTAAAGTGAGTGCCCTTCACAGACATTCAGGGACTGGGAGAGAAAAGAAGGAAAGATCCCTCAAGAAAAGTGAGAGTCGGTTGTCAGGCCACAGGTGAGAGTATTCTGGGAATATTTTGCTAAAACAGATTTTTTTATTATTGCTCTGCACTATTTTGTGGTATAAAAGTTTTAGAAGCATCTCCCTCTGAGAGCTCCAGTTATATATTTTTTGGCTTTTCCCTCTCTTATGTTCTTAATTGATGTTTTTTAATTTTTTTTTTCTGGGTTAAGTTTAAGAGTGGGAGACGTGGCATTTTTTAATTTATACATTAGAACTGCGGCCAGATTTTTAAAAAAATATTATTGTTATTTTGTTTTCCTGTTTAATTTCTTACTGAGATACTGTGTGTGGAGACCCTTTTGAGAAGGAAGCAATTATACATGAGATCTCTCCACTTCTATAAATTAAGGGCTGTGGGAATTATCAAACTGGGGATCTGCTGGAGCTGCAGATGGGCCAGGAGAGGCACTTGCTTCCTGTCTGGAAGCAAAAATTATCTGAGAAGAGCTGCCAGCATTCCAGAGTGCCAGCATTTGATTAAAGATTAGTGTGTGGTAGGCCAAAGTACCTCAGTCTGAAGTCTTAAAAGTCTGGTTTCCTACAGCTTGGCTGAGCCTGTAAGGTTGTGCTGCCCAATCACTTCTTCCTTTCCACTCTCAGGATGATTTTTTCTCACCCTCAGCATTAACTGATGTAGAGAAGAGAGCTTCAGTGCCTTTGGCAGCTCCTCAGCAAAGCTGAGAATATTGAAATATGGAGTGTGTTCCTGATATTGGGTAATCCATGAAGGGGTTTGGAATTGGCTTTGGGAATTGCCTTAGTGGGACATTGCTCATATTTCATAGAACCTTGGAAATTAGGGATGGACAAGAGCTTTTAGGGTCACTTCTTTGCATGGCACATTCATCACTTCTGGATAGATTTATATTTACTGTAATATAGTTCATTATGGATGAGCTTCAGAAGCGTGGCAGACTGAATTCCCTGGGAAGACTGTTGCAGAAAGCCAGTAAAAAGTGTGACACAAACCTCATTTGTTACAGGCTGGGTCCTCCAGGGGGGTCACAACAATCCCAGCCAGCACTAGAGCCTTGGGAGGGGTGGCTGGAGAGCTGCCCAGGGAAAAGGGATGGGGACAGTGGCTGAACATGAGCCAGAGCATGGCCAGGTGGGCAAGAGGGCCAGTGGCACCTGGCCTGGGCCAGCAGTGGGGTGGCAGCAGGACCAGGGCAGGGACTGTCCCCTGTCCTCAGCACTGCTGAGCCACTCCTCACATCCTGGAGTCACTTCTGGGCCCCTCATGACAAGAAGGACAGCGAGGGCAGGAGCTCCAGAGAAGGGAGCAGAGCTGGGAAGGGTCTGGAGCACCAGGAGCAGCTGAGGGAGCTGGGAAAGGGGCTCAGCCTGAAGAGGAGGAGGCTCTGGGGGGACCTTCTCACCCTCCACAGCTGTGACAAGAGGGGATGTAGTCTGGGTTTTCCAGGCCTGCAGTTTCTGAGTTTCTATAGCTCCGTTTTTCCTGATGTTTTGGGTTTCTGAAACTTGAACATAAACATCAGGATTGTTTCTGTAAGGATACTCATGTTTGGAATCTTTTCTGTAGGATGGACTGTCTCTGCTGTCCCTCTGGTTTGCCCAGTGTGGGTGAAGGGTTTGTCTTCCCTTCACCAATCACAGTGGAGTGTGGCAAAACGTATAGAAGGGAGTGATCCTTGATAATAAACGAGTCAGATTCATTTCTCCAAGAACTTTGGAGGAATTCCACGAAGGTTTGTGTCGTGTGTTATTCACCACAGTGACAAGGGGACACCTGCAGGGGTCAGGCTCTGCTCCCAGGGACAAGAGGAGAAGAAACAGCCTTCAGTTGGTCCAGGGCAGATTTAGATTGGAGATGTTGGAAAAATTCCTTAACCAGGCTGTGTCAGGGGAGATTTAGTTTGGCCATTAGGGCAGATTTCTTCACTGAACTGATGGTCAGGACGTTGGCACAGGCTGCCCGGGGCAGTGATGGAGTTTTGAACACTGGAAGTGTTCTAAAGCTGTGTGGATGTGGCACCTGGGGCCAGGGTTTGGTGGTGACCATGGCAGTGCTGGGTTACTGGTGGACTCGATGATCTGAGAGATCTTTGCCAGCCTGAACACCTCTGTAATTCTGTGCTTAGGTGTGTTTGGACATGCTGACACTTCCCAGCCTTTGGCAGCAAGAGCTGGAAAGGAGAAGCTGGGCTGGAGGGGGGCAGTGTGCTGCCATCCTGCTCATGCTCCAGCCCTGCAGGGAGGGCTTGCAAACAATTCCTTTCCCTCTGAGAGCTGCTCTGGGCTCAGCAGGAGCAGGAGGGGGAGCCCTTTGCTAAGCAGAGCCTGTTTGCAGAGCAGCAGAGGTTCATTCCTGCCAGGCAGTGTGAGCTGGAGCCAGTAGAGAATTTGGATCCCAGCTCCTGGAAGCCCCCTCAGAATCCAGCAGAGCTGCTCAGCCTCCTGGGGTCAGTGGGAGGAAGAGAGACTCCAGAAAAACACCCACAAAATAAGGCCTGGCTCTTGCAAGACTTATTTTCCTTCAGCCAAATCCTGCTTGGATCTGTGTTTGTGTTTGGGAGCCCTGCAGGTTTTGGCCTGAGCATTTGAAAGAATGAAAAATTACAATGTGGGAGCAGGTATTTGTCTGGATCCTCCTCCATTTTCTGGTACCTGAAATAAATGCTAATTAAGTATTTAGATGAGCAGCTGAAAACCTCTCTAGGATTAACCACGGCTGCTTCATTCACAGCATCTGCAATTCTGGTTTTGTTTCCCATAGAAAACGAAAGATAAATCTTATTTTTTTCTTCCATTTACTTTACTTTTTGATTCTCTTTTCTGCTATGCCAAAAGTGCTGTTACAGCATGCAGGCTGGAGGTATCCTGTGCAAACATATGAGAAAAAATCAGAAGTAAAACTTCTGCCAAGCTGTAAAAGAATACCTGGCCATCAAAATACTCCAGGGAAATGCAGATGCACAGCATTTTAACTCACACCTTTACATGAAAGAAATTACAAGATCAGTGATGGTTCTTTATTGTCATGAGTGTATTTTTTGCCAAGTCATGAAGGGTTATTTTGTAAAAAAATCTAACATGCTGTAGCGTTTGCATACCTACCCATATTCTGTGGGTGGACTTTTTTTTTAGAATTTTTGTTTTCAGTTAATCCACGAGAAAAGCAATATATAGGTGGCAGCAAATCTTCATTTATCCTGTAAGCAGACAGCAGCCAATTTAATTTCTCAATTCACAGAATCCACAACACCAGGTTGGAAGGGACCTCAAGGATTACCTGCTCCAACCTTCCTTGGCAAAAGCACAGTCTAGACAAGGTGACCCAGCACCCTGCCCAGCCAAATCCTAAAAAAAGCCCAGGCTTTGGGAATTCAGCCCTTTTCCTGGGGGATGGTCCCAATGGCTGTTTGTTCTCTTGAAAAATTGTCCTCTTGTCTCCAATTGGAATGTGCCCAGGAGTAATTTGTACCCATGGCCCCTTGTCTTTTCCATGTGATTCCTTGGAAAAAGGGAGTTTCCATCTTATTTGGAGCCAGGTTTTAAATGCTGGCACGTGGTGGAGTTGTACAAGCAGTGCACACACATTTATACAGAAATATGTCAGTAATTCCTCCAAGTTCCCTCACAGCAGTTTAATTTAACTTAACAAATTAAAAATGACAATTATGTTTCAGTGCTGCTTCAGGTGGAGAATTCAAAACCCCTTTCAGGTCATTTTGATGCTGTTGTTCATTGTAGATTTTCAAGGAGTATTCCCTTTTTTTGTTGAGTCCCTGTTCCTCTCAGGTGTGTGCAAGGCCAAGTAAAATGTGGATTATTCACTACTTTTTTTTTTTTTTTTTTTTTTTAAGAGATTTTGAAAGGATTAAAAACCTAAATTTAAAAGTACCTAGTCCAAGTGACTGATCTAAGATTCCACCTAGAAATTGCTGTATCTGTGATTTCTTAAGATTCATAGGAGCTTGGGAGGGATGATGTTGAGGGAACCTACCCAGGTAACAGGGAGCAAATTAATAAAGACTTTCCTGAGTCTTTTATCCTGGGCAGAGCCTTGAATGGCAGCAAGGAAAGGGTCTCTGCTTCCTTTAATATCTTGAGGTAGGGTTGACCTCTAAATCATCTTGTGATTCTCCTTGGTGCTGAATCCCCTGCTGGAGGGGAATATTTATCATGAGCCTCAGCACACAGAAGGGGTGGAGTGGAATTCATGAGCTTTAGAAATTGTAAAAAAATAAATGGCTGTTGAAAGTTGATGACTGTCCTTGCATTAAAGACTTTCTATTGCTTTTCCAGGAAAAAAAGCCATGATGAATAGTGGCTTTTTTGGGAAGGTTACATGGGTTTAGAAGGTCAAGATTTCTCCATTTCACAGCTTGAGCAATCAGAATTGGGGAAAGGCAAGAAAAACCCGCTTCAGATCAGTTGAGAAACAGTTCTTTAGTCTTGACTACAGAGATGTGCTGCAGTTGTTGCTCCTGCAGTCCCTGAAGTGTTTTCCTAATTTTCCAGTAAGTCTGTCAATGCAAAGTGTGCTGGTGCAGTGGAAACCCTCCAGTTGAATAAATAATTTTTGGATGAGTGGATCCGAGCTGGCAGTTCTTCAGTGGGGTGCAAACACCTTTTGCTGAGTTAGATGGGCAGAGTTTGTCTGTTCAGCTCCATTTCTCTTCTGGTAGTTCCAGAGAAGAACATGTGATGCTTGAAATTCTGGTTTTCACGTATAAAGCCAACCAACTTCCCTCCCCCAGTTCCAAGAAAACCAGCATAAAATTAGAGTGCTGAAATCAGGAAAAAAAAAGGATAAAACTTGACCAAGTTAACAGAAGGACTTTGCAATCAGGACCTGAAGTTAAGGATATTTCCTATGAAGTCCGAGGGAATGGCTCAGAATAAGAAAGGCACAAAGAATTGGGAGTGTTGTGATGCCAGAACAAAAACTTTGTGCTGCCATGAGTGAGCAGAGGGCTGCAGCAGTGAACGCCTTTGTCCAGAGGCAGGGATGTGTGCAGCTCCAGGAGCAGGGAGGATAATTGATTCTGCACTCATCCTTCTATTGTGAACAATCCCCTGGACTGCCTGGCTAGCACTGCTGGCTGCAGCCTGGCCTTGCTGCTTGTCCTGGTTTGAGCTACAGGTGTGTGCTCAGGCAGGAGCCTCCCTGGAATGCAGAATGGAAACCCCTCCCTCCAAATTATTATCATTGTGAAATTAAGGGGCTCTCAGGCAGAGAGATGGGGACAGGAATAACAGTCCTGTATGGGGAGCATTCCAATGCAAGTGCAGTGATCCAGCCCAGCCCTGGCAGGGTCAGAATCCCCCCTGCCCCCCGTGGGTCGGGGCTGGGGGCAGTCATTCCATGGGGCTGCAGCCTCCTGCAGGGGCACAGGGGGCTCTGCTGGAGCAGGGAGCTGCACAAGGGGGGAGTTTTCCTCGGGAGCTGCCCTGGGGATCCCTGGGCCTGCTCTGCCTCTGGCAATGCCCTGGCCAAGGCTGCCCTGGGCTGCCAAAGCTCCCAGTGTGTCCAGGCAGGAATGCTTGGCTCCTGCCCTGGGCGCAGCCTCTGCCCAGGGAGGATGGAATTTTCTCAGCCCTGCAGGGAGACTCAGTGGCCCCTGAGCAGGAGATGTGTCCTGGAGGGAGGCTGGGTCCTGGCAGGGATACAGAAAACTGCCCCAGCTGGATTTTAACAGCTGGGCCATGGACAGAGGATCACCCCACACCCAGCCCAGTTCCATCAGCTGGGGATGGAACGCACAGCTCTGCTCACATCCTGCACTGCAACCCAAAGCACTGCTGCTCTTCTGCCAGCCTTCTGCCAGTGCAGAGGGGTGTTCCAGGCACTGGGTGCTGGTTTCTGGCTGTGGAATTTGGATTCAGGTGCCTTTTCCAACCCAAATCTGAACCTCTCCCATGCACTGTGGCTCCAGCACCAGGAAGGTGCCAGTGAGCTCAGAGCCAGGGTTTACTCTCCTGCCCCAGTCTCTGCTGAGTTCTCCACAGCTGGGCACTGCTTAGTGCTTCCCATTCCCAAAATATCCCTTATTCTTTGGTGAGAAGCTCTTTTCTAGCAGTGCCCTGCATCTGACACGGAGAGGGTTGGGTTAGGGGATTGCCATAGACACCAAGTGGAACATTACTCATATTTCATAGAATCTTAGAAATTATGGATGGAAAAGAGTTTTTAGGATCATTTCTTTGTATGGCAGATTACTCACTGCTGTTTATATTTGTATTTGCTGTAATAGTTTTTCCAGGTTTTGTCTGCTGCAGTCTTAAATGACTCAAGTGACACCTCTCCCCTGATAATACATTTCACTTTCTAGCAGATCTTATTGCAAGGAGTTTTTTATTGTTGTATTCACCTTCCATTTGCTATTTTTTGCCCTGTTATCCATAGCTGAAGTTGATTTTTTTGACTGGTGTTTCTCTTCCTTGCTACATGTTCACATCTGTTAAAATACTCCAAATATTTTTCATGTTCCTTTCGGCATTTTTTGGCTAAAGCTTTACTGTCTGCTAAATATTGTTACCTTTGCTGTTGTTTTTCTGTTAGGTTTTACTGATCTGTTCATATTTCCTCCATGTATTTAGGGGTGTCTCTAACATTGTCACACTGTGACTCTCAGATAACTGCTGCCACCTTCTGCTCCTGGCCTGATCCTCAGCATTTTAAAATCACAGAACAGGTGAACCCATTGTGTTAGTGAAAATTCTGCTTTTTCTCTTTCATATGTTCCAAAATAAAAAAGGCCATGAAAAGTTCTTTAGAGAAATAAGAAATCCCCAGAGGAAAAAAAATACACATCTTTAAAGAAATCCCTTAAATCCTTTAAAAATATATTCATGGTCGTTTAGTTGTTTTGGTTATTTATTCATTTAGATATCTGACACTTTCAAAATATTATTGTATAAATATTATAAGGACCCTAATGCTTTCAAAATATTATGGTCCTTAAAGGATTGATATTCATGCTCTCTGTTATTAACAGGAATAAAAAAGCTTATTTTCCATGGGAGGACTGAGCCAATACCTGTCAATTATTGATGCCTGAGTGCCTAAAACTGCAGAGATCCTCTCTATCCTTTTATCCTGCACCTCCCCAGCCACAATCTGGGCTGATCTGCAGGAGGACATTGGCAGAGAACTTTGCCCATGGGTTTCTGAGCAAGTCCTGAGCAGGATTTGGTGTCCCCTCAGTCAGTGTAAGCAACAAAGCAGAGCACAAGCAACCCAGGAGGTTTCTGGGCTGCACTGATAATTTCTGGACACAGTGAAACAGAAGAATTCAGGTTAATATGTGGCTGTCTCACTTCATGAGGAAAACTAATTAGCATTCCAGTTTTCATACTATTTTTTTAAAAACAAAATTTAATTTCCAACTGAAAGGAAAAAAACAGATCCAGCAAAGTTGTGTAATGTACATTATTTACCCAAGCAGTTTTGCTTGGCTTCAGTCTTTCCTACTGTGCATTTTGGTGTAAAAGGAGGTTTTCTAGGAATATTCTGTGTTGTTTGCCTGGTAGGCTGCAATATTTCAGTGTTACACACAAAATCCGTGTGTGGCTGTGTCTGAAGTAATACCTGGCAGTTTGGTGAGTAATAAAGTTTGGATCCTGGGAGGTGTTGAGCAGTTCCTAAAAGTCTTCACCACATTGGAGTGAGGTTTGAGCTCCCATGGCCGGGTCATTTTGGACTTTATCTCATTTAAAACCAGCCAGAAAGCCCCAGATTATTCCAGGATTCTCAGGGGGGGTGTGAGCAATGCCTGAGGAATCAATTCAGTTTTTCCCACCGTGAGAGGAAGAGGATGCTTTGGGCTGGGGTGGCATTTCTAGGAAGCAGGAGTTGAGTCAGAGTTCCAGGCGAACGAGCGGAAAGGAGTGCGGGGCTGGAGCAGCCCAGGAGCAAATCACATTGGCACATTGCCTTCCAGCCCTGCCTGGGATGTCTGTCTGTCCTTCAGGCCACCCTTTGCATCATCTCAGTGCTTGGAGTGGGTTTGGAGGCAGGAGACATGGTGAGAGCAGTGCTGGAGCAGCCCAGGAGCAAATCACATTGGCACATTGCCTTCCATCCCTGCCTGGGATGTCTGTCTGTCCTTCAGGCCACCCTTTGCATCACCTCCAGTGCTTGGAGTGGGTTTGGAGGCAGGAGACATGGTGAGAGCAGTGCTGGAGCAGCCCAGGGGAAATCACATTGGCACATTGCCTTCCATCCCTGTCTGGGATGTCTGCATTGTCCTTCAGGCACCTTGGCATCATCTCCAGTGCTGGAGTGGGTTTGGAGGCAGGAGACATGGTGAGAGCAGTGCTGGAGCAGCCCAGGAGCAAATCACATTGGCACATTGCCTTCCAGCCCTGTCTGGGATGTCTGTCTGTCCTTCAGGCCACCCTTTGCATCACCTCCAGTGCTTGGAGTGGGTTGGAGGCAGGAAACACGGTGAGAATGGGTTTGGAGCAGCCCAGGAGCAAATTATGTTGGCACAAATTATATTGCCTTCTACCTGTGTCTGGGATGTCTGTCTGTCCTTCAGGCCACCCTTTGCATCATCTCCAGTGCTTGGAGTGGGTTTGGAGGCAGGAAACACGGTGAGAGCAGTGCTGGAGCAGCCCAGGAGTAAATCACATTGGCACATTGCCTTCCATCCCTGTCTGGGATGTCTGTCTGTCCTTCAGGCCACCCTTTGCATCATCTCCAGTGCTTGGAGTGGGTCTGGGGGCAGGAAACACGGTGAGAGCAGTGCAGCCACACCTTCCTGGAGAGAGGAACCAAACCCTCTGGAGGGGTTCTGACCCCTTCCTCCAGGGAGTCAGTCTGGATTTGACTCATACAACTGGCAGCACAGGAATGTCTGTCACACAAAACGGGCTCACCCTTGGGGAATATGGGTTTAACTCCTGGAGGAAAAGAGAGATTGTGGCTGCCAAATCAGTGGTGAAAACCTTCAAGAGCCTGGAGTTGCATAACATTTTATAGCATAATGCTTGGACCGGAAAAAAAAAAAGCTTAAAATAAAAGTTATAAACTATTGTGACTTTTGTGTGGTGCCAATGGATTTATGGCAGCAGAGCCCATGGCGTAACATCTGTGGGGCTGCCATTTGCCCTTTTAGTATTTTTCCAGCACTCCATAGGAAGAGGCACTTTGCAATTACTGGAAATGACAAATGGCTTCTGTATCAGTTCTTTATTTTTGGAAAGGAGGTGAATCTGGAGAGGTCCAGCCTGTTGCCTGAAATGCAGTCAGTTGTTTGAGAATTTGCATTAGAAGATCATTGAGGTGTCTTCCAGCTCAAACCATTTCATGACTCTGTGGAATTCCATGAATTCCTTCCTTTAAAAAAAAAAAAAATCAGTTGTGTGCGGGTAGCACAAGGATTTTTTTTTTACCCCATTTTACCCCTAAGATTATTTTACCAGGAGGTAAAATCTCTGTGGGCTCACCAAAAACTTGTTTTTTGAATTCACCTTTTTTTTTATAATAAGGTGAGATGAGAGAATCTCCCATCATCATCATTTTATCTCCCAATTTAACAGTTGATATTAGTTTTCAGGAAGATGGTTGATACTTGTAAGGTTACAGTGGTTTGTTAAAAATCTGAGGTTTCTGACAAGAAATGGGAGACCATGAATATTCCACATCCTTAAAAATTGAATGACCTAAGAGTTAAGGCCCAAACCAGACAGAGTGGGTTGGATTAATCTCCACTGATGTGAGCTGATTGAGTGCCAAAATCTGGGAACCCTTTTCTGTGCTTTCTGTAGTGCCTAGTGGGTGCTGTGCATTTTTATTTAATGGAATTTTTTCTTTTTTAAAAAAAAAAAATTTACTGATTCTTGTTTATTTTGCTGACAGCAGTTTAGAGTTGCTGAACATAATTCACACAGGTGGTACTGAATTCCTTGGAAATTCCAGGAGGGGGATGTCACAGTAAAATCTCTGGTGGAGAACAGTAGGGACAAAACAGCTCCATTTTTATTATAATTCTAATTTTGTAGCTGGAGATAAATATTTGTTCATTGCCTTTGGATGAGCTCTGTGTTCAGGCACTTCAAATCATCTTGTGGCTCAACCCATGATTATAGTAATTCTTGTTTTGTATACAGACCTTCTCAACAAAGATTTCACATTGTCCCAGGCAGTAAAATTCAGCAGGACAAGTGCAGACTCGTGTGTGAGGGAATCTGTTTCTGTCAGAAGTGAGCACTTCTATTAGAAATAACCCTTTCAATGCCAAGTTTCTCATCTACCTGTTCTGTATCTGTCAGTGTTCACGAATCTGTCATCTGATCACCAGTTAATTTTTCATATTGCACATGTTCAAATCAAATCAGATGCAGGTCTTCACTAAAAAGGAAATATGGGGAAATTAAGTGTATGAGCCTCTGTTACCTTTGTTAACCAGACTTGCCAACATGATAGGATTTATATTAAATCCTCATGACAAGCCCTTTGACCGTACAAAAATATTGTCTGGCATTGATTGTGATCATGTACTTTGCATCTTTACAATTGCTTTTAATAATTCTGGTTTTATAATTGTGCCCCAGAGCAGTGACAAGCTGCACCACATAGAATGGCCTTTTGTACCCTTTTACAAACAGCAATAGAGGTTATTTTTTATTTTCTACTCCCTATTCCAAGAATATTGGATATGTCTGCCTATTCTACATCCTGTAGAAAAGCTGTTGTAATCTGGCAATGAAACTGGATTTTACCACCACAGTCACCTTAAAGCCCCTGATGTTTAATTTTTAAGCCCCTTTGTTTATTTGACCTCTTGTGAGTGTTGGTGTAAATAGGAAATGGTGGAATGCACATCCCTTATTGTGCCAAGGAGCTCCCTCTCTGCGAGTTCAGCTCTTCTCTGTAAATCCATTTTCCTACAATGCATGGAGGCCAGAGAGGAATGTTCAAATATTTATAGAAAGTACTGTATAGTATGTTTAGAATGAAACATATTTTCTTCCTGTCCCATTTTCCTGCAGTGATGGATGACTTCCCCCTTCCCTAAGTGTTCCAACCGAATGGTTTTCACCTACAGTAAATTTTCCTGGAACAGTAGCCCTCTGCTGAAATGGAAATTGCAGTAAATGTCCTGGCTGTTTTGAGAAACATGAGTTCCCCTCAAGGAGTGGAACCTCCACCTGCAAAAATACCCCACTTAAGCAGAAAACACCCAGCATCCATCTGGGGTGTCAGCACTTTCCTCGGCTTGATGGGAATTGTCAGCCTTGAGAATTCAGAGCACTTTGCATCCTGGGCTTGGCTCTTCCTGGAATGGGTGTAGAACCAACATCTTTTAGACTTTCCAGAGAGAATTAGCCGTAGAAAATCTGGTGCCAGGGGAGCTACATGTGAATGGTACCACGGGTGGCTGTATTTTCATTTATAAATGGAAACTGTAGTGCTGCATTGTGTCAGAATCACAGAGACACAGAGTTACAGAATCACAGGGTCACAGAATCACAGAATCACAGAGTTACAGAATCACAGAGTTACAGAATCACAGAGTCACAGAGTTACAGAATCACAGAGTCACAGAGTTACAGAATCACAGAGTCACAGAGTTACAGAATCACAGGGTCACAGAATAGCAAAATCACAGAATCACAGGATTACAGAATCACAGAATCACAGGGTCACAGGTTCACAGAGTCAGAATCAAAGAGTCATGGAGTCACAGAATCACAAAATCACAAAATCACAGAATCACAGAGTCACAGAATCACAGAGTCACAGAATCACAGAATCACAGGATCACTGAATCACAGAATCACAGAGTCACAGAATCACAGGATCACTGAATCACAGGATCACTGAATCACAGAATCACAGAGTCACAGAATCACAGAATCACAGAGTTACAGAGTTACAGAATCACAGAGTCACAGAATCACAGGATCACAGAATCACAGAGTCACAGAATCACAGAGTTACAGAATCAGAGAATCACAGAATTACAGAATCACAGTCACAGAATGGTTGTGCTGGAAAGGCCCTTACAGACCATCCTGCCATGGGCAGGGACACCTCCCACTAGAGCAGCTTGCTCCAAGCCCTGTCCACCCTGGCCTTGGAAGGTGTTAAAAACTCTTTCAAAATTGGATGGAAATGGATTGACTGGGAAGAAACACTAGGAAGGAAGAGAGAATAGTGTGCAATCTCAGACAAAACAAAAATGTGGCTTTTGGTGATGCCTGAGTGACATGACTTGGCTGAAAAATATTTTATTGGTGAATTTATTGTCATTAAGTCCCTTTCCTTGACCAGGAGAGAGGGAAATAGTAGCAAGCAGCTATGGGAAGGGAGTCTCAGCTGAAATTAGGAAACACCAAGGGGAGATCTGGCTGTGTTGTAAAATACACCACAATCAACTCTGTTAAATTTTGTGTCACATAAAAATACAGTAATATTCAGTGGGAGCTCAGTGCTGCTTATGCCACTACACAAGTTTGCTCTCAGTCCTCTTATTTTTATTGACCTGCTGGGCCTCCCATTTATTTTTACCTGAAGTTCCTAGAACGTGGGTGATTCATTTCCATTCTGTCTGGCCTGAATTGGGGCCACCCACATTTCATTGCCTCAGTCCTTCGACTTATATATAGGTAAAAAGAGAAGTGTTTCTGTTCTTATAGTACCAAGTACTATCTGTGAGAAAGCTGCCAGAATGCCTTTAAACTGGGCAAATCCTCAGTGTGATGTGTCTGTGTTCTGGTTTTATTATTTCATGCTCTCAAAAGGAAATTAAACTCCTGGAAAGTATGTGACATGACAGCAGTGGTTGCTGTAATATCGTGCATACAAAGAATGTGGCTGAGGAAACTATTCCATACTATTTTTGAAAGGATTGTCAGTGCAATCCCTTTTTTCCAAAGCAAAAGCCAACGATACAGTATTGCTTTTTGGGGGGAAAAGGAAAAAAAAAAATGGCTATTTTTGCCATTTTTAGAAATGGTTATTGAGAAGTTTTCCTGATTCTGAATTGGTTTTGGTGCGATTTCAACAGGAAGAATAAAACCCATTGGTCTCCAAAAATCTGATGTTTTATTTCAGCTCTGACTTCACAGCCAAATTTAAATGCTTAGTCCTTTCTGTAGTTATTCATATGAATTTGAACCTTTTAATTGCATAATACACAAATCACAAGAGGAGTTGAACAACTGATCCCTCTCAGTGGATTAAAATAATACTCTGCTAAAAGAGACAGTCTAAGACCTATTCCACTTTTATTATTTGGATATTTCAAGTAGTTTAATGACTAAATTGAATCTTACACTGATCCCTGTCAGGGATTAAAATTTTAATTTATGACCTGATCTGTGATCTCACGCAAATGAAATGAGATTGATGCTGGCACAGGACTGAAATCCCAAATCAAACACAGAGGATTGCTCTGTTCTGGCTGTTTTTCCTGAGGAGCTCCTGGAGTGCAGCTTTTCTTCCATTGAAAAAGGCTTTTCTCTAAGACCATTTATTTCTTAGACCATAGATTTATTTTCTGTATAAATATCTATACATACACCCACATGTAAAAGCTCTATCCTTGTGTGGGAATGCTCCCTATTTCTTACTGTTTATTCAAACACCTTTTCTCATTTAACATGAATATGTTGTCCTTCATTTCTTGATTAATTTTCCTGTAGGAAATCTCCAACATCCACTGGCTATAAAGAAGACCAGATGAAAGAAATCCTAGAATTGGGTAAGTTCTGTCAAGTTTCAGTTTGGCTTTGCCATCTTTTGTATTGTTCAGAGCAGCTGTGGCCAAATAAATAGGTAGGAGTGGCTTCTTTTGTTACTGTTAATTGATTTGGAGCAATTGCATTTGCTATAAACTTCTAAATAGACAAAGAAATCGTGAAGAAATAATCAGACAAAGGTTGGCTCGTGTATTTTTATCTGCCCTTTCTGGCTAAAGCTGTATTTTCCTTTTTATAAAGAGAGGAAGTGTTAATTTTCATGGTGATGCCCCCCTGGCACTGAGCATGCCGGGGGAAGAAATTCTTTCCATCCAACACGTTCTGTGATTTTCTTTTCTTTCAGTTGATGTTGAGAATGAAGAGACAACTGGAGAAGTTACTAAGACCCCAGATCTTTCCACACTCTATATGCTACAAATAGTGTCAAAGGCAATTGATATTTCTCTTGCAAAAGTAAGGCTAATCATGGTAAATATAAATAGATTTGTGGGGTTGTTAGCTGAGTGTCCTTAAAGCTCCAGTGGGTTGCTCTGTGTTGTACTTTTGAACGTGGGCTGTATTCCTGAGTATATTCCTTGTCCAGGTGACAATTTAGGGATGCCTAAATTCAGAAAAATACCCTCATGCACTTGGAGCACAGATAATAGCTTTAATTAATTATAAGCTTTAATTAATTAAGCTTGTATTATTTCCTTAAGTCCTCTAGTCAGTTATTCATGTGCTTATTCTCCATCCTTTCAACTGACAGTGCTTTATTATTCCCCTGTCACTGTTTCTGCCTTGCTTATCTCCCCTATTTTGAGCAGAGATGAAATTATTAAATACTTTTCCTTCCCATTCAGACAGAGAAGAAAAAAAATCCCAAACCAAATAATGAAGTTGTCTTCCAATTTAATTTCTAGTTCAAAGAGCTTGGAGTAGCTCTACCAGCCCTGAGTAGTCTTTTTTTATTTCCTGAGCTCTGCTTTAGCATGAATGCAATTTTTTCTGTGTGGCTGTTGCTGGATGGTCATGGTCTGCAGTTGTTCAGGGCCAAGGTCTGGATTTGTGCCCCCTGAAATACAGAAATTAAGCATTTAATTAACATTTATCTCCTACATGGTTCCTTTTCTCCCTCGTGTCACCATTGGTTGCTCTTCCAGCTGTTAAATTTCAGGCAATGTTCTGGGATGCCTTCATGGGAAACTGTGCCCCAGACATTAGACATAAATATTTTCCAGTGCTGAGCAGCTCCCAGCATTATGAGTGGAAGGAATATGGCAGGAAAAGGAAAATATTGCTCCTTTTCATTGGGGTGTTGCTATTTACAGTATGGATAAAACAGAAGAGGGTGGTTGTACAGGATTAGTCATTACCCTTCCACACTCCTCCTTTCTCTTCTACAAATTACTGTGCTTGGGATTGGTTTTTAAAATGAGAGGGTTTTTTTCTTTCTTTTATAGGAATTAAAAAATCTTCTGTTTGGCTCCAGTCTTTGTTGCTTCAGTGAAGAATGGAAAATCCAGAGTTTTACATTTAACAATATCCCACAGCTAAAATATGGCATTGTGCAGAAAAAGGTACTGTAAATTCCTTCCTAACAGGGATCTTTGCTTTTCACACTGACTTTACAAAGGCTGTGTGTTTCAGCAGTGAAAAAAAAATAGTTTTCTAAAGACTTTTCTCTTTCTTTAAATGCTGGTTACCAGTGGATGTTTTCACCTTGTCAAGGCTTGAGGTGGATGGAGGAAAATGTGAAGGAACTGCAGAAAGTGTGCAAATATGTGTGTGTGTGTGATGAGGAATTATTCACAGGGAGGAAGAGCTGCAGCTGAAAGCTAGTGGTGGTAAAAGAAGAAAAGAGCATAAATCAAGGGTGGAGTTTAAGAGAAAAATGATATGTGGGGCCAAACAGATTAAAGATGCAGCTTGATCTGACCCAAAATGAGATGCAGCAAGAGGGGCCTGGAAAATCACATGGAGATTTTTACTTCCTGAAGATACTGGGCTCAGGTGATGAGGTTCATTCCTAAAATAAAAGGAACAAACACCTTGTAGACTTCCTGGGACCCTGGCACTGCTGGGGGGTTCACCTCTCCTGCAGCCACCTTTCTGTGATTGTGGTCTGCAGTCTCAAGATCCCAGCTCCTCCCTGCAGTGAGGTTTCCCTCAATTGCCTGGCAAAATCCAGCAGGTGGGCACATCTGGAATGTCCAGCAGCTCCCTCTCTATTCAGGGAGGTTTTCCTCAATTCCCTGGCAAAATCCAGCAGGTGGGCACATCTGGAATGTCCAGCAGCTCCCCTCTCTATTCAGGGAGGTTTTCCTCAATTCCCTGGCAAAATCCAGCAGGTGGGCACATCTGGAATGTCCAGCAGCTCCCCTCTCTATTCAGGGAGGTTTTCCTCAATTCCCTGGCAAAATCCAGCAGGTGGGCACATCTGGAATGTCCAGCAGGTCCTCTTCCTACAGGGAGGTTTTCAATTCTCTGACATCATCCAGCAGGTGGGCACATCTGGAATATTCAGCAGGTCCCCTCCCTGCAGCAAGGTTTTCCTCAATTTCTTGACATCATCCAGCAGGTGGGCACATCTGGAATGTCCAGCAGCTCTCCTCTCTATTCAGGGAGGTTTTCCTCAATTCCCTGGCAGCATCCAGCAGGTGGAGAGAGATGGAATGTCCAGCAGGTCCCCTCCCTACAGGGAGGTTTTCCATTCTCTGACATCATCCAGCAGGTGGGCACATCTGGGATGTCCAGCAGGTCCCTGTGGTGACCACAGCTGGCCAAACCCCCTTGGGCCAGCCTGGACAGCATGGGCCCAGTCCACAGAGGTTTTTGGTGCTCTCTGATCCAGGGCACTCAGTGACTTCTCTGAGCTCTCCCTTCCAGCCCTGCCTGCCTCCCAGCCAGTGCTTCACCCCTCTGAGCTCTGAGTTGCTCACCTTGGCTCAGCCCAGGGACCACCCTCATGCCAGGGGATGATGGAGCTGCCCCCCAAATCCACCAGATCCCTGGGAAGGAGGGCTCCACCACCCTCGTGCCAGGGGGTGATGGAGCTGCCCCCCAAATCCACCAGATCCTTGGGAAGGAGGGCTCCACCACCCTCGTGCCAGGGGATGATGGAGCTGCCCCCCAAATCCACCCGATCCCTGGGAAGGAGGGCTCCACTGGAGCTGCCCCCCAAATGCACCAGATCCCTGGGAAGGAGGCTCCACTGGAGCTGCCCCCAGATCCACCGATCCCTGGGAAGGAGGGCTCCACTGGAGCTGCCCCCCAGATCCACCCGATCCCTGGGAAGGAGGGCTCCACTGGAGCTGCCCCCCAGATCCACCCGATCCCTGGGAAGGAGGGCTCCACTGGAGCTGCCCCCCAGATCCACCCGATCCCTGGGAAGGAGGGCTCCACTGGAGCTGCCCCCAGATCCACCCGATCCCTGGGAAGGAGGGCTCCTCCCAGCTGCTGGATGCTGTTGTGCCAGCCCTGTGGCTGTGCCATGCTCCTGGGGTATGCACACAGGGTCTCTCCCCTCAGGAGCAGGGATCTGAGGAATTCAGTAAACATTTGGAGGCTCCTCTTTACAAAACACTCATTAAGCCTCTGTGCTGATGCAGAATCTTTATCTGGCCTGAGAGAAGTAGACCATTACACAGAAATGAGAGGGAGAGAGGCTTTGAGGCAAGAACAATGGCTAATAAACATGTCATTAAGATGTTTAATTAACTTACCTCATCTAGTTAGATATTTCATTAGGCTGGTGATCTCAGAAGAAAGCTGCTTATCTTACAAAGCCTGGCAGAAAAAGAAGATATTAAATCTTAATTTGAATTCCAAAAGGACCCATGGCAGTGGTGGTCAGTGGCCCACAGTAAATGTTACTGTGGTGTTTCCAGCCTGGAGAAGGGATATCTCAGCACTTCCAGCCACTCACTGGCCATCCAGTTCCAGTGGAGGAATGGTTGTTGCTGAGTTTATATCTATTTCAGCTCATTGATATATTTCCTCCTCACTTCCAAAATTCAATTCAGCTGAGTAACTGTTCTTTTTTTCTTATGTTAAGTTTTTGTGGTGCTATAAGAAGATATTCAGAATAAATCTCATAATTTGTTTTTTGACTGGGAGGCTCTCCCTGATGGACTGACATAAACCTTGCCTTTTCCCTTGATATATTTCAGATTCAAATATGGAAGTTTCAGATTGAAATACTGAAATTTCAGTTTGAAATAAGTGAATACTCCTCAGTTATTTAAATAAATCTAGGGAGGCAGAGTATGTATAACAAAAATGAGAACTGGGAAGGTGTCAATCTCTAAGCTGTTCTAATTTCCATACTTCATTTACCTTGGTGCTGCATTTAGGACAATCAGAGAATTAAACTGATCCTTTAATCACATTGCTGTGTGAAAACTGCAGTGCTGGCTGCTCTTTTCCCTTCTTCTCTAGGGTTTTGATAGGATTTGAGTGGTGGCATTGTGGTTTCTGTGATGGCAGCTTCGTGTCCTGCACTTAGCCCAAACCAGCCATGAATCTGCTTTCCACAAAATTTAAAGTTAATATGGCATTTCTTGCTATTGTGATTTTTTTTTTTTTTCCTCTGAGACTAATAATTTGAAAGATTCAACCTTCCTTGGTTTTCTTTCTCTTCCTCAGTGAGAGGGAGGATCTGAGGTGCACAGGGCTGTGGAACCTGAAATCTTTGTTCAGTGATGCAGGTGGGAACTCGAGGTGCTGAGAGGAGCTACAAGAGCAAGACTTGTTTTCAGTACTTGGAAAACACTCAGATTTGATTTCTCTCTGAAAATTAAACTGCAGCTCAGTAGGCATCAGGAGATTTTTAGTTTGTATATCCCAGATTTAAATAAACCCCCACATTTCTTTTGATGTTATGGATACCTAGGGCTTTTCAGGAATAATAGGTGCCACAAAAGTGCTTAAAACACTGATTTCCATTGGCTTGCACAGAACCACAGAGGGCAGTGTAAAGAGAAAAGAGGAAAGAGAAAGGAGAGAAGAGAAGGGAGAAAAGGAAAAAGATAAAGAAAAGAGAAAGGAGAAAAAAGAGAAAGGAAAAAAGAGAAAAGAGAGAGGAGAAAGGAGAAAAGAGAAATAAGGAGAAAGGAGAAAAGAGAAGGGAGAGAAGAGAAAGAAAAGAAAAATGAGATAGAGAAGAGAAAGGAGAAAAGAGAAGGGAGAAAAGAGAAAGAAAAGAAAAGAAAAAGGAGTTAGAAAAGAGAAAAGGAGGAAGGAGAAAAGAGAAAATAAAAGAGAAAGGAGAAAAGAGAGGAAAGAGAAGAGAGGAAAGAGAAAACAGAAAGGAGAAAAGAAAAAAGAGAGGAAAGAGAAGAGAGGAAAGAGAAAGGAAAAAAGAGAAGGGAGAAAAGAGAAAAAAGAGAAAAGATAAAAGCGAAAGGAGAAAAGAGAGAGCTGAAAGGGTGGCTTTGGGCTGGATGGGAGCTGATGGGGTTTTCCCCAGCATCCATCAGTTTTTTGCTCATGGAATGTCCCTTTTCCCCCAGGGTGGCCCATGTGGGGTTCTGGCTGCAGTCCAAGCCTGTGTCCTGCAGCAGCTGATCTTTGCAGACAGCAACAGGAACAGAGACACCCGGTAAGGCAGTGAATTCTCAGCAATTTTGAATACAGAAGTTATAAAAAATAACTTTATTCCTCTGCTGCAGCCACTCAGGAGCCTTTTGAGTTTGAACTTACTGAACTTCTTTTTGTTTCTGAGAGAGAGAGAGAAAGCAGCATCTGATTTACTTGTGTTTGCTTCCCGTTGAGCTGTAGGAATGCAGAAGTTGGTGTCTTATTTGTGTAATTGCTTGTGATTAACCCAAGAACCTCTACAAAAACCAAACAGCTTGAATCGAGGCCAATGAAAATTATTTAGCCTCGAGGTCTTGATGGAAATTGGATTTCAAACAAAAAAGTAATCAAAGTTTGAAAGCCCATGAAGTTCATCCAGTGTTTGACACTAAGAATCTCAACAGGGTTGAAAAATTAAAGTTATAATGATTTTTTTTCTTGTAACTGTATTTGATCATTCCTGTTTAAACTCCTGAATGGAATTTGAATTTATATTCTCGGTGTTTTCTTGCTTTAAAGGAATTTTGTTAGGTGTTGCTGCTGACAGGGAAATTGCTTGGGCTGCTGTAATAATAATAATGTACTTGTCATGTTGCTAAAGGAACATGGGTTACTGAATTAAATTCTGGAAAATAATGCCTCGAAAATTACTTTATTACCATTTTTCACGTATTTGCCTTTTGTTTTCAATAAGACATTATGTCCATTACAAAAGAAAAATTCCACAAAGCCTCCCTGTGCCTTAAAGGAACAAAATGTTCAATAGGGAAAATTATTTTACTGGTTTGTGCTGCCACCACCTTCTTTTCTTTGTGACCTCCATTAGTCTGACCTTGATTTGGTCCAAAGAGAAGCTTTCATGCTGAGATCCTTCTTGAACTTCATTACCTTACAGTATAAAAATGTTCCTCTTGTATTAAATTTTGGCCTTAAATACCCATTTTTCTGCTTGGAACTGTGTAGGAAAATGCTGTGGTCTGTTGATGTTCCTGAGTGCTGTCTGGCTTACCCTGAATGTCAGTTCATTGTTTGGGCTGTTTTTTATTGATATTGAATAAAAACCCAGGTACCTGTAGAGCATCTTTATTTGTCTTCAGCATCCTGGATGGAAAGTGACACAAATTACCCTGCAAAACTAGGATTCTAATTCAGATTATAATGGCTACATAAAAGAAAAACCTCAGAAACTTTCTTGTAGGAAAACTCAGTGCATGCTTAGATTTTATGGCCAGGAATCTCCGCGGAAGAATTATTTGTGGTTGTGAAACTCAAGAATTTCTTTCAGCTTTGAGGACAGCCTTTGATCATCCACTCCTTGGTCCCTTTGTGTCTCAGGTCATCCTCAGTGAAAATAGAGCTGTTAATTTCCCTCTTGCAGCATGGCTCAGAGATCAGAAATGAAATAAAATCGTGTGGCACCCAAGTAAGTGGATGGAGGCCAGGGTGTTTGAAGTGGATGTCCCAGCTCGTGCCAGCTCCAACCTACCCTGTTTACTTGGCAGAATTTGCCTCTCCTGTTTTTCCCCTCTTATTATACACATGGGGTTAAAAGATTTTTGTTTTTATTCATGAGATAAACATGATTTTCTAGTGCTGTGTTTGCCACGGGCAGAAACTTTGAGCAGGCAGAAGGAAAGGGAAGTCTCCGAGCTTCAAATGAGAGGATAAATATTCCTTTCTGATTCTAACCTGCATTTTCAAATTATCAGCCTCTTCACAGGAAGGGTTTGATTTCAGGCTTCTTCAACATTCAAGAAGTAATTATCATGTCTCCTTCTTCCCCTGCTGCCTCTCTCAGACACATAAATTGAGATTCCCTTGAATTTCTGGTGTCTGTATCAGGACACAGGCAGAGATAAGAGAAAGTTGTGATTATACTGTTTTTTTTTTTTTCATTGGAAAACTCTGACCAATTATTTCCCATATCTCACATCCTTCAGAGAGGGAAACATTCTCTAAATGAACATTATATTCAAGGCAGACATTGAACTTGAAAGTCTGTTTAATTTTTTTGACGTTTGGTGTTTCTTGTTTAGTCTTTGGAATTATTAGATCTTTTACTCAAACAGTGGGAACGGGTTTTGTCCTCATCTCCCATGCTGGTAACACTCTAAAACTGATAAAATCTGAATTTCAAAGACTGCCATTCTTGAAGCCACTAGAGAAAATTCCAGTTTTGTTCTACACAGGGCCATGGGGTGTTTTGGCCATTTCTTCAGTCTCATGGATATTGGGTTTGTTCTCAAATCTGCCAGTTTTCCACTTTGTGACTTTTACCCTCCTGGTCCTGTAATGTTTCAGGTCCTGACTTTGGGGCACACCTTACTTTAAAAAAAATGCAAGCAGCATTTACTGCAGATAGTACTTTGGAGAAAGTTTAGTAGTGGGTAAAAACATTATGGTGTAGATTTGTTTAAAAGGGTTAAGAAGTAAAAACTTCAGAAAGAAATTAAGTATGAATGCCTTTAGAAACTAAAAATCATGTTTAAAACATAATCCTGTTGGAGAATATTATAGGTTTTATTACAGATTTAAAGATGTAATTATTGTCCATTATTTTCCAATAGGGTATTGTTCCCTGAAGCATTTACTTTTTTATCCAAGCAATTAAAAATGTGTTCTGTGGAAGAGGATTTTTTTCTTTTAGAAGATCAGGGTGTGATAACAGATCTGTGCTTACCCAGTTCCTGTTGTTGATCATACCTTATTTACTCCTCTTTTGATTTTCATCCATTGCTTTTAAAGATAAAAAGTTTTATTTTAATCATTCCTTATAAACCAGACAGCAGCTTAAGTAATGATCTCCTAGAATTAAAGACTGAATTTCATCACTTAAATTCACCTAAGACAGGAGCAGTGTCACAGAACATGGAGACACAGCAAGTTAATAATTATTTATAACCATCACTAGGAGCAACATAAACTCATAGAGGTCCCCCAAAAAGCAGCACAGAGCTGTTAACACTTGACTTTGGTGACTTAACCAATTCCAATGTTTTCCTTCTGACTTGAGAGGAAACCTCCCCAGCGTGCCCAGTTTGTTCTGCAGCAATCTAAAGAGAGAGTTGTTCTCCCTCCAGCTCCCTTCTCTGGCTCTGAATATCTTCAGGGTCCAAGGTACCTTCTTAAATGACTAAAATGAGGTTTCTCCTCAGAGAGTGGTTCCAAAAAGCCCGGTGGTGACATCAGCTGTGTCTTGAGAGCTCTGGAGGTGCTGAGAAGTCTCAGTGCAAGTGCAACATCCTGCTGCTTGATTCCCAGGGAAAGGTGGGATTCAGCTGTACTTCACACCTGGAGTGTCTCCCCAGTGACAACACTGTTGGAACCCTGGGCACAGAGAATTTCAGGTTTTCTGTGCTGGCAGAGAATGATCCACAAAGATAGACTGCATTGACCTGAGGGCATGGGAAGGCTCCAAAACTGAGTGAGAGCACTGAGAGTGTGAGTGTGGAGGTGAATAGAAGTGTGCTAGAGCACAGGGTGAGAGATTGAGAATTTAAAGTGGCTGGGTAAAATAATATCTGTGTAACAAGATGGAGGGCTTAGGGTGTAGTTCTTGTTCTTGTTCTTGTTCTTGTTCTTGTTCTTGTTCTTCTTCTTTCTTCTTTTTCTTCTTCTTGTTCTTCTTGTTCTTCTTGTTCTTCTTCTTGGTCTTCTTGTTCTTGTTCTTGTTCTTGTTCTTGTTCTTGTTCTTCTTGTTCTTGTTCTTGTTCTTGTTCTTGTTCTTCTTCTTCTTCTTCTTCTTCTTCTTCTTCTTCTTCCTGCTCCCTTCTCCCCAAGTTTGGGTGATTTTGTGTGATTGGTTGGAAAAATCTGCAGCGTGGCACATGGGTGGTTGGTTATTGGGTTAAAAGTTAAAATAAATTAGTTGGCATCTCATAATTGGGTAGTTTAGGCTTAAAAAGACCTTGAAACTCCACTCTGTGCTCCATTTTTGCTCTGTTAGCTCAGCATGCAGAAGCACTCACAGTCAGCGAGGCTGGACTGAGATAAGAAACACCAGAATCCAAACAAGAATTCTGCTTCTTGTGCTTTTAATCCTGAAAAGAATAACCAGATAAAGCAAAGGCTTTCTCTACACAACACCAGCTGCCTCTTCAGCTCCCAGGATTTTTGACCCTCCAGGTTGTCTTTTTCTCAGCTGTACAAATACTGAGGTGCCTAAATAATGATTTTCTGCTCGCCTTGTCATTAATCATTACAAAACTGCCTCTGAAGATGCTTTTGTTCTTTTAGGGACAAACCTGTCATGAATCTGTTTGCCCTCACATTTTGATGCTTGTCTCTCTCCTTTATTTCCTGGACTGCAGTTGTCTCCAGCCCTCAGAAGCTCTCAGGACCAAGTGCCTGTCCTTGGCTCTCGCTGACATTCTGTGGCGTGCCGGCGGCCACGAGAAAGCCCTGGTGGCTCTGTGAGTAGCAGAAGCACTTCTGGTCACTGTGCACTGCTCTTGCACCTCCATCTGTCCCAAATCCACACGATTTACAATAAAAATGCTTTGTAAGCTGCATTTAGGCCACCTAAAACAGCCTAGGGAGCAATGCTCAATGTGATTTCTGCTGCCCCGGTAGCTGGGACAGAATAGATGAAACACTTTGAAGTTGCTGTGAAAGATCCTGTGGATTTAATTGGTTGTAGGGATCCTCCACATTTTTTTTCTTGGGAGTTATTTTTCCAAATGCAGCATTCTGCTCCTGTATTGCAGGATATTCCATTGTGGCTGGAATTAAGCTCCTTTTGCTGTATTTGCCTGCTTAGTTTATGCAATGCAGTTGGGCTGCTTGTACACAGAACATCAACTTTTAAGTGCCTAGGAAGCTAAAATCTTTGGATTTAGATCACTGGCTAAGATCCCTGGAATCTCAAAGACATTTCTAAATGAGTCAGGTTTTGTGGCCATAGTTAATTTCCTTTATTAGATCAACTAAGATAGATGCAAAATAACAGAGAGGCTTTGAGACACAGATATCCTTCATAAACCTGAAATAGAAGCAGCAAATTCAAAGACATTTCAAATGATATTTCAAATATTTTACATCTCAAACCTGCTTCCTCTGTGATATTTTACGTATGTTCTTCTGCTTGTTTGAATGTCATTGCTCCAAAAATATTTTTCAATAAAAACCTGCCATTAACATCTTAAACTTATATTTATCCTCTTTCTGTATGTGAGAAACTTGTTATTCATGTTAAACTGAGAGAGCACAGCACAGATACAGTGTTTGTTTCACTGACAGAAGTTTGATTTGCAATATAAACTTATTTGCAAGGAATCTTTCTTTCAAAAGTCGTTAAAATAATGGTAATAATGCCAATCTTTGTCACATCATTCAGCTCCTGTAACGTGTTGATTTCCCTGTAATGCCATTTTCTTCCTTTTAACATGAGTTCTGTCTGAATGTCCCCTCAGGCCATCAGGAAGACAGCAGTTCACTCCCACGGGGAAATACAAGGCAGATGGAATCCTAGAAACTGTAAGGCTCTGTGTGACTCCCATTCTCCAGATCCTCTTTCTTGCCTTCCCTATTTCAGTTCAAGGAATCTGATTTGCTTTGCTCTCCTAAAATCAAATTAGTTAAGATCCAAAACCCAACAGGAAATAAAATCCCATAGCCTGCCTGGCTCTGAGTTGTCCCAGTGGCTGTGGGCAGCTGGGCTCTCTGAAATCTTTTTTTTTTTTAACCCCTTTACCTTCCAAACCTAAAAACTCTGCCTTGCTTTTAATGCCACACAGTAAAATTGAACGTGGGCCCTTCCAATTGACCATGAGCATAAAAGGCACTATTTTCTTCTTGTCTTACACAGAATTCTTTGCCCTTTTTCCCCCTCCAGAAGCTCCAAATGGCAGAGCACTTTCCAGTTATGCCTTGTTTCCATCTGAGGCTCTCAGATGCTTTGCAAGCAGTGGGGCCTTCAGCCAGGCTTTGGTGGTTGGAGGAAATGTTTTTGGCCTCCTAAATGGGGAATGGATGTCTGAAAAAATCTGAAGGTGGAAAAACAGGCAGAGAATATAGAAGTGAGGGCTTGGATCTTGAGCTCTCCTGGATTTCCTGTTAAATAGGAATACTCCTATTCTCTGAGTGTGATAAATGCCTCACCATACAGGTACAAACCCCTGAGCTTCTGACCCCTCCTGTCTTCTAAAGCTTCAGTATTGCTCTGTTGTAGGAATTGTTTTTCACTGCAAAGACAATTCTTAAAATTGAATCGAGGTGGCTGTTCAGGAAACTTAAAAATCATCAAAAAAGCAGCATTGAGAAGTTCAGGATATATGAGGTGCTGAGATGTCATTCTATGCCAAATGACAACAGTAAGAGGTAGATTGCATTAGATCTTTATTTCTTTTTGTTTGTTCAGATCTTTCCAGGCAGTTTGAAAGTTTTGGCTGCTTCATTTCAGCTTTCAGGTTATAAAAATGAGTTGCTGTTTTTAAAGTCACTGTTTTTCCTTCTTGCCTTTCTTCCCAGCTAATTCTTCACAGTGCCATGAGATACGAGGACCTGGTTGGATTTCTACAGCAGAATATTCACCAGGTACTGTGTTTAATTTCATATTAATTAAACAAATGATGGCTCAGCTGCCAGCCTTTGTGTCTGTTAGTCTCACACAACGTGTCCTGAACACTGTTTCTATGGACATGTCTTGCATTTTAACAAACACAGCCACAAATTTCAGCTTCAGCACAAATCATAGCAGTTCCTTCTGCTTTCAGTCCCATTTGCATTTCTGGAGGATTGGGCAAAACAAATCTATACACAACGAACAAACCAGCACCAAAATCCTAAGCAAACAACCAAAATAACACCAAAATAACAACAATTTTCTTTTTCAGTTTGAAATTGGTCCCTATGGGTGCATCCTCCTGACTGTGTCTGTCATCTTATCGAGATCCATCAACCTGTGAGTGCCTCTCTGGCCTTGTTTCACAAACTGCACAGCAAAGTGAGCTGGGAAGAGGGAGGGAAAAGCCACAGTGTGCTTAAATCTCTGGCCTGTTTGTTCTGTGTTTGCTCTGATAAATCTGGGGGAGTTGTGCAGATATCCTCACCTACCCTTGGTTTTCCTTGTTGTGTACACGTGCTTGTGTGTGTGTGTATAATTATATATATCTAAATTTATTTTTTGTAGTGGTCAGTCCACCACATTTGATGTCAAATACTCCATTTAAACCTTAGGTACCATGTCTGAGGTAGTTTTCTATTCTCTCTACCTTGACAGTTTAAGCAAGACTTATTTAAAGGGTTATTTATTTCACACTCTTGAGGTGTCTTAGGCAGGGGGAAATAACCTCACTGTGATGACTTCCCCAGTCTCTCTGTCAGTGATAATAACAAGGAAAACCCAGAATAAAATGGATGAGGCAGCTCTTTTTAGGTAGCTGTGAGTAATGTGTGACACATCTGGTCTCAGCTTATTGCTGTGATGAATATTCTCAGCTCTAACTCATGCAAAGTCATCACAACCTCTTGAAAAACTCACTGAGCCTGCCCAGGCACATTTAATTGAGCTTTTAGACAGACTGGAGGTGTTTCTGTGGGGCTGGGAGTGTCAGTGGGTCAGAAATGAAGGCTGCCTTGGTTTAGTCAAATTCTCACTTTTGTGGAAACCCCCAGGAGCAGGGGAGGTTTGCAGTACCGAGTGACATGGGAAAAGAGAGCAGCTGCTCTTGAAAGCAGCACGAGGCTGATTTATGGAAGCTTTTATTTCTCACAGCTCTGCATTGTCCTGACAAGAAACAGCAACTTAGTCCAAATTTGAGCTCCACAATCAGTTGCTCACCTGCTGGGATCCCAGCAAGTGTTTGCAGATCGAGGTTTTGTGGTTTTATTGTAATTTTTTCCTTTCTTTTGCTTCTAGCAACACTACAGCCCTTGGCTGGACTCCACTTTTGTACTCTTAACACAAATGATGTGCTAATTTCAGGGCATGTGCCATTTATTCTCATTTTTTTGAGCTGGTTTACAACAGAGAGGTTCAGATTAGTAAAGTTACTTGTGCAAGTAATGATCTGCAGGTTCATAATTGCTGCTGTCTGCACTGCTTTGCTTGCTGTAAATGATAAATATTCTTCAATAATTTAAGCAAGGCTATATTCTCCCTCTTCACCTCCCAGCTCCTACCAGATGGATTATGACAAGGCAAATCAATCATCTGTGGTTTTTCTTGGGGGAGCTGTCTCTAAAGTGAACGTGACGATTCCTTATGGTGCCTCTTTGCATTTTAAACCAGCTAAATACTTTTACAGACCTGATCCAGAATATTTATTCTGGGTATTACAGATATAATGGATATTATTATATCTGATCCAGAGCAGTTTATGAAGTGCAGTTCTGTTTTGAGGAATTGTGATGATTTTCTCACCAAACTTCATTTTAAAGTACTGTTTCTCCTGTAGCTTGTCCTGTGTAAGACCCTGCATTGATACGTATCTTTTGTTTACAAAAAACAGGATTTATTTTATTTTTAAACACAATGAGAAGTGGGTTTAGACCTTTGCACAATTTTTTTTTTTTTCTCAGAAGTGCAAACTGAATTTTATTTGTGTAATCTTCAGCAATCGATTTAGCTGCCTATGTCACCGTGCTTCTCTTAGGATATTAAAAATATCCAGACAAATAACTCCATGCTGATATCCTCAAGAAATATGTACCATTCAGAGAGTGTTACCAGCATGGTAAGCAATTATTTACATAACTAGCATAGTTCTGGAAGAGCAGCTGAAGACAAATAAGAGTTGGTTTAGATAATGGAATTTTCAGCCAGTAATAGATCTCCCTGGGATTGTTCTGTCCCAGTTTTTGGGTTTTTAAACAAAAAAAATAATCAGGTTTTTACAACAAAAAACGCCCTGGATGTTTCAGTTGTCTGGGTTTTTGTGTGCATATTGCACTGAAAAAAGAAAAGATGATTTAATTTTAGTTGAGGAGTCAACATTGGATTTTTCCTTTTTTGAGTGTAATTTTCTATCTTAATGATCTTTATTGTGGACTCCCCATCCCTGGCAGTGTCCCAGGCCAGGCTGGATGGGGCTTGGAACACCCTGGGATAGTGGGAGGTCTTCCTGCACTGGATGGGCTTTAAGGTCCCTCCCAGCTCAAACCATTCCAGGATTCTTTGATTTATTTAATTTCTATGTAAGTATTTCCATTTATGCCTTTAAACTCAGAAAAAAAAAAAAAAAAAAAAAGAGAAAAAAAGTCATGATTAATTTCACTTATTTTGGGTGTCTGTGTTAGAATGACATAAATGATCTCCTGAAGTGCTTGGTTATCTCCCCTGTAAAGAGAGAAAATCTAAATAACCTACTGATAAAGAGATTTTACACTGTAAATATCAAGTTGTGAAATGGAATCTGTTTTTAGTGACAGGTCAGTGAAAAATGGGAGATTAAATGTTAATAATGCAGAGCATTACACATGACAAAAACAGTCTCAACTGTACTCACCTAGTGATGGGCTTTAAATAGGCTGTTATAAAAAAAAAAAAAAAAAAGGAGAGAAATTCTGGCATTACCAGTAGAAATTTAATTATCTGAACACATAAGTTCAATTTTCTGTGATAGACAAATCATGCTGAGGATAGAGAACAGAATGAAAACACATTAATGGCTTCATAGAAACGTGTGATCTTCCTTATTTTATATTGCATGTAGTCCTGTCTCCCCAGGCCAGTAAAGTCATATTAGTACTGGAACAGAGAGGAAGACAAAAACAAAGTTTCCCTTTCATTTGCACAGATAAAAAAACCCCTTTTTTCATCACTAATAAAGAGGAATAACTTGGAAGTGTTAAAAATTCAGGCACCCATAACAGGGTTGAATACATTATTCCTCAGAGTCCAAAAACTTGGGTGCTCTCAGGGAAGCACTCAGGCTTTGATGTTAAAACTAGCACAATCCTAAATTTTTTCCACAGCATAAATAACTTCCAGTTCTGGGAGATGAATAGGTCAAAAGCATCAAGTAAATTTAGAGCAATTAATGGAAGGTGCAAGCTCCAGCTTCCCTAAATCCCCTACCCTTGGTGTTATCTCCACGTCCCCATTTTTGTGTTCTGCCTTGATCTTTGCTGCTGCTTTTTTTTTGGTCCAGCTCCATGATTTTCACATTGTTCCAGATTTTCCCTGGCAAATGGAAATTCCAGCCTTCAGCCAGGTCTGCTGGGCAGTTGTCCTCACCCCTCCCTGGCAATCTGAAGGGTTTTTATTTCAGGGGGACACATGCCAGGAAACGCAGGAGCCTGCGCTGCTTTGGAGATTTGGGCTAATGAGTTTTTCATGCTCTGAGCACTAATGATCCTCACTGCCTGAGCTGATAACAAATGGCCAGAGAGGAGTGAGAATTCCTCAGGAAGTTGCTGAGAACGCCTTGTTGCTTCTGGTACAGGAAGGAATGCTGGGTCCTAACAATTGTAACCTGTTTGGGGTCTTTTTTTAAATTTTTTTTTGTTTGTTTTTTAAAAACAACCAGCAAAAGTTTTTTTTAAAAAAGTCATATTATAGCAGCTCAGGGAACTAATCTTTCTGAGTGTGCAAATGTGTGCTGGGATCTTCACGCTGATGAGAGCTACAGGATGTTTTCCATGTGTGGGTTAGAGGATGAGCTCAAAAGTGGGGCTGCAAGCTCCCATTGAGCTTCACCACTGAGTGCAGGAAAGCTGTGAATATTCAGAGTGATTTTAATGAGTGATCCTGAGTCTGGCTGAATTTCCAGCCTGCACTGGGACTGCAGCACAGCTTTTCCTGCTGGGTGCTGCCCCAGCCCCTGGCCCCCTCCTCCCTGTGCTTACCCAAAGCCATTCCTGGAGTGGCACGTGGCTCCTTTGGATGCACTCAGCTTTCTTGAAATTCCAGCTCCTCACCAACCCTGTTACCACATTTTTCCTAATTGCTGCAGTGATTTACTGTACAAAAGCATCATTACTAGAACTATGAGAGCAAATGACACGTGGAACGAGAAAATCCCATGGGTGCAATCCCTTTGTGGAAAAACAGTGTCCAGCCATTTCCAGGCTACCTGGGGACAATGCCCAGAGCCTGATCTGAAGCACAGGCTCACTGTGCTGCTCACAAATCAAAATGCCACCGTTTGCATCTCTTTTGTCAGCTTGGGGACACTTTTATCAGTTACTGGTAGCAGGTCATGTGTCCCTCCAGTCAGGATTGGTCACTGGGTGTCTTTTCCATGTTTGCTCTGAAGGGTTTCTCTGAGAATAAGTAGAACAATGGCTTGAGCTGGGGGAAAAATAAACAAAGGAGACTGATTTTGCAAGTCAAGAGGAGGCTGTGTACTTCATTAAGGTTGGCTGCTCATAAACCTTGGAAAATGCACATCAACATCTCCTTCCTTGTTGTGGTCCTAAATCTCTATTAACTACACTTCTGTAGTCCTTACTGCTGCAGAAAAGGGTGTTCAGACCTGCTTCAGAGTCATCTGTGCTGTTCCCATTTTGGTGTTGGGGAATTTTGGTTGTTTGGAGTTGGTTGTTTTGTGTGTTTCTTTAATTTAATGATTTCAAAAGCCAGTGTGTGTTTCAAAAGCCAGTTGTTGTTCAATTGAATAAATCACATTATGACTCCTTATCAGTGTAGGATTTCTCACACCCAGTAACTCTGTCCTTGATTGTCACCAACTCACCTCATTCTCTGAAATCTATTAATGAACAGTTTTTCCCTTGAGGGAATCAAATGATTAAAATTAAGTTGTTCTGTGCACTTACTCTTCATTTCTGTGGTACTGTTTTACCTAACTGGAGAAGTTAAATCTCCTTAAGCTGCCATTCTAATCCATCTTTGAAATAAAAACATGCAGAAGCACCAAATTATGTTAAATGCTGCCCATTATTATGCCCTTTACCACAGTCAAATATATCTGTAAATCATCTTGGGTTTACTTCTGTAATAATTTGTCTGGTTGCAAACAAATCCTACAAGAACTTTCCTCTTCTGGTCCATTGGCAAACTATTTTTTGCTTTTTTTTGGTAATTTTAACAGTTCTGTCTGCCTTTACTCATCAAGAGAAGTTTTCATTGAGATGTGTAGCAGGAAATGATCATTACTGCAATAATCTGTAGCAAACCATTTGTTTTCTGTATCCTTTCCTATATCCTCTCTAGATCATTTACTGTAAAATAACCCCAATTCTGACACGTTGCTGCACCTTAAATCCCTTGCAGGACTTTGAAAAGGAAAGTGATGCTGTGCTGGCTCATGAGTTGTGGGTGGAACAAAGGGTCCCCCACCCTTCATCCACTTTCCTTTGCTGACACCTTTTCCTGTCCCAGAGCCAATCTCTAATTTGGAGCTCCCCTGAAATTCACCCTCTCTCCTGATGCTTTTTTTGGTTTCTCCCTGTGAAATCCGTTTGGCTGGGCCAGGGGTGAAATGCCAATTCCAACTTTGCATGATGGATGCAGTCACTTGGGGCACTCTGAGCTCTTGAAGGAGGTAGATTTTTCTGTCAGCCTTTTTCTGTGAGATTTTTCTGGGAAAACCTTTTCAGAGGTGGTTTCCCCTCCATTTGAGAGTGCCTGGGAGAGCAGCAGCAGGGGGAGGTTGTGTCTGGGAGCAGTTTTCACTCACTGATATTACACTATTGTGTAATATAAATAGATGTCAGTCGTGTCTTTTACAGCTTTTGGTGTTTGAAAAGGACAGGGGAGCTGCTGGTTTTCAGGGGAAACAGCTGTCAGTTGTTACAGTGCTAAAAAACAAGGAGCTGGACACAAATGAAAAGAAAAAAAAATATTTATTTGAGAATCTCAGAGCTGCCCAAGAGCCATTTGTGATTTTGCAGCATGAGGGAAGCAGGTTAGGTTTACCAGGAACAGGGGGAGGAGGAAATAGGAGAGATTTTGTGGGTCCAGAACTTGGTAGGGAAGAATTGAGCCCTTTTTGGTTGGGGTGAGTGAACTTCTGTGCCTCCTGCTCGATGCAATTCCAGTTTTCAGGATCTTCCCTGCATTTGAGGTTCTGTTGTGGGAATTGGACAGAAGCCCATGTAGCCAAAGTGTTCCCTGGGCAAGAGCTGCTTGCACCATTAATCAATTAATAAATGCAGAATAATGAAGCACAGCTTACAGCTGCTAAGAGGTAATAAAGAAGGAAGTTTGCTTGCAAGAATTTAAGTTTTTTCCCTCAAAAAAAGACAAGAATACAGGGATAATCAGTGACAGCCTTAGCAATATTTGTGGGAGGATGTGTGACCAAGATTTGAAGCTTTGTGCTTACAAAAGAGGATGGGCAGTGGAATATACTGATGTGTGAAATGTCACCTTCTAATGCTGGAGAGAGAGGGGACCCAGGGACAAAAGGGGATTTGGAAGGCAAGATACAGTGAAGGGGAGAGTAGGGACTCACTCAAGAGAAATGTGTAGGATTTGCCAAATAAAATGTGAATATAAGGAAGCTATTTAACATTGTAGATAAGGAATGTGAGCCAGGTGGAAATGTGACCACAAAGGCAAAGAAGAGGAAAGGCTGAATTAGGTTTGAGGGTGTTTACTTAACATTTGGAGGACAAGGGACAAAGGTTAGTGGTAAAGTGACAAAAATGAGACTCAACTCAGAACAAAAGGGAAGAATCAGTAAGACAAAGAGGTTGTTATGCTGGATCTGTTTGTTATCTTGACAGGTAAGGGATTGGGGAACTGGAGAACAATGCCAGAAATAATAAATGGGGGACACTGAGGAGTTTGCCCAGATGATTGAGACATGTGCCTCTTGTCCCCCTGGTAAGGAAATTCAGGAATTTCAGCTGTGTCACCAGCTGGGCTCACAGGACAGGAGTGTTGGACTGGAGACTGAGTGACAGCAGGAAGGTCACCTGTGGGAATGAACCCCCATTGCTCCCCTGACACATCCAGCTCCTTGAGGAACAGATCCGGGTAAATCCTAAAGCTGAGGAGCTGAAGAAAGGGAAGAGTATCAGCTCGTTCTCTGGGACTTCTCTGACTATTTAAAACAGTGCAGAGGAATGAAAAAAGTGTGGTGAGCAACGACCTTCCCTGTTATCAGTGGTCTGAGTGTTGGAAAATGAAGAAAAACTGTGGTTCAGATGAGGTCAGACCTGGGGAAATGAAACAAGTGATTTCCTTATCATATTAATACAGAGATATGAGGAAAAGATGTGAGGTTTCTGTGTAGAGGGGAGGTGGCTGATAGCAGGAATGATGTGAAGAGTGCTCCAAGTCTAAATTAATATCTGCCTTTCAGTAAGGAGAGCAACCCAGTGCAAAGTCAGCATGGCTAGCTGGAATTCATGCATAATAACTGGATCAAACCTGTGGGGGGTGGAATTGAACCTGAAAAACTGATGATGGCTGCACAACAGGAAGGAAAAAATAAACCAGGTGTCTTTGTACCTATACCTCATTCCTAAATTTAATCAGCATTTTCAAGCTTTCTTTTGCTTTGCCAGACTTTATGGATGGACCTGATCCTAAAAGCTTACCTTATTTAAATACAGAGTAACTTGACTTGCAGTTATAGGAGCAGCTGTTAGTTAAAGTAAAAAAAAAAAATTAAAAATTAGTTAATGGAGACCTAATAAGAGATTTTGATTTGCTAGGTCAAATGAAAAATCGTTTATTACTGTGAAAATAACACATCTTTCAAGAATTCTAAAGGTGATAAGGAAAGAGGCTCAGGCAGGTGTTGTTAGCATGGGGAAGGTAACTGATGGAGTTTGTCAATGATCAGTCTGGGATCAAAAATGTTCTATTCCCTACAATAATAAGGAAAAAGGGAGTGGTGTGCTGATGAAGTGACCTGATGACTGAAAAGCTGAAAAGCCCTGTCAATACAGAGAACAAATCGTGCTGTAAAAAAAGAGTTGGCTCAGCCTCACCATGAGGGGCAATAAAAAAGGAATTTATTTTCACTACAGAAACTGCAAGGTCTCGTAAACAGAGCCTGCTCACTACTGTACTGGGGGTTCATCAGCTGTACATGGCAGGAGGAGCAGCAGCAGAGCACACAGGCACTCTGAGCCAGCATTAAAAAATAGCCTTGGACCTGCTCTGAGGGTGTAGCAGCATAAATAGTTTTAGGAGGTGAAGAAATGTTAATGGCTTGTGCAAGGCACTGATGTGTCCTTAGAGGAACACCGTGTCAGGCTGGGTTCACACACTGAAGCTGGGGAAGGGTAGGGAAAGCACAGGCCAGGGGAAGAAGGAATCTGTTTTATCAAGGAAGATTTCTATAAGAACAAGCATGTTTTTATGTTTTCTAGCCTTAAAAAAAGTGAATTTTGAGGCGGGGCATAACTGTTTTCTAAAAAACTGGGGTGGTGGTGGTTGTAAATGAACAAGAAAGGCAGAGGAAGTTATTTAATTTAAAGATCAGTGTTAGTACAGAGTGGCTCAGTAAACAGCCTGTTGAGTCAGTAAACCTCATCAAAGCATGACCAGATTCCTGGTTCCTGAACTACTACTGAGAAAAGTGTGGAAAGACAAGAAAACAACTAAAAAATGTGGATTTCTGTGAAGGAGAGTAACTGGGATGGCTGGGTTTTACCTGCCACGTGCAGAGAGCATCACCTTCTTTTCTCCCTCTCCACAATTCTGCCTGTTCTGGGTTGATGCTTAATTGTACTCCCATTTGTCTCTTTAGCTCAGAAATAAGTTTAGCACCTTGAAAACTGGATCTGAGAGTGGAAGAGAAGCCATGGAATGTCTGAGGGGGTTGTTTCTAAAACATAAAGATCAGAGTTTTCATCTTTCCTTCACACACAGCCCGTGTTGTCTGCAGAGCTCCCCTTTGCTTTTTGTCAGGTTTTGGCTGGCTGATGCAGAGAATTTCTCCAAACTGTGAGTTTTTCCCTTTTTCCTCAAGTTCAGTTTCAAGAAAAAGGAGAAGAAACCGTCAGATCCAGTTTTAAAGGTGCAAAAGTTATTTCTGAGCTAAGCAGATGAATGAGGACACAATTAGCCCTTGATGAAACCTGTCCTCCACGAATTTCACTAAACCCTTTAACCCTTTTGGCCTCCACCTCCCCTGTGGCATGAGCTGCCCACTGCAGAAATGTCTTTTGTGAAAGAGTTTTTCCTTTTTTTTTCCCTGTGAGTTGCACAGTAAGTCTAAGGAGTGTTGTGGAATTCATGCTATGAAGAGTAGTGAGGAAATGTTCCTTCATCCTCTCCTTAAAATCCAAACCTCTCTTGGGGTCCATCAGTTGTGTCCTGCTGCAGTGAAATGATCCTGGTCCCTGTAACCTCTTCCCACTTTTTAACTGTGGTTCCTTCTGACCACCAGAAATTCCTCTGATCCTACAAGATCTAAATGCTCAGATTCTAAAAGCTGTACTAAATTAACTTAAAGAAAGGGAACTTTTTAATTGGTTTGTCCATCTGAGGAGTCTTCTTCGAAGAATGGCTACAGGGTGGGTTTATTTCTGTATCAACCTTATTTCTTGGCTTCTCATCTTTTAATCTGAAAAATGAAACATAGAGGCAGTTCGTTTGCAGTGCCAGAATATTTGTGATTTATCCCTCCAGTCCTTGCTTAGCAATTTAGAAAATTCAGCAATTGATGGCCATGGCCAGGTTGTGGCAGGCCCCCTTTTACTGTGTGCTCAGATGGGAGAAAAGGAATTTTTCCTGAAGTTTCTCCCTCTACTCTGCAAATCACCTAAGCAAGGTCACCTAAATTGCCCTCAGGATGTACCAGTTTGTCTCCATGGATACAAATTTAAAGAATTTCAGAGTGATTGCCTGCTTATGTGTTCATCTGTAGATAAAATAAAAATATAAGAACTAAATATATAGGTATAAAAATCGGTGATATGAATCCTGCCCTGAAGTGATTGATCAGCTTTTTTCATCTTTCCAATCTTGTTTTTTCCCTTTCCTTTCCTTTAGCAAATCAAAGCATTTCAGAAATTAAGTCTTTTGATTTCAGGGAAATAAAGCATATTGATTTAGAGACAGCAGAGGTGTGGAAAAACAAGTGTGGTTCTACCACAAAATGTAGCAGTAACAAACAAATTGTCAGATTTTGGCCAAATTTCAGGAGGTTGCTTTCACAATTCAGATTATACAGCTGTTTGCTGCAGGGTCATTGTGGTGAGACAGATACAGATTTAATATCTCTGCTTGTCCTGCTGCACTCAGGAGGACATTGCATTCAGTCAGAAAGATAATTTCTTTAAAAAAATTAAATAGTGGGTTGAATATGCCAATAGATTAATCATTTTCCCCATCAGATCTGTGCCTGTGAAATATAAATTCTTCCCATAGTTTATCAGCACCCTGGAGCAGCAGAGCTGATGAATTCACCTGCATGAGAACCTCAGGGCATTTTAAGAACTTCCTGAAATTAGCAGGTATGTGGCAAAAGTGATGAATAAAGAATGAAGCCACTTCCTTTCTTTCCCTGGTCTGAATCCCAAACAATATTTCAATTTATTTTTTTTTTTAGGGAGGCTCTTCCCTTCTTCTTTGAACATTCATTTGAAACCTTTGCCATGTGCCAGTATTAGAAAAAAAAAAAAAAAAAAAAGAAATATTTTGGAACATTTACACAACAAGGCAGTCACCCATCCTGTCATTTTCCACAGCCCCATTGTCATTATTTGCAATCCTTATGCTTGAAGATGAGTTTTTTTCTCCCTGCCAGCCCCAAATCTATTTTGGGAGTAGCCTTGTAATTGTGTGTTTGTTAATGTGACTGTCTGTTGCCATGAACAAAGTGAGGTCACCAGTTTTCTGTGGCAGCTCTGCCTCAGAGTTCAGGACTAGAAACCAGCCAGCCCTTACCCAAAGGCAATATTTTTAATTTTCTATTATTTTATTTTGTTCTGATATCAAGCCCAACATTACCTATGGCACAAACTGACTCACATTGTGATATTCTGGAATTATTGCTGCTATTCCAGTTGTATGGGACTTTTGCATTCAAAATTTAATTATTCTCCATTGAAGAGAATTTAATTTAAATATTATAGAATATATAATAATATATATAATAATTATTTATATATTACTATATAATATATACTACTATATACTATATATTAATAATATTAATATATAATAATTAAATTCATATATGCATATACATGTACATATATATATATATATACATACATACATATATGTATATATATATATATAAAAATAGAATTTAATTATTCTCCATTGAAGGCTTGTCAAGAATTTTCCTGGAAGTAAATTGAGAGTAAATGTAGGTGAAGCATTTGAAAAATATTTATTTCGCTTAGTTTTGGCTAAGGAAAAGTTCATCTGATTGCAGGTCACGTTATATTGGAGATTCCAGTGGTCAAAATATTGATCTTTTTGATTTTTGTTTATGCATTTTTCAAACTATTGAGTCCATGCAGATAACTGAAGTTTATTTTATCAATATACCATCAGTGCTAAGGTTTATAATGACATTAGAGTTTCTTCTATCAAATTTTGTCCATCTGTCTGCAACCCTTAGATTTTTTTTTTTGTTTTTTGGGGTTTTTTTTGGGTTTTTTTTGGTTATTTTTATCTCCCAGAATGAGTTGATTTCTAGGCAGATTTCTAATAACTGTCTGGAAGTCAGCAAATTGTGTCAGTATGGCTGTGACAGCTCAGAGCACTCAGAGGTTTGGCTCAGAACATCTGTCCTCTTTCAGTACTTAATACCCTTTATAAACACATTATTTATAACTTGAAACAAACAGTTACAACCAGGCTGAAGATAAACTCAGATTCACCAACAGGAGAATGGAGAGAAAATGAATTTATAGTAGATAAAGATATTTTTTGGAAGGGCTTTCAGTATCCCTGCCTTAAACCCAGCAGCATTAAAACCCATGAAAATACAGATATAATTCACACCAGCTATATTTTGGTGATTTCTGTCATGAGGAGATTTCTCCAGTTGCTATAAATTAAGTTTTTACTCTGCAGCCATCTTACACATCTTTTGGTTTCACCACATAACGATGTTCGTTTTGTGTGATAATAATGGGAGAAATAAAATAATTTGCTTACATGAGGACTAAAAGAACAGTTAAGCCTCAGGATAAAGGCTCACAATTTCACAATTACTCTTTCTGGAGGAGAAAAAAAGGCTTTAATAATATATTTTTAAAAGAACAGTACAAAGTGACTAAACCATGTGGAGCTGAGTTTTGCCACGTTAAGTTCTGTGAACATTTTAAAACGCATCCACATTCTGTAAATATTTTAGAACCCAAACTCTGTCTTCCCTGGTTTCATGCAGGCATAAAGCACATCACACACCTTACAACTAAAACTCAAAATCGAGCTGGGAGATCTCACAAGTGACCTGAAATTTAGCAAAGTCTCCTTTTCAACTTTTTGATTTGTATCAGCACAGGGAATGATTTCTGCTGACAACTGCACATGAAGCACATGCTTGATTTAAGATCTTTATCCAGGAGATTTTAAAAATCAGTATCTTGCTTTCTGCCTGAGTAATCTTTTTTTAAACAGATTTTATAATAGCAGGAGAGGCAAACCCCACTGTTCTGCTCTAGCAGCCAACATTCTCCTACCCCACTCTCCAGCTGGGACTGTGAACTGTCACAACACTGGAAAATAGTGATAATACAGCACAAGAGAGGAATACTTACCATTAACATTGTTGCTTTTTGGTGTCTGTTTACTGATCTGTGATTGTTGTAGCCGCACATGGAGTGTTGGGCTGTGAATTAAAAAGGGATTCATGGAGCCAAGCCTTAAATTGTTGTCTGATGATCACTGGGGTACTTAACAGACTCCCAGCTTCAAGTTTGGGTTGTTTTTTTTTTTCTGTTCTGAAGTGATTAAAAAAATTATAAATGGAAAATTCCATGCTGAGGCAGTCTTATTAGTGATAATGATTTATAGATCATGTCTGCATTGACATCGGGTAGCAGAATGAAGAAACACTTCAGATTTGCCTGTCACCAATGAATGGCTTCTGGCAGAAACCTGTGGCTGTCACCTTTTCTTTAGCTGGTTCTCCTTCTCAGGGTCAGGATTAAAAGCATGAGAGGCAGAATTCTTGTTGGGACTTGGGTGTTTATTGGTTCTTATCTCATTTACAGCCTCACTGACTGTGAGTGCTCACACATGCTAAATTAACAAGGCAAAAATGGAGTCCAGAGAGAAACTTCAAGGTCCTTTTAAGTCTAAACTACCCAATTATGAGATGCCAACAAACCAGTTTTTTTCTTATAACCTAAGAACCAGTCATCCATGTCCTGCACTGTGGAATTTTCCAACTAATCACACAAAATCACCCAAACTTGTGAAGAAGAAGGAGAAGGAGAAGGAGAAGGAGAAGAAAGGAGAAGGAGAAGGAGAAGGAGAAGGAGAAGGAGAAGGAGAAGGAGAAGGAGAAGGAGAAGGAGAAGGAGAAGGAGAAGGAGAAGGAGGAGGAAGGAGGAGGAGGAGAAGGAGAAGGAGAAGGAGGAGGAGAAGGAGGAGAAGGAGGAGGAGAAAGAGGAGGAGGGAGGAGGAGAAGGAGGAGGAGGAGGGGGAGGGGAAGGAGAAGGAGAAGGAGAAGGAGAAGGAGAAGGAGAAGGAGAAGGAGAAGGAGAAGGAAGAGGAGGAGGGGAAGGAGAAGGAGGAGAAGGAGAAGAAGAAGGAGAAGGAAGAGAAGGAGAAGGACAAGGAGGACAAGGACGAGAAGAATGAGGATGAGGAGGAGGAGGAGAAGGAGAAGAAGAAGAAGAAGAAGAAGGTGAAAAACAAGGAGAAGAAGAAGAAGATGACTACACCCTAAACCCTTCATTTGTAACATTTTTTCCCAGTCACGTTAAATTCTAAATTTCCCACACACTTCTATTCAGCTTCACACTCACACTCTCAGCACTATCACTCAGTTTTGGAAGCCTTTCCTAGGGCCTCAAATCAAATGCGGTGTGTAGTCTGGTTTTCTAGGCCTGAGGTTTCTGAGTTTCTGAACTCAGTTTCTTCGTGGTGTTTAGGTTTCAGAAGACCTTGTTCCCACAGACTTGACATAAACATCCCAAGTGTTATTGTAACGAGAGTGATGTTTTACATTCTTTTCTGTGGGATGGACTTGTCTCTATCCATCGCTTTGGGCCAATGGTTAGAAGAGTTCTGGCACTCTTCTAACCAATGAGAGTGGCCTGTTCTAGACGGTATATAAGGAGGACAGTTGTTTTAATAGAGTCAGATACAGTTTTTTATAACGAAGTCTCATGGCGTTTGTTCATCGCCCACAGCGACAGCGGTGTATCTTTGTGGCTTGCTCTCTGCCAGCACAGAAAGCCTGAAATCTCCGTGCCCAGCCTTCTGACAGTAACCAGTCACAGAATCCTGACAATCTGGTGTTCTCCCAGTGCCCAAAGTGCCCTTGAGCCCACTCCAGGCAGCAGACCAGAGCCCGGGCCGCCTTTGACAAGTGGGATGGAGCCTGGAGGTGTCAGTGCCGTGGTTCCCTGGCCAGCAGCGCTGATTGCAGGCACAGATGTTGTCCTGCTCCTGGAGGAGCTGAGATCCTCCTCCAGCCCCGCGGCGTGTTTGTGCCTGCAGATGGGATCAGAGCTTCCTGCCATTGTGTGCGCCGCATGTCCCCTCGGCCCCGACTGACGCACGTTGGACGCTCTGCCCGCGGCTGCCGGGGCTGAAACTGAGAAATGGCCCAAATCCAGAGATACTTATCGTGCCCTGCCTGCCCTGCAGTGGGGCACGAGGGAGCTTGCCCTGCCACGGGCACGCTGGGCTCGCCCTTGCCCTTGGTTGTGCCACGCGGGCAGCAGACGGCAATGGCGCGTGGTCACGTCGGACACCGACCGGGGAACTGGCTGTCAAAGAAGGGGGCTTGAAAGGGGTGAAATGGGTTTAGAAAAAGGGATAAAATGGGTTTTGTAAAAGGGAGAAAATGGGTTTTTCAAAATGGGAATCGTGGTTCCGTGACTGTGGTTTTTTCTGAATTATTTTCAATATTTTAGGGCTGTAAACCTTGAAATTATGCATTACGTTCTAAGGAATCCTATGAGAAAATAATTATCCAAAGTTTGGGCATTGTGACTCCATGACCATGACATTTTCTTAATTATTTTAAGTACTTTTACAGCTCTAAACCTTGCAATTTTATGTTAATTTTGATTTTGGCATCCAAAGAAACACTGTGAGAAAATCATCGTAAATTCGGGAATCGTGACTCCATGACCATGACTTTTTTCTTAATTATTTAAATATTTTTTGGGCTGTAAACCTTGAAATTATATGTTAACATTCAAAGAAATCCTGTGAGAAAGAATATCTAAAATTTGGGAATTGTGATTCACGACTGTGTTTTTTCTGAATTATTTTCAATATTTTTAGCGCTTTAAACCTTGAAATTATGTGTTACATCTAAGAAATCCTATGAGAAAATAAGTATCTAAAGTTTGGGAATTGTGGTTCCATGACTATGATTTTTTCTGAATTATTTCAATATTTCTAGGGCTGTAAACCTTGAAATTATGTGTTACATTCTAAGGAATCCTATGAGAAAATAACTATCTAAAGTTGGGAATTGTGATTCCACAACTGTGATTTTTTCTGAATTATTTTCAATATTTTTAGCGCTGTAAACCTTGAAATTATATATTGCATTCTAAGAAATCCTATGAGAAATATGAGAAAATAATTATCTAAAATTCAAGAATTGTGATTCCACGACTGTGACTTTTTCTGAATTATTTTAAATACTTCTAGGGCTGTAAACCTTGATGTTATGTGTTACATTGGAGGAAATCTTATGAGAAAATAATTATCTAAAATTTGGGAATTGTGATTCCATGATTAGGACTTCTTCTGAATGATTTTAAATACTTTTAGGGCTCTAAACCTCATTCTGGTTTTGACATTTAAAGAAAATCTGTGAAAAAATAGTTATCTGAAGTTTGGGATGAAGGCAGAAACATCCTGGCTTTTTACTTAATATATAAATTTTTAATGGAGCGTGTGTAGCAATGTTAAGTAAAAATTTCCAGCTAGCTTTACCCTCACCACATAAATTCAACTCCTACTTTGTCAGAAACAAAATATTTTCATTTTTAAGGAAAATTAATTGTATCAATTGTCAAGAAAAATGGATATTTATATGTATAGATTTATCAAGTCAGATGAGAATGAGGAGCCTGGATGTGTGTAGAATAATTAAGTTTTAATTAGTCATTATTCAGGCATTCTCTCTGCCTCAGTATTGATATCAAAATCAGGATGGAGTCAAAACAATTGAGATCAGAGTATTTTATACTGAAGGAAATTAGCTTTTTTATGACCCACAGAATTAATCAATGCATTTTATTGCCACAGCTCTCCCAGAACATAGTACACTGCTTTTCCTCAAACCTAGATTAAACATTTATTCATGTGTAAAATAATTTTTACAATTCCATTGTATCTGCAGGATTAAAAAAGTTACAACCTTAATGGTCTAGGCCATCAACCAGTCACTAATTGAGTAATTCCAGGAGTGTGAATTAGTCTGGGGACACATTACTCCAGAATTATGGGCAATGCAGTTTCACAGACTTTTCTCTTTGGTGTCACAACATATAATTAGCACCAGTATAAATGTGTACCTAGAGGGGTTTTTTTGTTCTTTATATCCTTGTTTTTTCATGGACAATGTAGTGTATAGATTGTATGGATATATTACAGGTATTTATGATAGAATAGCAAATAGCAGATCTTATCTGAGTGCTGGGATATATTGCCCAGATCCTTTGTGGAGTTCTGTCACCTTAGAGAGATTCAGAAACCATCCACATGTGGACCTGGGAAATTGCTTTAGGACCAGAGGTGGGGTGGACAAAGGGACCTCCAGAGGCCCCTTCCAACCTCACCCATTCTGTGATTCTGTCACACAAATAACTCTAATTTCTACAATTGTGCAGTAATTCTAAATTTCTAAAATTCTAACCAGTGGTGACAACACACAAATAGTGCAGTAATTCTGATTTCTGAAATTCTAACCAGTGGCAAAACACACAAACAGTGCAGTAATTCTAATTTCTGAAATTCTAACCAGTGGTGACAACACACAAATAGTGCAGTAATTCTAATTTCTGAAATTCTAACCAGTGGCAAAACACACAAACAGTGCAGTAATTCTGATTTCTAAAATTCCAACCAGTGGTGACAATGACTTCTCCTCTACGGCTGTTTCCTTCAAGCCTAGCTTTGCCAAACTCCTGCTTCCCACAGGTTTAGTTGAGATATTAATTTTTTCTTTTTTTTTGCCATGTAAAAATCCCCTTGACAGGACTCTCTTTATGGTTGGCAAACGTTTATCACAAATTGAATTGGTGTTTTCCTTCTCAGGGTGCGCAATGACTTCGACGTGCTCACGAACCGCCTGATCGGCAGCCACGGCTACTGCACCCAGGTGGGTGGAAGGTGCACGTTGGGAATGTCCTGTGCCTCTGCTCTGAGAGACCTCTGGGAAGAGGTGTCACCTCTCATTTTGGAGTCACAGAGTCGTGGAAGCAAAGAATGGTTTGGGTTGGAAGGGAGCTTAAAGTCCAGCTTGTTCCAGCCCTTCCAACGTTCTGCTCTGCCAGCTTGCTCCGAGCCCCATCCGAGCTTGCTCTTGGACATCTCCAGGGATGGGGATCATCCTCTCAGGGCAGCCTGTGCCAGGGCCTCAGCACCCTCACAGGGAGGAATTTCTTCCCAAGATCAGCTGAACCTGCACTCTTCCAGCTGAAGGTCATTCCCCCTTGTCCCATCACTCCATGCCCTTGGGAAAACTCCCTCTCCAGCTCTTTTGCAGCCCCTTTAGAAATGGGAAAGCTGCTATAAAATCTCCATCAGTTTCCTTTTGTTTTTTCTCTTATCCCCATAAGGTCAAGCACCTTCATCCTTTATTCTTTTTCCTTGTGTTTTGGCACATTGTTTTTGCTTTCAGAGGTTCTGCTTTTCAGCCTGGTTTTCTGACCTGCACGTGTCCATGTCCTCACCCTCCTCCCATCTCCTTGGCTGATTTCAGTGCTGAGATATTGCTGTGTTCCCTCCCTGCCCTCTCAGAGAGGTGCCTGAGGTCCCATGTCTGATCCTACAGCTCCTCAATGATTCCAGGATTTTTCCCTTTTGGCTGCCAGAGACAAGCTTCATGTTCCCTTCTTGTTGCTAGAGGACTTTTGTACTGTGGCCACTCAATGGTTCCTTAAGAAGGTGGTAGAACATCAGTGATGGTGAATAAGAAGTGCTAAAAATACCAGTAAAAGCCTATAAACTCTGGGGAATCCTTCAGGAGAAACACAGAGCTGTAATTGTGTGCAGTATTTTTAAAACCAGTTCCAAACTGGCCATACCAGAGTTATTCATGTCTTTGGGCATGGCGATTTGCAGGATTTTTTTCTGGAAACTTTCTCTTTGTTATTTCCCCTCCTTGTTTCTAGCCAGCTGTTATTTATTACCAGTGAGCTGGTTCACTGCTGCAGCACAGCCTGCTGTTAGCTCTGCTTTCTTGCACACCAGCTGGCCTTGGTGGGATGTTAGCTGAGAAAAACTTCCCAAATCTCTGTTCTTGAACTTCAGGCACACTCCCATGTGCACATGCCACCCATCCTCTCCCATGTATTTAGCCTCTGACACACCCCTGCTTCAATTGGAGAGGAAATAATCAGCAATCAGCTCTAGGAAATATCATTATCTTCGTGGTCTGGGTCCGTGTGGGTAAATGTCTTACTGCAGGAGACTTCAGCCAGAAATAATCAGTGAGAAAGAATCACAATTTGACAAATCTTGTCCACCATACAAAACACATCACAAAGCACGTACAGAAATGTCATGTAGTACTCTACAGGCTTTGAGTTCATATCATTCATGCTGACTTTTCATTGTAGAGAAGGGACACCAAAACGTTTTCATAACAAACCTCCCCAAAACAGCACTTGTATGAGATGTTTGAGAGTTGGATGTGAGAGTAAATTATCAGCAGTTTGCCTCCAGAAGGGTGAGAATTGAAAACTCCTCTAATATTTGGATGTCAGCAAAGCTTTCAATACTGTCTCTCACAGCATCCTTTTGGACAAAAAGGCCAACCCACAGCTGGAAAAGTTTGGGGTTTTTTTCTCCAGAGGGTGGAGGGACACAGCCCTGAGGCTGCCAGAGCTCCAGGAATATTTGGACAGCACTCCCAGGGATGCCCAGGGTGGGATTGGTGGGGTGTCTGTGCAGGGCCAGGAGCTGGACTGGATAAACCTTGTGGGTCCCCTCCAGCACAGGATATTCTCTGATTTTATAATACCCTCATTTTAGGACACTTTGACCAAAATATCTGGAATCTTTTATAAGCAATTTTAATCCTAACCATAAACCTAAAGCCACTCCATAAATTGTGGGTCATGTACATGTGTAACTCTATCAATCCTGCATCAATCTTGTGCTGATCAACTACTGTTTGGTTTCTGTTTTGTGTTAATTTTTCTTTATTTCAAACATGTCCCAAACAGGAATTGGTGAACTTGCTTTTGACTGGCAAAGCTGTGTCCAATGTTTTCAACAATGTGATAGAGCTGGACTCTGGGAATGGCAACATCACCATTCTGAAAGGCATCTCGAGTCGCAGTGACATTGGTTTGCTGTCCCTCTTTGAGCACTATGATGTGTGTCAGGTATGCTTTCCATTCTCCTGGTTTCACTCAGAAGGAAACAATTACTTGTAAAATCAGCTTGGAGGTAAGTAAAGCAGCAAAGAAATGACTGGCTTGGTTCAGTTTAGCTGTTCTGTGCTGTAGTGGTGGTTCTATTACCAGTAAAAAAAATTCTTATAAGTATTCATACTATATTAAAATACTTAATACTCTGTTAAATACTATATTAAAATAGCTGTTAATGCAATGGGATTGTTCCCTTTAATTGCCTTTGAGAGTCACATTGGAATTGTAGTCATCATGAAAATGAAAAAATAGATGAAACCTTTCAAAGGAGTGACAGGGATTCGTTTATCACAGGAAAAACCTGTGTAAGGATTTCACTAGTTCCCCATAACAGGAGATGGAGGATGGCAGGATGGACATCTTTCCTGAAGACATGTTCTGTCCTAAACAGCCAGTCTTGTTTGATGCAAGAATATTATTTGAAATTCTCTTGCTTTTGTTAGATACTTGCAGCAGTCCCACCTGCATTTGCAGCAGCAGCACCTCTATAAAAGTTTGAAAGATATTACCAAAGGATTTGTTTGTACTGATCTGATCGAAATGTGTGACTGAAAACAAAGCTTGATTTTGACTCCTTCCCATATGGCTGAAGTCAGCTACATTCTCCTGCCACTGGCAAATTACAATTTTTGGTGTTTTTAATTAACACAATCATTTACATCATTCACAGGATTGCAAAAGGCTTACAAACTCAGTCAAGACAGCTTATCAGTGTACCCAAATCAGATTAATTCAGAACAGAGTGGGCTAAAAATAAATAAGCTTCTGTGTCTAGTTCATGCTTCTTTTTCTTTTCTTTTCTATAAACAACATGACATTTAAACCCTCAAAAATGGCTATGCACCACTCCAGCATTTTTTCCATTCTCCAGTGAGGAAAATGACCTGGGAGTAGCAAAATGGTAAATGAGGTCAGGGCAGGTAAGAGCTATTTCTTACCCACCTGCCCTCTAAAAATAAAATAAGTTACCCAGAGATTCAGACACCATTTTCCACTTATTCTGCAAATTATATGGTAGAGGGGATCTGTTTCTGCTGCTGGGCTCTTGCCTGGGAGCTGGACTCAGGAGCAGGGATCTGTTTTTCCAAGGCAGTGACTTAATCAGTTACAGAAACTCCAGTAGACGTAGTTTAATTTTTTTTTTTTTTTTTTTTAAGAGTCTACACTAGTTGGGCATCTGCTGCCAATTGTCCTGGCTTTTATTAAGAACATCTGGGTGTTCCCTGCAATGTCTGCTTGGGACTGGGACAAAAGTCAGATTCTGATGGATTTTGGCCCCAAACTGGGGAATCTCCACTGTGGCTTCAGCGTGAGGGGCCAGATCCTGCTTCCTGCTATAAAATTTAGGGCAGTTCAGGAAAAAGACCTGTCAGTGGCAGTTTGCAGAGGTGGAACTGAGAATAGAATTTGTCTTTCGAAGTGACTCTTTTCTTCCTCTCAGCATCCCATTGCAGCGTGGCTCTGAGGCTGGTGACTGAGCCCATGGAAAAGGACTGTCATTTTTGGTTGGGTTTATTTTTTTGTTTCCAGGAGTAAGAAAATCCTGAGCGTGCTGTATGGTGAATCATAGAGACTGGAGTCAGAAAACTCCCTTTAGGTCACATCCAGCCAATCTCTCAGGGATAACTCAGGATATTTTTGTGTCCTGTTATATAGCAGGGTTTCTTTTAAAAGTCTGTCTCCATGAAGTTCCTGCCTTCTTGTTCAGATGGCCATTTTTTCATTGATTTTAGTGCACATAACTGTGATCTTACAGTTTTTCTCATCCATCTCTATTCTAAAACATAAATAAATGCAAATAAAGATTTCCAGGTCCTTGTGAATTTGGAGATTTTAATATCTACTACGCAGCCTGTGTTTGGAAATACTATTAATAAATCACACTCTTCATTTACTTAGTTTCCTCTAATTATAATTTTACTCATCATCCAGCCTGCCCCCTAAACAATTCATCCCCATCCGTTGGGCATTTGCTGATGTAACAGTGCCTCCCTTTTTTATCAGCACATCCTGTCCAGAGCTTGTGTTTATTTCCCTGCTCTAGACTTGTTCCAACTTACCAACACATTCAGGGCAGGATATTCAAGATTCCAGGCTAGATGCAGTAAATCCACATGGAGGAAGACTTCTCTACCATTTTAATCTCATTTTTCTAACATGTGCAGCCTCTCTGTGTAATCCACAATTCCCTTGGCGTGGCTTCTGACTTGCAGATAATGTGGGGGCACGTGAATTAATCCTCAAACTCCAGCAGTGGCAGATCCAAAGAAAATGATCCATCCCTTTCCTGCCAGGGATTGCCTGGAGAATCCCTCTGTTCCATTCCTCTCCTCCAGTGGATGCTGTGTTATCTTTGCTGATGAGAAAAATGTGTGCCCCCAGTGATTTGTCTGGGATTGTTAATGTTCAATCATCACTCTCAGTCCTGACATATCACCAACCTCCGTGGAGTTTTTGCAGTGTAATTACTTGCTGCAAATTGTTTCAGAACGACAGATGGATCCATTCCATCTGTTTCATGTGCAAACGTTTAGTTTCACAGTGAGATTCTGGATTTTAATGGGGAAAAAAAAGCGAAAAGTTCAATTCTGCTGCTTTTTCAGTAGGCAGCTTACACATCTTTGGGGTTCTTCTCTTTGTGCTAAGCCCATATTTAGAGCAATTTCAGTTCCATGTGATCTTACACGTTTCATTTAGAGGCCCAAATTGAGATTTTAGGTTTTCTGGGATTTATTTAGAGCACATCAAGCAATGGAAACATTTCCACGTGAAATTGCTGGGGGTTTCCTCTGCCTGCTGAGCTGCAGGATGCAGCAGCTCAGTCTCAGGGAAGCTGGGTGGTTTCTCAGCAGGGACAGGACCTTGGAGAAGGGGATGAGGCACAGGAGGGGGCAGGTCCAGTTTCAGCACTCCTGGCTGAGAAAATCTGTCTGGGTCGGAGCCTTTGGCCTAAATGCCACATTAAAATTGCAGGTGAAGAGACTTAGAATGGTGAAATTCTTTTTTTCAAAAGTAGGGAGAGATGGAAACAGAGGCTCCTCCTCCTGTTTATGCCAGGTCATTGAATAACAGTGAAAAAGGGAAAAATAATTTTCATTCTCAGGTAATAAATTTAACAGATTATTATCATTATCATTCATAACTTGCTAATTCTTTAATAATTTTAATAACCAATTAACAAACATCACAGTGCTGATTAACATGAATTATGATAATATTAACAATTATACATAGCATTTACTTGCCATTTCCTATTAGCAGATCTGGGCTTTGCAAGAGTGGCAAATGTCATTTCCATTTTACAGAGAGGGGTAACAGGTGAATAAAAGTCAAAGTGCTTATCCCAGTAAGTCACCCAGTAAGCTCCTGGCTGAACTGGGATGAGTACAGCTCTGAATCTCTCATTCTATGGGCAGTGTGGTGCTGGCTGATGATCTCCACAATCCTTCTGAAATGTTTTTTGAAACCACTTTAGTGTGTGCTGTTCTACGTGAAAAAAATGGAAATATTCAGAGTTATTTGTTTCTTTTAAGCCTTCTCTCTTTGTTATCAGCAATTCTCTCCTGCTTTGAGCTGTCCTAACAGTTAAACCTGCTGTTGTCTGAGCTCCCAAATTCCCCCTCCTCTGAATCCTGACTGTCCCAGCCCCTGCCTGAGCTGCCAGCCCTTCAGGGGACCTGGTGCTTTTTAGTCTTTGCTCCTCTGAAAACAGAGAGGGCATTGACAAAGCAGCTACACTCATTTTCCCTATTTCTTTTCAAAAAAGACAGAGTAAAGCAAACAGAATTTATTCATTAAAATTCCACAGATGGGAAATATTATCTTTGGTCCTTTTGAAGAAACCACTCTGAGCTATGACAAGGCCTTCTTGAATGATGAAATTCAGCACACATGCTCTGTCTCCTGGCACCTCACCTGTGTTTTTGCCCTGTGGAATGGCCCTCCTATAACCTTCTTCCCAAGGAAATGTGTCCCCTGAACTATCTCTTTTCCCCATCAGATGGGCTGGATTCAAGCCAGGCCATTGGTGGGGTTGTGAAGGGGAAAGTTTAGAAAGAGGCTTTTAACCACCTCGTTTGGGAAACCAACCACAAAAACACAAAGTGCAAAATGGAAACTGATGGTTGGCTTCAATTTTCCATTTATTTGTCAGGAATAGGGGTAAATGTTGTGCTCTGTAGGTGCAGCAAAGGAAGCTGCTGTTTATGTAGGACTTTAGTGAGCATCACTGTGGGCAAAAACATGGAATGCATTCAAATTTGACTGGAACAAGGCTGACAAAGCATTGGCCTTTGAGAAAAGTCTGTTCTTCATTCCTTGTTTTTACATCTCCCTTTCTAGCCTGGAACTGAAATTGTCTTTAATGAAGTCCTATTGTCCTCTGAGTTATGGCCAGTTATTTTCCCAGAGGCCTGTCACTGTTGCTGGGGTATTGGAATTGCCTCCCTGTCAACATCCTTCCACTGAGATAGAATCACAGTTTTTATTTAAGACAATAAGGGTAAAAAAACCCCACATGTTTAGAAGAGCTCTGCGTGCTTTGCGAACACAGGTAAAGCAGAAAATGATATGTCAGATATTTTCCACATATCTCTCTAAGGTTATAAACACCTGCATTTGGATCTGGATTTCTCCCATCTCACTTTAGGTGCTTTCCAGGCTGAAAATGCTTCAGGGAAGCATTCCCTGCATCACTGATGGATGGGAAGGTTTAATTTTCTAACAATGCCCATCTCTTGCTTATTTGATTTTACAGCCAAAGCCCCAGGGCTAACCTGCGTTAGAGGGCCTAGGAATAAATGCAGCAGTGTTCTTTGGGCTGAATCCTGCCCTGTCCTTGTCATTGCAGTGAGGTAACTCCCTGAAGTGGGCTATAAATTTTGTGTTAGTGAGGAAATAGCAAAATGCTGAAATCCGAGTGATGGTCTGAATCTCCCTCAAAATTTCTTCATTTTTTGGGGCATTCCAGAAGAGTGGGACAGGGATAAAGAAAAGATCTTGAGGCTGCTTGGCACCCTGAGGTCTCTTTTCCTTTCACATCTGCTGCCTTTTACACCATGCCAGTGTAAAGGAACTTTTATCAGAAGGCAGTGCTTTCCAGGAGTCTCTTCTTTGCTTTGGGAGTCCCAGGATTTAACAGACATCTCTTTCTAGTCTTCTTCAGTCATGTCCTTTTTTTTTTTCCCCCTCACTTCATTATCAGAAAGATTGCCTTTTCCAAAAAAAAAAAAAGAAAAAAAAAAGGATCCAAAGCTGCAGAGAAATTACCTAAGGCTCCAGTGTAGCAGTAGTGTTTGCTATTATTTTACAAATCAATGACTAAAAACTCTTCAATTTCTGTCTCTCCTGGCATAGTGCATACTCTGAATGCCAGCTCTCATAAGCATTAATTTCATTTTTCTCAATCTGATTGAAATCAAGTGTTTGGCAATGGCAATAACTTTCCCCTCACAGTGCCCCTTCATTACCTGTAAATGCAGCAGTGATGTGGCTGAGCTGCTGGAGTGGGGGTCACTGGGGTCACTGCTGCCCCCAGGGCTGCTGGAAAGGTGTCTGATTTGACACCACTGGCACTTCACCCCTGTTCAGTATTCATTCAGAAAAGATCTGAATCGCAGCCCTGGGGAATAGAACACTGGCAGAACAAACAGTGGGCTGTAGCTCTGAAAGCTTTGTGTAATTATCCTTTTGTCTGTCAATCCTGCTGGATTCGGTACTACCAGAAATTCCTGTGTTTGACAGAGCCCAGCCCTTTGTGGAACCATCACACACTGTGATTACTTCTCAAATAAACATCTCTAGCAGCTGTATTCGGGGAAAGAAACATAAAGCAAGGAATGATTGATTATAACCAGAAAATGGTGAAGTCCTACAAGCAAGGAGGTGAAACTATGTTAAGCGATCAAACTCCCAGAGAAAAATGCCATCAGATTGGCCACATCCAGTTCCCCTGCTTGGGTTTGGTATCACATTCTCTTGGTTTTTCCTGTGGAATACACAGAGGAAAAACCAAGAGACACATCTTTTGCCACATGGCAAAGATGGCCTCGTTCAAGGGGCAGATCAGGGCTGGATGTGAGGTACCATCCCCTCACTCTGTTGGGATAATTCTCCAGCAATAAACACGTGTCTGAGGTTGAATTTCACCGTTGTGTGAATACACACAGATGCCAGATGAGCCCTTTGAAGGTGCTGGCTTTTGAAAAATTGATGCTTCCCAAAGATCAGAATGGTGTCCCTGAAATTTCTGAGCGTTCTTGAAGGCTTTGCAAGGGAGAGGATCATGGTTAGGGAAGGCTCCATAGGAATTGAAAACATGCAGCACGAAAGGACACCTCATTCATTCCCCCCTTACTTTCCTTTTGCCTGAAAATGATTAATGAGCCTGCTGGAAAACCAGTACTGGAATGGTGATAAAAACACAGCTCTTATCAAAAATACATCTTATGATATATAAATAATATATATATAATATATTTATATAATACAAATATATCTTATCGAGCTCTTATCAAAAATAGTATTTCATAAAAAAGGTACAGGTCACATATCCATGGTTTGCCTTTGGAGTTCAGCCCTACAGATGCAGGGAAGACCCTGGAAAGCAGGGGTCCCTGTCAGCCCTGTCCTCTCTCTGGCTCTTGGCTGGCACAGGCACTCTGCTGAGTTTGGGGGGTTTCCTGAGGAGTCAGAACACTGGGTCTTCTTCATGGCTCTTCTTCCCTGTCCTATTTCCAGGTTTTATTCCAGGTTTTATCCAGTCTTACCACCACCAACCAGGCTGGCCAGGCACCCGAGGAAGCACTCAGGCCTCACCAGCTGCTCCAGTTAAATGAGGGCATCATTCTGTGGATGGGGAAGGGTTAGGAGAGCCAGTCCTGTGAGAGCTGGGGGTGTTCAGCTGCAGAACAGGAGGCTCAGGGGTGCCCTGGTTGCTCTCTGCAGCTCCCTGGCAGGAGGGTGCAGTGAGGGGAGCATCAGCCTCTTCTCCCAGGCAGGGCAGCAGCAGGAATTTCTTCCCTGGAAGTGTGGTCAGATGTTGGAAGGGAGCTGGTGGAGTGCTCATTTCTGGGAGTATTGAAGAAACCACTGGATGTGGCTCTGCTCTGGTTGCCAAGGGGGTTTTCAGTCAGAGTGGGACTCGATGCTCCTGGAGGCCTTTTCCAGCCTCCATGGCTCAGTGATTCCACTGCACACGACAGCTGCTGCTGGAAGAAGCAGCCACAGGAACCCTCACAGCCAGGATTGTCCTTGCTTTGTCAGCACCATGGTCCCATGTTAGATTTTGTACAAAATGTGTTTTGCATCTCGGTGTCAAAGGCTGCAGCTGACCCTCAGCTGGTGTAACTGATGTGGCCAAAATGAAGATTTGTCCCTCTGAGAGGAGCATTTGCGTTTACAGAGCTCCAATATTTTTAGACTCTCGTCGTTGTCTCAAAGTTCGTGCCCTCGCTGCTTTCTGCAAAGATTGTAATTGGAAACTGCACATTTTTGGGGAATGTTGCTGCAGCCCTCAATCATCTGGACAGTTTGTCCTGGCTTTGAGGGGATGGTTCGTGTGAGTGAGAGCTGCAGTGGACGTGGCTTTGAAAGTTCTGTATCTCTCTAATCTTTGTCAAATGTTGTTTGATGGAGCTGGGAGGTTGCTTTTGCAGACAAACGTAGGAAGGACACATTTTTAGGAGGAGACTGGCTGTTCTTTTTGGCTTTGACTTATCTGCATATTAAAATATGCATGTTTGTGAGACTGAATCTTTTCATCTGCATCCCTCTAATTTGCCATCTTTTGTTGAAACTGCGTATTTTCTTTTTTGATAACTCCTGTTATGAGTATTATTGGAAGCTTGTAAAAAATGCTTTACTTCTAAGCCAAGAATTGACATAAAAAGCAAAACTGTTGTATAAAAGGCTGTTTTAAATAGATATTAGCAAAGTAATGAGTCAGGGAACAGTTACTTAATTAGCTGGAGACTTGTTATCTAACATCAGAAGAAATTCTCATTGTGGAAGGCAGATGAATTTGCAGTCGTAACACTTCAGACAAAAATTCTAAATGTCCATCAAGATGAAAACACAACCTCCTTATCACTTAGGGTGCTGTTAGAGGTTTGATTACAACAGAATTAATGAAAAAGGCTTCTGCCTTTGGCTTTTGCCATTTGCCCCTGTGCCCAGGGTGGAGAGCTGAGGGCTGCACTGTAGGAGCTGCATCCACAAATCTATATCTCGAAATCGTGTACAAGAATTTTTCTGTGAAAATTTCCTCAATTTCCACTAGGGCTTTTTCAGGGAAAAAAATCCAGAAATCAAAATGACTGGAAGCAAAATGATTTCACTGAAAGCAAAATGTTTAATTTCAGATTTCAGTTTCCCTAAGTAAGTAATTTCTCAAAGGTACCAAAACCCAGCTGCAGTGCTGCTGGTATCCCCTTCCTCCATCCCTTATAGATTAAATCCTTTGAGCATTCTAGCTTAAAACATCTGTTAATGAATGTGAAAGTTTTTATGCACTTTCTTAGAGAATATTCAGGTATTTTATAAATATTCTTTCAAAAGAAGGACAAAGGCTTAGAAAAGGCTTTTGTTAAAGTTTTATTTTCACATGAGCACATTTAATTTTTAAGAATAACGAAGCGAAACAAATGCTTCTATTATTGCTTTCTTCTACAGCTGAAATTACATGTTTGGACTGTGAACTAGAAGGTGACAAAGTGAAGGGAATATATTACTTTCTTTACTCAACAAAAGGTTTGGGGCTCAGTGGAGCTGCCCAGGCAGGGATTTTAGGGCACTTGGGATCCTGGGAGTCTCTTACCTGGTTTCCAGTCACTGTTGAATGGCAGCACAGCCTCCCATTGATCCCATGCTGTATTCCTGTGCTTTTACAGCTGTTACAGGACGTGCTTCCGCTTGGTTCAGCTCACTGGGACCTGATCTTTCAGCTGCAAGGGCACTACAGCTGGATTTCATTACCTGCCCTAACTCAAGGCCTAATATTTGCTTTGCTCCATGATTTACCAGAGCTCTCCTGGTCTGCTTTGTCAACAGTCTCTAATGAGCCTTCATTAGTGTTTGTAGACAAGAATAAATAAATTATCATAAAAATTTTATGCTTTCCGCAATGAATTCTCCCCCCAGCCCCAGTGATGGTATTTTGTATTTTTCTCTAGGTTGGTGGTTACCTGAAGACCCCCAAGTACCCAATTTGGCTGGTCTGCAGTGAAAGCCACTTCAGTGTGCTTTTTTGTCTGGAGAAGGATTTGCTGAGCGACTGGAAGACGGGGAGGAGGTTTGATCTCTACTACTACGATGGCTTGGCCAACCAGGATGAGGAGATCCGGTTGACAGTGGGTATGAGCAGCTCCCTGACTCTGCATTTCACCTCTGGGGGGGCAGAAAGGAGGATCCAGTAACACAAACAGTGATGGTTGCAGGCAGTCAGTGTTCACTTGTGTGCTGTTACCCAAATTCCATAATTAGTTTTGGCGAGTATTTACGTTTTGTGAGGAAGTTTTGGGGATAAGCTCTTGAAAGGGTTAACAGTGAGCAAGTTGGACACACTGGCAAATCTTCCACTGGTTCCCAAGGAACAGGTTCTGATCTCTGGCTTAGTCATACTCCCAGGACTATAAAATATATTTCACTACTCCTCCTTCACATCGTTTCTACAGGCAGAAATGCAGGTCTCCAGTTCCTCACCCTAACTGCCTGTAGGAAAATGAGCAGAGAGGGTGAGGAAACCTGAAATCCTTGCCTCCAAGGCAAGAAGATGCCAGTAATCTGCTAAAAAAGTTTAGTCTCTTACCTGCCTAGAAACACAAGCCTGCCAAAGATCCTCTAACTTGTTACACTCCTCCTTTCAGGAAAGCATGCCAAATTACACAGGTGCTTTTACAGTAAATACTTCTTCAACTGGAAGGCATTTGCATGAGTATTCTGATCCTTAGAAAGCACCTACTTCAATGCATTCTCCACCACTAAATCCCTGTTTGCTAATAATATCCTGCTCACCTTTTGTTTCCTTTCCTTTGGTACATTTCTACAATCTTGTCTGTGATTCTTTGATAACCAAATTCCTTCTCAATCTTAAGGAGCCACTCTAGTGTAGTCTGCTCTTTAGAAATAAGCTGTCTCTATTCCTTATTTGCACCTGCATCCAGGTTTTTGCACGGGATGGATGTTGTATGTTCTGCTTGAGTCCGTGGGGCAAAGTTGTTTCTGTGCTGGGAGTGCTGGGGTTTTCAGATACCAGATTTGGAAGTGAGTTCAATTCTCTTTCTGCCTGTTATTCATCCTCTGATTTTAAAGGAAATCCCTGCCATTCTGTTGTAGGGGGTCACATGATGTATTAGCTCCAGAAATGATCAATTTTCACAGGACTGTGGTTGCCAGCTGGTTCCCACATCCCAGATAAAAGTGACATGGATGATAAAGCTCAGCACAGGACTAGGGACACATTTTTTCTATTATGTTGCACCACATAACATCTGGTCCAAAACAGGTATCCTGGTGTGTCTTTCCATCACCAGGAATGTTTCCAAAATCAAGAGCTGCCAAGCCCTCTAAGATCCCAGGATGAGAAATTCCCCAGAGCACGTATAAATTTTTCTCTGTGCTCTCCAGCCTGTCATGGCATTTCTTTGTGTTTCTCCTCAAAGCCAAAATGTGCATGGAGTTGTAGATATCACTTTGTTGTGGCCACAGCCCCTTCCAGGGATATGTCCCAGTAAATCCTTTGTTATCTGTGAAATTCTGCAAAAGGTAATAAAAACGCAAATATTTTCATCACTCCACAGAAACTCTGGCCTGGTTCTGGCTGTGCAGTAATCCCTTGCTAGGTCTGGAGAAAACTGTAATTTCTTTACATCCAGAGAGGTAACACTGGCCAAACAGCTGAACCCAGCACTCAGGAGCAGATGGGAATAGCAGAATGCTAAATATTGCTGGTATTTCCCTGGTGGCAATCCCATCCAGAGGTGATGTTTGGGCAGTGTCACCTGGAGATGAGGAGCTGGGTGCTGCCCCAGCCACACCTCCCTGCTGCTGGGTAGCAAAGGTGTTTGCTTCACTTGAGCAAGAAGTTGAATTCCTTGAAATAGGAGTCTTGATTACAATTAGGTAAAATTACCATCGAGGTCACATTTCAGGAAATATTGAAGAAATTGTGCTGGGCAAGAAAAGCAAAAAAGCCAGAAAAATAGAATTGTATTTTGGGAGTAGCAGCAATTGCTGCTTTATATTGAGAATTTGCTCTGCTTCTCATACTTTACCATTTGTCAAAGTGTAGACAAGAAACATAAAGTTCCTTCATAAAAGCAGGTTAATGACATCAGCATACCATCATAAAGAGAGGAAAATAATAATAAATCTTTCCAGTGGGGTAGAAATTTTGGATAGGCAGCGAAGAGCTGTGACAGTGCAGGCACTCTGTTTCTCACTAATTAAGGGTAGAATATACATATTCCTTTTCTCTTAATCTTAGATGCACTTCTTTGATACTTTTTTTTTTCCTGTTTCTTCATATGGAAACACTCCATTCAAACCTGTTGATGGGAAGAATTCAAGTCTAAAAAGGACAAAATTTATCAAAGTTGGCCATGAGGGGAAAGGCAGCCACACCATGTGCCTGTCCTGCTACCAGGCTGTGGCCAGCACAGTGGCTTAGGTTGCACCAGGAGAGGTTTAGAGAAAAATTTCTTCACAGAAGGAGTTGTCAAGGACTGGAATAGGTTGCCCAGGGAAGTGGTGGAGTCACCATTCCTGGAAGTCTTCAAAAATTGTAGTTGTGGCACTGGGTTTAATAGTGAACGTGGTGGTGGTGCTGGATTTATGCTTAGACTTGATGATCTTAGAGGTTTCAGCTTTTATTTTTATAAAGTCCTATGTTACAAACTCTTCAAAATTATTATAAAAAAGGCTTTTTTTAAACTTAAAAGATTCCTGTGTGCCTCTAAGTTCCTGAGGATCTAGAGGAAAACCACCAGTACTTTATGTACTTTCAGATCCTGTCCGTTTCCCTCCGCTCCAACCCTTGCAGCCATCCAGAGTTTTCTGCATGTGTTTGTACCCATCAGATCAGGGAGAGCCAGGTCCTTTCAGTGACACGAGAGAGCCAGATAGATCTGATAGATCTGTGAATGGTCAGGACAATCCCCTCCCATCCTGTCTGCACCAGTCTCCCTGAAGCAGACCCAAATCCTCCACCCCGCCTTGGCACCGCGCGCCGCCGATCCTTTGGCTGGGCCACAGAAAAGAAAAAAGAGAAAAAATACCCTTGGTCTGCTGCACTTTAAATGCTTGACTCCAAAACAGGAAACAGCTGAGCAGACTGACATCCAAGCTGGTGGCAGGATGTTCTGTGCCTGGGAAGTTCAGCTCTGCTTTCACTGTTGACAGATGCCGTGTGTGAGACAGGGACCTCTCTGTTCTCCCCGGAGTGCTGCAGTGGCCTCTCCATCCTGAAGGAATGCTCACAGCCTGGGGAGGCTCCCTGGTGTCCCACACAGCATCATCTTCTCCTGTCTGTGCATTGCTTGCTGAGCAGTAAAGGGACAGTCTTCTTTTCCAGAGTGGAATAGTCCTTACCCAGCTCAAAGTGGACATGTGTTGCTGTGGGATGACACATGACACAAACTCTTGGTGATTTTCTCTCAAGGCTGTGTAAAAGATTCCTTTATTAGAAATCATCTCCCATATACACCATTTTCCACAGACCAATGTCATTGGTGAGAGAAAAGCAAACCTCTTCACCCACATTGGTGAAACCAGAGGGACATCAAAAGAAAGCCCTCCTCCCAGGAGGAATGCACAACATAGATATTGTAACAAAAACACTTCTGGTGTTTATGTTCTTTCCTTGAGAAAAGAATTTCAGCACACTCAAACATCAGAAAACCAGAACTTTAGAAAACCAGAGACTTCAGGCCTGAAACCAGACTATAGACTTGGGGTTTCCAATTCAAGCACCAGCTCTGTCCTTAGTGTTTGAACAACAGAAGTTACTCGGGAATTACAACATCAGTTGCAAAATAAAAACCTCATGACAGCCCTGCAGCACAATATTTCATTTTCTGCTCTGAGGTTTTCCTTGAAACCATCTCTGTGGGAGCAATCTAACCTGGCTCAGGCAGGGTGATCAGTGGTTGGACTCAAACCATCTGAGAGGTCTTTCCTGCGGGGTTCTGTATGAAGAGAAGATTCCCCAGCCACTAACAATGTCTGTTTTGTCTCTGCAGACACAACTCAGGTGTGCCCTGAAAATAAAGAAAATGATCTTACTCCTCCACTGGAGCACTGTATCAGGACAAAGTAAGTGAAATCACAGTTTTTCATACAGGTACATTCAGGTGTTGATACAAGTAATATATGTGAGGCTGGAGCGTCAGAAAAAATATCTCAGCAAGTAAAAGCTGATAAATTAATGCTTAAAAATCAGAAAGGATCTGAAAGGACCAGGCTGTGATAATATGTTTTACACATTTAATTGTGTGTTATTGTAATTCACATTGAACTGTCCAAGGTGTTCATTCTTAGAGAACACCAAGAACTGACTGAGCCACGTTCAGGCTGAGAGCACAGCTTGGTTGCAATAGATCTAAAGTTAGATTCCCCAAAGTGCTTGATTGCAGAGGTATAATGAGAAAAGGAGGCAATTTATTCCATTTTTTATCAGTCTTTTCTGAACAAAAGGAGGGACCTGGGTGTTATTTTCAATGCCTGGAGCCCCATTGAGCAGTCCCAGTTTTCTCCAGCTGTCTGTGGGCAGCACAGAGTTTGTCAGGTTTGTCACAAAGCACCAGGTTTTGTGCACTCATTCCTGACAGGCTTTACTCCTGTTCTCTCCTTCCATACAAGGCTAATTCCTGTCCTCTTGGGATTTTCATTTTTCATTTTGAGGCCTATATAAGCAATTCATCCAAGCCATACTGAAGTTAATGGGAACATTTTCAGCTTTGTGAGACATGAAAGAAGCAAAAGGGAGAAATTTAACTGGGCGAAAATTCAGCTTTATATCAATTCCAGCACGGCTTTGGAAGTTACTATCTGAATATCTCTGGAGCAAGAAGTGAAAGCCTCATTGTCAGAGACCATGACATTTGTTAAATCAGCAAGCCAGGCAGCTTCAGGTTTCTCTTGCAGTTTCCCTCCTGTCCTTGCTACAATTTGCTCTGCAAAAAAAAAAAAACAAACCAAAAAACATCAGCAAATAAATAAATAAGGACAGTGGCTGCCAGTGTGTTGATCAGAAAATCACTGAAAGGGGGAAGAGGCATCCTGGAAGGTGACAGTGGTGACAGCAGGGACATCAGTCCAGCCTTCCTGCACGTACAAATTTTATTGATTCTTCATTTCCAGTGACACAGGAGCATGACTGCAAACTAAAATAAATAATGTATAACCTCAGAAAGCCCCATGAGGAGAATAATGCATGCAACTACTTAAACTCTTAGAATCTCTTCCATTCCTGGCATTGTGTCAGAGTTACACAGTGTTGGTAGTGCTGCTGTTTGTTTATTTTAAGTTCCCTGCTTTTATCTGCTGGAGAGGTAAATTACCAGCAAATTCCAGTGTCAATTTATTTTGTTTGTAGCATTCTCAGCACTGTCTGATTTACCCTGGGCAGGCTGGCTTCTTGTTTTCAGTGTTCTCCTTTTGCTTTGAGGGTATTTATTTAAGCGTGGCCTTGCTGCAAAAGGTTTTTCATGTTAAATTTTTCCTTTTTATTTTAAGAACTTTATCTTCCACTACGGAAGAGCATATAAGGAAAAGTAAGAACCACCCCAAGTAACCAAAACTTTAGCAATTTAGGGGATTAAAAAAAAGGAATGTTTTTTATCATACGACTGTGTAAAACTCTCCTAAATTAATTTTTAATAACTCAAAGAGCTGTTACTTATTTTGATGAAGAATTATGATGAAGCTCCATATCAGACTGCTCTCATCAAAAAAATTCAGGATAATTTCTCAGGCAGAGTGGAGAATTCCACAGTCTGGACAATCAGATCTGAAACGATTAACTATCATTAATTGGTTTTATTAATTGAGAGTTTTCCTTCCATTCACATGCCCCAGTAGTGGTTTAATCCAGGAAAAGCCCCAAAACCTGAGCACCACCATCCTGAGTTCTGTGCCTGACATCTGCCTGCTCGTTGTTCCCTTCTCCTAAAGGGAGAACTGCACTGGTAATGGATTGCTTTGGCATTTATTTTTGAATGTAATAAAAATAATATAATAATAATAATAATAATAATAATAGTATCAGAGGAGAAGGGTTGTTTTGTTTCTGCAGGAGGAGGCTCATATTTTCAGTCCCTGTTGTATGAACATCAGGAGAGTTCAGTCCTGAGTTTAAAGCAGGGAACCCTTCAGCTGGCTCTGCAGTGACCAGTCACCACCAGGTATCAGTGTAACCTGCAGGCCCCCAGAAAAAGGACAAGTAAAGTGCTTTTTCTGTGGCTCTCAGCCCCAGACATGTGTGCAGCAGTCAGATTCTGGCCCAGGGATGTCTGGAATGTGCATCCCTGGGTTGTTTTGGAGATGCCGTGCAGACAACTTATCTTGTTCTTCCCTGAGGAATACTCTTATATCACAGTCCTGATCCTCAGCATTGGAGGAAATAACATCTGTTAGCTCTGCCTGAGGGGAACCAAACCCTGATCTCTGTTACAACCTGGATTTAGCAGTATTTTTTGTTAACCCTGTGTAGTGGGGCTGTGGGATCCATGAGTTCACCTGTTGGCTTGTGAAGTGAAACTCCCAAAGGGAATTTAGTGGATGAGAGAAGAGCAGAGCTTGGGCATTTCACCCTTGATGTGAAATTATTGATGTGCTCCAAAACAATACCAGATTATCAGCACAGGAGATGCTCACTGAGTGCTATTCCAGGCTGAGCATTGTTCAGGGCCTGACCTGTTCCTCCTCAGTTCCCGTTAGCTCCATGACCCTTGGGTCAGGTTGTACTTGAAGCAGGTGGGCCAAGTGTAGTTTTCCTTTTGCTAATCTGATAAATTATAATGGAATCAGCAGCTAGAAAGTTCCTCACGTTTGAATTACACTGTGGCAGGAGAGTTTGGGGAAATGATCACCTGCATTGTCCAGGAAGTTTGGTATCTGTTTGTAAATAAAAGACTTTTTCAGCATCTGTGAGTGAGCTTCCTCCCTCTTTGACACCTTTTCTTGTGCAGATGCAAGAGGGGAGAAATGTTTTGGACCTGTCTCATAGAAGCAAACAGCCAAAGGCTGCATTTTGGTCTAAAAAATGGTTTGAAAATAAACCCAGGAGATGAGGTTTGTTCTGAAAGTAACCTTCAGTCCTGCTTCAAAAATTACGTTCTGTTTAAGCTCTTTATGGAAAGCCAGTTTTCAAAAAGGCCAGTTCCTCACTGCACAGTGACTAACAAGAGCTTTACCAACAGCAGGAATGGGGTCAGCAATGTGAGTGATTCCACAGGCACAGAGCAGGCTCATTTGGTGTCTTTTGGCCTCTGTGGATCCCTATCACAGCTTTAATCACCCTGGAGAGATAGAAAGTTGCACCTTGGGAAGATTGTACTCAAAGAGAAGGGATGATTTGATGGCATTACCTGAAAAATCCAATGGGGACAGATGGTGGCAGTTGTTTTTTTCCATTTAGTTATTTAAGGGTGACATTCTGAAGTGACTCTCACCTCTGGCAAATGCCAAACTTAGGTTTAAAAACCCCAGATGAAGCAAATTCTGCTTTTAATTTAAGATGTGGGCCATCTCTGCTGGGTATTTCTGGGATGCAGACAATTCTCCGCATGTTTTTGATTTTGATTTTCTCAGCAAAGTGACAAAACAGAAGGAAAAATTACACAACAGCCCTCAGATGGTCACTTCCTTTGAGACATTGCCCTGAAGGCTGCAAGAATTCGGCTTTTGGTTTTGTTTTACACTTAATTGACTTGCTCAGCACAAGGACTGAGCTGCCATACCCTTGCTGACACAGCCTGTCCTCAGTGACAGAAAGAATGTGGCACTGGCAACTCACTGTTCCCTCCACCCCCTCACCAATGTCTTACTGCTCTGAGACAGATTTTCAGAACAGATAGAAGGACTCAGCACTGGGAATGCAACAGTTTAGTTCCCAGAAAATGACCATGACCTTGCAGATGGGAAAAGCCAGGGCCCAGGCTGAGTTCGTGCCCTGAGTGGACTCACTCAGGGAGGTGGCTGGAGAGCATCCTCCTGCTTTCACCAGGTTTGGGGTCAGATCTCTGTCCTTTGCCGTGGTTTGAAGACACATTTTATGGCAGATTCAGGATTGATGCCTCCTTTGCATTCAGTCACATTCCTGAGGTGGGCAGCTGAGCTGTGGCAGCCAGTGCAGAGCCAGGAATGAGAAATGGGGAAGGTTCCAGACTCACCTGGAAATGCTGTTCTCAGTGTACATCTTCAGTGTCATTCTGAAGGAGGAATAAGGGCAGAGAAAAGCAGAACCTCAGCACAGGGAAAGCCAAACTGCACCATTAAAGTGAGCCATGGAATGCTTGGAGGAGCCAAGGGCAGGAGCAAAGGGAGGTGCTCAGTGCAGTGATCCAGGTGATGCCTTCTGGAGCTGCCCTGGAGCAGAGCCCAGCCAGAGCCAAAGGATAAAGCAGGGATTTATTAAAACCTCACTGGGCACAGCTGGGCAGCACAAGAGCCTGGCTGGGCACACCCAAGGTGACCCCAAAATGGGCACAAAATGGACACACGACCACGAGGTCCCACACTTTTATAAGTTCTGGTCCATCAGCACATTGGAGTTAATTGTCCAATTACAGCTTCAGGTTATGAAGCTCCCTCCTCCTTGTTTTTTGACTTCTCACTTCACCATTATTTTTGGTTTGGGGCCTGAAAGTTGTACCAGCTGTCCTTGGTCCCAAGCTGGAGAAGGAATTGTTTTGTCTCCCTACTCTGTGAGGAGAGCTCACCAACACTTCATGTGAAAACTAAAACACTAAAACTACCCACTGAAACAGCACAGAATCTAAAAAATATAAAAGCTAAAACTTCAGGCATCACAGGCACAGGATCTCAGAGTCAGAGAGTTCCTAATCAGAGGTGAGCAGGAGGGTGCAAATTGCCTACTGACAGATGAGAGTGAGTATTTTGGTTATTTAGGGTTAATTCCTGTACCCATCTTGGGCATTCCCTAATTATTCTGTCCAACATGAAGGTCTCTGTTGTGACTCAGCTGCTGCTGAGGACTCTCTGTTGCCCAGAGAGGCTGGAGGAGGGGTCAGGGCAGAGAGCTCCAACCTTGGCACCTGGAATCAGGCAGTACAATTCCCTCACTTCTGCTCCATTCCCTTTGGGATGTGATCAGTTACCCCAAACAAGTCCATCCCAATCTCTCTGAGCTTCCTTGGGTGCTTCAGGGCTGTGGGTTGGCCTTTCCAGTGATGACCTGATGCATGTAAATGATTTCATTTCCAGGTGGCAAGGAGCTGTCATCGACTGGAACGGCACGGAGCCCATCCTGTGACTGAGCTGACCCACACTTTATTTGGGAAGACCAGAAGGAAATGACTGAAGGAGCACATTCCTATTCCCACCAATACAGGAAACGGGGCAGTTTGAGATGAGGAAGAATGACAAGGTTTACAGGCTGGCAGACTTTCACCTGAGTCACCTCAGATATTTTGTTTTTTAATATAAACAACACTGACGTAAATTCCTCGTCACTGCCCTCAGCCTAAAGCTCCTGGGGGCAGGCTGGGTTCCCACCACCAAATCAAGGTTACAGATGAAGCAGTGAAGTCGTCAAGGTCCCCTTGAGGATCCACTCTGTATCCTGCAATTGTTTGGAAGCATCTGATGGGAGAAGCTGAACCCAGATTTTGCAGAGCCTTCTCCGTCCTGCCTTGTTCTTCCTTGAAAAAACTCCAGTGCCACTATAAAACATCACCCAAGGAGCATATATTCACCTAGTTACCTGCTGTTAGCAAGCCTGAGGAGCTTGGTGACCATCTGGGCTTTTCAGGGAAAGCCTGGCCTATACCAAGTTCTTGCTGTGTCAGAAATTTGCAGTCAGGATTGTGGTTGTGTGTTACCAAAATAATCCCATCAGTACCTTCCCAGCACTGGGAGCAGCTGCTGTGTCACAGTGCCTCGTGCTGATCCAGCTCATTTTCCTTTCTGGTAAGAGGCAGCTGTATCAGCATCTTTACATTTATGCCCTTATTTCTACAGGAGGGTTTATTCCCACCCAAGTGACAGATTAGATCCGTGGTTGGCTGCTTCATAACTGCAAGAAAACAGAAGAGTTGTCAGTTTGGAAATTCAAACTGTGCCTGTCTGTGATAGGTACCAGTTTCCATGGTTAAATAAATTGCATGTGCTGGATTGAGGTACTGTGGAGATGAACCCTTGAAGCCACAGCTTGTACTCTGATTAATTCTGTTTTAGCAACGCTTTACCAAAATTGGAGCAAGTTACTGTACAGAAGGTTGGGGAAAATGCCTTGGGGAAAAAGGCAGATAAATGGTGTTTGGAGAGGTGTTCCTCTCTCTTGAGAGTGAGTATTTCATGAGAGTTCAATAAAGGACTGTACTTCCTGATGTTTATTGTAGCACCTTCTTCTTAGTCAGTGTGGCAGCTCCTCTGGGTCCTGAAAAATGAGTGCAAAATCAATTTCCAGCAAGAATTCAATGTTATTCTGGGTGCAGGTGCAAACAACATCTCTGTTTGCACACTGACTGTGGAAATGGAGATCTCAGGGAATTAGCACTGGAGTTAGATTTGAAAATCGACCTGGATATAAGTTACAAAGGAGTACCAGAAAGGTTTAGATGGCCTTTGGATGAAGATCTGCCTCCCCCTTTTGCTTTTCATACACATCAAATTGTCACAGAATCACAGAATGGGTTGGGTTGGAAGGGGAAATTAAAGGGACACCTTCTACTATCCCACACAGTCCAGCCTGGCTTTGGACACTTCCAGAGATCCAGGGGCAGCCACAGCTTCTCTGGGAACCTGTGCCAGGGCCCCAGCATCCTCACAGGGAAGCATTTCTTCTTAATATCCAAACTTAACTTGCTCTCAGTTTGAAGCCATTATATGCAGTAAAGCATCTCAGGGTTGCAGTGATTTTTTATTTATTATTTTTATTTTAATTTAATTTTATTTTTCAATGTAATAAAATGGTTTTGGTTTAGAACAGATAGACAAACCTCTTAACACTTTGTGAGATCCAGATCTTCCAAAGAGATTCAGCTCCTGGAACATCAGCAGCATCAGATCCATGCTCATTCCTCACTGCTGCCTCTGCCATCCCTGTGTATTTAGGGATGTGTTTGTGCTGTCAGCTGCAGGTGGATTCAATAATGCCTGTAAGGTACCTCAGCCAGAGCTTCAGGGTTACTGGGAAGTCCCAAACAGCCAAAGATTCCAGATATTAAACCTTTTTTCTTCTTGAAATTTCTATATTCTGTTGTCCACACTTTGTTTCATGAAGCAAATAGTTTGATTTTCCCACCTGCCTCACAGGGCAGCTGTAATACCAAATTTTGAGGGATGCATTTGGACAGAAAATACAGTGGAGATGACAAATGCTGCAAGATTCTTGGAACCAAAAAAATTCCTCTCTGGTTTTCCCAGTCTAGTAAACCCACAGCATTTATTTCAGAGCTTTAAGCTGTGTCAGATTGGAGATAAGGAGATAACCTCCCACCCCTGAGAGCAGAGCAGCACAGATAAGGGCTGGTCTGGGGCAGGAGGGAGCTGAAATCTGACTGAAATGTGGATTTCTGCAGTGCAGACGTGCTCAGGGGATCTGTTCTCTCTCCAGAGGATTGGAGATACACTGGATATGAGTTACAAAGGAGTACCAGAAAGGTTTAGGTGGCCTTTGGATGTGTGGTGTGCTTTAGGATGGGAAGAGCTCTTAGAAAGAGAGCCCAAGAGGATTCTCTCCAGTGGATCACGCCAGTGAGGTTGTAAAGATTTTTAGGGTATGAGAAAGAGGATGGTTGGAAATTGTGGTTTATGGGTTTTTGTGGAGGGTAAATGAAGATGAGGAGAGGCCCTGAACTCTGTCCCTCTTTCTAAAACAGACTCCAAACAACTTTGAGGCTCCTTCATCACTGGTTACGGAGGATATTTTTCGTTCAAACAGATTTTTCTTACCTATTATGAATTGTTGTGCCCATGTCTGTTTGTTTGCAAAGCCCACTGCCCACCTGACAGTGGATGAACTCCAGATTCAACCCTGCCCTCACTCACCTGGGAGGAAAAGAAGAACCTGAAGCACCTCCCCAGCCCAGCCCTGGGCTGGGCTCCTCAGCAGCCTTGCTCCTGACAGCAGCAGTTCCTTCCCAGGGCTCCGTGCCAGCATCCTGCCAGGCAGAAAGGAATGGCTCCTTGGAAGGAATCTGCACCCAGAGCATTCATTTGCATCGAAATATTCTCAAAAAGGAATGCCAGAGCATGACCTGGTCTCTGCCTGCAGCAGGACTTGCATGTTTTTGTTCAGTGTGAAGCACCAGAGATAGTAATCATAATAATCTCTGAGGCTTTACACTGAATAAAAACATTAAATAATAAATTTGTTAATTTATTAAAATTAATGAATTAAAATATTAGTTTATTAAATTAATTAAATTAACATTAAGGAGCTTTAGGGTCAATCACAGGAGACAATGCAAAATGTTACATGGCAGTGCAAAAACCTTTGCACAGATCTGTGTAGAAACACATCCTGTGCACAGCATGCATCCAATCATTTTTAATTATATTTTCCTCTTCATTGTTTCTCCTTTTTTTTTTTTGTTTTTCCCATTTCCCAAATAATGTGACTTCCTGAACTGAACAAAGCAGTGACATTTGATAATTGAGCTTTAAAAGACACCAGTGACGTTGGCACTTAGGTCTGCATGGTGTCTTCATTTCAGTCTCTTTTCTTCTGTGGAATAAAAAATTGCACCCTGTGCTGAAAACTGACCCCTTAACTAATAACAAACATGGCTTATTGTGTATGGAGATGAATATGGAAGCAGAGTTACTATTTTGGCAGGGTGTCATATCTGCCACCTTTTTACAAAATGTTTATTTAGCTTTGTCCTGTACAGAGCGCCCCATACAAATAAAACATTTAAAGCAGTGGTCAGGCAGAAGCCCAGATTTCCTCCTCATTTTTCAATAATTGATTTGCTAGTGGAAATTAATCTGGGAGACTGAGTGGTGAATGTTTCATGGGCCTCATCAGGTCAGTGGAAAAATAATGGCAAGAGCAAAAAGTGATGGTTGTGGGTAAAAAAATCACACTTTATAGACTTTCTGATGTTTGTTTTTTACATGCCTGTCCTTATTCTGGTTAAATCTGGGAGAAATTTAAGATATGATAGCTGATCCCATAAATGAATCCCGGCAGTCAGTGCAGGTTTGGTTCCCAGGTAAACTAAAAATGACAATTTGAGTCTCTTGCCTTCAAGTTTTCACTTTGCTGGGGCAGATCTCCATTTGTTTGTGTTTGCAATGTATCTACTGGGCTAATTTGAAATGGCAGGAAATGGTCACTTCAGTAATCAAGGCAAGCTGAAGAGCTTGGAAGAATGACACCACCAGAAGCCAAGTTTTTCATCAGGGGTAAGTGGTTTAGGGGCTCTGAGGATTCACTTGCTGAAAGTGAAGTACTGGGAGAACAGGATTTTTTCTGGTGCTGGTTTGGAGCTGCATTAAAAGTCAAAGACATCAAACCACTGGGTTTTTTTCCTGAAAATACTTGCACCAATCTTTTGAAGCAGTAAAATAGTTTTTTCAGAAGGCCTATGTGATTTGGATTATGATTGCAATAAGATAATATAGTAAAAAAATAAAGATTTCAATTCTTTTGGTAACTCTGCTTTATTTTCCTATCCCAGGATAAATTTACCACGAAGGGACCTACCTGCCCTGAATTTCACACTGTCAATACATGGAGTATGCACAGTTATGTTTTAGATGATAAAAGCTTAACCCTCACCAAAGTTTGTCCTGTGATAATTTGTGTCTTCAATTTGTGGTTTTAGAAGTGTCAAAATTCAGAATCAAACACCAAAGCCTTCATGTGCACAGTTTTATTTTATTTTTCATCAAAAAGACCATGCAGGAAGCAGATTATTTCTATGGAATGAAAGTGGTTGCTCCTGCATCTCTGTATGATCCCATCTGCTGCACCTCCTAAGGAAAAAGTCACTCCATTCAGGACACTTTGTATACACTCACACTCTTCAGTTATTTGTTTTCATTGGCTATAAAATAATAAATTCAACACCAGCTCTGAAATAAGGAAGCAGTTCCTCCTTAGCAGCCTTGTTTATGAAACCAGAAAAGGAAAAAGGGCTTAATCAGGTACTTTATTTATCATTTCAAATGGGTGGGGAGGGATTGTTGGTACAGTGGAATACAACCAGATTTTGTGACATCCCTCACTAATACTTGCTGATTATATCAGCAAGGAATCAAGCACAGATTTTACAAGGAAAGAGTTGTTGTTTTTTTTTTTTTTCCTAAAATAAATAATTATGAGTACTACAACATTTTTAGTTTCATCTGCTGTGAGGTTTTGTTTCCCTTTAAATATATATTTTTGAAGGAATTATGGGTAACTCCAACTGTTGATCCTTCAGGAAGTTGAGCTTAAAGGCACAACTCGACTACCATAACTCAATATATATAACTCAATGATAGCACTGAGACTATTCCAGACCCTCACATTAAAGCTGGTCTCTGGCTTTTGGAGGGGAGTTTCAGGTGGTGTGTGTTTTCCAGGGTGCTGTGCACATCCCATGCATTCCACATCTTTGCTCAACACTGACTAAAATGTCACCCTGGGTCTGGGTGCCTCGATTTTCAAGGGCAATTGATGAAGGAATAGAGCACAGTGAGTTGGCTGTGGACAGCTCGAGCTGAGCTGGTGTCGTGCAGAGACACTCAGAGGTGATAAATCTTTAATATGGCTCTGAAGCGGAATTCCAGCTGAGCTGGAGCCAGTCCAGAGCAGGTCCATGAGGATGATTAGAGGGATAAAACACTTCTCCTTTGAGGAAGAGCTGGAAGATTTGGGGTTGTTCAGCCTGGAAAAGAGAAAGATTAGATAAAGGGAGTCCTCAGAGCCCCTTCCAGTGCCTAAAGAGGCTCCAAGAGGGACTTTGGACAAGGACATGGGATGACAGGACACAGGGAATGGCTTTTCACTGGTACAGGGCAGGGATAGATGGGGTATTGGGAAGAAATTCCTCCCTGTGAGCGTGGTGAGGCCTGGCACAGGTTGTCCAGGGAAGCTCTGTGGCTGTCCCATCTCTGGAAATGTCATCATCATTATTAAAATATCTCCTCACAGGTGATTACAGAGTGGATGTCTCCATCTAAACCAGTGACCCAGGAAGATCTTATAAACCCCTGGTGAGAAACAGGCACTGGTGGACTTCAGCCACCTGGTCTGGCTTAGGTGCTACAGGAGGTATTGCATTTTCCCTTCCCGCCTGCTGCTCTCTGGATTTCCCAGGTTATACTGATTATTAGAGGAGTCCAGGATGACTGATTCAAATTAATCCCATTGTGTGTGAATGATAAATCCTGAAAAGAGGGAAGCTGTGTTTATGGAGCAGGTGGATGAGATGATGGGAGAGAAATTTCCTCCTGCACCATCCTCACCTCTGGCTTCCATTTCACAGCTTTCACCTGTGAGACAGAGAATCCTCTCTGGAATAAAGCACGGGGTTGAGTAGCAGGAATTTGCCAGTTTTTGGAAAAGGGGTTGCTGATAAATCAGGTTACTCATGTGGGCACACAGGAGCCATATCAGAGGTGGGATCTGGAGGGTGCCCTGGACATGAGGATTTGTAAGCACTGATTTTTGTATAACAGACTGGGGCTGTGTCACAACCCTAAATCCTGATAAAGCACCCAAGATAACTGTACCTTGTGTGGGTGTTCTGCTTTCTTATCATCATCTTATCATTTGGCAAGGCCTTTGAATTAATCTAAGAAATATTCTGGGCATTCGTAAAAATACTCCGTGCGCTGGAATTCAGCAAATATTTATTAATTGACAAAACACCGGTGAAGAATGTGTAACCAAAAAAAGAATAAAAGTTCTCAGCTCTTCTCTGTAAAATACACAAAGGAGAGGAGGTTAAAAGTTGCATTCCACAAACATACCTTTTGCTGAGCTGTACTTGATTTGGTGAGTGGTGTGGATGGGAGCCAAGGTCTCCAGCCCCTGAGTTCTGAATCATTGCTGCAGGGAAAGTGGAAAAACGTCTCTTGTGGCTGAGGGAAGGGAGCAGTCCAGGCTCTCCACCTGTGCAGGTCTGGGGGGGCAGTTCCCCTGAGGATGGAGGGGTTTCTGCAAGGCTGTTTCCCAAGATCACAGGTACAGAGCAGCCACTGGGTTGTGGATCCGCTGTGAACGTGTCATGGGTCACATTAGTGGAGTTTTGGTAGAGATTAAATCCTAAACACTATAAAACTATCATCAGGGGGTGGTGAGTGGAAGGTACAACAGTAAATTAATTTTAGTATCTCAAGTAAGAAATAAAAATCCACCTTAAACATTGGACATGGAAGATGATACAAACTTTTTTACTCTGAGATACAGGACATGACCAATCACTGACTTCTGTGTTATTCAGATTAATTTTAATTTGTGATGCAGTTTTAGACCTTTGCTTCTTTTGCCTTATTGACCATTAAAATCAGGAGAAAAACATCCTGAGGGCCAAGCTCATTCCAGGTGTAGACCTGGAGATATTCCAGAACTGTCTGGACACAATCCTGTGCCATGAGCTCTGGCATGACCCTGCTGGAGCAGGAGGTTGGGCCAGGTGACCCACTGTGGTCCTGTCCAATCTGAGCCATTTCTGCTGAAATCAGCTAAATCAGTTTTCAGTGGGCTCTGCACTTTTCTCTTTCTGATGGCAGATCACTCCCTTGCATGCTGTGACATCTTGGCTGAGAAGAACCCTCATGGCCCGTGCCTTTCTGCTTTACTCGCGGTGATGCATGGCCGGATTCCTGTTTTGAAGTGGCTGCAACACGCTGTTGATGCCATCTCGGAGCTGCTGTCATGAATTGTTTACATTTGGTCAATGGAAGCAAGAGGGGAAAAACATCACAATGGCAAATTGCAGCTGGTAAATGTCACTGCCAGACAGGGTGACAAATGAGCAGCGAGTGCTCTGCCGTGGCGTGTGAAGAAAGCCGCTCTTTTACGAGCACTTCAATGCAGAATGGTTTTATTATGACTGACATCCTTCTCAGGGCTGAATTCCTACCACCATATCCTTCCTGAGCCTCTCTTGCTCAGGTCAGTGCTGTGAAACAATCCAGCATTTCTCAAATTGTTATTCCAGTTTGCAAACCTGGCAAACGCGGCACGCGCTTTGGAATCTGCTCTGGGTTGGTTGGGGTTGGGTTTTGGTCAGTAGAAGATGAATATAGTAAGTGAAAAACTGAAAATTAGGCTTTTACATTTTTTTATCAGTATGAAATATAGCTCTGGGTACACAACTATTGGGTCATCTGAGAGAGAAAATAGGTGTTTAACAGGTGCATGCTGTGTATACTTTGAGAAATGGATAAAATCACAGAACCCCAGAATATCCTGAGCTGGAAAGGACCCACAAGGATCAAGTCCAGCTCCTGGCCCTGAACAGGACACCCAAAAATCACATCACATGTCTGTGTGTATGAGTTGCAGGGGCCACAGAAAGGGGAATTAGAACTATAATTGTTATATTTATTTTGGTTTTGAGTAGAATCTATATAAGCATTCAATAGAGCAATAGTGCTAAGGCACCCACAAATTAATTTTTAACAGAACAGTGAGTGAAAACAGGGAAATCTCATGATGAGTGAGAGGCTTTATTGAGAGCTATGAGGAAAGGCTTAAAGAATTTGGATTATTCAGCTGGAGAAGTGAGGGACTTAATTGCAGCCTTCCAGTACCTGAAGGGAGCCTGCAAGAGAGATGGAGAGAGATGATTTATAAAGGTGTAGAGTGACAGGAGAAGGGAGAATGGATTCATCCTGAGACAGGGCAGGTTTCAGCTGGATATTAGGAAGGAATTCTTCCCTGGGAGGGTGGGAAGGCCCTGGCACAGGGTGCCCAGAGCAGCTGTGGCTGCCCCTTTATCCCTGGAATTGTCCAAGGCCAGGTTGGGCAGGGCTTAGAGCAGCCTGGGATAGTGGAAGGTGTCCCTGCCCATGGCAGGGAGTGGAACTGGATGAGATTTAAGCTCCCTTCAATCTCAAACCATTCCATGGTTCTGTTAAAGCCTCCTCTAATAGCACCAACCTAGGTTTAAATTCTTGCAACAACTGGTGCTCTCTAAATCCACATTGCCCCTGTGCCTCCTCCTTTCAGGTTTTCTCAGCTGCTAAGAGCAAAGAAAGGCACTTTGTAACTTGATGTATAAAAACAGTGTTAATTTTTACTCTCTCCTTGTTATTTCCACTTCACATATTCTACATTTAATGTGTAACTGAAATAACAAGCTTCTTTAGTTTGTGGACAGCAAAATGTCAGCACAATCTAGAAGGAGAAAGGTGATTTATGAGGTTTCCAGGATGCAGGGAACAGGTGACTTTTGCTTAAAGGAAAGAAAACTCATGTTCCTGGCTTAAAAAAAAATAATCAAGTAAAAGTAAAGCCATAGAGAGAATATATGTTATCTACAATCGTTCCAGAAAGCGTTTCCTACAGAACAACAATTACAAGTCATTGTGAGTCCCTTGAGAACAGCAGTCAAAAACATCAGCAGTTAATTACTAGAACTTCCTAAATCAACCTTCTTTGGCCTGACATGAAGTGAATGAGAGCAATAAAAGCAAGGAAGTGCATTGTGCTTTGTCCTGTCCAACTCCTGTTCGGACAGGCGTAGGTCACAAGCACAAATGTAACCAGGCATGAATTGTTGGTTTGTTTTGGGTTTTTTTTTTAAATATTTTAATTCTTGGCCTTGGGTTAAATTAAACCAGCGTGCTGGAAAGGCCAAGGTAAAATGCAGGGCCAGGTCTTGAGGCTGCGTAAATCCTCTGAGTTGTGCCATGGCCACACCTTCAGAGCAGAGTCCCTGCTCCAGTAAAGCACCAAAGAGTGGGGAAAAAATGTGTCCTAGAGTGGCTGGTGAAGTAAAGGGACAACTGAACAATTACTGGGGTTTTCAGGGCTGTATATTGGGGTGCTGCTGAATTTTCTGACATGCAGCTTGGGCAGGTGGAGCTTTTTCTTTGCCTTGCCCCAAGTGCAGGTTCTGTGGCTGCTGGGGAGTCTGGAAAAAAGAGATACCCTTAGCTACGGAAAAGTGAAAATATTTCATGCAGACCCAGCTTCAAAATCGATTTCTTTGCTTTAAAACCAGTCTGGAAGATCTACAATATTTTTCTGATAAAGCAGTTGCTGCTGGCTTTCACCACTCTCCTCATTGCTGTCCTTTTCTCTCACAGTGGGGTGGAGAAAACATTTCACCAGCGGATTTGGTGAGTCTCCCTGGGAAAAGGAGCTTTGAGTAGGGTTGTGAATGGGGCACAGCTGTCAGCATCACATGTCTTTGGCTCAGAGTGAATGAGAAGGAAACTCCAATAAAACTCGTGGCTTAACTGGAGGGAGGGAGCTGCAGGGAATGGCACACACCAACAAATGGAACAGAAGCTGTTTATCAGGAAGAGGTTTATAGGATCTCAAATCTTCCCAGATGTGGGTGAGGAGAAACTGGTGACTGATATAGGGTGGTTGATAGGAAGAGAGCACAACAAGATGTTTGCCAGGCAGGGCTCTCCAGACCTTGGGAAATTATTTTTGGATTAGCACTAATGCTAGTCATGCTTGGTGCCATGGAAGGGCTGGCCAGAAAGAGCAATAAACCAGGCAGAATGTTTCCCTAAGCCATTAGCAAAGGTGATTAACAGCTAATCACCATAAACCCAAAGGCTCATCAAGGAGCTGAGGAACTACAATGAGAGGGAGGAAACCCAATAAGGTGATTGGTGCCAGTGGAGTTCTCTGTCACTCCTGGGGCTGGTGAGCAGCTGAGACCCACTGAGATGTCTTGGCTTGGCCAAAGAAATGCTCCCCAAGGGGATCCTGAGAGCTGTGGGGTTTACTGCCCTCACAGGAACAGGGATGCAAGGGAGGAGCACTTGAAGACTACACAAAACTCACCGTGGGATGACTTCGTGAGAGTGTGTGAAAGTTATTATAGGATATTTAGAGAAGGACCAATCAACGTGGCCTGGGGAGGAGCAAGTGTGGGAAAACAGAGAGATAAGGGGATGCAAAAAACCTGGGCTGGCCACGCTCTGCTCTTGCTCAGCTCAGTCTGCCCTGTCTCCTTTTTAAACTCCATTTCCAGGTATTTTCCTGGGCAAGGGGCCCCCACAGCTTTGTGTGGGGTCTTAGGGGCAGTGGCTCACAGGGCTCGTGTACCTGTGGGTCCAGGATCTGGAGAGAGCAGGCTGTGAGTGTCCCCTGAGGAACTGCACACAGGGCTATGCCTGGTTTGTAGAGAGAACTTCAGCCCAGCTGGAGAGAAGGGGAGAGGTCCATGAGCTGGGCCTGGCAGAGACCACGGCCCTGGGACAGATACTGGAGGGGCCAGAGGGTGGCAAGTTGGCTACTGGAGGGTCTGAAGGTCTCAGGCAGCTTGTGGGGTGTGTGCACATCTGTGGGGACACATGCTGGACCTCACAGCAAGCAGGGCTCAGGGATGTGGAGCTGTGGCAGCCTCACATCCACTGGGATCTCAGATCCAAATACCTCTGGTGTCCATTGTGCTGACCCATGGTCCCCCATCATCGTCCCTCTGCTCCTCACTGAGCCTTGGTGCTTGTGGTGATTGAATTTCAACCATGGTGTGAGTCCCCAAGAGAGACACCAAGCTTTAGGGGGCCTGTTTCAAGCTATTTTTAAAAAGGAAATAAATGTCATTACTTCTGTAATATTTTAGCAGCACTAATTGGGCAGCTGCAACCCCCCGAGGACTCCCTGTGCTCTGAATCTCTGGCATAGGAACCTGTTGTTCCATCAACAAACATTCATGGAAGGCCCTGTAGGACATTGTGTACTGACTTCAGCAACTCAAGGAAATCTCCTTTGCTCCTTTACTCCACTGCAGACACAAATCAAAGTCACATCACCACCACTCTTGGTCTGGGGGAGCTTCAAATTTCCTCCTCCGTGAGGTCATCTCTGTCTTTTTGCTTCCCAAACAATCCAGTTTATTTTTTCCCCAATGTTTCTACAGATCTGGCAGTGTCCAAGGCCAGGCTGGATGGGTCTTGGAGTAACCTGGTCTAGTGGAAGGCGTCCCTGCCATGGCAGAGGCTGGAGCTGGATGATCTTGAAGGTCCCTTCCAACCCAGCTGTTCTGGGATTATGTGTGATTGTGCAGCCAGTGCTTTTCTGATTTAATATTCCCTCTCATCTTTTCCATTATAAAAGTGCACAGTTATGAAATGCCAAACCAGTGTTGTGCCTCACATCCAACAGTAATCACAAATCCAAGATTAAATGCCAGGTGTCTGAACTAGAGTTCTATTACTGCTTTTAACTCCACAACACCTCAGTGAAATTCTAACACCAGCTTCTGCTTTGCTGTGAGTTTTGATGGCAATTCATATAAAAATATTCTCATGATGAAAAAATATCCAACTTCTAGACAGGTACAAGCAAAGACAATTTATATTATGGATACCTCTGATCTGTGATCAAAATCCAAAGGCAAGCCACTGCCAGAGTTTTCCAGCAAATGCAGATCCACCCTCTTCTTCTGTTCTTTATCTTCAGAAATATTTTATGCTTAGATGTGCTTACCTGCTCTTCACCAGTGTATGACCTTTATTTTCATATGTGGTTTGTGCTTTTCACTTTGTTGCTAAGGATTCTAAAAAATAAAGGACTTTTTTTTTTAATGAACAAGCTCATTAACATGTCTCAATCAGGATTTCCTAGGAAAACTCATGGCTAATTGTGCTGTTAAAGTCTGAAAATCACACACAAGTTTTAAGTGTGAAAACAAAGAACTGGAGAAACGAACTATTCAGATCAGGAAAGTGATGATTACCCAGGAGATTTTATCTGGGTTAAAGTGAAAATCATATCTTATCTCTTTCTGGTAATCCTTTTTATGTTCAAAAACAAGTGTCCCTTCCAGCTGAAGCAAAGTTGTGTTTTATTTCCAGCAGCACAGGTCTGCTTTCATTTTTATACCAAAAATGGGGCAAAGCGAAGGGAAGAGCTTTACTTTTCCATGGCAAACATGAAGTTCTCTTGGGCTATGAGGACGTGTTTGAAGAGCTGCTCTGCTCTGAGACAGTTTGATACCTGAATATCAGAACTGTGTGAAATGCTGCTTTCCTTCTGAGGTAAAACCCCTCAATTTTAACTTTATCCTTGGAATGTTTTGTCAGAACTCATCACCTGATACAACTCTTAGTCTGGCCCACCCTGACCCACCTTTTAGAGTTGCCTTGGGAGAAACAAGGTGGATCCTGGGGTTGTTTAGCCTGGAGAAGAGGAGGCTCAGAGGTGACCTTATCATTCTCTACAACTTCCTGAAGGGTGGCTGCAGTCAGCTGGGGGTTGTTTTTTTTCTCCAGACAGCAACGGAGAGAACAAGGGGGCAAAGTCTCAAGCTGCATCAAGGGAGATACAGGCTGGGTATTAGCAAAAATTTTTTCACAAAGAGTGATAAAATACTGGAAAGGTCTGCCTGGGGAGGTGGTGGAGTCACCATCCCTGGATGTGTTTAAAAAAAGACTGAATGTGGCACTGGGTGCCATGATCTGGTTGAGGTGTTAGAGCATGGCTTGGACTCGATGATCTTGACGGTCTCTTCCAACTTTAAAATTCTGTGATTCTGTGATCCTGACTTCAGAGGAATTTTCTGCCTGCCCTTTCTGAGCTTGCAGGGTCTTTAGCTGCTTGTTCCAGCACCAGGGGCGGTGTCATTTACGCACGAGGAGTCCTTTGTGATCCCAGGGCTCAGCTGGCTCCTTCCCACAGGGATTTTTGAGCAGTGGCAGTGCCGTGTGTAGGAAACAGCCTCTGGTGACATTTCTCTGCTTTTGGTGCCAACCTGTGCCAAGATGTTCGCTGCTGTAGCAAATAAACTCAGCCACGGTGCAGTGTAAATTAGGAGTGAGAAGGGTGAGTGCTCCAACATCCTCCAGAGCTGGAGTGTAAACCTGCTGCTTTGTCCAAAATCAGCAGCATTTGGCAGCCCCAAATTTAGCCTGCACATCCTTCTGAAAGCACCCATGTTGTAAATGACATTGAGTTATTATTAAATTAGAAGTGGCTACCTGAGATTCTGTAATTTGAAAATGAAATAAAGTATATAATGACAACAGCAATACATGATTGAAATAATGGAGAAGAAAGAAAATGACTTCCAATAACTTCAAATAAAGTGCCCTCATCCAGTTGTCTTGTTTACTTCTGTCTGAATATGCTTAAGGATATTTAGGGAAATCTTTATTGGCTGAGTTTAATTTTTCAATTCCTATTTCTCAACAGCATGGAGTTTGAGAACTAAACTGGCATCTTTGTACTCTAACATGCAGGATCCCATTGCAAAATAAAAAAGCAGAATTCCACTGTGATTTGGAGTGGATGCTGTAAAATTAGAAATGAAGCAGTTCAAGAGCAGGTTGGACAGGGCTTGGAGCAACCTGGGATAGCGGAAGGAATCCCAGTCCATGGCAAGGGATTGGAACTGGATGGGCTTTAAGATCTCTTCTTTCCCAAAACATTTTGGGATTCTCTCAGAATTAATCAGGGTATTTCTGTCTTGCCTTTAACACTTCTCAGTGCCCATCAGTTCCGTGTCTTAAGGGCCTCCTGTCCCCACTGGCATAAGATGTTTAGGGTCATTCACAGCAGCCCTTACAGCCTTACACATTCCTAATTCCCAGCTTAGGAGTCTGAGTGAACTCCACCCATCACTTCTTTGGGGAGAAAAGTTTTGGCATTGGATTGAAGGAAACTCCGTGTGAAAGATAATATATCCCATTATAAGTAATTAAAAGTGAAACTCCATTTCTGTTTAAATCAACGCGACTTGATTTCAAAATAAAGAGGATTTCACTAAAAATAGGCTTTGAGGTATCTGTAATCAAATTAAAATCCAGAATTGAGAATAGGTTCTTGATTTAGTAGCTCCCAAAGCATAAAATAAATAAATATTATTATAAATATTTAAACCAATTTTTAAACCAACTGGCTGTTTTATTCCATTGAGCTGGCCTATTTCAGCTGGAGTTTTATGGCCATGGTGCACTTTCAGTGCTAAATCAGTGATGGATGGCTCCTCACAAAAGTAATTACGTGGTCTTTTTAAGATTAATTAACTGGGTGAGCAATTACAGAGTCCCAGACAAAATGTAGCCTTGACTTAAACAGAAAAATTCTGTTCACTTCATGTTAAAAAAAAAAAAAAAAACAAACCAACCATTTGGCTGCACAAAGTTCTTGTTTTTTATCTGGTAATTTGGGTTTCCTATCAGGGAATAAATGTCTACACCCATGAAGTTTTTACCAAAGAAGGAAAAATGCAGAATCTTTAGCCAGGTGAAAATAATCAATCAGGACCTGACAACTGAAGGGCTGTTTACCAAGGTTAGCAAGGGAAAAAAAAAAAAAAAAGTTAAGAAAACTTGGAACTGGAACAACCGAATCTCTGATTCAACAGAGAATGGGGATGTGAAAAAAGCAGTGCTGCTGCTACCAGGGCAAACGTGCTGAGAAGCCAGCCTGGGCCAGAGCAAAGGGGACCTGTCCCTGCCCCAGGAGGCACAGGAGGGTCCTCAGTGCCCAGTCCCTCCCTCAGCATTCCCTGGGAAGCACTTTGACAGTGCATGCTCCTCGTCTCCTTTTTAGGGAAGCAGTGTGGAGTGGATGATCCCAGAGCTTTCTTCTGCCAAGGAGACAAAAGAAGAATTTCTCTGTATTTAATCAACCTCCTTGGGCTTATTCTGTAAGAGTAAAAACTGAAAAGAGGCAGAAATTGGTTGTACTCGGCTCACTTTAATACTGGAATCTCCAAAACATCCCAGCTCTCTGTTTTTTAAAGACATTTCTGAAAACTTAATCATGTGTTTGATTGGTTTTTCACAATTTTAGAGCTGTCAAGGTAAGGAGAGCTTTAGGATCTGTTGTTACAATGACAGAACTCCCTTGCTTTCTGACTTTGAGCTTGGAAACAGCAGAGCAGGTTGAACCCATTTCCATTTTAACATCTATTCGAGGTGTCTCAGTTATGATACAGCTGCCTTAAGCTTTCAGTAATGTCCAGAGACATTTTATTTCCAAAAAAATGATACAGATTTCACGTTCCCCTCTAATGACTGAATCATTATGCTGAGCTGGTCATACCCTGGGCAGCAGATTGAGGGAGGGGACTCTGCCCCACTCAGGTGAGACCACACCTGTGGAGGTGCTGGAGAGAGCCCAGAGGAGGCACCAGAGGGATGGAGCAGCTCTGCTGGGAGGAAAAGGCTGGGAAAATTGGAATTGTTCAGCCTGAGAAAGAGAAGATTTCAGGGTGACCTCACCGTGGCCTTGCAGTGCCTGAAGGGAGCTGCAGGAAAGATGGAAAAATGGATTTACAAGAGCTTGGAGTGACCGGGCAAGGGGGAATGGCTTCAACTGAGAGACAGCAGGTTTAAATGAGATATTAGAAAGAAATTATTCCCTGTGAGGGTGGTGAGGCCCTGGAACACATTATCCAGAGCAGCTGTGGCTGCCCCTGGATCCCTGGGAGTGCCCAAGGCCAGGCTGGATGGGGGCTGGAACAGCCTGGGACAGTGGGAGGTGTCCCTGCCCATGGCAGGGGGACTGCATGGTGAGATTTCAGATTGCTTCTGAGCCAAACTCTTCTGTGAAGCTGTAAAAGCAGCAAGAGCTTGTTGACAGATAATGGGGTCTGATTATTTGGCTTCCTTATTTTGGATCCCAGATTTTTCTTTTCTAAAAATTTAGATGGGAGTAGGCAAATCATATTCAAATTCATACGAAATACAAAAAAATTGTTCTGGAAACTAAGGGTACAGCAAGCCCAAAAGATGCCTTAAAATACTTCCTTTTCCATGTCTCTCTGCTGATCTTATGTCATAACCAAAATTCAGCAACCACAATCTAAACTACACCATAGTATCCAGCACAGATCATTCTTATCCATCACTCCACAACAGTTTGGAAATTAAAGAAAACTAATATTTCCCTTTCTCTTCCCATAAATCAATGGTAACTTCTCATTAGATTTTATTTTACATAAATAAAATAAAATAATACATAAATAAAAAATTCAGAGTAAACCTCCAGGGTGCACGGAGTCCCAGGCAACATTTTAGTTATATTAAAATTATTTACATCTGTTAAAATGCATGTGAAGATTACTTGATTCTTTTTTTTTTTTTTCTCTTTCCAAAATACTTGGCACTCAACCTAAGTGATGGAATTTAGAGTTCTGACCCTTGAGACTCCAGTCAGCAAGCTGAGGATGCAATTCGCTTTGGGGTTGTCATAGCTCTGAAAAGACTGGTATAGTTTGACTCAGTTTGCAATCAAATAGAAAACCAAAAATAGAATAATGGCTCATATTTTTTAATGTAGGCACCTGAGATTTTTTTTTTTTTTTCCATCATACAGACCAGCACTGTTGGAACATTGGAGGGCTTCATAGATATTTTTTTTTTTTTCATTTATCCAACAGGATTATTTTCTTTTTCATTTATCCAACAGGTTTGGTCAGAGATGTTGAAGATTTTTGCTGGATGCTTCTGAAAAGATTTGATTTAGCAGTTACAGAAGGTCTTGCAAGGAGGCCTGAAGCTAAGCAGAACTGTGTGTGCAGAGAAGATCTGTCTGTTCTCACCAGGTAATTCTTGTCAAGGACCTGCAGGTTCAGCTCAGGTGATCCCTCAGAAGTTGATTATTCAGGTTTGAAACTGAAATATTCTGGAAATCAGCCCAGAACTTGCATGGTTTAAGGACAAAACAAAACAAATCAAGACTTTCTGGAAATTACTTCTGAGGTGATCACCGTGTTCTGTGAATTTAAAATAGAACAAAGCTGGCTTAATTGTGTTGACTGGGTCTGAAATACCACGAATCCTACGCCTTCCGCATAATCCTGGCAGGTTGGTGTTCTGTCCTGGCCAAATCTCAGTTGTACCAAAGAAGGAAAACATGTAAGAAAATGTTATTTCACGGAATTAGTCAATTTTTCACATGTCAGGAAAGCTACAGATGAAAACTGAAGTGGGTTTTCATTTGTTCAAAAGTAGATTATCATCAAAAGAACAGAGCAGAAAGAAAAGTCTGTTTTTCTCTAGAACTAAATCTATAACTTGTAAATAAACCTTTGACAACATTTCAATTTATGTTGAGCTGGTTTAAATTATGTGCTCAAATTTTATGTAATATTTGGCTTTCAGAAAAAGGGAGAGTGTAAAAGTGGGAGATGAATTGACAGACAAACCACAGACTCTGCATAGAAGTGCAGAATGTGCCTTGTGATTTCTGTCAAAGGTGTTTATGAGACCGTGTTATGTGCAGGTAATTGCAAGAATCTGCCACTAAATTCACTAAATGACTAAATGAAGACTTCTGAGCATTTCCTCTGGGTTTGGGGGAAAATGCTCTCTTAGATAGAGTAGAAATAATATTTAAAGAAAAAACGAAGCAGCAAAAGCAGAACAGATTGTGAATGAGAAGTGTAGCCCAACAGAACTCCAGCAAAGAGTGCTACAAGCAAACCTTCAGCCAGACTGCCTCTGACAAAACGCTTTCCCAACTGCTCCCAACTATGCACTCTCCTGCCAAGGCACAAGAAGCAGTTCATTAGGAAGAAATGCCTTTATCTATTGGCCCAGAGCTGGGAATGTAGGTGGGGTCACACCACTGTGTCCCACAGAAGGGGCCACACTCCCATGAGAGGCGAGGGTCGTTGTGCGGTTGCCCCTTCTTGTTCCCTGCTGCCTTTAGGGTCAAACCTTCCACTTTGGCCTCTCCACGTCCTTTTCCCTTTGGAAGTCACCTCCAGTTATGTTTCTCCTGCAACCCAATCTGCTTTCCTGGGTCCACGCCTCACATTACAGAACAACATTTCATCAAAACACATTTCTAATTAATATGTGCTGGATTTGGTCCCGCCTCGGAGAAAAAGTCCAACTGATTTGGGTGGGAGGAGGATCAATCTTTGTTGTGCTCTTTACAGTTAGGAATGTACCAAGATCCTGTGAAGCCTAATCAAATAAGGGGATTTGTCTCTGACAGCCTCCCTGTCTCTCCTGGGTCTTTAGGAGGCTGTTCAGTTCATTAAAAGCACCTTGGAGAATGTTGCTCTTGGAGTTGGAGAAAGGCACAAACATGATTAGCTGCAGATGAGCAGTTTCTTTTTAAAGATCAGGAAATTAGAATCCAAGCTTTGGAAACCTTTTCTGCTCTGTGGCACCAGTGGTTCCTTCTCACTGCACTTGGGAAGGATTATCTGAGCGGTGATTCTTTCCTTGCTGTGTGTCTCAAAGTGCACCACAGCTGAGCCAAGCGATGCACACCAGCACTGCTCTGTCAGGAGAGTCGTGCTCTTTAATGGCATTTTCCCCTCATGAGCTGGTGTGAAATATTCTGCTGCAAACACATATTTCCAGGGCTGGAAAACCAAGTAAAGAACGGCTGGGAGCACACCAGAGCATGTGCTGGATTGTGTAGGGGCTGCCTGCTGCCTTTGAGTCAGTATTTTCCTTCTGGGAGGTGCTCATGACCAGGGATTTGAGTTAGCAGAAGCCAAACCAAAATCAAAATTGGAAAAATCCTATTTTTCCTTTTTTTTTTTTTTTTTTCCACTAATACCTACAGGTCCAAATCAGCCTTGTGTCTTTTTGTTTGGGGCACTGTACTCTTAAGCTGGGTTTATGTTGTTAAAGATACCAGGGCCAGGCCTACAATCTTCCCTCGTGATCTACTCCCTCAAATATTTTCACTCCATGCCATTTTTCTCTTTCCCAGAAAATGCTCAGAGATGGTTCAAATACTACCACAGGTCAGAACCCATTCAAAGGAGGAGGAGTGGGTGAGGCCACTCTTTTTTTTTTTTTCACATGGACCAAAGTTTATCCATGTGGCTATAAGATGAATCACACCACTTGCCTTCAGGGCCAAGGAACAGGTCCTGGACTGTTTGTCCTGCTTGTGTTGGTGTAATCAGAGAAAGGGTTTGCCTTTTAATACTTGCAATCTCAACAGAGAAGAAAATCAAAAGGGAAAAATAAAAGAAATATTATTTTCCAGATGGTACAGAGAGATTAAAGACATGCTTGCTTAGTGCAATGGAGCATTGTACAGATGTCCTCGAGCTAGTGCTGACCTGTGGTTGATCCATGCTCACCACAATGATGAACAGGATATCTTTGTTGGCCTGTCAAACTTTAGAAGCCAGCTCAAATTCCATATAAACCAAAGACCACTGAGAAGACAGTCAATAAAGTAGCAAAAAGACAGCTGAAAGGAGACATAAAAGGAGAGACTTTATTATAATCCTTGTATTGCACCTGGAGTGTGACCCCAGCAGGTTTGGTTCCATGCAAACCTCAGCTGATGAGCAGTTGCCAGTGTCATTTTCTGGTGGCATTTCCCTGCAAGTCCCTTCAGCTTTTCACTGAAGGACCATCAGACCACAGCAGTGCCTGTGAGCTCCATCCATCACCATCCTTTTTTATCTCCTAGAACTGCAAGTTTTTTCACCCTTTTGGAGTACTGAAAGTCTGAATTCTGATAGAACAGCAATATGAAGACTTTAATATGAAAATTGTGTATTTATGCTCATCATGGGCCATTCCACCCTTTTTACAGAAGGACACCTCTAATCCAAGTGCACTCAAACATCCCAACTCAGCTTTCCTTTGCTGTGGGTGGATGAACTGGGGATTTATGACCTCGTCCTACGGTGATTTTAATGCTGACCATATTTCCTTGATTTTTGCCCCTTTGCCTTAACCACTGGTAATTTTCCCTAAAATTTTCTGGCTGAAGACTTGTTCTGTATCATGACTGTCCACCCTGTGAAATACTTGTGACTAAATTTATCTGGCTTTTAAGTTGTTTTTAAATTGCCTTTAGCGTGTGATGTTTCCTTATCTTGGACAGGAGAGAGGAAAAAGGAAGGAGGCTATTTCTGCCATCTCTTTCCTCCCGTAAGAAACCCTCCTCCCCCTTCCCTTCTCCCTGCCTTCCAAAGCTTTTGTTCATTTAAAATTAGCCCTTTGAGGTGTTCTTGGGAAAATCAGGCTGCACACAGCGAGCAACTCCCTGTGGGGAGGTTTGTTGCAGTAAACATGGGGCAGAACCTCAGTGAGTCACCTGGCTGGCGTCCCCCAGTGCAGGAGGGACAGGGCAGTAGGAAACCCATAAAGAAACATGCCACCACCACCAGGGATACCTCAGTCAAACCATTTCCCATCCCATGCAGGATCCTCGCAGCAATTCCCTGCAAGCGTCACTCCACTCAGTAATTAGCGGGCACTGGATGCCTGGCTCTGATCTCATGGCCATTGTTTGACCAAAGGAAGGATTCAAAACAAGGCTTAGGGCCAAAAACAAGGTCTGGAATGCTTTTAAAATTCAGGTTATCTTGCCCCCATGCTTTTTTTTTTTTTTTTTTTTTTTTTTTTTTTTTTTTTTTTTTTAATTTCCCTTGCAGCTTAATTTTAGTGACACCCACTGGCCGAGGCTCAGCTGTAAGGAATCCCTGGTAGCCCTGGGTGGCTTGGGGAGAAGGTGTTGTTGGCCTGCAGTGCATCAGAGCAGTCTGATCTGTCTGTCTGCCCACACCTGCTGCTCAGCTTTGCCACCCAGAAATGCTTGAGAGCACTGTTGCACCCAAAAATGCTTCTGCTGCAGCTTTTCCCAATAAAGGCATGGCAGGAGGGATGCAGCAAAACAAATTATCCTTTGTCAGCCTTTGATGAAAAAAAAAGAAAGCACGTGGGATGTTTTATTCAAACCACCTGTCAGGATCTTTCACAGAAGCTATATGAAATGGGAAGGAGAAGAAATACACAAAATGACCTTTCTTGGCAGCTCCATTTTCTGTTTTGTTGCTCTGCAGTGGAACACATGGATGGAGGGTTTGTTTTGCAGGAGAGGGAGGATGACAAATGCTAACAGCCTGTTTCAGGGGCTCTGCTGGGTGGAAGGTTTATAGCAGCTTCTGACAGCTTTGAGGACAGAGGGAAAGGGCTTTGTTTGATATTTAAGTGGTACCTGTGCAGCTTGGATGATGAACTTATTTCCCATTCTCTTGCTTTTCTCTACATGTAGACCAAACTTCAGGTTCTAGAAGTTCCAAACCTCACCTTTCTAAGGCTTCAGTTATGTAGAGCTTCAGTGCTTGCCTTGAAATACGGATGACTTAAAAGTTCCTTACATTACTAAAACCTTATTTTCAAAAAGAAAATGGGAATTTGTTGGAGTCCAGAATGCAGAGAATATTTCTCTGCATGTTTTGAAGGATCTGAACCCTCTGACAAACACACTTTTTAACCTTGGTCCATGGAAAGGGCTTCCTAGGATTTGGGATGAAAATGAATTTTCAAGAATGTAAATTAGATAGTAGTATAGTATGTAATTTATCACAGGGTAAGAAATTTAGATTTTTTGGGTTTTCTTAGTATGGTAAGTAGATGACACAATATAGAGAATCCTTGTTTTTAGGTTTTTCCTTCTTCTTCCTCCCCTTCATGTTCTGCAGTGTTTGGGGCACAGGAAGATTGGCTGGAATTTACCACAGTGCAGAGCTACGTGAATAGAAATTTAGTTTTTTATTGGTAGAAAATCAGAAATAATGAATGTTCTTGGTGATAATGGGGTGAATTATCTTTAAGAGAAGCTTGACCCCGTGTGTTTGGGGCCTTTTGGTGCCTTTTCTCCCTCACACTGAGCTGGGGTAAAGCCTGGGGTGCTGAGATTGCTGATAAGAGGACAATAAACAACCTGGAGAAGGAGAACAGCCAAGAGTCCTGTTTGCCTTCTTTCTTAACAAGAACTTCTGGAAAAGGCCTCCTCTAAGAGAGGAGAGACAGGTGGGAGTGGAAGAACTCTCACAGGAATTTAGCTCCAAAGTCTTGTCGTGCACTGTAAACGAGACGCCCCTGGTGTCATGGCATGAATTTATCACCTATTTTCAGCTCGTAGCTTCAACCAAGCTCTTGTTCTGGAGGTGGAGGAGTCAGGGCAGCAGAGATCTCAGCCAAGGGGTGTTCTGGACTGGCCCCTGAGCCACCAGCCCCACAGGGCTGGCATTCACTGCTCACTCGGGCTGGGAACAGCGCTCGGCTTTGAGAGGCTGGCTAAATGGGGGACTGTTCCAGCAAGGGCACTGGAAGTTTACAGCTCGTGCTGGAAATGGATCTGTGTTTGCTGCCCCACCAAACAGAAAGCCTTTCTTCAGCTGAAGCTGGGCATTTTATTGACCTGTTAGAATTTTGTGGTTTTACGGTGCGGACACGCTTATCACGCAGGAGAAAAACACAGAATCAATGGTAGGTCTGATATTTCATCCAGAATTGAGCAATGGCACAGCACCAGGACGTTTCATGTTACATTTTCATCTTCTGTTTCAATAGACATCTTTTAAATTTACATTTTAAAATCGTCTATAAGTTCATTTTCAGAAAAGGCACAGAGAAAGCACATATCACCTGTCAGAACTATAATAAAGTGTTTTCAAATCAAAGATTTTATAAAAATTAATAAGCATCAGAGTTCAGAAGTCAAGCATATGTACACCAAGAGAAAAGTATTTCCTGATTTAATTTTTTTAAGTAATTCCTTCATTTCTCAAGAACTTTTCATTAAAATATCATTTTTGCAAATTTAACATTTCAGAAAAATGACCAAATATGATAAAGCGAAGCAAATAGAAAGCCATGCCTGAGCGAAAGAATAACAAAGAAATAAATTGTTTATTTCAATTCAATAAATTGAAAGAAGCAAATTGTTGTCTTGCAGTAAAACAAACAAAAAAACAAACAAGGGAATGAACATAAAGAAGAAAACCAAGAGGCTTCCTAGGCTGAGACCTTGCAGTGATGAGGATGAACTACTGTGTACTTGCTTGGTTGGAGTAACCTTTATAGAATTCTACATTTATGTGAACAAAGGACTTATGCAGAACTCAACAGTATGGCTAAATTCCAACAGATTTCCGTTGTGATGACTAATAGAAGGTGGACTTCTATCCAAAAGAAAATTTCATCTACCTTGAAAGGATTCTGCTTCTCCTTCCCATATCTGGTGGGAGGAGGAGAAGGCATAGGTCAGTGCTCCTTCTGCCTCAAAGATTTTACATGGAAGAGTTTGTGGTTCTTGTTCTGATGATATTGTGCTTGGTAAATATTAAGACTGTTTAGGAATTTTTAAAGGGAAATTTTCTCAGCTTTTGAAACATTTGCTTTCCTGAGCACTTAAATTTAATATCCATGGATTTTGCTGCCCAGAACTGTGCAGCCCTGTGTAAGGTGATGAGGAATCCCCTTCCTTTAATATTAGGAAACAAACTAAAAAGCAAAAATAAAAAATGTTTTCCCTCTTCTCACATTTTGCTTAGGATACAGTTTCCATAACCTTTTCCTTTCAGGAACAGACCAGCAGATAAAACTTTTCCCTTAATATCCCCAATTTCCTGTTGTATTCTGGTCTCTCTTGAGTCATGGCCCTCTGCTGATTAATTGAACAGGATGAACATCGTGACACTGAGGTTCAAGACAACACACAGACAGGTTCTGTCATTCCCTGCATGGGAAAGATGAAGTTAAGGGCAGTCCTTGATTCCCAATAGCATCACCAAACACTGGCATCAGCCCCAGGAGGGGTTGGAAGCTGCTGTTCATAGCTGGTCTCTGGTGGGAGCTTGTTGACCTCAGGGTGAGCACCTTTCTCAGGTCCCTCTCTCTCCTGGGCCCTGGCCAGCTCTTCTGAGCTCTTTGGTACCTCCTTGCTCCATCCTGCCTCGCGGTTTATGTATCTTGGAAATATTTCCAGGCTAAGCAGTGGATGTGTGATAGTTCAGTGATCTGTAAACCACCCACTTAGATCACCTTCTGTATGCCCTGAAATGAAGTTAGCACTTTCTTTAACAATTTCAGTGTTTTTTCTTGATGAGGGTAAAGAATTTAACCAGGTTATAGAGGATGACACCTTATCCAGCAATGTCCAGCATGGACTTCATGTTGAAGTTAAGTAAATACAGGTGCATGTGGTGCTGGTTGCAAAAATACATTATCATAGAAATAGAAAATATGCTTTGTTGGAAAGCACCCACCAGGATCATCAAATCCAGCTCCTGGACGTGCACAGGACACCCCAAAAATCCAACCCTGGGCTGAGAGTGTTTTCCAAATGCTTCCTGAAACCAGGCAGACTTGGAGCTGTGCCCATTCCCTGGGGAGCCTGTTCAGTGCCCCACCACGCTCTGGGGGAAGAACTTTTCCTGATATCAACCTAAACCAAAAATTCTATTTGTCTCCATCCTAAAAGGACACTTAGGCAGGAGGAACTCGGTGTTTTAGGGGGCCCTAGGTCTGCCATCCCCATGCACACCTGGGATACCAGGAACACTCTTTTTGTTAGAGGGGACAAGCAAGTGATGCCCCCATTCCCTCTATCGTGAATCCCCAGGACTCTGTGCTGTACATGAAGGAAGGAATGGGGGAAATAAAATAAAACAGAAATAAGTCCAGGAGGGTCTTGAGGACTGTCAGGAACAATCAGCTGGGACATGCACTCAAGCTCTGTAGCTACAAGCAATGCTTGTTGCTTTCTTTTTGGAAAATTGTTACGGATGTTGAAGCAAATTGAAGAAAACTTAGTAAGAGCCTGTGAAATGGAATCCTGTCTTCTGTTATGAAGCTTGTGTGTTTTTTTTTTTTTTTTCTGAGCCCCAGAGAGGATTTTAAAATGTTTTAAATTGTTTGTTTTGACTTAAGTCAAGATTAATTAAGTTTTCCTTGGATACAGCTGGGCATGCCCAGGAACAATTGGATGAGCGTGAGATAAAAGTGGACATGGTTGGTAAGAACTCTAACTTTTCATATAATTCATAAATTCTGAGGCAGATGACTCCCAATTTCAATAGTGACTTGAAAATTATTAAAGGAACAGGGAACCTTTTGTTCTCTTGATGCTTTTTAAGCCTTTCTTTGTAAATAATTTTTGGAAAAAAATGGTAGAAACTGATAATGTCCCATGAATTCCAGAGAAGTTAGTGAGTTCAATAGCTGCAAGGATAGGTGGATTTTAAAGCTAAATGAGATCATTTTAATTATGTGGCTTGAACACTTCCTAACCCAGGCCAGCATATCTAAGCCAGTAATTCCTGTGGTGAGTTTCATAACATCTGGTTGAGATAACCCAAGTGTTTCTTAACTGGGTTTCATAAGGCACCTCTTCATCTCAGCCCTCACCTCTTATCAGTATATGTTATTCTATGAAATGTTCCTGCTTTATCAGGAGAATAATGGAAGGAATTTTCAGGTTTAATTAAATTTCAGCTGGCAGAGACCTGAGCAACATGAAGGGCTTCAATGTAAAAAGGTTTAAAAAGGGCGTCTCCACAATCATGGGCATGAGGAGGTGGATAATGAGGATGATCTCCTCTTCAGCCTTTCAAATTTGCCCATAGTGCTCATTTTCCATCCCTTGGAGAACCTGAAGTGTGGTAAGAGTATCCTGCAAAGCAGGAACAAGTCATTCCAAGCTGTTGAACACATTTCTCCCTCTGTTTTCTCCACATTATCAGCACGCTGGCTTTGGTTTCAAACCCAAATTAATCACTTTGCAGGCCAGAAGGCTGGCTCTAGAGGTTTGCAGTGTTTCCTTCAGAGGGTGGGTTTATTTTGGAGGTCAAGGGAAGAGTTGCCAAGCAGCTGCCAGAGCTGATGGATAGAAGGCAATTGCAGGAATGTCCAGAAATGCTTCATTGTTCTTTAGCTGTTTAAACAAACGGATGCAGGATGAACTCCAGGTTGTGCTGGGTGTGGGCATTGGCCAAAAGAGAGGACTTTGCAAATGTATGTGTATTATTTTATTTTTTTTAATGGAATTTTGTTGTTATTTCCACTGTTTCTGCATGCTGGAGAATTCCAGGAATATAATAACTTTACTTTTTGTGGTTGTTGTTGTTGAAACAAATGATCCGAATTCAGAAATTGGTTTGAGAAAGGATTTGTAAGAAGTTGGGACCTATTGGGCCTAAATTACTTCACTCTGTTGTAGTGATTGCTGAAAGTGCTGCTGATAGCACCAAAAAAACCTGACTATTTTTACCAGAAAACAGTAACTCCACATGCAGTGGTGTCTTTATATCAGAAAATTACATGAGCAAACACCATGAGAGCATTTCAGATTCTGGGTTGAAGAAATTTCATTCCAAACTGGTCCCTGGAAAAAAAGCCCCTTCCAGGAGTTTGGTTGAATTGGAAAAGAAGTGAAAGCACAGCTTGTAAACCTGGAATTTCTCACATGTGAAACACAAGTAGTTTATCCCTCCATCATGCCCTGGGATTAATTAATTCAGGAATATTCATTTATGGAATGAAGACAAATAATGATGACTGAGGAACACTGAAGTGCTTGGTATTTGAACAATATTTATGCTACCAAAAAACACTGTCACCTCTGAAATTAGGCTTCAAAATCTGCTTAGAAACCAACTGCTGCTGCTGAAAAGAATGGTGTTGCACATCTGGAAAGTCCGAGAGTTTTCAAGGGTCTAAAAATGGCAGTTGGGTTATGATTTAGCTCTAAAGAAATGGTAAAAATTCCCTTTGTCCCACTGAGGCAGCAACAGGCCTTTAGGCCAATAAATTAAATGCTGACAGTGGTACTGGCAGATTAAGGGATAATTTACATATAGAGGATTTGCTGCTAATAATGGAAGCTGTTACCAGTTATTAGGTTTTAGAGGCTGAATATTGCCTAAGTAAGTAGACTTGTTCCCTGCTATCTTCAAAGGCATTTGAAAACTTTTTCATGTGGTTTTGGAGTTGTTGAAAAGGAATGCAATGACTCTGCAACCTGAAGTATGAAATATTATTCATCATTCTGACCTTTGAGAAGGTTTTGGGTTTTGGGATGGTGTTCATTGCTGGATTTTTTTTTTTGGGTGGAGTTTTTTGGGGTTTTTTGGGGGGGGATCTGGCTTATTCTGTGGAAAAAATGGAAATTAAAAAAACAGAGGCGGAAACAGTGGAGTGAAAAATGATGTTTTCTGAAATATTTGCTGGGTTAGAGACAGGAGTTTCTTCTCCACCTCATATTTTGTTATTTGGGGCCGCCCCACTTTCTTGCATTGACTTGTTCTGAAGATATTTTGGTCACATTAATCAGGCATGGAAAAATCAACTAATTAAGTCAGAATCAAATCTTATCATGGGAAATATGCTCCTTGGAGTGTTGTAGTTTTCAGTTACCATGTTTCCAGAACTATCCCTCTGTAGGCTCCACAATTCAGAGAATGGGCATTGTGGGGAGGGAGATGTTGCTGTCACCTCATTTTAAAACCCAAAGGTCGACACAAAAGTCAGCAGTTTAGGTTCCATGCACTCTTTAAAGGAGAGGGATGTGTTTGGTGAGAGCCTCTGGAGAAGCCTCTCTTTCCATCCAGGAGACAAATCACATACCTGGGATCCTCTTCCCATGACAGTCAGTCCTGAGGGACCAGGGTATGGAGATTTGCAGCCCAGAAAAGGCAAAACCTGAAGAAAATTATTAATCTTTGGAAAGGTGACAACTTCCCAGGGAGGATCGTCTCTCCTGCTGGCATTGGCTCAGAGCCAGCCTCTCTGAAGCAAAGTTTAAGCCCTGAGTCAAAGATGTTATTTCTTGCAAGGGCTGAGTAAAGAAATGCTGTGGCTGGAGTAAATCCTTGTGGGTGATGCTGGTTGTGGAGGTTGTGTGCACTGTGAAACCTGGATATGGGGTTGTATCAAGTGAAAGTTGTTTTAGTGAGGAAAGCTTCCCTTCCTCTGGTGTGCACCAAACACAACTGTGATATCCCAGCAGCCTCAGGACTTTCCCTTCTTTCTGCTTCCTCTGGCAAAAATATTTTGTCTCTCAAATAACTCGTTTGTCTTCAGTTAGCAAGAAGGAGTGGTTTCCTTTGAGATTTATTCCCCTGCTTTATTTCCCCTCCCTATTTGCAGCAGTGACCATTGCATTCCCACCTGCTCAAGGGACTTCCAGGGAAACCAACAGGATCCATTTCATAGCCTTCAGTGGCCAGCTTTGATTATCCTCTGCAGGCCAAAAGACAAACATAAATAAAAATGTTGGTCTACCACATCATCAGCAACACAGAGCAGAAGCATCAGGAAGGCATTTATTTCACATTAGGATAAAACTGTCAGAGAAGCCAGAATCATTAAATCTGACAGGACATTAACAGACAGGAATGATTTGCAGGAGGTTGTCAGGGAAATCCCAAGTCTGAAATATAAATTATGTTGAACCAGTGCCTATTCAGTGATAAGTTAGTGCTCAGAAACACATCTGCAGTTTTCTTAGAGCCGTAAGTCCTGAAGCAATTCCATGTGAAATTAGAGCTTCTTCTATCAAGGCATCTTTCATCTCATATCCATCCCACTCTTGGAATGGTTTTGATACACACAGAAAACATCTGGAATGACACCAGGAGGTGATTCATAGGCAGAACCCATGTGCAGAGGGTACACAAGTTTGTTTTCTTGGGCAAGGACACTGCCCTTGGCTCTCTGGTCTGGAGATAGGTGGGTCAGCAGGGATGTACTGGGAAGAAGCTTGGAAAATAAGAAAAAAAAAATGTCATTCCTCTGCCTCATCAGTTCCGATTATCTTCCTCCTTGTTTTTCTGACTTTCCCCCATGAAATTAATAAGGAATCACACCAATAAGGGAATAAGAATGTCCTGGTTGATGCCAGGCCATGGGTCTCCAGAGCAGACCAGATGTCTCCTGGCTGCCTGCACTCCTGGCTCCGTCACGTTCCAGGTGACAGGAGGGTTGGAGTGACCTGGGCTGGGAGATTGCAGGAGCTGCTCTAGGAACTCTCCAGCTGTCTCCTCCCTCTGGACTGATAGCAAACTACTGGAAAGCACTGTCAACTCTCTGAGGCTCCTTCAATCCCCAAAGTTCTTCACAAACCAGGGAAGGGAGAGGACTATTAGATGCTCCAATTCCTTGCCAGCACAGGTTTTCTGCCCAGTGCACACTTGTTGGTTTGGAAAAAAAAACAAGTATTTCAAGAAACTTTGTGCTCACCACTTCCTCAGGGGAGTTATTATACAATAGGTCTTGTTGGGAAAGTTTCTCCTCTGTCTTGATAATTTATCCTGGATTTTCTCTACCTAGAGGTTATATATATATATATATATATATATATATATGTGTGTGATATATGATCATATATATAATTCAAAGAAATTCACGATTCTGTTCTTTTAACATATCATTAAATCCTATGATACCCCAGAGCCCTTCCTATCCTACAGCTTGGATGAACTACTCACTCTCATGGGCCTTCTGTTAATATTCATTATTTTTTCCCAGCTTGCTTCTAGGAAGTCAGCACAGCCTCATGGGTGCAGGTCTGGGAATACCTAAATTCAATTTCTTGCTCTGCCATATTCTTTCCATCAGACTCCAAGTATTCACTGTTAGTTCTCTTCATTCCTTTTAAGTGCAAATATTTTGGTTGCTTTTCTTTTTTTGCAGCTGACTCAGTTTTATCAAGATTGAATCTCACTTTGTTATTTTCCTGTCTCTTTCTTTGTCCCTATTTACAGTGGGTTCTTCTTAAATTTTTTATTTGTTTGGTTTCTTTGGGTGTTTTTTTTTTTTTTTTTTTTTTTTTTTGGTTGGAAGCCTTCCCCAAATTAATCTCCCCCATACCTGCAACTACAATGGCATTTAAAGACTCCTGTTTGTTTTACCTCCCTTGATGTCCTTCTGGAAGCTGCCCTGGAATCAGAGACCAACCAGAGCAAAAGGATAAAGAAGGGATTTATTAAAAGACCTCAATGGGTGCACCTGGGCAGTGCCTACACCCAAGATGAACCCAAAGTGGTCACAAAATGGACACCCAGTCACGAGGTCCCACACTTTGATAAGTTCTGGTCCATTGGAGTCAATTTTCCAGTTACAGCTCCAGGTTATGCAGCTCCACCCTCCTCGTTTTTCCTTCTCACTTCACCGTTGGTTTTTCTCTTGTATTGGTTGTCCTTGGTCCCAGGCTGGAGAAGGAATTGTTTTATCTCCCTGCTCTGTGAAGAGAGCTCAGCAACACTGAATGTGAAACCCAGAACTACATGCTGAAACAGCACAGAATCTGAAAAATATTCAAAAAACTGAAAAAAGAATATGAAAAATCTGAAAAAAAAAGCTAAAACTTAAAGCATCACCTCTCTGGACTAAAGTTTTTGCTCAGAAACATTGACAGTTCTGGCTAAAAAGTGCTGCTCTAGAGAGGAGCAAAACTTTCTTGTCTTTATTTGTGGCATGTTTTTGGTACAGGAAATGCCCCGCTCCCTCACTTCTCATCTGATTCATCCAGCGATTTCAAAGAAAATAACAGCAGATAATTTTAAAGGAATTACGGCAATTTGTGCCTGGTGGGCTTGAGAAGTTTTGTGGTACCTTTCCTTTACTTTTGATGAAAACTCTGAAGGTTTCTGTGTGGGGAGAGATTGGCAGGTTGTTTTTGTTGTTAAGCTGAGGCAGCAATGTGTGGGTGGAAGAAGGTTTTGTTTGATTCAGTGCTGGGAAATGGGGGGGACTTAATCTTGCCTCCAATATCCTGCTTCTCTCTGCTCAGTGGAAAACACTTGCCTGAGTGAGCAGCTGAGAGGCTCTGAGAGCAGAAAAGTGCTGGACAGCCTTGGTCATCATCCAAGGACAATGCCCAGAGCACACCTGAAATTGTGTGCTGTGTCTGAATGCCAAGGAGAAGAGAGGTCTAAAGGCAGCAGCTGCTGCAGCAGGATTTGCACTGCCGTGGTCAAAATCTTGTAAATTGGGATATTTTTACCAGGGGAGCCTCAATGGGTCACCACCTTCCTCTTTATCCTGCCCAGAGTTCCTGGTCCCAAATCCTAAATGAGCAAGGGGGATCTGCTCCATGAGTTGCTCATATTACACACAGGGAAGTAAATGGAATTTTTAATCTCAATGAGCACTACAAGCTGAGGTCTGAAACAGATTACCTGATTTTCTTAGTTAGGGTCCAGAAAGGGCATTGGCAAAAATTTAATTCAGGTCCTTAAAAAACAAGAGAAAGAAACACTTTTTGAATCTGCCAGCAAAGAAGAGTTGGCTGGATGTGGTGCCCACCTGGTGTGAGCAGGGTTATGGGCAGCAGGAGGAAAAAAAGGATGAAAATGCTTCCTGGGAAGAGTATTAACCAAAGAAAGAATTATATTTTTCCCCCAGTCATGATTTTATTTCATATAAAGTTCCATTCATACTGCCTGAGGACTTTATCAGGTTCTTCACACGATACCAAAGGATGCTCCATGTGGAAGTAGTCTGGATTAGACTGAGAAACCAGGCTGGCTGCTTGAGTCCAGTGCTGGAATCATTGATAGCTGTGAGACTCTAGAAAATTTAAACACTTTAAAAGAATATCTTAAGAGACAGGATGAACTTTAGCAGAACTACAATTTAATTTGAGCCAAAGTTCTTCTTTATAAACTTTTTTTAATCTTACATGTATAGAGGTCTCCTCTCTAGCATTGTTCTATGTCTGTTTTAAATTGGTCATCTTGGCTGCAAAGCAGAAAATATAAAACCTTGGCTAAAAGCAGTGATTGAGAAAGGCTTTGGCTGTTTGATTGGTTGGGGGTATTTTTGTAATAACTTTGCAGAAAGATGGAGGAGTGAAAAACAATTGTTTAAGGTAAAACACAGCACTGGAATAGTGGGGATTATCTGAATAGCAATATATATTTATTTTGAAATTAAATATTCCTGGCCATGCTTGCACTGAAGTTTGGAAACAGCTTTATAATGGGAGAAACAGAGGAAGGAGAGGAAGAGGTAACTGGGAGCTGGAGCTTTATGCATGCAGCGAAGGAAGAATATGATATGGATTCTTTTTAACAGCAGTGAATTGAATTTAATTATGGAAGAGGTCATGCAACCCACTTCACTTCCAAGAAACAGATGCTGACAAAACCACATGGGCCAGTGAAGAGATTGTGAATGCCATTCACATCCATGCAGAGGAAGCACACGGAATGAAAATGTATCCCCCTGTTTTCCTCTAATATTTGTGCTCCAGGGTTGAGATGGTTTAAGAGATTAAGGACAGGATATGGAAGATTTCAGCAGAGGAAAGCTTTTGAGATCAGGCTGTGGTTCTCAGCAAACGAAGAGGCTGCTGTGTGTTCAATAAATCTGTGTGGTTATCTTTAATTTATAGGGATGCACATGTAAGGCCACTCCTTCTCAGCCCAATGTATTGCATTCAGCAAGATCAGAGCAAATTTCTCAATCAGCTCATGAATTTGTAATAGTGGAGTCAGAACTCGACCCAGGCTATAATTTATGCCAGTGGAAAATCATTCTGCTCATCCCTGTACTGGAGACTACTGGCCAGTGCCAATTATGGTGGCTTTTAAGTCAAATTTAATCCAGCTGTTGCTCTTCGGGTGCTTTGTTTGTTGTGCCTGAGGGATTTCAAGCTGCATTAGACTTCGTTGGCTTTCATGGTCAGAAAAGACTCCAAATTCCTCTGTTCCTACCTCCTGTACAATATAAACCAATTCCTGCCATCATGGGAATTTTTTCTAGTTCTTCCTGATTATATTTCTACTGTTTACTAGTAAGTACTGCTAGTACACTGCTTGTAAACTACTACTGGTCCAGGGTGAAAGAAAAGTCAAAAGTAGAGAAAAATAGAAAAACTCTGTCTGCATTTTGTAGACTCTGGCATTTGTTGCTTTTGAACTCTGGACACAATAGGAAGAGAAAGAATCTGGAAATCATCTCTCATGCCCATCCTACCCCCCTCTCTGCCCATCTCCCTCTAATGCCCCACACTGACTCTGTGAGTTATTAAAGCCAGGTGATGCATCAGCCAGACATCCAACCACTTGATCTTTACTACCTGATATTCATGTTACATAAAAGGAAAAGAAAAAATGCAAAAGCCCCGTGGCCAAGCCAGATAGAGGAAATGGAAAACCACAGCTGCCTGCTGGGAAAGAGGAGAGATTATTGCAGTGCAGTGGGGCAGAGCTTCTCCCCTGGAGCTGTTAGGAGCAAACCTCTGGGGCAGGAGCTGGGTAACCTGCCCTCCACTGCAGGAGTAGCAGGAATCTCCAAATCAAATGTCTGCCCTCAAGATGTTCATCCATAATTTTTCTTGCTGCCAATGCTGGCTTGATCTTCTTGCTGTGGCACTTGGATGAATGGGAAATATTCCATGTCATCATCCTACTGCCTGCCCAGGAGAAGTGAAGCAGTCCTGCTGCAAGTCCACAGAGGAGTTCCAGCTGCAGATTCCACCTCCTCCTCCTCCTCCTGTCACACCTTGTGGATCCAGGTGATTGAAGCTGCCTGTGCTTGTGCAGGAAAACTGAACAGGTCCAGGTCCTGGGGATTGTCTCCTGCAGAAAACCATTCATGGCTTAAAGTTTCTACCATCCATCATCTCTTACGTTGTGTGGATTTCTCCACAATTTTTTCTCTGGGAAAGGCCGATTACTTTTCAGAAACACCAGAGAAGGATTTAAACCCAGCAAATTTTTTTGGTTGAAACACTGAAGCTGAGAAGGTGGTTGTTAAATGCTGGGAGGCTGGAGTTCACTGGTTTCTCACCTGAACTTTTGGAAGGTATCCAGCTACATTTCCACTGGTATTTTGGCCTTAGTTTCCCCTCTGAATTTGCAGAGAAGCCGAGCCTACGTGGTGTTATTCACATATTATTGCCTCGAACAGCAGGCATTCTAAAAGTGCTGTGGATTCTTTTACAGGCACTTGATTTTTGCAGGGCTCTGTGGCCTCAGAGTCACTTCTGAATACAGAGAAGAATGCAGAAAGATTTGAAACAAAACGTTAAAAATATGTTTTCTGTCATTATGTGGGGTCATGCTCAGCTGAACATTCACTACTACTGGTATAGAGCAGCCCTTCATTTTCCATCAACACTGGCTGAAAATAATAGAAAACAGCAATAGATTATTGATCATGTTTTTCTCTGCATGTTGGCAATCAGTGTATTAAAAGCTGATCTCTGTGGTTATTACCATGAGTCAATGAGTGCCATCTGTCTCTTGGCACTGATAGCTCAGCCAGGATCAATATCTGCATCATCTTACCTTCGTGTCTTTCTTTTAAAAATTGCTCTAAATTGCTCTGAGTGATTTTCTTTTTAATAACTTTTCAGGCTTTAAGTCTCTCTATGGAATAAGTGTATTTATAAATCCTAGAAAATAGCATTGGAATTCTTACCCATTAAAGAATATCCACCTTATATACATTTGCTACTTACCATGCTCAAAATACGAACAGAATTTCTGAATGCTTGTGCAGAAGCACAGGGTGTGCAGAGCAGTGGACACTGAGCCAGGACTCTTGGATCACCCAGGAAAGGCTCTGAGAGCTCTGTGGGGCCCCCCAGATTTGTTTTTACAAGAAATCCTTGACACCAGCCAAGGACTGGTGCATTCTAGCATCCCATCCAGATGAGAGTCAGGAATGTGCCTCTGCCAGCCCCTCCCCACCTCTTTTCCTTGGCTGCACAAATTCCCAGTGGTTTGTCAAGCCATTTGTATTTTATTTTAAAGCACAAGGCTCAATCACTCTGTGACTACTGGAAGTCTTCCAAATACCAGTTAAACCCCAGCCTGAAATAAGCAATTTTCTCCTTATTTGAAACCTGCAAAACAATGCAAGCAATCTGCTTTTGCTCTGTATCATCCACAAGGCCATGGATCACTGATTAATTTCTGTTTTTTCATCTTCTAGGACTCTGTTTTGTCTCTTATCTCATATTTTATTTCCATGCATTGTCATCATGGAAATTGCTATCGAGACTATTTTGCCGTGACTTAAATTTTAAAGATAGTTTACAAGAAGTGCAGCAAAATTAGAGTGTTTTTCACCCTGTGCCAATCCTAGCAATAATTTAAAAAAAGAAAAATGGTGTGGCCCATGAAAATCAAAGGTTTTCTTCTTGAACCTCTTTTCTTTTGCCCCTGCACAAGAGATCTGCTGTGCTAATGTGGATTTGCCACATAACAAGGAAGGCCTGTGATATATTTTTCATGGTGTGCTGTTGCTCTAAAGAAATCATATATGTTATTTAACCTCTCTGAATGCTGGTTTTGCTGTGGGCCATGGCCTCTTGTGGTCAGTGGCAGAAAAACCAACCATGAATCTGCAATTTCAGTCCATTGGCAGAACTACCCTGGGAAGGAGCATCGTTGGAGAGCAATTTTAGGTTTGAATCAAAGGCCCAGGGCCAAAATCTTCACACCAGGCAGGGTGAAGCTGACAATACCTTGGAAAATGGCCAGGCTTTGGAATAAGTTGCTGTGTAATGCCCCATTCATCATTATTCTGTTTTTTAGAGGATTTACAGCATCACGAATGTACCATGAGAAGGGCAGGCTCACAGCCCCAGCTCCTTGCACCACCAAAAATGCTTTTTCTCCATTATTCCTTCACAGTGCACCACCATTGTTTTCTTCTGGAGCATTTCCATTTATTGTCCTAGGAAAATCTGTGCTGGCAAATAACACCATGGAAGGGTCCTGAATTATTATCATCCCCACATTCTGTAAGTCCTCCATTTCCACAGGATTCTTCCTTATTCACATAAAATAAATGGCTCAGAACTAGACCCAGGACAGTAAAACATCACATTTTCAGGTGGTGAAGGAAAAATGCAGCTGGAAACTGTAAGTTCACCAAGTTTATATCTAGCTGATTATTTTATTCTAATTTTAACCTGTGGTAAGAAGGGGGAAAAAAAAAAAAAAAAAGCGGATATTTTGAGTTCACTGTGTTTTTGTTCTCATGAATAGCTGGCATATTGCTTTGCCAAATGGCACTGTAGATCCATGATGGAAAAGGTTATGCAGAACCCCTCATTTCTCTTCAGAATAGATGCAGCTCCTGACAGAAGAGAACTGGATTTAAAGAGGGTGCAAGGCAGAACTTAGGCACTGAGGCTTATCCTGTTTGCCCAATTATGAAAGTTGCAAAGTGTGCAGGAGACATCATAATCCTAAAATACAGGCAGGCAATCCACAGAAAAATGGTTCTGAGTGCTTGATAGTTAAATCTGATGTGTCATGGCCAGAGAAAATTGTTGTGAACTACATTTTTCTAGATTTAAAACTTCTACATGGAGGCAGGAATGAATCCAGAGAAACAGCAAAGGCTATGAAAAGGCTAAAATTGATTAAGAAAAAAGTTTTATAAATAATCTAATCCAGCAATGGTGGAGGGGCCCAAGAATAATCTTAAAATAATGAGGCAGATAAGTGCAACAGAGAAAAAGGGACCCAGTGCTATTAATGCAGAGGAGTTGGAACTGGATGATCTTTAATGTCCCTCCCAACACAAACCATTCTAGAATTCTATGAACATCACCAGGAGGATAAAACAATGTGAAAGAAAAAAAAAAAAAGTAATTCAAGCTTAATGCAATAAACAGCCTTATAATCACAAGATCTGTCAGATCCTGGACCAGTTTTCCAAGCGTAGTAAAAAACTCTCCACAATGAAAATATCCAAATTCAAGTTGGAGAGAGAAATATAAAAATACTCTTATAAAAAGGAGTACAAAAATAAGCAAATCTATAATTGATATATATTATAATCTAACTAAAAGACAATCGATACCTAAACACTGCAATCAAAAGATGCCAATAATGGTTTGAACAGATTGTATTCCCATTTTCAGTGTTTGCATCCACATATTATTTTGGAGAAATTTCTTGGAACGAGAAATAAACTGTCCCTTTCCATACGACTCTTTCAGTTTGAATGTAATTGGAATTGTCCACAGCATCTGGCTGTTGAACAAATCCTAATATATACTGATTGCTCTTTCCTTGGAAGGTCTCCAAACCTTCTGCTTAAAAAAAAACCCCACCAACAACCCTCAAAATGTTTGGTATTTCTCTTCTGCATGTGTTTTTTTTCCAGCTGTTACTTGAAACTCTGACTGGTCAAGAAATATAATGGGTTGGAGACAGAAAAACTGGGACCAGGTTGTCTAGAAATGTGTGGATGGGTTTCACCTGAGAGATTAAGACATTTTTATATATTTAGGTGTTTACATGGAATTGTGTCTCGTTTCCCACTGCAATCTGTGGATGTCCATGTAATCAGTGGAGTCTAGAGAATAATTAAACTGATCAAACGTGTGCATTTTCCTCAATGCAGTCTTCAAAACTCCCCAAGCTCCAGCAGTTTTACCTCTTGGTTGAGTTGTCTGAAGGTGGGTCTAGTGCCATTTGGGGTAAACCTACATGGAAAAGGTTGGCTTCATACAGGACCTACAAATTTATGGACTGGCAACCGATTATCAGATGGGAAATGGAATCCCAAATAAAATAAATCCCCCTTGACACGAAAATATGGTGACTTGATACCTGTATCAAGGTAACTGAATTAAATCCCAGTTCTCAACATATAAGGATCATAGGCTTTTAGTTGGCATGTAGATATGAACGTTGAGACTTCTGATTTTTTGAGCTGAATGCCACCAGAAATCATCATTAATAAAAAAGAGAAAGCCATAAATCATGGTGTTCCTAATAAGTTCATACACTTTCACATAGGTAATGAGTTTTTCAGCATGTAAGTGTGTTTCTTTTGGCAGAATTCATGGATTGTTTAGTTTAAGGCGTGAACATTTTATCATTTCCTAGCTGGTCTGGGAAGAGATATAAAACTTCCAATAACAGGAATATATAATACTTCAGGGAAAAAAAAAAACAGCAAACATGGAGATATATTTCAATCACAATACTGCCCTGTTAGGTTTTGCCCCCAAGTATTACCTTGTGTGGAATCTGAGGGTGCATCACATGAAGTGACGTTGTGAGAAATCAAATTACCTGGGCTTCTGGAGGTTACTGACTCTGAAATGTGAAAATACTGAGATTTGTCTTGTTGGTCTTATTGTCACAGAGATTTGAACCATCATCCCTCATGGAGTAGGGATGGACCAGATCCCTCCAGAGGTCCCTTCCAACATCAGCCACTCTGGAATTCTGTGAACGAGCAGAGTGTAGAACAATAAAATTGTTCAGAACATATATATAAAAAATATTTGGCGTGTGAAACATAACCTGGGAAAAAGACTGAGATGAGCTCATGAGAAAATGAAACAAATAGATGGAGATGTTTGCCCTCAGAGTTTTCTGTCAGCTCATGAATACTGATTGAAAAGAAGATGATGAAATTCCCTGAGACTGAAAACAAGCAGGGCTTTTTCATATGATAGGAAAAGAACAAGGTGAGCTATCAGAGGATGAAAATGACAATCAATAACTCCCAGTTAAGGAAACTTGGAAGATTTTGGATTTAGATTTTCCCAAAGCAAGGTAACCAAGATAACAAGGCAAGGTTGTGTAGCTTAATATCTGAGATAAAAGAGATGATAACAGCCCAAATAAGATCTGGCCTTCTGTGGATGGACAGGAAAAGTAATATTAAGCAAAATATTATGTGGGATAAGGTGGAATGACTCATGACACAAAAGTCTTTCCCAATAACACAGAAACCTTGAAAACAATGGAATTTTGCAGCTTATCTCTTATTCCTCAAAGGAAGGTGAGGTGAAGAGAAGGGAGGTGAAAAGAAGAAGCCACACTGAGCAGGGTGACAACCCCGAGTGGACAGGACTGTGTGCCACCTGCACAGGGCCAGGAGATGGAAAATGGGGCAGAGTGAGGGGTAGAAGGGGAAATGTGAGGTAAGGGGTGCTGTGAGTCATTCTGACACAGCATTAATTATGTTTCCAAGTTTGGAGTGAGATTGTGTCCGTCCTGCACGTTTGTCAAGGTGGGGAGTGCTGGCATGAGCCTGTGTGTGTGTCCAGGAGGCTTCCAAAGGGATTCAGGTGAGGCTGAAGTGATTCCTTATGGGTGAGTTACATTCCATCCTCTCCCAGGAAGAGAAACACTACTGGGAAAATGTGCTCTGAGCTTGATGTAAAGCTCAGGATGCATCTGAAAAGGAAGGAGCAGCTCTTCAGGGAGAAATTGGTACTTCCAGGGAATGGTTTACATCACCTGTCTTGGATGCTGTGCTGGGACAGGGTGCATTTCCATCTTTCAGTACCTTCAGGCCACAAAAATGTCATCCTTTCACTTTTCCAGGCTCAACAATCCCAGTACTCTCAGCCCCAGAAAAAAAATAAATCAGAGTGATTCTTTATTTAATTTGATTTTTTTAACACCAGTACAACAATAATTGTGTTTAATATTCTGTTTCACCCCTAACCTGCAGAATTATCACAGAGATCACAATTATGGGAAGCAATGCTAAAGCATCTAGTCTTGCCCAGACTTCATGTCCTTTAACACATGCACAGATGTAAGGAAACGTGGGGCAGATAGAAAATTTTCAAGCCAGACCCTAAGATGGTGTTAGAAACATCTCAGCTTTCTCTTTTTTGCCTCTGTATATTGGCTATACAACTGCTCTTGGGTAAGACTTCCCTGTCTGTGGCTAATAGGAAGCATATGTGAAGAGAATACACTGGAGAAACAGTTCAAGAACATGTTATTCTAGGAGAAACAATATTTATGTGATCGTGCCAAGGATACCAAGACTTTTGGTTACTGGCAATGCATGTGCTCACTGGACAATTCAGTACCCACCCCTGTGCAAGCAAAGTTCCTACAAAATATCTGTGTCACTTAGGACTCTTCATCAGGGCTTATTGTCCCCTTCTTTCACAGATTTTACTTACTGGTGAGTAAGGCTTTACTTACTGGTTCGAGTAAGTCACTCAAAGTGTTTTTTCTGGAAAATCCAATGCAAATGAGCCTTTGCAAGACCAAGATTTGAGCCTCAGCTACGCTGTGAGACCCTGAGCCCCAACCTCTCAATTGCTCTGATTCCTGTCCATAGCATGAGTGAAAACAGTAACTGGAGAGTTTTGGAGTTTTACTGAGCACAAGGGAGGACAGAAGTGTGAGCCTGGAGCCCTGGGCTCTCCTCACCCACTCCCCAGACCAGTGCAGGAAGGCACAGAAGTAATTTCACCTTTCCTTGTTATTTAACTTTTGTTTGTACCTCTAGCTTTTGGCATAAAGGTTCAGAAAGAAAACTTTGGAAGGTTTTGTGGGAGTTAAAAGTGTTTCTCTTCATGTTGATAATCCTTCAGGTACCAAAGAATCCTGTTGCCCATGAGCTGCTGGCCACCTTGCAAAGGGTATGAAGGGCTGAGGTGGAGTTCCTTCCATTTTCCCAGTGTGGCTGCAGGTTGCACCAGAGAGCAAAAGGGTCAAGGGATAAGGGCAGAAAGGGAGCATACAAACATTAGGAACCCCAGAGCTGGAAAAACAAAGTGCAACTTCAAAACTCAAAGCAATAAATAAAAGAGCAGTCTGCAGGAACCTTCCACAGAAATAGTTACAGGTATGGACACAGGGAACTGAGAAATTGTTTAGTTTAAACTCAGTAGATATTGGACAGAGATGAAAAGGCCTCCAGAACTATGATAAACCAAAAAGTCAGGTTAGCCTTGTGCTGAAATAACAAGGATTATATTTTAAAAATTGGAAAGACTGGACAGAATGTTATTCAGTGAGCCAATGGCAGTGCAGTTGTCTGTTCTCCTGATGAGGAAATGAAGAACCCTGCATCAAGAACAGGTAACATTGTGTGGTCAGCAGAAGAGACCCTTTTGGAAGTGGTTTGTCCTATCAGGCAATGATTTTATGCTATCAAGTGTTCCAGAGATCTTTCAAGTTCTTTGGGCTTCAGGAAAGCCCTGAAGAGAGGAAAAAATGAAGTTAACGTTGGTTCAGTGCTGTCTAATGATTAGGAAGATCCCATGAGAATATAATGCTTCTGTGAGTTCAGTTTTCTGGTATCACAAGAAAGACAAGTTGGTAAATTATCAGTAGGAAAGGAATGATTAATTATTCACAGTGCAATCAATGTTGTTTTAATAAAGTCAAACCAAGGCTAAAATGTCTGGGAGACGAGACTGCAAGTTCTGTGTGTGGGAGGTGATAAATTTATCTGGCAAGTGGCAAATGAGGCACTGATAACTTTCTCAATGGGAACTATTGCAAAATAAAAACCAGTGGAGCTTTTGGATGTGCATGGAGAACATTCAGCAGAAGATGTGAAGTGACCTTGCCTCTGTAAACTGCTCCATTTAAAACTTGTTAAATGATGTGTCCAGCTCTGGAGCACATTTCAGAAAACTCATCTAAACAACGGAGAGAGTTCAAAGGAGAACTGCAAACACAATCCAGGGCAGGAAAGCAAATCTGTCACTACAAAGCCTAAGAGGCTTAATTTTCTCATCAAGAAAGGCTAAGGAACAAGGTCATCCCATGGAAACAACTGCTGCTCCACCACCTTAGTGGCTCTACCTGGAACTGCCATCCCCACCTCTTTGAGAAGGCTGGAAAATGTTGTAGCATGCTTTATATGTGGCTTTCCAGCAGGTTAAAATAGAAAATGAAAACAAACACTGCCTCATTAACACCTTGAAGATTTGAATTCAGCTGTATTTTGGGGTAGGATGAGGCACCAGAAGTTTCCATGCAAATCTTGCATGGTATTGGATGTCCTCATGGCGGGAGATATTCCAGAGATATTCTAACCACCCACCTTACTTCTTTCTGTGACCACAATATATCCCTGACATTGCTGCTGTTTAGGAGTAGGAGAGTAGGAGACATTGAATGTAAACAAAATGTTTCAAACTGCCAATTTGCTGGAAAATCTGAAATAAACTTGCATTTAGTTGGTGTAATTTTATTCAATTTGTATATTTACTCCTCATCTCAGTCCCCTTTCAGATTCCTCACATTGTACAGAGAGAGAGAATTAAAAAGATTAGGGGTTACATTTAGTAAAACTGATATTTGAAATAACTTAAATCACAGTCCCAGTTTGGAGAAATGTGTCATCTGGGTGAGGGGAAATGCTCTTTTTAGCCATTGCAATTCCTTGGCCATGAAAGCCAAAATGATTGTAACAATTTGATGACCTGTACATGATTCCAGGGTGATGGAGAGCCAAGCCATGGCTGGTCTTCCACCTCTGTGGCACTGCAAGCACTGCAGACTGGAAGGTGGTTTGGTATTCCCAGAGGGCCAGACCCTGGTTTCAAAAGCAGCTATTTAGGAAGCCCAGCTGAGCTCAGCTAATGTTCAAATCTCAACCTGTGCAACAATGTCAACCAAAACTCCTGCATGTGCAGAGAACAATGTCCAGCTGTTCCTTTTTTTATTTCCCTCGAGCTTCCCTCTCTCAGACAAACTGACATTTTTCCTTCCACCATAGTCCAAGCATAATTCTCATCTGAAACACACATTGGAGCCAGACTTTGCAATAATAATTTCTTTGGTTATTAGCTTTCCACTTCTAGCTTTTTGTCAGTCTGGATCAATGGTGGTGGATAATCAAAGGAAACAGGATTGCAACCTAATCCAGACCTGCAGCTGCTTTGCTGGTAGAAATGTCACTCCTCTGTGGCAGTGGCAACTGTCCCTGATTTTAAGGAGTCCAGCTGTGCCTCAAGAAGCTTGTGAGGCTCTGAATTCCAGGGCAGCCAAAGCCCCCATAGGTGCTCTTTACATTCATGCTGTAAATGTTGTCCAAGCTATGTCCTTGCTCAAACCTGCCAAGTCCTGATATTTGTCTTGTCTTCCAGACCAGGAAAAATCAACCAGACTCACTCTTCTTTTCCTCCCACCTCCAGTGATCCAGCCATTATGGAAAAGTGAATTAATTGCTGGGGCAGACTCAATTTATGGAACACTTCTGAGTTGCTCTTGCTCTCCAGTTGAGCAGAGACAGATCCTTCCAGGCCACACATCTCTCCCAGTGCAAATTCCAAAATCCCTGCTCCTTACACATTTCTCCATCATAAATGCCTCATTCACCCACAAGCTGGAGCAGTTTAGGGGGCAAAAGTCCAAAGGTTTGCCTTGGAAATCCCTTGGAAGCTGAAGTCCACCCTGAGATTCTGCTGGATGCCATCAGACTCAGGGGCTTCTCCCCTCACTTTCAGGCCAGCCAAAGGCTCTGGGGAGGAGATTTCCATCTCCTCTCCTGCCCTGCTGTCCTGGGTTGATGCTGAATTGCATTTGTTATTTAATATGTTCGTTTATTGTGCTAAAAATTAAATTTATTGTGTTAAATAAACTTTTTAACTTTCCCCCCACAAAATATTTTTTCCCAAACCATTTTAAAAAAAGAGCCATTTAAATTTGCTTTCTAAAAAAAACCCATTCAAAAATTTCTTCCCAAATTTGCCGTAAACCAGAACAAATACCTGCAAAGGCATAAAAGAGATGCAGGCCACTACAACTGAAGAAAGTCATCCACCAGCTAATTCCTTGGTTTCGTGATCCAGCTGTCATGGGACCTGTTCCTCTCTTACATGGATGGGAAATGAATGCTGATTTCTGACCTTTTCTCCTTGCCCTGGAGCTGGTGGGTACACTATCCCACATTATGGGAGAAATCTTGTTGGAGTGAGAGCTGTGGGAGGGAAAGGACTGAGTCAAACCAGGCAACTGACTGGGGTTTCCTGCTGCCTCCTTGTTGAGACGGTCTTTGCCACTGAGTGCCATCCTGCCTTCCATTTTTCCCACCCTTCCAGAAGGCACACAAGTCCTCCTACCACGTGATCCATGGGATAAGGTGGGAGTGCAGAGCAGGGATGAGTCTCCAAAGCCCCCAGACTCCTGCAAGTCTCTCAAAAGCAGCCAATTGAAGCCATTCTTCCTCTCAGCTGGTGTTCAGAGTTCCAATTCCTATGCCAAGGCTGACTTGATTGTCCCTGGGCTTCACCTTGTGAGCCTTGTTTCTCAGAATCTCTTCTTTCTTTTAAACCAATCTTATGGCAAATGGCAACGGTTTTTCTTTTGGTTTTTAATTCTTTTTCTGGGAGTTGGACAGATCAATGCATCCTTTCATGGGTCTGTGCTGTTAACAGCAATGAGCACAGGCAAAGCTTTGAACTACTCACAGATATCCTCACGGTCCCCTTGGAAAAAAAAAAAAAAGCTTGGAAAATTGTGTCATATAAAAACACACACACATTTCTACAGCAGAATATAAATACTGAGTCTGGAATTACTGAGAGCTCTGCTAACCCTGCTGGGGGGTGTAATTATCCCAGCCTTCAGGGGCTGAAGGGAATGAATGCACAAACCGAGGGTGTGACCCAGCTCCCTCTGTGCCACATTTGCCATTGTGGGCTCCTCTCCCACTGGCTTTTCCCAAGTAAAATTTCTTCCCAGCTGGCTGAGACATACCACCACACCATGTGCACATCCAACATCTATTTCTGTCCCAGCCAAAGGGTTTATTTTAAGCTGCTGCCTTGTGGGCACTTTTGAGTTTCCCCTGGACATGGACCCTGACCCCAATTTACCCATGGGATGGGGATGCAGGGCAGGGATGGCACAAACAGGTCTTAAACCACCACAGAAAGCTCTACAAGAGCTCATGTTATGGCAGCATCACTGTTTCATCAGTGTGAACACACTCAGGGAGGTGCTACAGCACAAACCCATAAGCACTTAACACTGGAGTCTGTTTTCCTCATGACATCAGGAAGAGATGGAAAAATAGGAGGGAATTTAATAGGGATCCTTTGCTACTGCTCAGGTAAGAACAGAGTCACACAACCACAAAACTGAGAGATGACTTTGAAAAGGCCAAAAGTTTTAAAGCTTGCTGGATCTCAGCTTTGCTTCTCTTATGTAAAGCTGTGACCCAATATAATTTATAGACTTTTTTTTTCTCTTTATTTTTTTTAAGTTATGCATTTCTATTTTTTTACAAACTTATTATATTCCCTGGTGCTGCACACTGATGCTTTTCTGCAAGGAAGGAAAATAAATATGCACATCATTTGTGTGAATTTATGATTTATTTAGAATTACTTCTGCAAGGAATAATTAATCCATTCCCAGTTGTAACCAAAGGAATAATTAATCCATTCCCCACTTTTCCCTGAAGAAATGGGGTAGGGCTTGCTAATAATTTGTGTCACAAACAACATTGTAGTTTTGTGTGTCAGGTTTACTTTGAGGCAAAGATCTGGTCAGTGTGGTCGATGGAGCCTCTGGTGTTGAGCACCCAAAGTGGATTTAAAACAGAGTCACGTGCCAAAAGTGACTCTTTATTTTCACTGACTGCAAGGGAAACAAGTAAAACCAACAAATTAGGAAGTGCCTTAAATTAGATGGGGTAAATGCAACTCTTTCTATGGATTTTCTCTTTTTTTAAGTGATTTTCTACAGTTGTCCCTTGGTCTTAGTCATGCTTTGAGTTTTCTGCTCCTGTAAGCAAAGGAGGACAAAACCAGCCAGGATTATGAATTTGAAGTAAGCAGAAAAATACAGCAGAGAGATAATTATCAATGGTTCATGATCCAAACTGAGGATGTGATGGAGATAGAGGTTTGCTGGGATCTTGTCCTGGTGTGGTATTTCCCATTTTTTTATGCCTGGAGTGATGGAGCAGTGAGCAGGAGTAGAAGTCACAAGCATTATTGAGTTAAAAGGGACAGCCATACTCTGGAGGCACAACGTTAGAATTTAGATGAACCTTGAGGACTGTAAAACTGGTCTGAAGGAGGCTCTCTACAGAGAAAATTCACTGTGTTATAATCATAAAACATCAGATAAAGAACTATATTAACAGAAGTCAAGAGAACCAAAAGAGGAAAGTTTGCAAGAAAATGAGTTGGTCAGTCTGTAAAAAATAAGATGCATAACCTTTAAAAATCTTCCAAATTTTTGAGAGGAAAGGAATAAATCTTTTCCAATATCCATGTTGTTTAGCTTTTATTACAAGGGAGATTAGGAAAATTTGGAAGTACACACTGGAATCAAACATCTAAAGGAGAACAGGGATCCCCATCCCGAGGAGCTGCTGGCAGGGGGATTAAGTTTAACTGGAAATGCAGGGAAGACTCAGAACTTCCAAGGATGATCCATTTATTATGAGTTTCTGGCACAGCTTTCTGTAAGAGGTACAAGTGCTCTGCCTGTGGTGACTTTGTTTGATTGCCTCATTTCTGCAGCCTGCATCAAATGCTGAATTCATTTTCTGCTGCACTGGGATCTCACGGATTTGACAATTCCAGCTGACGCTTCCCAGGCTGGGGCTGTGTGATAAACCCAACAAAGTTCACCTCAAGGCTTCTTTTCTGCTTGGGAAATAGGTCACCAGTTTCACCTCGAGGTCTCCCTTTTATTTTCCCTATCAGTTCAACATCCAGTGCCCTATAACACTTGGCAGTTAAAAGAAATTCATTATTCTGAAGAAGTCTCTGCTGTTGAATCAGCACCTCGGACTGTGCCAAAGACAAGCTGTGAGCCTGAGCAGCAGAGCCAGGGGGAAACAGAGCACAGTGATCAAATCTGGTGACAAAACTCATGGAAATCACATAAAAAAACCTTCCCGGGAAGGAACCAAACCATCAGCATTGCTCTGATGGAGCTTTGCAGCTTAGGGCAGCAACAGCTTGGGCTGTGCTTTGAAAAACCAGGCAAGCTCTGGTCCACGCTGAAAATAAATATCCCTATAGCAACAACAATGGTTTATTCACCTCCTGTGTTTGTGATGAACTACCAAGGCTTTCATTAGCACAGTCACTGGTGTGTCATGCCCCATATTCCTGGCAGACTTATTATTTTATGTAACACAATGTGCAGGGCAAAAAAAAAGGGAAAAAAAAAAAAAAGTAGAAAACTGGTCAACCTCCCAGTGATGCACTGGGCACAGGAAATTCAAAAGGACAATTGTTGCTAAATATGTACACTGAGAAAAATGAATAATATTTGGAGTTTAACCCTCAATGTTGGTGGCATTTTCCGAGATTGAGAAACAAAATATTGCACAAGAGAACTGGGTTTACATAAAAAGTATTTGAGAAGATTTGTTTGGAGAAAAATATAAGATTTTCTTTTATTTTATGGTAAGGGTTCATACCTCCCCTTCTCACAGAAATGGCTTTCCCTCAGGGTGCATTGATGTTTGTTTGGTTAATATCTATTACTGATATGAGAAGGGCATTTATTAATATATTTATGCTGCTGGAAGTTTGCTGCTGCAATCAGCAGAGTGTGTGGCTTCTCCCATTTTTTTGGGGGGAGAAAAAGTGCCCAGTTTGGAAGAACTTGTCTGAATTTTGCCTTCTGACAAAAGATGTTCCTGATGAGGGACAACTTTCCTGTTCCTTTTCCCTGGCTGTGTGTCTGAGAACAGGCAGTGCTGAAGATCTCGTGGTCCACAATGCTGAATCCTCTGGAGAGATGCTGCTGTCAAACTCAGTGGCACAAAGGAATCAAAAGGAAAAAAAAAAAACCAACAAAACCCTGCTTCCTGATGCAGGCTGGTTTAGCAGTTGTCTGGGAAATTCCCTTTTGTGTCTGGGTTGGAAGATAGACAACTTTATTATTATTATATTATTTCACATCCCAGAAGTGTCAAAATAATGGGTAATAACAGTCCTGTCCCTGTTTGGCAGCTGTGCAGCTCTCGTGGCCAGAGAATCGGGATTTCCAGAGAAAAATAAGTGCTGACTCTGGAGCTGGGCAGCCCAGGCAGCCTAAAATGGATAAATGGAAGCAGAGCAGTGTAAATGCCTAAAATCCAGGGCTGTGATCACACTCTGGAACTGCTCACAAGGAGCATTCACTGGGGGCAGTGCAGCTGTTTCTGTGGTGGACACCTACAGCTGGGGACAAATGCCACCCCTGGGGCTTTGTTGTTTTTGTGAGAAAAACTCTGCTGTGCTGACAAAATTCTCACTGCGTTAGAGATGCTTTTTATGAAGTCCAGTGGGGTCTTCTGCTCTCAGAGAACAACTTGAATTGGAAGCAAACTCTCTGAGGACATTCATGAGTGATTTTCTCTTCAGATGCCTTCAAAATCTCTTTCAAGAGAAGACAAATCTTAAATAAACTTTTCTATCAATCTGGGCTAAATTGGTCAATGATGTCAGTATCAGCTTCTGCTGATAATGAATTTATTTTAATTTAATTGTACAAACACAGATTTTGTCCATTTTATATTCACTGAAAAGCTTTTCTCTTCTATTGTTTCATTATGTTCTGGAGGAAAAAAAAAAAAAAAAAAAAAAAAAAAAAAAGAAAAAGAAGGACCAGAAACAGGGAAATGTTATAGCAAGGAGGCCCAATATATGCATATATAGTGAAAATTAAAAAAAAAAAAATCCATTGAAAGAGGATAACATTATCTAGGTGAGCATGGAGGGATGTACAGACACTTTTTATGTATAAGAAATGGAAAAACTTGATCAGTCTAGAGAACCTGCTTTGTTTTCACTGAATCATGAACTACCTAAATGAAAATTCATCATGAGAACTTCATGCCTGTGAATTTTGCTTGTTAGAGGGTGACAGCCCATCTTGCCTCCCACAGGAGCAGGTGACTCCTGTGGATGATCAATAACTGCTGCTCCCCCCTAGAGGAGTTTGTGGGAGTCCAGGTCCAGCTTCACAAAGGGATTCCAGTGTCCAGATCCATGGGGGTGCTGCAGGCTCTGAGTTTTCCACAGGGTGTTGTGTTCCACTGTGGGGTGATGCCTTAAGTTTTCAGTTTTTTTGTTGTTTTTTTTTTTTTATATTTTGATTAAGGGTTACTAGGATCTTTTCACAGGGTGGTGAAGACACAACAATCCTATTCCAGCTGGGGACTCGAGGACAATCCCTTCAAACTCCAGGCCCAAAGCATCAACAATGTGAAAAGAGGAGGGTGGGTGAGCAAGCAAGGAGGGTGAAATTTCGTAATTTGAGGCTGTTAATTGGACAGTTGACTTCTGTATGCAAAGGGACTAAAACCTATAAAAATGTGAGATCTCATGCCCAAATCCTCTTTTGCTTCCACCTTGGAGCCATCCAGGCAGAGCCATGGCTGTGGCACTGCCAGGGGGTGGCCTTTGAAGGCACCTCAATAAATATCCAATTTATTCTTCCTAACTCTGTCCAGCCTCTGTTCCAGCTCCTCAAGGCATCAGGGAACTGCAGAGAGAGTTCTCCTAAAAACGATGGTTGGGAATGAAATTGGGCCAAACAAGGAATGAAATTCAGCCAATGCTCCATCTGAGAACTGCTTATGGGAAACAGGAATGAGAGGGGAAAGGAGTCACCCAAACAAAAGGGGGATAGAAGAGACAGAACAGAAGGAAGGGGAATGGAAAAGGAATGGGGAAGAGGGGAGAGAGAGACAGAGAGGAAAGGAGGGTGCTGCCACCAGTGGAGGTTTCCCCCCACTCCTGGCTGCCCCTGCAAGTGGCACTGAACACTGCCTCCCTCCCATCTCTGACAACCCCTGATGCCTTGAGAGGCTGGCCTGGAACAGAGAGGCTAGGCAGTGTTAAAGGAATAAAATTGGTATTTATTTAAAAAGTTTATTAAAAAATCCTTCAAAGGATACACCTTGGGCACTACAAGAGCCCGGCTGTGGCTCCACCAAGATGGATGCAAGACGGACAACCAGTCATGAGTTTTCACACTTTTATAAGTTTTGGTCCATTTACATATTGGGGTTAATTGTCCAATTACAGCTTCAGGTCATGAGGTCCCATCCTCCCAGACTGCTCTCCTCAATTTACCCTTTTTGGGCCTGAAGCTGCAATGGTGTCCTTGGTCCTGGGGCTGGAAAAGGATTGTTTGTCTGAGTAAACTGTGACGAGAACTTGCTAACACTTTATATGAAATAAAGAGTCACACACCAATGCAGTACAGTATCTGAAAAAATATAAAAGCTAATAGGTAAGGCATCACCCTGACATCTAGGGTTGAGATTAAATTAAAACCAAATTGGCTCCTCACATAGGGAACAAATGCAGCTGAGCAGCCCAGGAGGGAATTTTCATCAGCTGGCATGTGGAGCACACATGGGTGCTGAGACTGGCTGGTAGTGAATCCCCTGGAGAGGGGGAAGTGTGTGAGATATTCTGTCTTCCCAGGATTTTGGAGTGTTAAATCAGGGATGCATTCTAAAGCCCCTCCCAGTTTGCTCACACTGACAGGTATTGATTGTAATCAAGCAGCTCCTGCAGAGACATTTCCAAGCATCTTTACCTTGACTCAATTTCCATTCTTTTTACATCAGCAGCACGGAGGAGTTCTGCTTCTATCCAGAAAGTGATTTGAGCCCAGGAAGCACCTCCTGAGTGTTGGTGCAGATCTATTGAAGTTTGTAAGTGTTGTTCCTACAGGAGACTCCACCTGTGAACTACAAGTTTCTGTGGATTTTCATTCTATCAGTGCTCAACTCCTTCCCATTTCTGAGATGTTTTAAGCAGGATACATGGATCCCCTGGCTCTTCCCTGCTCCATGGCTTTGCTGTCCTCCATGGTGGTGAGAGTGCTGATGGCTCAGAGAGGTGAAAAGTCCATGGGCAGAAGTGGGAATTTCTGTTCTCTCTGAAACTGGAGGTAATAAGGTGTTCCTCGAAGTGCCACTTCCCTGCTAAAAGAATCATCTGGCAGGGTCATAGCATAACTAATTCTTCTCAAGAGATGAGTAATTGTATTTTGCTGAGTTTCCCCAGGTTCTTTCAATCATCTGACTGCTGGACTATGTTCATTCCTTCTGCCCTTAGACTTTGACTGTTCCTTCACCTAAGAGGGAAATTCCCAGAGATTTCATGTTAACCAAGACCAAATTTGAAGTCACTGACATTTGTTTCCTGTTCAAAAAGCAGAAATCCTGAACAATCTGATGTTTGGGATCTCAGAACAAAGCCTACCACTTCAACAAGTACATTTATTTTATGAATGAAATGTTAAGGGACATTTGTGCTACAGCCCTCCAAAATCTGATTTGTTTCACACAATAAAGGAGTTAGTCCTGAGTTCTTGGCAATGAAAAACCCATTCCTGTAAGCTTGATTTTTCACTCAGCTGTCCCTAGTGTAACTAAATCAAAGAGGCTGGGAATACTCTGGTCTAAATCATCTGTGAAGAAACACCCCTCAGCTTAAAATTTTCTTTTTCCTTCTTATTCCCAACAGATCTGTTTTAATTGCCTGTCCCAAACACTGACATAAGTTTGGAAATCATCCCTATTTCTAGAAAAATCCAAACCCCACCTTCGAGTGTGGTGGATAAGTTAAAACCATGCCCAGAAAAGCTGTCTGCACAAACCCCAGTTTATCTGATATGCAGGAAATTGGATTTTGCCCTTTTCTGGGGGCTTCTGGTGGTTTCAGGGTCTGAGTGAACTTTGTTTACTTTGCCAAGCACTGGGGTCTTTGCCATCAGCTGGAGTAACATGGCATGGAGCTTGGTTATTGGAAAAATGACATAGTGAGTTGGGCACCAGTTAGATTTGTGTTATGGTGGACATTTCTGAAGAAGTCCAGCTGATGGGTGCTTTCTCTACTCACATTTCCTCTCCAGTTTTTCCTGATTACACTCACACCATTGTATAATTTAATTTGTCCACAATTCCCTCTATTTGTGCAGAGTATTCGTTCTTTTGTTGCCATCCCCTTCTGTTTCCTCACTTGGTGGTTTTTCTATGCACAAGAAAAGTCTGTCTCTTCTTTTTTTATTTGTGTGTATTTTCTATTGTTGTCTTTAATTTATTTCAGATGTTTCTTTTCTGTCTGAATGACCATTTTGTTGAGTTACTGTGGCACCAAGTTCCAAAATATAAAAAGAGAGGTTGGTAACATTTATGAAAGGACAAATGGAGAGTCCCAGGATGAAAATGCAAGTGTGAGGTGACCAAAGGGTTCATCACCAAGGTGGTGCCCAACCTGCTGCTCTTGAGTACATTTAATGTTTGTGTTGTTCACATGAAGCTCTGGCTTTGCTGGTGTCCTGTCTTGGCACAGGCCAGGCAGGGCCACTGAGAGGAGACTGCAGAAATCAGGGGAGCATTTAGCAATGCTTGCCCAGCCTGTTTTCCCACCTCCTGGGAGTTTGGAGGGGTTCTTCCTCACCTTATCACTACTGGTACAGAGGGGGCTTGGTCATCCAGTTCCTAATTGTAGGAAGGGGTGAGTAAAGAGGGAGTTTCCTGTGGACACGGGTGATATCTGGGCAGCTCCATCCCAGAGAGGCCAGTTTGGGACACATGGAAACTCTTGCAAACTATTCCCAGAGCTCTGCTGTCTCAGTTCCCTGAGATGTGTGACACACACCCAGCCTGGCTCTTGGGCATCCTCTTGGAAGGGCCAGGGAATCTGATCACTGAAGATCCGTGTCTCTGATAATGTTTGCAGTAAATAAAAGGTCCCACTGGACAGGATACAACTGGAATCAACTGTATCTTATATTAGAATTCCACTATGTTCCTCTATTTGGCTAAATTTGATTTTTGATTTTTCTGTTGCATCGTTTCTTCATTGAAGTCCCATTGTAATTAAGAAGGGTAAACCCAGTAGTTAATTTGTTCCTGTTTCTTTACTTTTTTCCTTTTTCACTGGTAGAGTCCCTTTGTGTAAGTGTATCATAAACCAAAAGGGAAATAAAACTGGCTATGTGAAAAATCAAGAACATCTGATGCCCAGAAAGAATAAGAACTTGGGTATGTCAAGCTGCAGACATCTGGGTTGTGATTTAAACTGTTTTCATCTTTATCACTGAATCATCTTTTGAAAACCAAATACATTTTAAAAACCATCTTATTGACTGTCTAATACTATCCAGGTGTGTTTTCGAATTTTTCCTTTTTACTGGCATGTTGCTCAAATGAAAAAAACCTTGAATTAATTTAAGTACAATTCAGAAGATGTTACCAGCGCATGAAAGAAAGAAGAGAAAAAAGAGGAAGCAGAAAAGCAGGCTGCTTTTAAACACCCATCCTTCAAGAGTTGCGCCTGGGGAATTACTCCATGCCTCTGGAAGAGATTTCCCTCGGTTTGAAGTCAGAGCGAAAAAAAACCCAAATTACAGCTGGAGACGCCGGCAGCTGGAGGCGGCAGGGTCTGGGAGCGCGGGGGTTAATCCGAGCCGTGTGTCCGAGCCCGCGGGGGTAAAACCAGGCACTGGGCACTGAGACCTGCTCCGAGGGGCTCTGGCACTGCCGGCAGGTTCATTTTGTCTGCAAACCCAAGCGTGTAATTTCCCTTCTCCCTCGCTCTGCCCGCTGTCGCCGGCCGGTCCTGCGGCTCCGCGGCAGCCGAGTCTCCCAGGAGACAGCCAGGAGAGCTGGGCTGACCTTCAGCAGGCTGGTGGGAGATGGGATACGGGCTAGGAAGCCCCCAAATTGGCTTTTTCCCTGCCTGCCAGTCAGAAGAGGAAGGCTGGGGAAACCCCGAAGTGCCTCCGTGCTCGGAAGGAGAAAAGTGAAGAAATGACATAAAATTAAAAAAAAAAAAAAATATTAAAAATTAAAATCATCCTCCACAGCCAAATTACACGCATTTAAAGCTTCCAGCTTACCACGGGGTTATGGCAGATTTACACAGAGATTAAAACTGATCCCTCACCAGTGCACCCCAGCTCGTGTGAGCTGTGTAAATCCAAGAGTGTCCGTGCAGCCGCCAGACTTGGCATCCAAAAAAACAGCTCCGAGTCCACAGAGCCAGCAGAAGGGACATTTCTACCTTTTTTTATTTTTTTTTTCCTCAAAAGAAACAGCTACTGAAGCCTCTGGAGTGTGGATTTAGCTGTCAGTCTTATTTACTACTTTCAGCTGTTATCTGCTGCCGCTGAAGCTGAGCGTGGATAACTTACCAGCGTGCACTGATAACTTTGCTTTCTGTTTCAGCTCCAGACAGAAATCCCATCAAAGCTTTCCTTCCAATCCATGCGCTGAAAGATGACACAGGAGTTAAAGAAGTGAGGCTGGAATTCCTGAGGCTCTCCTAAAGCTTTTTCCAAGAATTTAAAAAAGCCTCTTAAAAACGGCGGCAGAGATCGAACGCTGTTAAGGGAGGGGAAGAGGAAAAAAAAAAAAAAAAAAAAAAAAAAAGGAAGAAAAAACTTTGGCAGGCAAACAGTGTCTTACATCAATCTAGCAGTCAGCATCTATGTAGATGTTCTTTCCTCCTTTTGTGCAACACCCCTTCCCTCCTACAGACCACCCAAAGCCCTAAATAATCCAAGGACTGTATTTTTCCTCCAGATTTCTCTTCAGACCTCAAAGGAAAAATATCAGGCAAAAGAAAGGAGAGAGGGAGAAGGGAAAGTGAGGAGGGGAGAGAGAGAGAGAAAAAGAGAAAAGATGGCTAGTGAATTCAGAAAGAAAATCTTCTGGAGGGCAGTGGTGGCTGAGTTCCTGGCCATGAGCCTTTTCATTTTTATCAGCATTGGCTCGGCTCTGGGCTTCAACTTCCCCGTGGTGGCCAACAAGACATCAACGAGGTCTCAGGACAACGTGAAGGTTTCCCTGGCTTTTGGGCTATCCATCGCTACCATGGCTCAGAGCGTGGGCCACATCAGCGGGGCGCACCTGAACCCGGCTGTCACCCTGGGGCTGCTGCTCAGCTGCCAGATCAGCATCTTCAAGGCGCTCATGTACATCCTCGCCCAGTGCCTGGGGGCAGTGGTGGCCACAGCCATCCTCTCCGGAGTCACCTCCTCTCTCCCAGGAAACTCCCTGGGGCTTAATGTTGTAAGTAGAAACTTTTTATTCCCCTTTTTTTTTTTTTTTTTATAGTAGAATGTAGCGCCTGAAATCTACTTGTTGCATCTTTATTGCGGGGGTGGGGGTTCTGCTGGTGCTGGCGACCTTGGACAGCCCCACTGTTTATTGTAGCAGAGAATCCAGTCCTGACTGATAATCAGGATGTCACAGGGGTGGTCCTTCCTCCCCACCCTCAGTCTGGAGCTTTAGGACATTCAGGTTGTGATCAGTTTTGCTTACGTTCGTACATCCGAGTTGCTGAAAGGTGGCTTGTGATACCAATTCAACGCTGAAAGCTCTGGCAGTTTTGTGACCATTCGTGGTCCTGAGGCTCTCTGAGGTGACATGCTGATTAACGTGCCTATACCAGTGTTGTTTTGGCTTCTGTGAGTGTGGTTCATTTTCAGTAATTAATTAATGGTTTGTGCATCCTGGTGATGGCTGCAACGAAAACCCATGGCAGCAGGGAGAGGTGGGCAGCAAGAGAAATCGCATCCCCAAAGGTGTGAGCAGTACCTGTTGCATTAGGCAGAGTACTTAGATCCTGCCTGACAGAATCCCAGCTGCCTTTTCTGTGCATTTCTGGGCAAACAATGGACAAATCCTGGATTTTCACATGTAAACTGGAGGAAAATGCGAGGCAGGTACAGGTAACTGGGGTGCAGGTTCCAGCTCTCCCCCAGCCAGATGCTCACATCATGCTGCCTAAAAACTGCCTGGCCACAACTCCTCCTCCTCCTCATGTCATTTTGCTGTTGTTGTTGCAGCATAATAGGAGAAAAAAAAAAAAGTATAAATACACTTTTAAACTTGAAATCATCCCACTGACAGAGGCAGTGCTACAGCCACACAGTGCTATAATTGGAAACTCCTTCTGGTCACTTGTTTGACCTGATCTCTTAAGAACAATTATTTAACATATTTCCCTTGGCCCCTTTCTGGCAGAATATTCCTGACTGCAGTTTGTAAGCTGAGCAAATTTGATATATCCTGCCCATTTGAAGTCCCAAGAGTATTTGGGACATAAAGCTGCAAATGCAACATCTCTTCTGAAATAACTTAGGCAAAGTAGCAATATGGTTTTGCATACTGTAATTTAACATTACAGTTAATTCAGAACACGAGACAAGTTTTCAAAACAGAATAAAATCTGATATTAAGGTGATTCCTGGGCATTCTGCATCATCCACCCATGTGTTACTCTGTGCCTTGGCTGCTCACCTCCCTCTCTCCTGGTGCCTGCAGCTGCTCCATCCTGCCAGCGCTTTGGAAAGTTTGATGGGTTCACTCAAAACATTTTGGGGAAGAAGAGCAAATAATTTCATTGCCTCCAGAAGGCTCTGGCTGCGAGTGTGATATGTGATCTCTTCCTCTGAAACCACGGACAGAGGGAACAGCTCAACCACATGGGACAGGGTGTCTGCCCAAGTGGTTTCCTCGAGAGGTCCAGCTGCCATTAAACACGGGAGGTCTGGTTTTGGTAGCACTTAAGCTTGGTTTTTCCCTTTTGCTTCCATAAAATCCTGATGACTGGTTCCTTCCTCTAACCAAAGCTCTAATCCTGGCCCTTTGTGAAGGGGGGTGAAGCCCTTTTTGCCCCTCAGTCAATAACTCCTCAAGCTACAAAGGCAAAACCAGGCAGGGTTTAGTCTCCATCACACAAATCTTACAAATGGATCAGCAAGTTCTTGCAGTGGAATAAGAGAGTTTCTAAAAGCTCTGGTCTCACTGTTTGCCATTGGAAAATATTCAGAATTTTGTTTCTTTTTTCTTTCACATCCAGTTATAAATGCTCTGGCTGGAGGAGCCGTGGGGAGACCCCCCTGGGGATAGTGAGGGCAGCAGCTGTTCTCCTCCCTTGAGAGAAAGAACTAGAGAGGAAAGGAAAGGAAAGCAGATCCATTCATTTCCCAGTGAGTGCCTGGGGAGGGCTGAGGGGCAGCTGGGTCTGAGCCCAAGGCACGGGGGAGCAGCACAGAGGGGCTGTGGCCGTGCAGAGCTGATCTCAACAGGGCACATCTGAAACCACAGCACTGAGGGGCCTCCTTCAGCAGAGAGCTGATGAGGAGAAACCACAGAATTGCTTTTATTGTCATGGCTTTTAACCTGAGGACAAGGAGGGGAGGCTCAGAGCTGGCATCCCTGCCAGCTGCTCTGTCTTCTGGCCCTTCTTGAGGATGACGAGGTGTGGATTCCCTGCTCAGAAAAGGAACAGAAAGAGAGAGAGTGCTGCTTGTTTGGCAAGGTTGGGAAGAGGGTCTGGCTGTCTGTGGCTTTGTCCTCTGTTCTGACCCTGGTGTGCTCTTGGAGAGGTGTTTTTTACAGGAAAAATGTGGTGGAGGCAGTGTACTGGAGTGAGTGACCATCCAGTGCTCCCCGTGGATACTGGGTGGGGTTGCATGCCTGAACTCAGATTTCTCCTGCCTGGCTGCAGGTCCTGCACAGAGGGACCAAGCTGAGAACCCAATCCCACTGGCTCCTCTCTAATCCACAGAGAATGAGAGACAAAAAGAGGCACTTCAGCCTTCAGATCTGTTGGGTTTCTTCCAGAGACACCCAGCTCCTCCCTGCCATGCTGAGGCTCCAGGCTCGGAAGCCTCTGCTAAGCACCCAAAATTAAGTGGGATAAACCCGTGTCTTTCTCATGGCACAAAGGGAAACAAGGAAACACAATCAAATGAAGCACAAAACCCAGCCATGGACAGTACAAGGCTGAGGAGAAAGAAGGGAGAATGGAACTGCAGGATGTTCCTTTAACATGCTCAGTGCTAAGGTCTGGTTTACAGTAAGACAAGCAAACCAGTCACACATCAGGATTTTGATCCAAACTTTGCTTAAGTCAACAGATATATTTTTAGTTACTTTGGCTGGTCCCAAGTAAGACATTTTGGACAACACTCAGAGGTGTATTTGGATTACTGAATCCTTTTAAGACACTTAACTTCCAATATATTTTACTAGTGGCGTGAGTTCCAAAGTAAAAACTTGGAGAATTGGAGAAGCTGGAAGAGGAGTGTGCAGTGTGTTTGCTCTTCTAAAAATTTAAATATTTTTCCTTACATCATCTTGTATCTTTTTTTGGAAGTTGGATTACTACATGTTACAAATTTCCATTAGGTAAAGCTGTAAGAATAGAGAATACCAGATCCAAAATGCACTCATCTGCCAGCAGAGCTGGCTATTGTCTGGTGAGGACAGATCTGGAGTTTGGATAATGGAACAAACTACTCAGCACAGGCAGTTAATGACCAACAAAGAGCTCAAGCAGGAAAGAGGGGTGAGAGGAGACTTCTGTGCTCTAAAGTAACACAATATTTGCTGTTAAACAATGTTTATCTGGAGAACTTTTATCAAACTTTTAAAAACATGCTCAGAACATTTCTTTAGTTTGGGTTATTTTGTATTTTTATATCTATCTGTCTATCCCTCTATGGATATATATATAATATCCTGAGCTAAATATATAGGTATATATAAATAATTAGAATTTTGTGACAAATGCAGACACTGCTTCACAGTTTTCACAATTTCATAGTTTTCTGTATTTTGGCATAGTGATGAGAGTGCCAGGAAATGTATCCCCTAACTCTCGGGACTATAATTTGAAAACTATTTGAAAACTCTGCCTTTGAGTTTATGATGAAAGATATTATTTTAAAAGTTATAAGTGGACCAAAAATTGCAGGCAAGAAAAACAGACCTGAAAGTAACGCTGCTCGGGTAGATAAAGGGAAAAGAAAAACAACCAAGAATAACAAATAGGAGGGCTTGGGTTTAGAAAACACCCACTGGACTGATAAACGCTGTTTGTGTAACTAAGGAGCTCTCTGGAAAAGCCAGAGGAGATCTGTGGTCAGTGGATTCAGAGGTCATTTTAAGACAGGTGAATATCCATGTGGAATCTATTCCTGGGGTATGGAGAGTTGCTGGAACACCCCGTGAGTTTCTGCTGTGAGTGCTGTGTCTCTGCTGCTCCCCAGATCAGGACCAGCCGTGGCAGAACTGCTGCACACAGGGGTGCAATGTCCTTTGGGGACACACACCCCGTGGCCAGCTCTAGATTTCTCAAGGCCAGGGAAAAGGAAGCCTTTGCTGTCCTTGTCTCCTCATACCAGGCCAGTAGCTGCTCTTTGAGGCACCCTCCAGCCTCACCAAAGCACACCAGAAAACTGCAGAATCTTGGAATGGTTGGGGCTGGAAGAGACCTTAAAGATCCATCCCCTGCCATGGGCAGGGACACCTCCCACTATCCCAGGCTGCTCCAAGCCCTGTCCAGCCTGGCCTTGGACACTGCCAGGGATGGGAGTGAGTCCTCTTTCCACAACCACTCTCACTTAGCTGGACTGTGATCTAGCAGCAACAGAGAAGCTTGGAACCTCAGTGCTGGGGATTTTTAGGGATTTTTTTCCTTCACTGTCTTCATGTCCCCAGCTCCAGCCTTATTCTGCTGCCTGGGGAAGATGAGCAATCTCTTGTCTCCAGGAGAGTGGTGCACAGGATGTGATAAGATACATGGATCCTTATCATCTGCAGATGATCTTATCTGTAGGGGATCCAAGCTGGTGAATTTTCTCCCAACAAATTCCCAGTTTACACTTCCAGTGCAAACATAATCTTGCACCAGCACTAGGAATTCCCTTTTGTGTAGCTGAGACCTGCCACACCTTTTCATGGTGTTCATGGGTCAGCACTGAAGTGTTTATCCTGGTGTTCCCCTCTGGATGTTTCCCATCTTTTAGAAACTCGTCTCAGAGGGGATTCCCCATGGGAATCACCACACTCCCCACATTGGGTGCACACCAGTGGCCTTCTCCCCATGGGGAGCAGCACTTGCCTGGTTGCCCTGGATGACTCAGTGTTTGCCTTGTGATTTCCCTGTCTCCTCGTGCCTGTGCCCTACGAGCCCGTTCTCCAACCTCCAATTAAACAAAGCTGGCTGGAGTTGGAAGAACATCCAAAATAAACTGAGAGCTTGACAGTGTGAGGGGACAATTGAGTAAGTGATGCTGCTTTTCCTCTGAGTCACTGTGGAAAATTGCAGCTCCAGAGGTGCTGCTGGATGGACGAGACACGCAGCTGAGCTCCTGACCTTTAGCGCTTATTGAAAAATCCTTGGATGCCTTCTTTTCTTCCAATGCAGATTATATGTTGTGCCTTTCTCAAGTCTAGGGCAGTGAGGGGCTTCATTCTCCCTTTCTCTGCCCTCTGCTCTGCCTATTTTACATCCACTTTAGGCCTCTCCTGCCAATCTTGCCTCTTCTGGGACATCTGCATGCTTGAGGACTCAAACTTTCACAAGGGACCAGAAGCTGCTGCATTTTTTAAAATGAGCAAAATGGTTCCGGCACATGACATTGAGCTGGGATTTTTATTTCTTAACAAAGACTGTCACAACAATAGCTCATTGTTCACTGTCAGTTTTTGCAGCAGAGGGCTTTTAAGGCTTGCCAGCATTGTACTGAGAGGCCCCAGGCAGGGCAGGTGGGACACAGGAAAGGCACCTGCTCAAAACTGGCTTCTTTTTAATGAGTTCACACAGTGACAGCAGAAACATCTGGGCTGAGATGTAAACCTGATGGTTATCACCCATCCCCCAGAGAATTTGGGGTGATGGCTCTAATCCTTATCTCAGATCTCAGAGCTCGTTATCTGGTTTCCATTTCTATGAAGGCTTTCTTAGCACCTCTCTAATAACAGAGCCAAACCCAGGGTTTTGGCAGGGATCAGGAGGGGACACAGCAGCACAGCCACCTCTGGGCCAGGGAGAGGCCCTTGGTGCTCATCCTCCTGCAGCCCAGTCCTTTGTGCCAGAACACAGATCCAAGGGGGGTTTGTGCAGTGGGTCCAAGGATGACCATTTGGTTAATGCTCTGCAGCCTCAAACTAAAGGCTCTCCTCATTTGTTTCTACTTAGAAATTCCTGAAAGGGGTGCACAGCAGTGTTTAAAACGTTGAGTTGCCACAGATCTAATAACATTATTAATTTAGCAGATTAGTTAATATTTTAATACAAGTGGAGTCATGCTGGGATTTTTCAGAGAATGATTGTTTTCTCTGTTAGATCAGCTGTCAAACTAAGCAGGATCTAAGTAAAATTCATTTTGCTACCACCCTTTCTGAGTGGCCAATAAACAGTTAAAATTGGTTTCCTTTCCATAGAGTTCTCTGATAATATCAAATATATTTGGGTGTTCTGGGTGTTCTGTGTTTGCACACCCCCAAACGCAGTCACACGCCAGAAACAGATGGACAGAAAGATCCTTCAGATGAGAGAAACCCAAATTCCAATTCTTAATTTAAATTAATTGAAAAGTTTAAAAAAAATATCTGTTAGTAGGTATGGTTTCTGAACCGAAATCTGACGTGGCAAGGACCACAGCCTGAGAACAAATGGAAATGTCCCCAGCAAGAGAATGAATATTATGGATTAATTCTGGTTAAATTGGTACTATGGTAAGAAAAAAAAAAATCTAAGTTTTTGTAGCAGGTTTTAGCAGATAATGTAAACCTTCAGGGAGCTGAGAATAACATTTCTTTAATCAGAAAATCCTTAAAAAATATCACTATCTGGGCTGCATAGACATTTTTAAGTGCAGCATTTTTAAAGCAAGGATACCAGACCACATCACAAGTACTAAAGGAAGAAAAGATAGCCCTTGAAAAATTTCCTGTTTGTCTCCAGAGGAAATTGCCTGTTTTCTTCAGGGCAGTAGTACATTTCTGCTCATTTGTCCATTCTCCAGCTTAATCGAGAGAATTCAGTAACAGAGGGGTCTTTACCTGGTACCACAATTGTCTCCTGGAGGTTTTTCTGGCCTGGCTGGGAACATTTTCAGCCCTGGGTAGTTATTAATGTGTAATTGATGGGAAAGTGCTGCTCTTCCTGGCACCCAGAGCTGGTTCTGGTGTTTGATTGCTGCAGCCTCGTTGAATTTGAGGAGATCTGAGGCTGAGGCACGATGTCAACCTGTTAAATCAAATATACAGGGCCTGACAGGCATCCTGGAGGAAACTATAAACAGCAGGAGGGCGAAAATGTGGCCTGAGAGCTCTGCAAGGCACGACTCATAGACTGGAAAGGAGTAAAGAACTCTCCGTGTGCTTCCCTGTGCATCCCCTCTCTAGGAACCACTGGAAGGTGTCACAGAAAACTCAGTTTTTCCAGGCTCCTGGTGCTAATTCTGTGCCAAGTGGAGTCACTGGATGCTTTTAGAGCAGAAATGTGGCACGTTCTCTTACACACAGCTCCTCCTGAGGGCACTGATGGCTGCATTTGGAATGGGTAAGGTCAGGTTTGGCCCCTTTTCCTTCCTTTGTTAGAACTTCTTTTTGGTGAACAAGGTGGCAAAATGAAGGAGGATTTTTTTCCCCAATAATACTTATATGACTTATAATAATAATAATATATATATATAACTTAATATATAGCCTGTAATTTAAATTTAGCTTACTTTGATACTATTTAATAACTTACTTTACTTATTTTACTTTACTTTACTACTTAATAACTTAGTTTAATACTATTAACACAGGAAGGCACTAAGAATTTGAACACTGGAGAGATTTAAAAAGAGTATGATAAATATACCTTTTTTCTCTTTATTTTTTTGTGGTTTTTTTTTGTTGTTGTAATAAACAATAATGTGGAACTTTGCTGAGTAACCCAGCGACATTCTATAATTGTATTTAGTGTCATTACCTATGGTGAGTTCATTAGTATTTGTGTTAAAAGATTCCATCATGTCATAATTCTTGATCGATAATGAACTATACCTACAGTTTTAAATCACTTTATTAACTTATTCTATTGTTCCCCCAATTCCTGAAGTGTGTTGCACAGGCTCAGAGCTGGTTTCTAACCCCATGGAAATGCCAAGTCTTCAATGCTGCCCACAACATTGAGCTGTAAATTTTGGAAACTTCACAGGTTTGCTGGAGTTTGTCTAGAAATATAAAATGAATATTACTTTGGTGGAAATGCCAATAACCCTGTGAGGTTTGTGCAAATGCAGGTGTTATTCCAGTTATGACATAGAAAGGATGACCCTATTTGGCTCAAAATTCAGATCTGCCCAAAATTCCCCACTGAAATATTCTCTCTTTCTGGGCTGGCAATAGAGGAGATAATAAACAGCTCTGTGGTATAAATGAGCTGAGTGCTTCAGCTATTACGGAAAATTAACTATTTGCTTGGGTTGGGCTGGGTAAAGAAAAAAACAAACCAAAACCTCACAATTCCTCATCCTTTGAATAGAAGTTGTTTATTTCTCAGCAGCAACATTTAACCAAAAAAAAAAAAAAAAAAAAAAAAAGCTTCTCCCAAGCAACTTTCCCAGAGGCACATCAGAAAGTAAAAGTGGAAATAAAAAAATAGTCTGTCTCTGACCAGCTGTGCTAAATGCAAGTTCTGTAGAGGAACTGAGTTTTTCTGCCTGTCTTGGTCTGACAGACAATTTTTCTGTGCTCTGGATTAATATAATAATTATTCTCTACTCTTTCTCTCCGCGACACTACGACACAAAGCCCTGGATAATTTCTGCTCGGCCTGCAGAGAGGGTGGGAGGAGGCAGCTTAGCCTTGTTCCTGGAGGGTGTCTGCTGCCTAAAGAACGGAAAATATGATTTCTGCTTTGGGAATTGAATGAGTCCCCTTTAGAGCTCTTAAGGCCGTATTTATAGGAAGGATAATCCAGCAGAGGACAATATGTTTTGTCCCAGGTTCTGCTGAATGCTTCCAGTGTTGATGTAGGACACGATCCAAAGCTAATTCATAAGCAGCTTCTGAGTGCTCCTGTCGTATAATTTCAAGTGAAACTCTTTAGATCTTTGCCTGTCTCTCCTCACTAAAGAAATGAGCCTTTTGTACTCTCTGAATCCCTAATACTCAATTAATGGGTATAGAAACATCCATTTCAGAGTGATGCTGTTAAATAGCAAGGCTAGGAGTGAATAACTGTAGTTAAGCAGCCAGGGATGAAGTCTCTGAATTAATTTTGACTCACTCAAAGGTTGGTTTATAGCTATGGAGATGTGGGATAGACTTCCAGGAGAATAAAGGTATGTTATCAATATGGAAATCAGCAAGTTCTTTTCATGACAGAGTTGGGGCTGAAAGAGGGAGAAAAGTCAAACAAAATGTCAGGCAAGACAGTGGGATGTGGTTAGGAGGGAAGCAGGGAGACAAATTTCTGAGATTACATTTGTAGAACATCCCACTAAAGAACTTTCCCAGGCAAACACTTAAATGATGGCTAGCTGGCATAAAAAATGATTGATTACTATTTCAAAAGAAGGGATGACAAAGGGAGAATGAACCATCTGAACTATTGTGAAGAATTTTCCTTATTCAGTAATAGAAGGAAAGTCAAAGAAGGGGAATTTTAAGCTGCAAGAAGAGAATGCTGTAAGATGGCAAGAATTTACTTGAATAAAATGCTAATTTTAAGAAATATGTCTTCCATGGCAGAGAACAGGTACTAATTTAGGTAGGATGGTGAGGATATGCAAGGAAGAGAAGTTCCAGCCATTAAAAATGCTGTGGCTTAAATTTTCTCCCTCAAAACCACACCAGCACACTGGGCCTGCTCTGGTGTTTCATAAGAATGGGGCAAGCTAAAAAATAGATTTCTGCACTTCCAGAGTGCTCTCTCATTTTTTTTTTTTTTTTCTGGGACAATGAGAAAATAATCCCTGTTATATGAAAGGAAGCTGGGCTCTGGAAGCTCCAATCCAGGGCTAAGGATTTGTTGGATGAGATGGATCCCGGCACCACGTGATGGAACCACCTCACATAACAAAGTGTCTTATCCATATAACAGGAAACAGGTTTGAACTTGCTATACTTTCACTCATAATGAGAAAAATATGAAGCCACTAGAGAAGTACACAGTGGGGTTTACCTTGGGCCAGTTTAATTTCCTGTCCCCGTTTCTCTTCCGAAGGCGGACAACTTAGAAATATCCTGTCCTTTAAAAAAAAAAAAAAAAAAATCAAAAAAAGAAAGAAAACATACCATTAATTTGCCCAAATTATTGCTGTGGGAGTCAGTTAGCTAAACATGGCACTTCTGGGAAACGAATTCCGTGGTTCTCATCTCCTGTCTGATGTTATGGAGAGCTGGAAGCGATGTGGCCACTGCCCATTTCCTAAGGCATAAAGCAGGTGTTCCTCTCAACTAATTGTTCATGCCTAGATAAGACTTTTTGGGGTTTAACACTCCTCATTTGAATGTCTCTTGAGTGCCTTCAGTGCTTCTTTAGTTTCCAATCAGTTGCATCTCAAGAGTTTTCTGAATAAGATGTGATTTCTGTACATTTACTGAATTCTGGTAGATTTTTATTCCATGACCTCGTTCAGATTCACGGTGAACTGGGGGAAAAAAAATGTTAATCATGGGGTTGTTAGGGCTGGAAATGGTGGAATTCAGCTCACAGGAGGATGCACCTCCCTTGGGGTGTCTGCATGTTCTGCTTCTTGTCTGGGAGCTGTGACGGTCGAGGGGGAATTACTCACTGCAAGCTAACACAGCCAAGATTGATTCAGCTGATCAGATAAATGTGTCCACAGATAACTCTCACATCTTGCCAATGATTCAGCTCATTTCTTATGTGTGTTTCTGGTGCTCCTTCTGTCAAAACACTCAGAAATGAAGTTTAGTGGAATTATTCATGTGAACAAAAAAGGGAAAGAAGCCTGTGTAGACTCTCTGGGAGATGAATATGGGCTCATGTGTTTCATTTAACCCCTCATAACCTCATAAACTCCTTAAAGGTTTGCTTCCTTAAAACACTGAATCTACTCCTCAAATCTCTCAGGTCTGAAGCCTGAAAAGCTCAGGGAGTTCTCGTGCTCATCCCTGCCCTCTGACATTTTTTCTGTTACCTTAATGATGATTATTGGGCTACAAAGACAAGATGTCAAAGATTTCCCAGCAGATACATCACAGACAGATGCAGTGTCAGCCCACATACCCTGTGACCACTGCTAAGAGGTACCAGTGCAGGGAAAAGGGCATTGCAGTGTGGGTACAGGTCACTGGAAAGGGTCCTCTCCACCCTAACACTGCACTAGACATGGCTGTGTCTGTTCTAAAGCGTTTTTTTTTTTCTGTTTAGGAACCAGAGATATTTGTCACCTTGTGTTCTGGGTGTTCTCAGTGGCAGAATGGCAGATGTTGAGAACAGCTGTTGATTTTTAGTCAGGTCCCTAATGTGTGATACCACTTCCTACTAAATTCAGTTTAAGCTTTAGACAGCCCTGAGGCTTCTGGAGTCCTGTATTCTACAAAATATTCTACAAAAGTTCAGCCTTTCCTTAAAAACCTGAACAATATAGAAAACACAAGCAAAGGATGACAAAGTCATGTTGTTTGTGTCTCCCTGGTTCTGTCAAGAGCTTAAATCAGCAGATTCAAAAGGTCCAAAATGTTATCTGGGCAAAACTTGCAAAACCTCTATGAATAAGGATGATATAAATATAAATATGCCTGTGTACATGTACATCTTAACTGGACACAAGGGAATGAGCCTTCTTATTCCCTTTCTAAAGCTTTGCTGGGGCATTCTTGGGATGGTGAACACTGGTGCCATTCCGTGTCTACCAAGGATGGCCCAGGCTGCTCCTGCACTGATAATTCAGCTCTGATAAGGAGGAAAATAAACCCTCTGTTATCCTCCACTTACACCCTGCAGATCCACAGGCCCCAGCAAAGCAGGACATCCAAGGTTTGCCTGGGTTTGTCCCATTTTGGAACACAGCCCAGAGTCCTTGCTCTCCCAGCGGAATCTTAACGTTCCTGGCAGGCTGCGTGAAATTACCCGGCTGGAGGAAAGCAAAAGGTTTCCTATGATATTTCCAGGTTTTCTTTGATTCCACACAGCCCATCAATAAGTGTTGATTAGCAGGGAGAATGACCTCAAGTCACGTCAGCTGTAGGATGTGTTTTTCCTGGAGGGAAAGGAAGAATATGATTTCCACCTCTCGAAGATAAGGATTATCACAGGTTTTTAAACAACGATTTTGCTCTTGTTGTCCTTTATAGAAGCCCTTCAAGTGAAGGGAAAGCCCAGTGGCTGGCCAGTGTTTAATCTTTTAAAATGTCAAGGCTTTGTCAAATGCTGACATTGATAGGTCAGGCCTCAGCTCTGGGTTCTCTGGGGTTGCACTACAATAGAAAAGATTTTGGTTTCTTATCTGCTTTTGGGCATGTGCACATCAGTCACTTATTTGCTAAGACACCTGGCTTTTAAATTTGGCCATTTGGCCTTCCAAATGTGAGATAAGATTTTCCAGAGGGTGTATAGTCCAGACTCTTAAATTGGTTTTGATACAAGGAAACACACTGGAAGCCTAATTTGTTGAGAGACAAAAAAATCCCACTGTCTCTACAGTGAAAAATAGTGTTTATTTTTATAAACTAACAAAAGCAATAGAATATTAATTCAGATATACCAAGAATGAATTTCTGGATCCAGCAATTTTCAGTGCCTCTCATTTGGTTGCATTTATGTCAGATTCACACTTTTCACATTTAAGTCCTAATAATGATGAAGTTTCATTAATGGATTTCTGTTTCTACTCTATGGATGCTGAAGGAGCCAAAATACCCATCCTTTCTCCCAGAATTCCCTTTTATTTATGGATATCTCGGAGGATATTGCTCCTGCATGTTAAAGAACAAACTTTAAATATACATTATTGGTGTTTCAGATTAGCAGGATTTAAAAATCAGATTTATGCTGAGGAAAGACTCAAATGACTTTTACTCAAAAAGGAAAAATTTTGAATTTGATATTGAACTTTGTTCCAGAGAAGAAACAAGAAATGTGAGCAGCACCTGTGGAAAGTGAAATAGTTCAGCTAACCATCTTTAGGTTTCAAGTTTTATCAAATATTAGCTTTGGGGAAATTAGGGCACAAAAACCCACAAGATCAGATTAATAGCAGGATTTCCCGTGGTTTCATTGTTCTGGACAGGTCACAAGAACAGTAATTATGTTTTTTGCCATGTATGACCCAGCAGTTTTTAATGCAGGGGCTCTTACAGATGTGATAAACTACTGATAGCACAAATTAATATAAATTCTGCAGAGTTTGCTTCCTACTCCGAGTCACAGTCTCAGTTCTCTGGCCTGAGGCCAAGCTCATGCTTCATCCCATCCGTGCAAGTGAGTTATTTCTGCTTAGCATCAAGTTATTCAGCTCAGTAACAGACTTGCCTTGACTTAATGAAGACACCACTGAATACAGCAATTAAAAGCAGAACTCAAAATTTGTTATAACATCAAATGGTTTACCTCCCTGGTTTCTTGTTAGGTGCAAGCTTTTAGCAGTACTGAAATATGACAGCATTTCTGCTCTGTGATGTCCATTTATGTGAATCACCATGGTTTCAATATGTTCTACAGAATTTACAAGAAAGTCTGCTGATTTCGTGGCTATTAATACCATTGGAACATTTTTTCTGGCAATTTGAGTTTTTCTAGATAATCTGCTTCAGCAGGAAATTGAAGTACTCCCATCAGTCCCTTGGGATTCCTTAACTGGGGATTTTTTAGGTATCCCAAAGAAGTTAAATGAGCTTCAGTTTGAGTCTAAGACACCAAAAACAGTTCACCTGTGGGTTAGGTGTCTAAGCTCCTTGTAGTCAAATGAAATCTATTAAAAAAAAAAAAAAAAAGGTTTCAAGTGATCCCCTTCATTTCATCAGGTGAATGGATCTCATCTCCATTGACTACACTATTCTCTGTACAAATTAGAGATACACTGACTAAATATTAATATCTAGAGATGTTTTGCTTTTGGTCTTCTGTCACATCTACCAGTCCGACATGAACTCCATGGAAATCTCAGGGTGTTTCGTGTGGCATTAGAGGCATACTTTCAGGCAATTAATTCACAGTATAGGTGGAATATTAATATCTTAATATTATTGGAAAGCCCTGAAGCAACGAGTGACTGTCCTAAGGCACCACAGTTCACCTCTGGAAAGTGAACTCTGCTGAAGGTGACTCTCTGGCTGATTTGTCACATGTAGATCAGTTCCACTCTTGTGCCCAGTGGCTGAGTGTTCATTTTGGGTGGAAGGAGCAACCACTCAACCACGCTGGATCACCAAAAATTAGATGTTTATGCCTAGGCTTGAGTACAGTAGGTAGTGTTTCAAAACTAACTTTTCTTCATTTTTTTTTTTTTTTTTTTTTTCCCTACTTTTTTCCCCCTGTTAAACAAAAGGAACCCCGGGAAGGAAATGAATGTGCAGGTCTGCATTTCCATAATGAGGAAACAGATACTGCGGAACTTTGTTACGCTGGTTGAAGTCACGCAGGAATATGAAGTAACATTTTTCTTCTTGCCTCCATGCAGCTTTCAGAGGGAATCAATGCAGGCCAAGGGCTGGGGATTGAAATCATTGCCACCTTCCAGCTGGTGTTGTGTGTCTTGGCCACCACAGACCGGAGAAGGAACGACGTCTCGGGATCGGCGCCCTTGGCCATCGGTCTCTCCGTTGCCTTGGGACATCTCCTGGCTGTGAGTTTTATTCCTCAGAGTTTACACCTGCTGTGTCCCACCTCGGGGTGGGTCTGTGAAGGCAGGGAGATGATGGGGAAGCTTCATCTGTGCCTCACCTCTGGTTCTCTTTCCACCTCCCAGATCGATTACACCGGCTGTGGAATTAACCCGGCCAGATCCTTCGGCTCTGCGCTCATCGCCAACAACTTTGAAAATCACTGGGTAAGTTGAGTGAATTTGTTTAACTCAGAAGAGACTCTGAAAATACATAGCCTACAAGATCAGAAACATTTCAACATTAAGTTGATATTAAGTGAATAATAACATTCATCATTAAGACCAAGTCAGAGAGTTGGCATTTCCTTTTCGTTTAACAAAGAATATTCTCCTTTCAATCCTGACCAGCCTCAGGCAAACAAAATGTCCTCAGGCTCATTCACTCTCTGTGCTCAAATACAGCAGATTTACTGTGGTTATTCCCCTTAATATTAATTCATTCCAAACATTTTAATTGTTTAAGCTTTATTACACAGAATCCCCTATTGTGTATTTATTGTTTAAACTAAATTTGTTAAGTGCTACTGCTTAATCTGGTAAAACCCAGCTTAGAAAAATTCTCAAGCAGGTTTATAAACTGAAAAGGATTGTCCAATATTTAAGAGCTAATAAAATGTTCAGCATCTTAAAGCTGAATGTCTGCTTTGTGTTTTCAAGGTGAAGTGCTCTGGAAACACTATAAATTTTAGATTATTTCTTGTGTTTAAGTGTAGCTAAAACAACCTTCTTCACAAAAATTTACTTATTTCACTAAAGCTAAATAAAGAAGACTGATATAAAGTTGTAAATGAACATGTGTTCGTGAATATATAAAATGGGGCTTGTTCCAGCCCCTCTACTCACCATTTTGGCAGCCAGTTGCATAAGCACAGGTGGAAATTTATTGGTATAACAATGGGGTTGTGAAAATTTTGGATATGGATTCCATTTTAATCTGAAGAGTAAAATGTAAAAGGAGGACACTGGGGAAATTTTGGCAGTGTCTACCACTTGAACATTATTATTAGGCACTAAAAGAAGTAACTAAGAGAGGACCTGATATTTTCAGAATTTAATAGGAAAATTGTTATCCTTTGTAGAGACAGAAGAAGATAGAGGTAATAATTTGTGTTAAACTACTGATATTGCTGAATAAAAGAGTTTTCAGACTCAGTAGTGCTTTGACCCTGCAAAGTCTTCAATATCTTCTGTTATTTCTAATAAAATCAACTTGTCTACTAAAATCCTTTTATTACCTCTCCTTCTAAATTTTCATTTTCCTAAGTGGTTAGACCAGTTCAAGCACAACAATATCACCAACTAAGCAGCATCTAGTGACAAATTAAGCCCCTAATTAGGTCCTCATTAAGTATTATTTCAAATTCACCTATCACTGGAATTTAATAGCAGAATGGAAACAATGCCCTGATGTTTTTAAATTATGCTCCCCTGCCAACTCTATCTGGAGTAGCAGGGTAACTGATTTTAACTGAATTTAAATATCACAACTCGACAATACAGTCACAGTTATTCACCTCTGGGTCTGTCACCAACTCATGGTGACAAAATTCCTGCTTCCACGCCACGTGGTTAAGCAAACATTCAGGTGGAGAGGCTGCAAAATTCACAGTGAGAATCCTCAGAGGAGCTTCAGATGCAGAAATCCCTGATCCAAGGACTTGGGATTTGTGTTCCAGATTTTCTGGGTTGGCCCAATCATTGGAGGAGCGAGCGCTGCCCTGATTTACGACTTCATCCTGGCGCCCAGAACCAGCGACCTCACCGACCGCATGAAGGTGTGGACCAGTGGCCAAGTAGAAGAGTATGACCTGGAAGGGGATGACATGAACTCCCGGGTTGAAATGAAGCCAAAATAAAGAAGGGCATGGAGAGAGAGAAAAAAAATAAAAGAAAAAAATAAAAGAAGAAAGAAAAAAAAAAAAAAAAACAGGCAGCACATTGGTTTCCGAAGATTTTATCAGTGTTATAGACTCTTTGTAAACCAGCAAGCAGTACTTTGGTTTTTTAATTCAATATTGTTTTCCTTTTTCTTGGGTTTTGGTTTTTTTTTTTTTTTTTTTTTTTTTTTTGCCTCCAATCCTAATAGCATTTTTTATATCTGGGGTTTTTCAGTTACAGAGTCTTTAGGTTAGGGAAGTCATGACCTAAATAAATTAGGGTGAAGTTTATTTAGGTCAGCTCTGCATGGCCCAAATAAAACGGGCTGAAGTTTAACCCCTCCCTTGGTACCACCCAATTTTGATGTGTATCTAGTGGGGGGTTCTCCCACCACATCACTCAGTGATGATGAGTAGCTCCAATGACCTGTTGGTTTCCTGAAAGAACAGATACTGAGGGCAGAGAACCATCTGTACCAATAACTGAGGCCTTACACCTGAAAAAACAGTATTTGTGCAAAAATAGAAGGCTGGCATCTAATGCCAGCAATGAATGGGAAAAAAACTCAGTCTTAAATCAGCATCCAAAAGCATCTTTTGGAAGGACAAGTTACTAAAAATTAGTTGCTATGTAAAATTAACCACAATTTCCAAAGTGATTGATCATCTTTGAGAAAGAAGGCCAGAACAGTCAGGGCAGGAATTTCCAGAGTCACAGGATCTATCAGACTTCCTGATGCTTTATTCTCCCTGAACCTGCATCCAGCTGCTTGTGAGGGGAGAATATATGTGACAAAAAAGTTAAAAAAAAAAAAAAAAAAAGATATATTAACTCCTGGGAAGTAATAACTAGAAATCAAATTGCAGAGTAGCAACAATAATGGCAATGAGAGTGATTTGGTGTCAATGTGTAAACAGGAACAGATGGTTCCTGAGACTACTTTGCTTTTGTTCACCTGGTGTAATTTAGCATGTGATTTAGAGCAAAACAAGGAGAAATGGAGTCCCTTTTCTCTCTGACCCCATTCCAATAGCCAGCACTGTGGCATTCAGGGACCACAAACAGATGTACACACGGTATATTTTCTAATGAGGGACAAATACACGCCTGTAAGTCCATTTTGGGGGTGGTTGCTTTGTTTTTTTTTTTTATATATATATATATATATAAATGTTTATATATATGTTTTATACAGAAAGCCTAGTGTACTGTTTTGTAAGAAAATAAGAGCATAAAGACAAGTGGAAAGAATTGCAGCAGTGCTTAGCAAAATAAACAACACTGGAAACAAGAAAGAAAACTAATTAACGCTCTAAACGATGTGGAAGATTATTTTCTGTTTAAATTTGTGTGTGTGTGTGCTACTTATGATTTCCTGAGTAACCCAAAGCATTAGCTGGTCTTACCTACTAACTATAGAATATAGGTAAAGCAGACACGTGCTGATATACCTGTTCTGCCTAAACAGTTTTCCATAAGAAACGAGGCCCAGAGGAACTGACAGAAAATCAGCACATTCCAGCATTCAGCAAAATCCCCAGAGGAAAAGGGGTGGATTCTCCTCTCTGAGAGACAGTGTGGGACTGGGAGGTGAGGTAGGATTGGCATAGGAATCTGTGTGGGTTGGATCATTTCATCAACTTGAGCAGATGGACAATAAAATAAAAAAAAAATTAAAATCACCAGCAAAATAAATCAGAATATATTTTATCTTTCTTGTCTACATTTGGTGTTATATCCCATGTATTGCCTGTGTACATAGAGCATGATTGGATTTTGGGGTGGTTTAAAAATAAACAAAATCAGTTGTGCTAACATATGAACTGTTCATGATTCTTCATTTTTAATGTGTCATGCAATGCAATTTAATTTTCTCCACCATTTTTCAGGTGCCCATGATAAGACCAAGCCAATTTTGACTTTTCCACTCTCCACTTGATGCTGCCCTTTAGGGAAAGGAATATTCTTTGTTTTTATGGCAGGCAAAGCAGACCCTCACCTGGAGTGAGCTCTTCCAAATTATACTTAGAAATGAAGCAGAGTACCAGGATCTGGCACCCACTTTCTTGAATATCTTTCCAATTTTATCTGTTGTAAATTAACCCCTTTTTTTGCCTTACAGAATCTCTGAGCCAGAGAGAGAGCTGGAACAGTTGCAGAACTCACCTGCAGTAAATTGTTTTGACAAGCTTCAGAAAACTTAAGAGTTAATGGTGCAGAAAATGTGAGATCCACGATTTGTTCCTTAGTCTACACCTTGCAAAGAACTTGGCTTATTTTTTTATGCTTCAAAGTCCAAAACTTTGAAGACAAAACCCACTCTCTTTCCATATGGGTTGTGATAGGACTGCACCATATAAAATTCTCTAGCTTATGATCACTAAAGTAATAAATAAAATAGATGAAAGACAATAATTGTTTCACTAGTGAAGAAACAAACAAACCAAAAAAACCCCAAATCAAAGTAAACAAAGTGTGATTTTTTTTTAATGTATTTCATAGAATCATATAATCATTGAAAGTTTTTTGTTGGCAGGAGCTTTAAAGATAACCTAGTTCCAATCCCTTGGTGTTGGCAGGGGCTGTTTCCACTAGACCCTGTATTCATAGTGATAATGTTTAAACAATTTATTGTAAAGCTCTTAAGCAAATTAAATGAAAAAAATCGTATTTAAGATGAATTCCAGACTTAAACCCCTCCATTCTTCATAAAGAAGGAGAAGCTTAGTTACATATTCTGAAGTGATTTTATGGTGCTTAGACCCTGGACTGGAGCAGGGATTCAGGCAGTGGCTGCTAATGGTGCTCCCACTCCTGGCACAGATGGTTTTGCTTTGTGCTGGACAAGCACCCTACTCAGCAAAGGAATTAAAGGCACGGAGCAGCAAGTGTCAAATCCTGCTCACAACTGTCAAGTGTGCAAATGTGATCACCCAGGAACTCAACAGAGTGTCCCTGACAGAGCCAGCCTGGGGCAGAGCTGTCCAAACAGCTCCTGTGGTATCTGCACCTGGAGCTCCTGAGCCATGGGGCTGTCTGTGCCCTGGAGATTCCCTGGGAACAACCTTCTGTACTTATCACACATTCCCACAGGAAAATCCCAGAATGGCTTGGATTGGAAGGGAGCCTAAACATCATCTAGTTCCAAACCCTAGCAACACCTAGGGACACCTTCCACTACCCCAGGGTGCTCCAATCCCCTTCCAGATCGGCCTTGGACCTTTCCAGGGATCCAGGGGCAGCCACAGCTTTTCTGGGCAGCCTGTGCCAGGGCATGCCCAGCCTCTGAGTGGGGATGGGAAAGGGTGGATGCTTCCCTAGATGGTCCAGGAACCACCTGCCATGGTCTCAGTGCCGCACCTCAGGCACCCCACAGCATCCCAAACACCACACTCTCTGTAAAGGACAAAGCACAAGGAAACATTCCCTGGAGTCCAGGAACTTGAGTGTCACTGCCTGTATGGGTCATTCCAAATATTCCAATTTTTTCCTGATCAAAGCTGAGCAAAGCAAAGATGATCCAGTTGGCTTTTTCTGGGTGCAGGTGTTCCCACTCTGTGGTTTGCACAGGTGACAAAAAATATTTGCTTATTCTGACACAAGACAATTTACAAAAAGCCTGAGGAAAGTGCTTTGCATTCATCCCTGTTGCTCCACTGACTCTATAGACAATCTAGGGAGATTTGGGCCCTTACTTTACCCATTTATCTTCAGAACTAAATGCATACTCTGCCTCGCCATTGTAACTGCAACAATTTAATTTTAGATTTCATCTTGCTCCACTCTCTGTAGATATTGAACACGTGCAAGGAAAGAAAGGCAATTGAAACCTAACATAATGACAGCCAGCACTCCAGGAAGCTTCCATTGTCCTTCCATATCCACCAGCTGCGCCAGTCACAATTCACAGCTTCATGATTTTAAAAATTAGGGTAACACAATAATACAAATATAGAGTTTCTCATCGTATTTCAATGTCTTTGCCGCTTTTACCAAGGTGAAGTTTGGATGTGCCAAGTGTCACACAATAAATTATATTAGGAATATGGATGTTATGATTCACTTAGGCTTGTGTAAACATCTGTGTGCGAACAATCATGTCAAGAATGGTTCTGGATTTCATTCAAGCTTGATGCCCTTGAAAACATTAATTTTTTGTTTGTAAGTTGTCTGCTATTACCTAAATTGGCCCAAAATCCTTTCGGGGGATAATGCATAATTTTACAGACTTTCCAAGGCTGAATCATGAAATAGAAACTCTGCTTAAATACAATAATTGCTGATTAGACATTAGCCATCAATGAGATCACTTTGCTTTAGGTTCTTAAAATGAATTTGCTAGGCAGGGCTCGGAATGATGTTCCTGAGAAGGCACAAGCCCTGGTGACTCTGAGGTTCCCCTTTGCTGTTGGAAAGCAAAACTTTCCAGGGACCTGTGCTCCTGACCACTCCCATGTAGCCATGGATGGCTGCCCATGGCCATTCCTGTTCCTCTACAGGCCTGCTGCCTGTAATTCTGTGATAAATTACTGTGTAGTCCAGAATTTGGTAAGGGCAGAGCACAAAATAATCACAGGAACCCAGAATGGATGGAGGGAAGTGATACAGGGCACACAAGGTGGCTGGTTTGTGGTTTTTAATAGCATTCATTTTCCTTTCACCTTGTTTAAACTCTGTGCCCTACTGCCCCAGAGCCATACCTGTTTGAATGAGAGGTTTTCACCTTTTTCATACATTTATTATCATGTTTATATGTTTGGATTTAAAAGAACCCCAGAAACTCAATACACTCCCCTGCTCATGGTTTCCTGAACTTCCTGATCTGTCATGCTCCAAAGTTTGCCATGAATTGCCCTCATTGTGCCTTTTCCTCTGTTTTGTTTCTATTCTTGTCTTAGAGCAGGAATTGAGAAGCTGGTGGAAAATGATCAGTGTAGTGATAATATTGGCCTATTTTTTTGTAGCATTTCTAGAAAAGTTTTACCTCTTTCCCTTATTTTCCTTTCCACTTTATTTTCAAGGTCATGAGAAGGATCAATCTCAGTTAGAGCTGATCCCCCCATTTAATCTCTTCTCCCTTTAGCTTGTGCTCAGTTCCCTGCTCCAAAGGGTGTATCCTTACTCCTAGACAAAAACCTGGAGGGACCATTTATTAATTTTTTCTCTGCCATTGAAAGCAAACAGAACAATGTTTCCTGGAAGCATGGGAGCCAAACAGCAACTCTTGACTAAAAGTGGCTGTTAAGTGCAATTGCTGGAAACAGGCATAGTTTTTCTTTCTTTCTTTCTTTCTATTTTTTTTTTTTTTTTTCCTGAAAAGTAAGTGGAGCACATGCAGGTACCAATCTGTCCAAAAGACAGATGTGACTGTAAAAACAACAAGCTGCAGCACACTCTTGATTTCCTTTGGGGCTCTCCAACTTTTTCTTGTTTCACCATTTCACATTATTACTTAATCAAGAAGAACCTGGCATGAAATAAAGGGGAGAGAGAGAAACGATGGGCCTGCCTGATGCTGCAACCTATCAGTGCTGTGTGGGAAGAGTGTTACTGTGTTTTCTGTCTTGGAGCCAGATCTGATTTACTCAAAGTTATTTAACATTGTCCAAGGAGTGCAAGAGGAACTAAATTATATTCCTATCTGGCTTTACAGTTGTTTGTGCTGTCATGGCAGTGCAAAGTTATTTTTTTTTTGTGATATTAAGGAAAGGTCATTAATGCTTTCATGTGGGCTGTAAGGGACCTGAACTCAGCTCTGTCTGGTCAAGACTCAAGCCAGGCAAGGGAGTGAATCTCAAACACCTCTTCCAATCTGTGAAAACCAAGAGACTTGTGATGTGCCAATTTCACACATATTCCTTGCTAATCCATGTAATTCAATTTCTGTTAATCTTCAAAGTGTGCTCCAATTAGCTTTTCATTTTAAATATTATTGATAAGGGAGATCTGCTCTGGTAGACAGTGATTTATTTTCCACAGGTGGGAATTTTGTCTCTAGGATTTTGGTGTTCCACTTGTGTCATTGCTGAGGCTGCCAGATTTACATCATTATCAATTAACTTTTGCCTAGAGAATGCACAGAAAATGCTTTATGACTCTAGGTTCACGTTTCCTTTTCCATGGCTTGTAGGGAAAAGATTGGAAGGAATAGGGGATTTATACTTCATAACAACAACAAGAAAAAAAAAGAAAAAAAAGAAAAAAAAGAAAAAAAAAGAAAAAAAGAAAATACCTGCTCAAGAATTTTCAAGATTTGCCGTATGCAGCATGCATGAAGCCACTTTGGAATGGGAGGGGTAGATTTTAGTTTTATTAGAAGTGATATCATACTACCTGTTCTTGGCTCTAGCAGACAAGCACTTGATAATTTTGTTTATTTATATAAGCCTATCCTGAAATAATATAACTTGGTGACATTTTAGGAGGGTGTCACTCTCGGTTGTCACCTCTCACTACCCAGCACGTGCACAGAAATGAGCTTTCCCAAAACTGAATGCCAACAAGGTGTTCCTCCTGTTTTGTGCAGCCTAGGAGTGGCTGTTTTTGGAGAACTTGGAGAAATGACTGATTTCTGTCTCCTGTTCAAGCTTTGGCAGGAGTGAAGCTGTGAATCCACTCAGAACTTGAACTTTTGGCTTTGAGGGACCTTAAAGACAACCTGGTCCCTGTGTGAACACTTAAGTGATTTGGCCACTTAAGATTCACATGTTTGAGTTGTGTTTGTGTCCTCACTCAAGTGCTTTTGGCTTGTCACATGAGGACTCCTCACATGGATTTTCAAGCACTTTGTGCTGCTGTTGCACCTGACCTTTTGTCAAAACATCCAGAGTGGTTAATTATTGTGCTGTGTTCTCCACAGCATGAACAATAGCCTCTTTCTTTCCCTAAAGGATTGTTTGTCCAATTAACAGCTTTTGTCCCATATTGTTAAAAAGCCTTGACTTTGGCTCCTTGATACATAATAGCTCTTTCCTGAACCCATTCAAACATTGAATTCATTGTTAAATTTTAATAATGGCCTCAGAAAAACCGTAGGGTTTCACCGCCGTGAATTTATTCCAAATATAAACCAGCATAAATGATCTAAATATTGCCCAGTCCTATGAGCTTTGCTTAGTAAAGTCACTGGGATGTTTTGCATGAATTAAGAAAGTGGAAGAGCTGCAGAGTCTGCAGATTTAATTAATTGGCAATGTATGGGATTTCGTGTTAGCTGAGGTATGGGAACCAGTGGGATGTCACACTGTGCCAGGCTGGATTCTCAGACTGGCATCTGATTTCCATGTGACTCAGTAAAAAGTGGGCATGTAGGTGTATAAAACTGTGCATGGAGGCTTCCATATGGAAAAACACAGATGTGGGTCAGAGTTATGTAAAATTACTGCTGAGTCCATGTGGAACACTCATCTCCAACTCCTGTTATCCCAGTGAGGATAGAAAACAATTCTTGGATGAGTTTTAATGGAGATGCAAGTGGCAGCTGATATTAAATTCATAGACATGATTTGGACAGCTGTTTATAGTGTTTCAATTAGAGGTTGGTTTTTGGGGTTTTTTTTAATTATATTTTTTTGCGTGGGAGGGAAGCATTATCTTTTCATACAGCATTCTGTAATTTGTTTTTGAAGCAGGTTATTATTTTTAATAACTTAAGGACATTGCATAATTCTGTTATTCCAGAGAAGATGTATTTTGACTTGCAAGCCAAGACATAAATTTAGATGTTGGCAAGGCAGGAGTTCACTTCTGAGCTGATTTTCTAAAGGCCTAATAAAGTCACTGCAAGTCTACTGAATTCACTTAGTGAAACATGAAAACTCTTCAGATGATAAAATTAGGTTTAACTGGATAAGTGGAAAATTCCCAGACAATATTGATGGGATCCTGATAGACTCTAATAAAAACCTGTCTCTCTTGTATAGATCTATACAGATTTATACAATCAGGACACCAACGCAGGATTTGTAGTTTTGAAGAAATTTATTTTTAAAAATCATAAGAATTCCAACAAAAATTAAAACATTTGCAATATTTGACATGGATCTTTTCACTCCATTTTTTATCTTACAGCTGAGTTTGTCACCTAAAAGGCAAATATATAAATTATCAAAAATAGAATGTATTCCCTCGACAGAATGACAAGCACTGGAGAAGACTTTAAATGTAGTCTTGTCTGGTGAGAAAGAAGGATTTTATATTCAACTGTGCAACTGCCTCTCAGTCCCATCTAGATATAGACAGAAATTATTTGCCTCTGCTGAAATAGAAATCCAGAACACTGAAAGTTTAGTAGACAGTTGTCTGATTAATCTGTGCCTCGGGCTGGAGGAGGCAGCTTGGCTGTTCTGCAGAGATTTTCAGGATCTCAGCCTTCCATGAGACACGGGACAGAACTGGGGGCATTCCCTGGGGATACTTGGAGCCAAAATCTGTTCTAATGGAGATGGAAGTGGGAAGGACAGGCTGTAGCAGAAACCTTGAACTTGGGTATACAAAGCAATGCTTCTAACAGGAGGACAAGCAACATTTCTGTGTATAAATCTTCCTCTGACTGTGTCTGTGGCCTCCAAAAACCACCTAAAGCCAAGAAATCACTGACAGTGACATAAAAATTCCATTTTTCCTTATCCAAATCCAGCTGGTAGTTCACTCAGCTGACCCAGCTTCTGCTTGCTGGTTCCGTGGGGAAGCCTGAAGCCTCCCAGCCCTCTGGAGCCGAGATTTCATAGGAGTGGATGCTCCCCTAAACACCCTCATTTGTAGAAGATCATCCCTTCCCTGCTGCACTTCAGTCCCTCAGGATCTCTGGGATGCAAACAGGGGCCTTGCTGCTCCGTGCACTTTTGTTTAAGGCAATCCCAGAGGAGTGGTAACTAAAGAAAACCGTCTGCAACCTGGAGTTTCAAAAATAGAAGCAGATGGCTGGAGCTCTGCAACCAGCTGGGCTGCAGCTTGCAAGAGCTCGTGGAGGATTTTGAGGTCAGGGCTGCACTGTGGGAACAAACAGCCCCTGTTGGGTTCGAACTGGAGGCTGGAAAATGAGCCACAGCAGGAGCTGTTCTCTGATTCCTTTCAGGCCCTTACAGGAAGGTTGTCCTGCTTTGTTCCTTCAGCCAAGCAGACTGGAGATGGGACAGGGCTGTCTGAGCCACAGAGAGCATCCCTTGTCAGAATGCTGCACCGGCTTTTGCATCTCTGCCTTTCTTCACTCACCTCGTGATATCTCCATCTTTTATTTCAGATATTCTTCATTAACTTTTATCTGACACAGTTCGCTTCTCCTCTGCTTCACACTGGAATCTGTCATTGGGCCTGATTTTAGAATCAGAGAATGGTTTGGGTTGAGAAGGAACTTAAAGATCATCTCATTCCAGCCCACTGTCATGGGCTGGGACACATTTTGCTCAGACATAATACACATTTTGCACCTGGCCTTGTACAGGGATAAGGCATCCACAAACTCTCTGGTCTTGGTGTTTTTTTTTTGCTTAGCACCTGTCCCTGATGATGATGATGATAATGATGATGTATTTCACACCTTTGTCACTGCCTTAAAAAGAATTTGTTGTCTCAGTTCTGCAGCATCTTCCTGTCACTGCAGCGAATAACACACATCACAACTCCTCATGGAATTCCTCCAAAGCACTTGGAGAAAATGAATCTGACTCTTTTTCAAATGATGCCTCCCTTTTTATACATTTTGCCACAGACCACTGTGATTGGTGAATGAAAGAAAACCCCTTCACCCACATTGGCCAAACCAGAGTGACATCAAAAGAAATCCCTCTCTCACAGAAAGAATTCCAAACATGAGTATCGTTACAAAAACAATCTGATGTTTTGCTCCTTTTGCCTGGGAAAGTAGTTTCAGCAACCCAAAACATCAGGAAAAATGGAGCTTTAAAAACTCAGACACTCCAGGCCGGAAAAACCAGACTACATCTTCCCTCACTGGCTTTCAGAGCAGATGTCCTTCACCCAAGAGCACACCAGGCAAACAGCACTGGGCTGCTCAGCTCCATGCTTCTCACAGAGTTCTGGCACATCCATGTATGTATTCAGGACACCCCTACTTTGGAGAAGGTAAAATTAGCAGTCTCTTCTTTAATTTTCCCTGCTAAAATATCCAGTAGAAATCCCAGCTGAACAGCTATGAATGAAGGACCATTTGTTTTGTTTTCATTACGCTCTTCAACTTGAATTTCTTTGTATTTTTTTTTTTTTCCACAGAAGAAAGACACTTTTCTTAAATATATAACCAGTTAGAAAAAGATGCCCCAAATAATTTTACAGACCTGGATTTCCTTCTTAATTTGTGTCTAGAGCATTTCCATAAAATGCTGTAGAAGTTACTGTCTCACAGCTGGCTGAAAATATCTGGATGCCCTGCTTGATTATTGCCTTTAACCAGTCATCTCATTAGAATTTGAATTTATTTCAAATTCTTCTTATTATTCTTATTCAAATTTTATTTATTTCAATTTATTGGATTGACAGTAAATATTAGGCTGATAAGCAAATAGAGACACAGCACAAGCTTAACTACCTGAAGGCAAAGCTCTCATTTCTTCCAGTGAGCAGAAAACCTTCGAAGACATTCCTGTGGTGAAGGACATGTGTCATCCTTCAGTGATGGAGTTCTGAAGAATATTGGTGTTCAACAAGAAAACCACATCCCTGATCTGTCAGCACAGGACTCGAGGCCTCTGAGCCTTTTGCAGAGAGATTTCAGTGCAATCTGAGCAGCAGAAAGGCAGAAATCATACAATGGGTACAGTACCCAGCCTGGGTTTGCTGGCATTGTGTGACCGAGGAACACACCTCCTCCCCTGAGCTAAGGCAGAGACAGGAAATCTAAACCCAGCATTTATTCCAGAAAATGTAATCTTCAGGAGTTTTCTCCATGGATTAAGTCATTCCAAGGCTTTGTCAGAGAGCTTGAAACAGCCTGAAGGGGGGCCAAAAGAAATGACGGCTGCTAGACTGGGCTGCAGTTGTGACTGAGAGGTTGGCAATGGCTGAGGTGGCAGAGGGAAGTGCTGCTGCCCACGCAGACAAGTCATTTGAAGGGAAAGCTGTGCTGAGCCAAGGCTGCTTTAGCAGCAAGCACACTGTCTTCAGGGTTCTCAGCAGTGTCAGAGCCCTCCTGCAGCACGGGGAGTTAATAACTCATTAATACAATGAGTTCCTTTGGGTGCTTCTTGCACAACGTCCTTTTTACTGGCTGGGAAAGAGAGATGAGCAGATCACACTGTGATTTAGTGAGAGAAAGGCCCTTTGAAGACAATCAAAACACGGCCTGTAGATGCTGGGAGGGGATGAGACCAGTGCAGCTTGCCAAGGGAAACCACCACAGTCCACGATTTTGTCCTGAGAGCGTTGCACACAGAGAGGTTTCTCCCAGGAGCCGTCTCCCCCCTGCCTGGCTCTGACCAAGGACAAAGGCCAATTCTTAACTTCCCAGTGTGACAGAGACAGCTTTGGGATGGAGATTTCCCTTCTCTCTCTCCCAAGGCTGGCTCCAGTGAGCTGCAGAGACCCTTTGACAGCTTGACAAATGTTTTTTTCAGCACCATCCAAGTGCATTTCTTGGTTAGACCCCTCTCTCCTCTTCACAAAGTGGCTCTGTGTTGTCCCTTTGGCATCCAGAGACAGGGCTTGTTACTAACCAGTCTGAAGGACTCTGCTCTTTAAAGAAAAATAAAAATAAATCCTTCAAACCAGCAGAATAAGGAGACAGGGAGACCCAAGTAACTTGCCAGGAAGTTCACATGGGTGGGATTCCCAACGTGTTCTCTCCATCCCTACTCACAAAGACTTGGATGTTTGCCTGTAATAAAGGAAAGGAACTGGGAGAGGAAGGGGTACCTAAATGTTCTCCAATTAAAGGAAAAATAGTGATTTCTTAAACTTTATTTAAGATTTAGTGATTTCTTAAACTTTTATTTATTTTGAGCAATTTTATGTGGGCTTAAAAAATGCTGGTGTCTGAAAGGCTTCAATGACCTCACAGCCACCAAGAGTAGGAACTGGTGGATCACACTGGACCAAAGTGTTTTTGTTTTTTTTTATATCTCAAATAAATTTGCAGCTCTTCTGAAGGTTTTCTAGTGTCTAGGAGGCTGAAGCAGAGCTGGGGGGTGAGTGTGTGGATGTATTCACAGATCCCAGTTCCCAGCCAGGGCCCAGGGTGCAGAGTGCCAGCTCGGGGCTGGGCCAATATTGTTGTGTTCTGGGAAAACACACAAGGAGAGCTCCTCCTTGGGCTGTGAGGAGAGGGCAAGCTGAGCCCAGCAGAAGCCAGGGCATCCCAATTTACAGCATAATGCAGACTGTGCCAGCAGTGAAGCTGCAGCCTTGCAGCTTTCAAAGAACATGAGCTAATGTCTAGAAAGTGGGAGTGGAGGAAGGGTTTTGCTCCTGGTCCAGCCACCAATTCCATCCATGTCTCAGACAAATCATGTTAGGCAATATCTGCTATCCTGAAGAAAAAAGAAGCAGCATCCATATAAAAGCTGGTAAAAACCCCTCAAAAACCCCAAACCTGGAATATTTGCAGGAGCTCAGAGTGTTCTGGTAGCATGCTGTAACATGCACCTAAACATGGATGTACAAGACAAGCACACAAGTTGTACTTTTCTTCCTCCCAGGTGAGATTTTTGGAGATATTGGACTGAATGAGGAACTCAGATCTCAGCATTGTTTTCTGGAGACTTCTGCTCCTGATTCACTCACATTTCTGAATGCCTGTGGTATGTCATTGCCTGTGTTTGCCGTTCTCTGACTGGGACAGAACTTCTGTCTTGAAACAGCAGCTGAGTGTGAAAATTATTTGTACTTTTACATCAATTCTATCAGTAGCAGCAAGATCTGTCCCAATATTTTAATATTAAGACTGCAAAAGCAACATTTTATTACCATTCAAAGCTCCTGTGAACTTTAATTACTGAAGACCTGCAAATAATCTGAGTTACAGTTTTCAAATAGCATTTATTGCCATTTTTGTGGATATAATTACATCAGATGAAGTCATAGCAAATACTTCCAGCTTAATATCTATTTCCAGCTTAATAATCTATTTCTTGCTAAATATCTATTACTTTTCTATTATTTGAGAGTTTAAACCTGGTCCTTGCTACATCGTAGTCCTCTGTGTGTTTTTAATAGTTTGAAAAGGAGGGGCAATGCCTTAGCAAGATCTACATCAAACAATATAATGTGTAATTCATTAAAAGGATACTCTCATGTCCCACTTGATTTGGGTTTTTTTTCCTTTCTTCTCCACATTGTGCAGAATTTTAGTTTTTTTTAAAAAATTTAAATATCCTTTACTTTTTCATTACTTAAAAAACGTCCTGTGGAGTGACTATAAACAAAGCCCCACAACATGGCTCTCTCTGAATGTTGTACCAGCTCTCCTCTGGAGAGCTATTAAGGGAGAAAAAAGAAGAAACAATAAAATCTTGCTTAGAGCTGAGTTATTCCAATTTCCTTGTCCTAGCTGGAAACATGGAAAAGAAAGAAACACCAGAAACATTTAAGCATTTAAGTGCCTGACCGTCTCTGATAACACTGTCATCTGGTACTTCTGCCTTCTTGGAGCCTTTTGAGGATTTTTAAAGTAACTCTCTCCCTTTCATAATTTTAGAAGTGCTTCAGAGGAGATGAAGATGCTATTGATGTAGTTTTCCTGATTTTTAATATAGTTTTCAACTCACTTGTTCGCTTTATGTCTGATACTTCTTCGATGACACTGATGGCTTACAATTAAAATTGTTTTATAAATAGCTCCATCTCTTCTTTCATAACTGTTCCTCTTCACCCTCTGGAGAATTATTGCTCAAACTCTCATCTTGAGCCACAAATCTCCATTTTTGCCCCAGTCAAGTGGGATGAACTCGTGGCCTTTTCAAACTCACAGAAGTCAGATTCAGTAGTAAGGGACTTACTCACAACCAGACACGGTTCTTGGGAAACTTCCAGGGCTGCAAAATCCTCCCCTGTGCAGTGGTGATGGCTGTAGGTGCTCAGTCAGAGTGAAAGAGGTTCTCACAGAGGGGTGAGTGCCTCACACTCATAGCTGGGTCTTCAGTCAAATTTGATGCCAGAAGAGAGAAGAAAAACCCAAAAAGCCCCAAAACCCAAACCAAACGAAACGAAATAAAAAAAACCCCCAAAAAACCCAAACCCAAAAGCCCCAGACAAAAAAAAACAAACAAAAAATACCCCCCTCAAAACCAAATAATCCTCAAAAAACACCCTCCAAAAACAAATAACCCCCAAAAAACAAATAAAAAACACCTCCCCAAAAACAAATAACCCCCAAAAAACAAATAAAAACCACCTCCCCAAAACCAAATAACCCCCAAAAAACAATCAAAAAACACCCCCCAAAAACAAATAATCCCAAAACACTCCAAAGAGCAAAAAACCCAACCAACCAAAGAAAAAAAGTGAACAACCCCCGCCCCCCCCAAAAAAATTTCCAAACAAAACAACAAAACCACCAAAAATGTAATAGGAAAAAGCTGTTAATTCTACAACAAGAAGAAAATTAACTTGGGAAAAAAACCCCTCAACCAATATTAGAATATTAGTCACAGAGTCTTTAGAAAAACGTTTATGTGGGAGTATGAACAATGCACACAATATTAGCACTCAAGGAAAATAAAATATTTCCTTAAAAAAACCCCCGAAATAATCAAAAGTCAGCCCTCACCACCTAAGTAAAAATAATTATATGTGTACTGAAAAGGGAGAAACAATCCAACACCAAGATCAAAAAACAAACCCCTTCATCTAAAAGGTTTTCAGAAATCCCCTGGGTTTGACTTCAGGAGTTTTGTGTTTTTTTCCAGGTTTGGCTTTCAGTGGCTGCTCCAGTGCTGGGTTTTGGATGCAGCAGGAGGATGATGCTGACACCACGCTGATGTTCTGGTCGTTGCTAAGTCGTACTCACCCCAAATCAAGGATTCTTCACAGCTCTGCCTGTGAGAAGCTTCTCAAGAAGCTGGAGGGGAGCATGGCCAGGACATGGCCTGAGCTGGCCAAAGGATGTGCCAGCCCAGGGGCCACCATGGCCAGTGTGCAAACTGGGGCTAGTCACAGCCAGGGGATGGGGTTGGCATCAGCCACTGGGTGGTGAGAAACTGCATTGTGCATCACTTGTCTTTTGGGGGTTTATGGCAAGGTCTCCTATTTATAATTATCATTAATAATTATCGTTATCATTACCATTATCTGTTATTTGTCTCAATTATTGAACTGCTCTTATCCCAAACCATGACTTCTATTCTTTTTTCCAGTTGTTCTTCCCAACCCATTGGAGAAGGGAAAGACAGTGAGGGCCTGTGTTGGGCTTTTTTGCTGACTGGGGTTAAACCTGGGCAAGAATTTCTATTACGTGTTTTATCCACAGGACACCACTTCTTTCTGGGCTGATATTCAGAGTTTCAGCACCCCACATTAATGGGTGTGATCAGAGGCTAGCAGTGATCTATTAACCGTGGGGAGATGCCTGCTGTCAACATCAAAGGCTGCAGTTCTGGAGACAGAAATTCCAGCTGGGACATTCTTGTGTCCTGTGTCACACAAATCAAGATGTTCCCGGCACTTTGCTCTCTAATCCTCGTCCAAACTTCACATGGTGGAGTCACTCTGGTGTGAAAATCACACACAGTTCCTGGGCAGGGCCAAGGCGTCAGGAATGATTTCACTGCTTGGAACTTCCCAGGAAGTGAGATCCACACAAGGGCATTGGCTGAAATGGTGACTCAGTCCAGGAGGCAGATTTCTTCTTCTTTTCTTACTGCTCATGGGGGAAAGGGGGAAATGGGTGTTCTGGGGTTTGATTTGGTCAAGATGACCCTGAGATGTATAAAAGTCTCTGTCTCCCAACCCAGCTGTGGAAGAAGGAGTCAGAAGTCTTTAGCTGATGCTCTCAAGGTTGTTTTATTGTTTCTTATCTAAAATATTTTCTGTCTGTGCTGCCCAGGTCTGTTCAGCAGGGCAGCCCCAGGCACACTCTCTGCCCTCCCCTGGGGCAGGTGCTGTTTTTATACTACAAATTCCCTGTGAGTTATTGACAGGGATGATCCAATGCCTCTCACCTGTGTCACACAGTTGCATTCCACTCCAATGCAATCCCCAAGTGCCACCATCACCAAGAAGATGGGGTTAGGAAGAAGAAGGAAGGAGGACAGGACAACACCCAAGTCCCTCCATCTCACCCCTAAGCCCCCACAGTAAAAATCCCCAAAATTTCCCTTTTCACTCTACAACTACTACTATCATGCCATCTAAACTTTTGTGACCTTTAGTTCCTCATTCACAGGTAGTAATTTGTTCCACGGGTCAAACTCAAAGCCACAGCAGTCCCTGGCTGCATGCCAGGGTCTCTGATCCCCCCTGCCAGGGCTTTGGATCCCCCTGGCTGGAGCTGGGATCATCCAGGAGCATCCCAGACACATCCTGGGTTCTGACAAGGTATTTTTTTGCGCTCCTCAGGGCAAGACAATATATTTCACTGCTCATTTGTATTGTTCTCACACCAGAAATGCACCCTCACACTGATCACTGCACCTCATTGCCACCATCATATGATAAATAAGGAATTTTTTGAGCCTCCTTGCTCATCCTCTAGGAACCTGCCAGATGAGAATTGCTGTTGCACAAGTTCTGCCCTCCCTCCATCCCATACCCCCAGCTTCCCAGAAGTGAGGCAGGTTTATAAATGCTTTCCTGCTTCTGACAAGGCCTCTTGGATAAGTTTACAACTCGGCTTTGTTTGCAGTTGATTTCTTCCTGTAACAAGGCTCTCCCCACCCTGGCGTGGACGTGGTGAGTTGATGTGGCTGTCCTGACACAGCAAGAGGGCAAGGAGAATTTAACACACTTCCCCTGTTCTGGGCAAGAACAAACGGGAAGCTTGATGGCTTTTGCTGTTTCAGGAGTCAGTGGGTCACACTGTCCATTGCCAGTGAGATGGCTCAGGCATTCTCAGCCCTCTCCTCTTGTCTTTGCAAGGAGCAAAGCTCAGAAAACCAAAAAAAAACCTGAGATGCTCCCTGCAGTTTAACTTCCTGCAGGCTTGTGATCAGCAGGGAGAAAACAAGTGTGGAGCAACCTCCTTTACAATGAAAATATCAAACCCTTCAGACAACTCATTGATGTGGAAACCCCAGAGTTCTACAAGAACTGTCCAGCTCTGTGAGCAGGAGGGACTGGAGAGCTGCAGAAAAGGTGGAAATTTCTCTAACTTGTTTCTTACTCCCTTTAGCTAATCTTTGGGAGAATTACCATGATCTTTTTGGTCACATTTAGGTTGGGAGCAAAGCCTTTGACACACTGGCTTTCACATGGAAGCATTCAGAAGATCTCTAAAATTTTGTTATATTTTCTTTTTCTCTCTTTTTTTTTTTTTTTTTTTTTTTTTCATGATATACTTATAAACGCTGCAACTCTGCTATTAAATAAAGCAGAGGGAGCAGAGTGAGCAAGTAAGATCCAGAAGAAATCTTAAAGAACTGGGTGTGTGATTCCAGAGAGAAAAGGAAGATTCGTGATTAACAGGGTGTCTAAAATAGACCTTACATAAGAGACAAGCATCAGTTATTCCTTCTCATCATTATGGGCAGGAGAAGTGGGTTTACAAGGCAGCAGGGAGGAATTAGATCAAATATTAGGAAAAAACATCACAACTACATAAAATTCTTCATAACTACAAGGAAAACCAGGCAGTGGATTTGGTTGCCAAGAGGAGGATGTGAATCACTGTCAGTGAAGATCTTTGAACAACCATCTGTTGCAGAATTAAATCTCCATTGTAGTGTTAGATCAGGGTTAAAATACTTAGTTAGTGCTGTTATTGCACTGAGAGAGAGTTGTGCATAACTGGTATTCATAATTATGGATAATCCAAGTGAAATCTGCTTTTGTGTTTTTTGTTTCAGGTTTTGTTTTCTTCTTTTTTCTCCCTTTTGTTATTCCCTGTGTCTATGAAGGATTGTGCAATAAAGCAGCTGCTACATTTTGCTTTTTCTCCTATTTATCCACTAAAGGAAACCATCGAAATACAGCAAATATAATGGGATAGGTGGGGAATATCTCTCATGGTTCTTCCAGTAAACTTCCAAAATCTGTTTGCATCCCAGGAAGCTGAACAAGGAATTCCTTGTAAGGAAAGGAGGTGCAGTTATTCCTTAGTCTAGATGGTAGTGGAAAAAAGTCATGGTGAGCTGTCCTTTATCTATTTACCACAGAATCATTAAATTATATTAAAATTTGAGATTTGTCTCTTCCTTTCTTCTCTGCTGCAAATATGGATGGCTTTTATTCTTACACAGGGCTTTAGTTCAGGAAGATACAAACTTCTGGAGGGTACCAGGAGCTTTAAGGAGTAAAAAAGAGCAGTGATAAACTCTGATTTTTAAAGATAGCATTTAGGATAGTGGGACAATAGAGAATTTGTGGAAAACTCCCCAGATTTCTCCTAAAGAATGACCTTGAGTCTTTGTAAACTCCTGCTAAATTATGGAGCTACTCAAGAGTTAGATAAAATATGGCAACCAGGTCACAGATATCCTGATCTGTCTGTAGAGGCTGGAAAGGCTGAAACAGAGGCTTGGCTTATTGGGTTAATTTCATCTTTTGTCTTTCTGCTGAGCCCTGGAGTTTGTTTCAGGATTTCAAATATGCAGTCTTCAAAATTAAAATATTGCCTGATCTTTCTAGAAAAGCAGTTCAAACCCGTGCATGAAAAGACATTGAATATGGTGGCTTGTTGGAAAAGAGTGAGAATTTTTTCTTCCCTCAACTTGAAAATGTATCATAATTATCACAGCTGAACCATTTCCACACTCATCTGTAATTTTATTTCTATATATTTCTTGCTGTTTTCCTTCAAAACCTTTTATTCCAGTTTTTCCCGAAGGTGAACAATATGTCCAAGCTGAGAATTATTTCTATGGCCCTTAGGTTTGTAAAGAGAGCACTTCCATGTTATTATGTAATTTCCTCAAATAAGGGTCTGTGTTGCAAGATAGAGGAGTTAATTATGGTTCTCTTTTCTCTTTAGTCATTTCTGAATCACCATGTTGTGTAATTACTCAGCTACAACTGTGCAATCAAAATAATAATACGTTTCTTACTTTTCTCATCACTACTGTAACCAGTTCAACCAGAACCCTTACTTTTTGGCCCAGAATGTGAGAGTGTGAAACCATCTGCAGAATCACCACAGGCATGGGCTTTTCTGTGGCCCACGGGCCACCAAGAGAGAAGAGTGGACTTAACTCATCTTGTGCCGCTCATAATTAGCACCATGATTATTGGAACCCTGGACACAGAGGATTTCAGGCTTTCTGTGCTGACAGGGAATGATCCACAAAGATAGACTGCATTGACCTGAGGGCATGGGAGAGGCTCCAAAACTGAGAGAGAGCGCTGAGAGTGTGAGTGTGGAGGTGAATAGAAGTGTGTTTTATCACAGGGTAGGAAGTTTAGGATTTAAGGTGGTGGGTTAAAAAATATATATATATAACAAGATGGAGAGTTAGGGTGTAGTCTCCTCCTTCTCCTCCTTCTCCTCCTTCTCCTCCTTCTCCTTCTCCTTCTCCTTCTCCTTCTCCTTCTCCTTCTCCTTCTCCTTCTCCTTCTCCTTCTCCTTCTCCTCCTCCTTCACAAGTTTGGGTGATTTTGTGTGATTGATTGGAAAAATCCACAGTGAGGCACATGGTTGGTTGGTTATTGGGTTAAAAGTTAAAATAAATTAGTTGGCATCTCATAATTGGGTAGTTTAAACTTAAAAAGACGTTGAAGACATAACTCTGTGCTCCATTTTTACTCTGTTAACTCAGCATGCAGAAACACTCACAGTCAGTGAGGCTGGAACTGACATAAAACCAATAAACACCCAAGTCCCAACAGGAATTCTGTGTCTTGAGCTTTTAATCCTGACCCTGAGAAGAAGAACCAGATAAAGCAAAGGCGTTCCACACATGACCACCACTTGGGTGTCACTGACTGCATTATTGGTTTTATTTTTTTCCTTCCAGTCTGAGCTCCCACTCTGATGGGTGCTGTGTGAAGATGTCTGATAATTACTGAGTCTCTAGAAATTAAGATCTCTGAGCAAGAGTCTGGTCACTGACCTCACCCAAATTTTGACCCTTCATGTGTCCATTTATTCTAGAAGCAGCATTTCATAAGAACTTTTAAATTAGTGTGATGGGTCGACCCTGTCTGGATGTGGGGTTTCCACCAAGCCACCCTAACACTCCCCTCCTCAGCAGGAGAGGGAGGGAGGGAAGGAAGGGAATAAAATGGATAAATCTCATGGGTCAAGATAAAGCCTGTTCAAGAAAGCAAAAGACTCATGCAGAAACAAAGTAAAACAAGATTTATTCTCTACTTAGTGTCAGCAGGGGCTGTCCAGGCTCTTCCTGGCAAGTAGGGCTTTAGTAGACCTGGTGGCTGCTCTGGAAGACAAATGGTGTGATAACAAATCCCCCTCCCAGCCCCTTCTCTTAACTTTCATTGCTGAGCACATGTGGTATGGTGTGGAGCATCCCTCTGGTCAGGTGCTAGGTTTGGAGGTCAATCCCTGCATGGGCCATTCATTTTGAAGTTGGGCTTGATGATTCTTGTGGGTCCTTTCCAGCTCAGAATATCCTGTAAGGTTTGGATCAGTTGTTCTGGCTGTGTCCTTTCCCAAGGCCATGCCCAAACCCTTCCTAGTGGTGAGAGAGAAATGTTGGAGAAAATCATAGAATCACAGAGTAGTTTGGGTTAAAGAGAGCTTAAAGTTCATCTCATTCCAACTCCCCTGCCATGGCAGGGACAACTTTCACTATCCCAGGGTGATCCAAGTCCTCTCCAGCCTGGCTTTGGACACTTCCAGGGATCCAGGGACAGACCCAGCTGCTCTGGGCACCCTGTGCCAGGGCCTGCCCACCCTCACAGGGAAGGATTTCTTCCTAAAATCTAAACCAAATTTCCCTCTTTAATTTACAGCCATTCCCCCTTGTCCTGTCACTCCAAGCTCTTGTAAACAATCCCTCTTTCTTGCAGGCTCCCTTCAGGTACTGAAAGACCACAATGAGGTCAACATAAATCCTTCTCTTTTCCAGGCTGAACAATCCCAATTCTCCCAGAGGCCCTGGCACAGGCTGAGCAGAGAAACTGTGTCCTGACACAGCGAGAGGGCAATGAGAATTTACCACACTTCCCCTGTTCTGGGCAGAGAACAAACGGGAAGCTCGATGGCTTTTGCTGTTTCAGGAGTCAGTGGGTCACACTGTCCATTGCCAGTGAGATGGCTCAGGCATTCTCAGCCCTCTCCTCTTGTCTTTGCAAGGAACAAAGCTGAGAGCCAAGATGCTCTTGTGTCCCCAACACCATTCTAGCCACCAACACACAGCTCAGCTGCTCTGTGGAAAATTAATTCCACTTCAGCCAGGCCCAGTGGAGTCAGGGACAAGGTCCAGACTAAAATCTGGACACCTTTTTCCAGCACCTGAACATATGTGTGCAGAGGGAGGCATTTCTGACCTGGGCACTCCATGTCCTTGTCCTAACATGATGCTTGTGGACATTTGAGAAATGCCAGGGTACTGAAGACACCCACGTTGATGGATTCAGGGAACACCTGTGCTATTCCTGACCAGCTGGAAGCTAAGCAGGGTGAGCCAGAGCAGCTCAAATATCAATAACCACATATGTTCAGGTAACTCAATCCTGTCCCAGATGTCTGGAGGCACACTGAAGTCCACATGGACCTTTTCAATGTGTCAGGAGGCAATTTTTCTTTAGGAAGGTAAAAAAAAAAGCCACTGCCAAAAGATATTCAGCCACCCTTTATAGGTCTCATCATGTTGCTCCTCACCCCAGGTCATGAGATGGCTGCACTCTGTGTTCTTGCATTAAAAATAATTGGATCTGTTAATGGGCAGCACAGAGAGTGAAGCAGAACCACAGAGTCCTGAATTTTCCAGCATCCATGGTTAACCAATTCCATTTCTGAATGCATAGTACTCTGGTTTTGCCATTAGTCAGGGGTGAAAAAAGACCAAGAAAAAGCCTCAGTGGTGTCTTTTCATCAGTCCACTTTTCCTCAACCTCTCCCATGATTATGATGTTCAGGGATTTACTGATTATCTTGACCTCTGGCCAATGATACAGTCAAAAGAACAGCCAGTGACCTTCCCAAACTAAAATTTGGCAGCACAATGGCTCGAAAGTAATAAATGTAATTTTGTAAAAGAAGAGGGTTATAATTTAAGTAATGAAATTGTTGTCCACCTGTTTAATTAAATACAAATATTCCTTCCTGAGTGAATTTTGCTTAGTCCCTGGCCAGGATAGTGACAGTTTATTAGAGAAGAGTTAGAAAAAAATACCTCAGTCCTACTGTATTCAATGAAAAGACAAAGGCAGCTAATGATTGTTCAGTGGGTCTCTTTAGTTTATTATTAATATTCTAGTGCTATCTGTGATTTTCTGAATGACGTATCAAGAACACACAGGTTTGCTTCTTATTGAGAGCATGGCAAACATTCTTATTTCCACTGACTAAGAGCATTTTTTTTTTTTTTTTGCCAGGAATTGTTCCATTAATTTAAAAAAATAATAACCCTTTTATATCTTATTCCTACTCATTCCTTCAGTAAAAATATTTTGTGATTTTACAAGGTTTGGAACATTTGCACAGTGGAGCTCATACTGAAGTTCATCTCAGCGACTTGAGAGGCAATGACAGTCTCAATCTGTTTTCTAGAAAAAAAAATAGGCAGAAAAATTGTCTTTTCTCTCATTAGTTTCTGAACTTAAAAAATAATAAAAAAAAAAAAAACCAGAAAAATAGAAGAATTAAATCTGTTTTTCCTGCCAGTTTGACTAGGAGATTAATTCCTGGTGTGAAAGAGAAAAATATGACACTTTTATAAACTGCTTTCTCCTCTCCAATTCTACTCACTTTGCCCACCCCTAAAGACAACTCTGTTGGCACAGCACTTTAGGGACCAATCTCCTGTGACTGATTAAATTCCAACAAAATACAGGAAAACAGCTTGAAAAGACTTCAAGACATCAACCAAGCCATTGTCCAGCCCCAAGGCAGCTTAAGGCATCCCTCCCACGGTGTTTGTCTGATCTTTTTCAAAACCCATCCAATGACTGAGATTTTATATTTTCTTCTTCTCATTTATTTAGCTTTTAACTGGCACAAAGATTTTTCTGGACATCCTCTCCACAATTTCCCTCTTGCACCTTTAGCCAGTGTCTTTTTGCCCTTTGATCTGACACAGCAAAATTATTCCTGTTTCCTTTCCAAAAGTCTTTTAAAATACAAGATGTGTCATGTCACTGTGGTGTAGTGGGAGGTGTCCCTGCCCACAGCAGGGTGTTGGAACTGGATGATCTTTAATGTCCCTTCCAACCCAAACCATTCCATGGTCCTGGGGTTCTGTGATGGATCCACTTCATCTTCTCCTTTGACAAAACCACTGCTTTCCTTCCGACCTTTCCCCTTACTCTGCATTTTCCTGGCCTCTCCTCAAAGTCTCTGCTTGCCTCTGGGTTATTCCCAGCAGATCCAAAGTTTTCTTGAAAAATGTTTCCTAAAAAGGCTTTATCTTAGACTGACTCTGGCAATTTGACTGCTTACTGCCATAAGTATTGCTTTATGCAGGAAATAAGTTATTCCTTCATTTATACACCAAATAATTTTGCCCTTTCTCTGGTATTGTGAAATCACTGACATCATTTACTCTCCTTGTGTAGCCACCTCAATCCTTGGGTGCTTTCTTGGAGGCCTGCTGATTTTTGCAGCTGTTTCTGTCATATTTTGTCCTGAAATTAATAATGTAGAAAGTGAATTATTTTATTTCTCTGACCTAAGGCACTGGTTGAGAATGAGCAGCAGGTAACAAGGAATTATGAATTTAAGGACCATTTTTAGCACTTGCAAGGTGCTAATGAGCAACACATTAAAAGAGAACCAAGAGAGAAGTATTTTGGACCACACAGTAATCATCTTCCCATATTTCTGCATCCAAAAACTTATGGGTTTTTTTTTACCTCCTTAAGAGAAACGTTAAATGCAGCACACAAATGGCAAAGTTGTATGTCTGGAAACATCACTTATGGGCACCTCTCCTCTCCTAAAACTGGCCCCACTCCTCTACCAGGGGCTGTGTTCTCTCTTCCACTGCCAGCATTTATGAGGTGCCCTGGGGAACTGATTCTGCTGGGGGAAAAAATATGTTTATCTCTAGTCTGGACCAGCTCCCTGCTCCAGTTCCCTGCAATGCCCACAAATAGCTGTGGCAGGGAGGAAGCAGCCCAAAAGAAGTTGAAATGGGAGAGGAAAGAAGAGCTGAAACACTGTGTGGTCAAGAAGCTGTGCCATAGCCTTGCTGCCAAGCTAAAAAAAATTATCCCAGTGGAAATAAAATCAATCAATTCACGCCCCAGTATTCTAGTGCTTAAACAGATTTAATTTCACATGATAAAAGAGTTATTGCTCTACATTTTGTGTTGTTTAATCAGCGTTAGTTGAGATCCATCAGCCCATCTCCTACATGATATGAGCAAAATGAGCAAAATGATCAACTCTTACACCGCAAGGAAAAATTATTTTGACTGCATAATTATTGACTCTGATTATTTTTCAATCGTAAAAAAAATGATAACTCAGGGCCTCATTCATAAAGCTTCTTTAAGCTGTGGGTTGTGTAAAGTTTTGAACGTTCCCTTTTTTCCTCGGAGACGAGACGTTCATCTGTCACGTCCGCAGGACAAAGCTGCCTATTCCTGGAGCTGTGGTTAAATGGCTTGGGCCCAGCCTTCCTCCTCCCCTCCCACACCTTCCCTCTAAATATCAATAGTATTAAAGAATCATCATGGCAATAAGAGACTCTGTGAGACAATGGTGGAGGCTGAAATTTCCTTTTATTTCTCTGTAGATTTGCTGCCGCTATTACAAATTTCACCACAGCAGTCTGTGCCCATCAGGGTGACCTTGGCAGCCCACAGAAGCGTTCCTAGCTCCATTTTCACTTTGGACACTGCTGGTTGCATTAATGATTTCAAGAAAAAGGCCACCTGTAGCATTTTTTTCCCCAAAGTTGAATTCTAATACCTTTTTTTAGGGCATGTTCCTTGGGAAATGTGAAGCTGCAGCAATGTCACCTCAGAAGCTGTAACTGTTTAACTCAAATTGTTTGCTTTTATCTTTGGAAGATCCATGGGGTTTATATGTCAATGTAATAAGTTGTTGCTGCCTTTTTTAGTTAAATTGTGAATTAATAATTTAGTGTTAAGGTTTCCTCCATCTTTCCATCATCATAACAAAATGAAAATCGTGAATCATGGGCTGGTTTAGCTTGAAAGGAGCCTTAAAGACCATCCAGCTCCAACCCCCTGCCATGGACAGAGACACCTTCCACTATCCCAGGGGCCTCCAAGTCCCGTCCAACCTGGCCTTGGACATTTCAACTGTAGATTAATCTATGAGGAAATGTCTTTGTAAGTACCAGAGTTTCCCAGAGAAGCTGTGGAATCCCCACTCCTGGAAGTATTGAAGTCCAGCCTAGATGGAGCTTGGAGCAACCTGGTGGTGTGGAAGGTTGTGACTGGATGGTTTTAGGTCCCTTCCAAGCCAAAGTATTCTGTGATTCTGTGATAATGGAGGAGTCTTGTAGAGGGAGAAAAAGTGGTAAAAAACCCCAAGAGGTCTTTATAAGTTTTGGGATGTCATTTTATGTGTAGGGACAAGAGTGCAGAAACAGGGATGGCAGGGCTGGGAGGAGGCAGCAAGTGCTGTGAAATCAGCCAATATTTTATGAGCTACACAAACTTCCAAAAAAACCCCAAAAACATTCCACAAAAAGCTGCAAGAGAACCCTTGAGACAGTCGTGAAAATGTCAGGTTTTCACCTTTGGAAAGCTGATCATTTGGGAGAAAAGCAGCTCCCTTCCCTGCACATCCAGTGTCTCTCTGCCACCCTGAAGGCAAACTGCCACCACCAGAAAACTTGGCAGAGGAGCTGCTGGAACAGGGAGCGTGCTGATGGTGGAGGTGATGAGTGGAGAGAAGATGTAGTAATTACTGATCTACTACGTGCCTGCCTCTGCTCAGGAGCAGTGTGGGAGCAGGCTTGCAGAGGTGGTGGTATTCAAGGAGTGGGAGGAAGTGAGAATTTTGTGCCTGTGGGAAACTAGTCCTTCAGATGTGCTTTTATGGTGAAATTAAGCAGCTCAGAGTTCTGTTGGTTATTGTGGAAACTTCTTTGTTTATATGTAAAAAACCCCAAAACCAAAAACGTCATTTTAATGAAATAATAATAATAAAAAGGACCCATAAGCCCATTATTTTCTTTTGGATGTGTCTTTCTCCTTAACCACAAACAGCTGTAAATTTGCACACAACAGCGACAGTAGGAAGGAACTCATTTTAATGGAATGTCTGAGCTGCAGAGTGGCAGAATCAGGCTGAAAATACAGGAAAGCCAGGTTTACCAAAATGATCCATGGTGATCAGAGTTCCTATGTGGTAGATTTCAGCCTAAACCCCCTCCATACCAATATTCATTCTGCCTGAAAAATGAAAACCTTTTGAGATATCTTACATTGGGCTGTCTCTGTGTTCCTTCCTAGGACAAAAAGTGGCTGGCAATGCCTTCTGTGGTTTTTATAGGCATGACTTCAACAGCACTGAATAAACACACAGAGTGCTTCAGATGTGGTGGCTGAAATGGAAAATTCTTATGTGGACACCAGAAGCTTACTCAGAGGCAACTTATTTTTCTAATACATGGACACAAAAGTGCATCCCTGTGGAATGGGGGATGTTGCTCCTCTGAAATGGGTCTGTTTATGATCCTTTTTCAAACACTGGTTGAAATGGCTGTGGGGTGCATGATCAGTAGACAATTTCTGGGTTAGCCTAAAGGTTATTAACCTTAAAGCTCTGACACATTGCAGGAAACCTGATGGATGCTCAGTCAATTTTTTTTTTTTTTTTAAATCTGCAATGTCTTTGGGAAGGAGGGGAGAGAGAGTGTGTCCATATTCTGACATGAGCTTGTGATGACAGCACTGGTCACAATGGTTTTATAAGATTTTTAGGGGTTATATCAATATTAAATGTTTGTGAGACTTCTAAAACTCCCTGTCGTAGTCTTACTGCTGAAAGCACTTTGAATTCAGGACGACCTGAATATTTACACTCTCCCCAAATGGGAATACAAGGTAATCAGCAAAATGCAGGTAAGAACTGAACATCATCACCAAATGTTATTTTGAAGGTATGTGTGAGGGTGAATTAAAACTCTGTAGGTTTAATTTCTCCTACCAGCTTTTTTCAAACTTTACTGACTGAAGAAGTAGATTTAACATTATGGGCTGAAATTTTTCCATGTTTTACCTCTGCAGGGAAATCTTGCAGTCCTTGAGATTCTGTAGATTCTGAAATGAGTTTAGGAAAAAGAATGAGATTTGCCCATGATAAAAATACATTTACAAGTGTTCATTTACCAGTCTAGAGCTTCATCCTCTGGAACGAGCTGATTAAAGCTGACAGGAACACAGCTCTAATTTTGTTTTAGACAAGCCTTTGAAAGTTTGCATAACTAAGAAAGGTATAAGGCTTTAGGGGAAAATGAAATGAGTCCTTAAGCACACACTGCAAGGAAAACCTGCCCAGCTCAGGTCTCCAAAGACACTTTCTTGCACTGGATATGCTCAGTTCCCTCCCAAACCCAACCTACAACCAAGCCCTGGAGGCTTCAATCCCACAGATATTCCCAAGTGTAGGAACAACTGCAGTTCCTCACAGCTGTGGTGACTCTGGGAGGTGAGAGGCTTCTTCCCAGGCTCTTAGAATTCCCACAATCTGTGTGGAGAAGCAGATAGAAAATATTTGAAATAACTGAAGGAAGATGAGCAGGGTTGATGGACAGAGCAGTGCTAGAGGGGGCTGCAGGCTGGGCCACTGTGGGGAGTTGGGAGCTGGGGTTTATAAATTAAGGAATGGCATGATATGAGAGTAGAAGAGCAGGAAAAAAAATATTTGAAAGGGGTTTCATGTCTTGAGCCTCTGATCTTGCGATGTTGACATCTGCCTAATGTTGATGGGAATTTGAAGTCCTCCAAGATGGTACAAACTGATAGACAAATGAAATAAATTTTCCTTTAGCTCTGAGTGACAATGAGTATTTCTGGTGTGGGATTCACCTGGCCTGCCTTGAAGCTCAGGGTGAGATGAATGAGCTGGGTGTTTGTATTTCTAAACTTTGGATCATTGACATTCAGACACTGAATTTTCAGAAGTCTGAAGCAAACTGGGAAGAATCCTCTGTGAGTTTTGCCTTCAACTCAATGCCCAAACAGGTGCACAGCAATATTTGTGTTCAGCTGTTTGTCAGTAGGTTTTGATTTTGCATTTTAAAGTGTAGCACTGTGGCCATTGCACTCCAGGAAAACACCCAGATACACTGGACCCACACTAAGAAAAAGCTTTTGTAATAAAATTCAACAATAACTGTTAGAGTGTTTCTCTAATTCCAATCATGCTGATTTAATCTGGGATTAGTAACATTTAGAGCTGTCCATCCCCTCTAAAACCAATGTGTTAAAAGAAAGAAATTAGTCTTGCCAAGAAGGTAGAGAATTCCCATAATTTTGGCATCAATCACTCAATTCTTCCAGTCCAGTCTTTGAGCAAAGTCAAAAAGTTGCAAAGCATAGACACAGAGTAGAGGATTGTTAATATTTATCTCCCACTTCACATCCCTGTTACGTCATTTCTGTGCAAAAAGATAAATGCTTCAAATCAGCAACTGAGAGGAGAAAGAGAAGTCAAAAAAAAGCAGGTGAAGGATGCTAAGAGAGGCTGAAGAAGTGAGGTCTGGCTCTTGCTTTGGAACATGAACTCTGGTTCTTTATACCACTGTGCTCTGCACACCCTGAGTCTGGCAGTGCTTGTAAGTAATTGCATGAAAAAAAAAAAAAAAAAAAAAAAAAAAGCTTTTACTTCATTGTGTTTTAATAATTGTTCATTTCCTTGTGGGAGCAGATGGTTAGATAGAGTTTTATTATTTATTTTTAAAAAATCAGTCTCTTTTCTCTCTGTTTGCTTTGGATTCCAGTTAAACAAGGCAAGATGCAATGAAAAGTGTGAACGGCAGCAGAAGGGACCCACGTTGTAGAATCTTTATGTCAGTTTATTTCTCTGCTTTCTTATGACATGCTCAGTAAAGAGAAACACATAATTGGCAGAAAATTTTATTTTGTGTGTGTGGGCCTTGAAAGACAGTGACAAAGAAGAAAAAAAACCGGAGGAGGGCTGTTACACCAGAGCAGCTGAGTTTTGATAGAGTTTTCTTTAGTTTCAGAATATGCAGCTTTTTGCTACAATTTCATCTGCCTTGGTGGTAGCATGGATATCTTTTATTTGGCAAGTGAGCAGCTGAGATGCTGCAGGTAACAAAAGAGTGGAACCAGCAGGGATGTTTAGGGCAGGTTTAGAAAGATCCAAAGCCCTTAAAAACTTGTAGGTCTTGCTGATCTCTCACTTTGGACAGAGATAGGCAAACCAAGATCCAGGATCACACCAGCATCAGGAAAGGTTCGTGCAGATCAGGAGCAGGATATTCTCTTTGCTTTTGAGAATAATCACATTTTTATCATCTTCCTTTTGTGATGCCCCCTCTACATCCTCTCTTCTTTCCTGGGTATCTCCTCCCTGAAGGGACATTTCATGATGGGTGGCACAGCAGCTTGGCTTTTTTTTTTTTTTTTTTTTTTTTTCATTGAGGAAAATAAATCACTGTGAAATGACTGAACAGACTTTTTATTGATATGTTGCATCACCTGTGTGACAAACCCACTTCCCTGCAGTAGGAGTAGATAAATGTAATTGCTCTTAAGTAGAATATCAGGATTCAGTGCTAATCATTTAAAAAATGACTGAAGGTCTCTGTAAGAACCTGCCTCACTTACCCAAGAGAAACAGAATTTTCTTCTACAAAGTTGGGCTGCCTACTGTGTTATTATATACTGATCAAACCTAAGTCTACGAGTTAGTGCATATTGAAAATCTCCTAGCATGTGCTTTTTATTAGAGGAGAGGTAAACAGCCCTGGTTTGAGTATGAAACGGTGGAAAAGCAGCTCTCTGGTTTTGTTGGTGGTGCAATTTGTTCATACGCTTTCTCTGGAAAAACTCCTGGAGAAGTTTGGGATGCTCCTTAACCCGGGGGTCTGCCAGAGGTAGTGAAGTTCTTTGGGGTGATGCCTAAAACCCAGCCTGGGAGTGGAATAAATCTGTGCAGTTTATTTCACCTGAGTTTCTGTCATATCAGTTCCGGCACTCAGTGTCTGCTCAGGCAGTGGCGAGTGCTGATCTGAAAATAAACTATGACAGCACCACCTAAGGTTGGTTTTCTTGAAGGAAAAGGCAACAATTAAAATACCTGGTACTTGATCAGCCTCATCTTTTTATTTGAGATGCATGTGCTGAATAAAGTGTTCTGGAGGTTTAGAAAGTGAAAGGGGGGAAAAAAAGAAGCTTTCCTAGACTTTCCTGGGCTGGTGAATGAGCCAAACAAGCTTTGCTCTTGCCATAAACATTTCAGAGAGCAAAGAGAGTTTTGACAGGCAAAATCCAGCAATGCTTTTTGCCAGGAGAAATAATTTAGAATAGTGCAAATGTGTGCATTTCCTCCTGCTGAAGTTTTTCTGGGCACAGTTCACTGAACCAAGAGAACGTTGTAAAAGAGATTTTCAGTAAATGGTTTGACTGTTTTTCCTACTAATAAAGCTGCTTCTTGCAAGAGCTGTCACACACCGTGGTCAGGGAGTTTTCCTGCAGCCATTGCCCAGGGTGAGTTCAAGGGGGGAAAGAAAATATGCTGGCATGAAAAGAGGCACCAAGACAGCAAAGCTTTTCAATTTTCTGTAATTCTGCCTGACATTGCATTTCTTAGTGAAGAGAAATTGAGGGTCTCCCCAGACCCCCTGGATTTACTGATCTGGGTGACATCCCTGGGGCATCCCACACATCAGATCCCCTCCTGCTGGGGCAGGGCAATGTCTGTGCTCTGCTCCATCCATCCCCAGTGACCCTCCTCACACACACATACCAAACCTCAGTCACCCTGGGGAAGGAGCCCTGCTTTTCCCTGCTGCCTTAAGCTGAGCCGTGGCACTGCTGCCTGCAAATTTGGCAGGAAAACCACATCCTCCTAAAAGTGCAGTAAATGGGAAGCAGATGATCTTGCAGGGCATACATGTGGAGGTAATGACATTTTTAACTACCAGGGCCCAAACCCCCGAAAAACAAATGCTGTGCAATTAATGCAGCACTCTCCAGCAGCCTGAGAGCCTCGAATTTTTGGTGACTATGCAGTTCAAATGCTCTGCAGGCCAACATGAGACATGGACATTAACATGGAGAGGGAACACCAGCTTATAGGGAAGGATACAAACTGCCCTCTGAATGAACTGAAAGCCAGAGAGTTATTTTCTAAATTCCCTGAATATTAATCTTCTCTGGGTGGAAGAAAACTGAGCCATATGCCAGCCACCTGTTCACCATGCAAGTCTCATCCTGTGTTTATTTTCTGTTTTGTCTCCGTGTTTTTACATCTATATTCACACATGCAGAGCACACCAGCACCAGTGGCCAGGGGGTAGAGCTGAAAGTCAGAGAGTTTCACAATGGATCTCTTGGGACTGGGGACAGTGGCTAAGGCTGGACAAGGCAGATATTTTTTAATTTGTGTGAAATAGTCCTCCTCCTGCCCAGTGGGTGCACCCTCGGCAGTCTGGGTGGAACAGCCTGGGCAAACTTTGTCCTTTGCTGCCCAAAGTTCTCTGGATTCCTTCAGATCCTTCTGTGGTTCCCACAGAAGTCTAAAGAAGGACTAAACAACTGAATGTTTCCTGCTTTTAAACCCTGGTGTCACTTTTTGTCTGTACAGCATCAGACCAAACCAACAAATGCTTTGGTGCAGAGTGCTTTTTTTTTTCCCAATAAAGGAGTTTTTCCTCCCACCCTGCATAAAGAAAGGCAGATGGCAGAAGGGAGAGAACAGATTCACTCCTTTTGGAGTGAAGAGCTCTTTCAGGAGACAGTTTTGCAGTAATTGTCTGTGATTTCGTGATGATGTTTCTTTGGAGGTTGGCAGGGGTTTGTGTGTGCACAGGTCCTGCAGCAGCTCCTGCAGCACTGAGCCCTTCACTGATGAGAAAATGAGCCTGGCCAGGTGCAGTGTGTCCTTCTGGGCCAGATTTAACAGGGTCTAGCTGAAGTTAGGGTGGAAATGAATCCTGCAGTCAAACTCAGGCCCTAGCAAAGAGATTTTTTATTATGAATATAGCCAGAGGAATCCATAAACTTTCCAGTACAGAGCTGTAACTACCAGCTTGTGCAGAGTAGCAGCCGTTGGATGGAAACCCTGAGCACTGTTCTGTCCTCAAACCAGCCCTGTTAGATGCAAAAATAGGTCTGCACTTAATGCCTGATGAGACCCCATCCAACCCCTTCTCACTAATCCCCCAAACCTCTTCTCCCTGTAGGTTGCTGGAAATGTCCACCCAGAATGTGATTTTATGGTAGAGCTGAAGAAAAAGGAGGCTGAATGTCTGGAGGGTCCACAAGGGCATGGAAATGCAACATCACCAGGTATCCATCCACGTGTGAGGGATGGAGGGAGGGAGAGGGAAGGTTCCAGAGTCAGCATGTGCCAGGCTGCCAAAGCACATGAGGGTTTTATTTATGGTCCCAAGTGCTGTTGTCTTGTCAGCTCTTCTTCCGTCTACTCCCATTCCTTCCCATCCTTCTCTTTTCTTCCACAGTCCTCCACACTCAAATATGGAAAGTCAATTTATCAGAGTGAATCCTTGTGCTCTTGTGTCGTCCCTGAAAATAAGCCTTCTGATTTGTTTTTGTACAAATTCTCACAAATTGTGAAGTAAGCAAGAGTTTATATTCTTTTGTGAAAGATATCATTTGAGAAACTTCTCATTTGACCAGTGGGATTGGAGAAAGAATAACTTTGTTATCCAATCCCTGGCCAGTGTCCTGAAAAATATAAAAAAACTAAAGTTTCAACAAAAATTTCTTCTTTTCTACTTTAGATGCCTGTAGTGTGTGTGTGTTTCCTTCATGTCCCACAATGACACTCCTGTCCAATTCCTTGGCATCATGCTTGCTTGTTTGTGAGAGTGTGTTGATTTTTAAAAATAGGGCAACCTCTGAACAATTACAGTGATCTGATCTTTCTTCCAGCATCACTCTTCATTTATTGCATTCTTTCTGAAAACTCACCTCAGTCTAACACAGGGGTCTAACTAAAGCAGGTTAAATAGCACTCTGGGGGTGTTTATTTCTCATAATAAAAACTGTGGCTAAACTATTTTTATAAGATATGGAAGGGGTGGAGTGGCAAAGTTTAAAAAAGTTTGGGGTTTTATTTGGCTCAAATTTAACCATGCTTAAAAATATATTTCATTTTCTGTCTGAGGTTGCAAGAGAACTTGGGACAAATTGCTGTGCTGGCCAGAAGCAGATGCTGGAGAGGTTCTTGCCTTGCCATGTCCAAACATCCTCTTTCACTTCATGAAGGAGCCAGGTGATGTCCTGCCATGGTTACTCCTGTTGTGTGTCTGGCAAGAGCATTTCTGAAAAGGGAGAGTGAGGACAGAGCATTTCATGTTCCCTTGAGTTGGAGCAGAGAAGTACTGCACAGATTTTAGGAGGACCTGAGGGACCTGTCAAAGGTTTGACGTTGGTACAAGGCCAGTGCCCCTATGACGATATACTGTCCTTGGTATCTGTTGTGAGATGTGACTAAAAACAGAGCAAAACAGTTTCTAATTTAGAAAGCAAAAGAAAAAACTTTATTACTTATAATAGGCAAAGAAGATACATATAGAAGAACATGGAAACTTTAAAAAAAACACTCTTCCTCCCCCCCCACCAGTTCTCAACCTAACAAAACAAACTGAAAATTCCCTATCACGTTACCACCTTTTAGATAATTAATTTTTAGTCTATTACCACCTTTCCGATAATCAGTACTCAGTTCGTTGAGGAGAGATAGGAGTCTTTCTTGTACCACATCGTGGCCTCTTCCTCCATGTCCAGTGCTCTCACCACTGTGCATGGGCTAGAGCTGTTTCTAGGGTTTTTCTTTTTGAAGATGCTTTGGTTAGTTCTAAGAAACGACAGCTTCTCAAATTTTGGGACACCAGTCCCCCCCAATATTACCCCCTGGGGCCGAGGGGCCTTGAGAACAGAGCTCTTCCTCTCATCTCTGTTCACACTACTGTCCACTCTTGGCTCTAAGCCAATGCCTCTCCCCAGATACAGCTTCTATGTTATAGAAAAGAAATGAGTCCATCCATGGCTATACAAAAGAGTCCAGCCAAAGCCACTCCATCATCTCCTCCCACCTAGGATTCTTTTCAGCGTTCTCTGACAATCTTCTACTTGCACAAACTTTCATCATCTTTGCTTAATTCTTTCTATCTTTCTTCTTCAAATTCAGGAGGATTAGCATTTATAAAGTTTCCATCATTTATGAAAAGGGTTAAAATCTTGGGCTTTGTTTCCCCAGAACTCTCACGGTATCTTTGCTGCTGGGCACTCTTCTCGCGCCACCCCCCCATACTCCTTCGGCCGTGCTGTCTAGTTGTTGATATCAAATTTCAAGGTGACGGAGATCACAGACACGGTTTCTCAGTTTCTCTCTCTCTCCGGGGAGAGAGGGGGGGGGGAAGGGAAAAGAAGGCTGTCTGACGCCTCTCAAGGTTCTTGTACTCTCTCCACTCTTCCATCCTGTAGGATTTTCCTCTCCCCCTCTGTGCCCGAGGTTCCGGCCCTACCTCACCCAGGCCGCATGGCTTCCCCTCCCCGCCCAGCCAGCCGCTGGGCAGGGGAGATCCCTCCGTCCTCAGGGACCGGAACCAAGAGAGAGCTTTCCGGGGAGCCCTCTGCTTTTAACCCCTTGTGTTCTCAGAGACAAATCCTTATCCTCAGTAGCCACACCAGGTGCCAATCTTTAAACCTGAGCACTCATTGGTTTGACCACTGAAGTTCAGAAAAACTCATTTTTTCCAAACTACGACATTACCTTAGCAGCTCTTCTCATATTTTAAGGATTATCCATAGTCTATGGATATTCCATAGTCTCTGATGAGGCCCTGGATCAAAAATGTACTGAAATACAAGGATTGATTCCATTGTTTTCCGTGTGCTTTGGGATTAGTTTGTTGTGTGAGTTTCCTATAAAGCTCATCTGGAGGCTGCCTAGGTCAGAACTTAAACTTGGGTTTTCTTGAGTTTTAAGCTGTGATCCGTGTGGGATGAAGTGAAAGGCAAGGAATGAACCAAGTGATTGTTCTTTAAGGCCAAGGTTGGAGACACAAAGCAGAATTCAGGCCTTGGAGCAGCACATGTGATGCAGCACTGCCTGTGTGTCTGCTTCCTCTCTGGGTGAGCACGGCCAGTAACAAACCATGAGCCCACACAGGGCAAACCACCTCCCAGGAAAGACCTGGATTTGGCACTTCCACAAGAAAAAGGAACTGCAAAGCCCAACCTCTGCCACATCAAACACATGGTAGTTATTAACGAGGGATAAGGAAAATCCCTTTCATCTGTGCAGATTCATTTCCTGCCCTGGGATTTGCGACTTCTCCTTCATCTCACTCATAAATCTTTCTCATGGCAACGTGGAAGGGCTGCTTATCCCAGCTTCTGCTAGGGAAGAGTCAGCCCCAGGGGAGGTGGGAATGAGAAGGGGTCTGGTAGAGGGGTGAGTGACTTGCAGAGCAGAAATTTATGGAGCAGTGTTTCCCAATTATCTCCAATGTGCCTGGCATAATTTCTTCCTTAGTCCTTCCCACCTCTACCCCTCTCACCTTTGTTCTCTCCCTTCTTCCCATTGTTTGCCCATAAATAAAATACAAAGTTTTGTATCTGGTGACCTGAATGTGCAGAGGAAAATTGTGCTGCCAACTCTGTGAGATGCTAATGGTCCTCTTCTCCTCATACAACTTTGTATCAGCCAGAGGACTTCTGGTTTTTGTTCTCCATATTATCTGACCCTTCATTGAGAAAATACTTATTTTTCAGCTGGGATGATAAAAAGAAACTGCACAAAAAAGGGCTGGTCTGACCCATTCCCTCCCTACCATGTGGCCTGTCCAGTAGAAGATGAGATTCCTCTTGAAGAAGTAAGTTTAATTACATAAATATATGTGAGTGGTGTGCTGATGTTATAGCATTCCTTTCTATTCCTGAAGGTCACTGCAGAGGGAAACTCAGAAGAAGCTGAAATTTCTTTCTAAGTATGGGATGTAATTCCAATTTTTACTCTGGCCACCTATTTTGTAAGATAACTAAGAATGTTTTATTATTCAGTTTTAACAATAATAAAGCCAGCTGCACATTCACAAGTGTAAAAGACAAAGATGTATCACAAAATGGTCCTAAAATGTGTAACCCTAAAGGTTTCACTCTACTAACCCAGAAGTTGGAAGTAGATGATATTTAAAGTTCCTTCCAACCCAAAACAGTCAAGGATTTATGATTCTAGGACCTGTTCTAAGAGGTGTAGTGACAGATCCTTTTTGTTGGTCACAGAAACCAGAAAGGGCTCATTTTCCAAAGGCTTGAATTGTCTTCTGGGAGTGTTTTCCTTTATAAACTATGAAAGGAAAAGGATGAGAAAACCCAGGATTGTATTAATAATTAAACAGATCAGCCCTGTGGCCACTTTCTTCTCAATTCTGCTACAGACTCATGTTTAGGCAGCTAATTTTTAACACCTAAATAAATTAAATAAACCCTTCTCAATGTCAGTCTTATAATGCCTAAAGCTCCACCTGAGGCTCAAAACGAGCACCTCCCCTTCTCCAAGTGAACTGCAGGAATGCACTGCACAGCTGGGCAGGTTTTAGGTTATAAAAGCATTAAAATGGGACCCAAGAGACAGACCATGTTAGACTGGAGCGAGATTTGCAGCCTAGAGCTTATTCAATCTGTTGGCTGCTTTCATCTGTGGTAGCTGAAGTCAGCTTATCCTCACTCAGGGATTGTGTCTGACAGAGGAGCCAGTTAAATTGAAATGGATTGTGACTGACATTCCAACTGAGCAGCATTTGAGTTTGGCAGAAAGAAAAACAGAGGAGGGAAACAACCTCAGAAAAAGAAAACAAAACACCACAACACAATAAAAATCGAAAGGAGGAATGGATGGCAAAAAAGGGAAGTAAGGAAGCAGAGAGCAGGAAAGTGGAGGAAAATAAAGAAAGGCTGACAGAATTCTGTATTCATCATGCTGCCAGCAGCATTGTCCTGCTGCTGCTGGGCAGAAAACGTGCTATGAAATACAGCATTTGTAAAAATTGCATAAGATTTTTCACAATGCCTTTTTGAAAGACTGGAGTGGGGTTTTATGTTTTTTGTGAATGAGCTTCAAACTACCCTGATCAATACATTTCAGCATCAGATTGGGCTGTGTCTATGCAACTGTGTGATGGGACTACACAAAAGAAACATATGAGTGATTTAAGTTGAATTTTGCTGTGAGATTTGAAGAGGGGGAAAAAAGGCAGTCAGGGATGTCGACAGAATGGAAGCACCAAATGAAGCAAAACTGACAGAATCAGTGAAGAAGCTGTCATTTAACAGCAACTTTTGTGACAAATCATTCCCTTCTTTTACAGCAATCCTACTTTTCTACTATAAAGATCATCTACACTGTGGGATACAGCGTGTCCATCACCTCCCTCATCATTGCTGTGACAGTTCTTATTGCATTCAGGTAAAGCTGTCCTCTAACCTCAATTATTTTCACAGAATTCCTTAGAATTCTTAGATTCTTTTCTTAGAATTTCTTGCTTAATTTCTTAGACTGTAGAAGACAACGTCAGACATAACAAAATAATATAAATAGAAATTCATGTGAATAAAAATTAAAAAAAAAATTCCAGCCACGTTGGTTGGAATATGAAATATTCCAAATTATATGAAATAATATGAAACTGAAGCTGGAGATTAAAAGGCATCAGAAAGAGCCAGGAATAAAAAGATTCCAATCTGGGGAATAAACCCTGGCTGTCTCTTGGCAAAACTCAGCAACTCACGTTGGTCCTGAAGAACCAACAGAAAAAATTACTTGCTTTAGGATGGAGTGAAGTATTTTTTTTCATAGATTATGTAACATTAACCTGTTGTGGCTCCAGAGAATTTTTAATAAATATATACACAACAGACTTGATTCTGAATGAATGTTCCTATGGCATTCTACAGATTACTACTGAAAAATTTACCACTCAAGATGTTTTAAAGTTAGTCTCAGAGTTTGGTCACATTTGGTGAGAAATCTTTCTTACTCAATTATCCATCAAGTAGGTATTTTCAGGGCTAATTTAGAGTATTTAAAGTATTTTATCATTTAATGTAGATTTAATGTTTGCCACCACGTGGGAGTATTTTTATTAATTTTTGTTTATTTCTTGTATTTTTGTGAGACAAAATATATTAAAAAAAAAAAAAAAAAGAGGCAGGAGTTTTATTATTATGCTGTGAGAATCAGGGTTCTCTAGGGAAAGTTTCTTGACCTCTGCTGGTTCCTAGTTCATGTCTGGAAGCCACCAGATATGTTTATTGACATCCACTCTGACCTCAGGAAAACAAACCAGCCCAAATGAGGGGAAAGAAAGAAACAATGGACATAAGGAGATGTAGTAAATAGGGAGGAAAAAGTCATAATTAACAATGGGGTTGACATTTGAGGTCAGCAATAAATTTCTGCATGCTCTAGGTGAACTTTCAGATTAGGTGACCCTCCAGTTACTGGGTCTGGATGGAATTCAGCTTTTAGTGGAATTTTTTTATTATTAACTAGAGTCCTCATCTCCAAATGAAAACATGAAGTTGAAACTGCATAACACCCTCAAAAATCTGTATTTAATAACAGTAAAAATTTAATCTTAGTTATCTGGGAATTTAAGGTAGATTTGTAAATTGAACTTAAAGTAGACGTGCCAAATCATTTTAAGACTCTTCTGTGCTTTTACTAAATTCATCAAAATAACTTTGGCAAAGTGAGGTAAAAACCTATAATTGTGGTTAACAAGAGATTAAGCTGTAGACTCTGGCTGATTTGCTTCACATGAGGAAGTTTTCTGCCTTTCTCTGAAAGAGCTCAGTGGCTCAAAATGTTCTTCCTAAACATGTCTGGAAGTACCTGAGATAAACCAAGGGTTTGTTTATTTTAATTGCTACCAGCACAAGTTAATTACCTCAGAGGGACCTCTCTGCTTTTCTTCCAGGAGGCTTCGCTGTCCCAGGAATTACATCCATGTACAGCTCTTTTTTACATTCATCTTAAAGGCTATTGCCATTTTCATTAAGGATGCTGTCCTTTTCCAGGAGGAAGGCATTGATCATTGCAGCTTCTCTACGGTAAGCACATGAAAAGTAGGATTTTGTGGTATTTGATGCTTTTATGTACCATTTATTTATGGTTTTACATTTCATGCTTCTTTTCCAATACTTATTGGGATTTTTGTCCCTTCTAATCTGGTAATGAAAATCATATAATTCTTTTATTCTGTATGTTTTAATTCCATAAATGTGTACATTATGCCCTCCTATATTCTTAAAGCATCAATTTGTGATGCTGCAGTGCTCTAAATGAAATTTGGACTTTCACATAGCAACCATGTAGTTTCATTACACAGTTACGTTTCAATAATCTGAAGCCTAAAATCGAAGATCTCTGAGTACATCAAAGAGCAATTTTTAAAGCTTATTCTTCTGGAAATGTTGGATTTAAAGCTTATTCCTCTGTCTGGAAGCTCTGATCTGTAAACCACAAAGCACTGAAGGTACCAGGAAATGAACTTAGCATTCATCCAGCCCGGATCCTGGTTTTCAAGCAGAGCTTTCTGGGATGGTTCTTCATTGCTCACAGAATTTTAGAGCATAAGGAGAAAAATGGCTCCCTGAACCTTTATTCAAGGAGCATTTGACACTGAAGGTACACTCAAGGCTGTGCATTCCTGAGAGGACTCACCTGCTTGGTTCTATTTCTGTCACAGGGATAGAAAGCAAAACACAGTGGAGATCCCAAAGTGTTGTTGTGATGGCTAAAGCCTTGCTAGTCAGAAATCTATTTTACACTTGAAGCTTTCAGTTTAAACATCAGTGAGATCTCGTTCTTGGTAGAACTCAGCCAGTATCACAGATGGTCAAGATCAACGAGCTGAATCTCCAGGCAATGCCTAAAAAATGGATTTCCTTTCCCCCAGACTGAATGCAAGATCTCCGTGGTGTTCTGTCACTACTTCATGATGACCAATTTCATGTGGCTGCTGGTGGAGGCTCTCTACCTAAACTGCCTGCTGCTCTCGTCCCTTTCTCATGGAAGAAGATATTTTTGGTGGCTGGTTCTCTTTGGCTGGGGTAGGTATGGATTTTACAGGAAATCAGTCAAAAGCAAGGTGTTAAACGAGGCTGTGCAGCCTGGAGAAGGTAAGGCTTCACAGAGACCACAGAGCAACTTCCAGGGGGTACAGAAAAGCTGGAAAGGGACTTTTCTCAAGGAATTGAGTGATGGGGCATGGAAATTCTGTACTGTGAGGATGGTGAGATGCTGGCACAGGTTGCCCAGGAGGCTGTGGACTCCCCATGCCTGGAAGTGTTCAAGGCTAGGTTGGATGGGGATCTGAGCAACCTGGGGCAGTGGACGGTGTCTCTTGGGTTGAAACCAGGTGATTTTTAAGGTGTTTTCTCCCCCAGGCCATTCTATGACTCTATGATTCCCTGATTCCATAGTTCTAAGATTCTATGACTCTGTGATTCTATGACTTTATGATTTTATGATCCTGTGATTCTGTGATTCTATGATTTTATGATTCCATGATTCTGTGATTCCATGACTCCATGACTCTATGATTCTGTGACTCTATGATCCTATGGTTCCATGATTTTATGATTCTATGATTCTGTGATCCATTCCCGTTAAAAATCCTGGATGTGGAACCCAATTGATTTAACTAAAATACCTAACCTGGGTGTTGATTCCATTTTATTTTTATATTCATTCTAATGAGAAGCAATAAAATTTTTAGGGCCTAAAGCCCCAGTGAAAGGGGTGGAAAATCAAGCATATTTGAGAAAGCACAAGGATACCAGTCTTAACCTTCCTCACCCCACTGAAAACACAGGTGCCTCTAAGGAGTTACCACAAACACCAGAGCTCAATGTGTCTTGCTCCTGTTTGTGCAGAACAGTTACAAAGGTTGGAAAAGGGAATTTTGTTTCCTAAGTAGGAACTTTTTTATTCCTGATTGTTCTCCAGCCCATCTTTTGCACTGAGCTATGGTCTGAACGAAGCTCTGTTCACTCAATAACAGGAAAGGCAGTGAAACAGCAACATCTCCCCTCTGACTGTGCTGTTGTCTGGAATAAATGGAATTGTTCAGATTTAGAAATTTGAAACCAAGTGGGTGCCCACAGAGAGTTGCTGTGAGAAGGGAAAATCAGAGAACTCCTCTCTGGCAGGTGAATGTACTTGGCCAGAGGAATTTTTTTTGTTGGTTCAGGGAGGGAAATTTGTGCCTGTTGCCTCCAAAGATTAAGGTAGGCTTGACAACTCAGCAAACAGAATCACTTTCTGTGTTTTAGGGACCGTGTTTAAAACAATTCCTGTTACAGGAACTGACCCCAAACGATAATTCCAGCTCTCAAAAATGAGTGATCTGTATCATTGCAGCAGAGTTACAGTGGACAAGGCTTGGATTAATGATGCCTTATTTCAAAATGTCTGACAGGTTTTCCAACACTTTTCACCCTTTTATGGATATTGACAAAATTCTACTTTGAAGACACAGCGTAAGTCATTGTTTCCCACATTATTCTATATTCTTGGGTTATATTTTTAATTGATTGCAATGATTACATACATGTCTTTTTCTAAACTTATTATCGTGTTCACAGATGCTGGGATATTAATCAAGGCTCTCCTTATTGGTGGCTAATCAAAGGACCAATTATAATTTCTGTGGGGGTAGGTACTTCTGAGTTTGCTGGTATTACTTAGAAGGAAAAAAAGGCTTTTGTATTAAAATTGGTTTGCTGCTTGCTGAGTTGTAGGAAGAGGAATGGTAAATTTCTACTGCTAACTGCATGTGTCCAATGCAAACTAAAAAGTTTGTCTTTCAAACAAATTAAAACCTGCCCAGAATTGTCAGTTTATTTGAAATTAACAGCAATTGAGTGGACTAAACACTCTTTATAATATTTGAAAACAAAATTTCAGCATATGACCTCAGAATCAGCCATACATTTTAATATAAAACTTTCAAGGGCAATAGGTTTCTATTCAGAGCTGAAAACTGATAACAGCTCTTGAGCCTGGCATTTATTGAATAAATTGATGGGCTTTAAATGATTATCATAGATGATTACTCCCACAAGTCATTAAACCCAAGCAGTGTTTGAGAAAGTACTTAATGGATGACCTTAAGGCCAGCCATAAAAACTTAATTTAATTGGAGGACAGATGCATGCAAATGAGGGGTATGGAATCACAGAATGCTTTGGGTTGGAAGGGACCTTAAAAATACACACAAACCATGTGAGTGAAGGGCCTCAAGCTGGGTTCTGGTCAGAGGTCGCTGAGTTTCAATACAATATTTCATATCCTTCCACCTCTGTTATTTCTTCTGCTGGAGTGCACATAGGGCATCACTAATGGATAGAATGAGGCTGGAGTGTCTGGTAAAATGAGGACATTCTTAGGTAAAATTCAGCATTCAGCCTCACCCAAGGAAGAGCTGGTGTGCACAGACACTCAAAAATGCACGGCGAGATCCCTCTGATCGTGGAAAACTGAGCAGCCTCACGGACTCAGCATAAAGCTGTGCCAAATCATAACTGTGGAAAATTTCAATTGCAAGTTAGGATTGACCCTAACCACTTTGGAGCTGAGCTTATGCTCCTCAGAGGCTCCTTCAGAGCCAGCAGAGAGAAATAGGCACTTTTGGCAAGTGATTCACCTGAGTTAAAGCAAATATCCACCTTGGGAGGAGGTGACCTGCCCCCAGCCCTCCAGGAGCTCTATAAACCCTCCTGGCTGGGTCTCCACTGCCTGCAAAGGCAGAACAGGGGGAGCAGCTCTGGTGGAAACGCCTCCCTGTAGAGGTGTTTAGGCAGAAACATTCTAAAATAATGCCCAGAGAGATCAGCCAGCACTTAATGCAATGTTTGTCTCTAAGGAGAATCCAACTGATTTGAGCTACGAAAGGTTAAAAGAGAGTCACACAAGCCATTGATGAAAATATTTTGTTGAACAAAGTGAAATTCTCAGATTTTCATCTTCAGCCATTTCTTCAAGCAGGAATGCAACTTATTTAAATGCTTGAATTCTGCCAGCATTAATGACCTTACACTGAAATGGCACAAATTACACTGTAACTAAAATTAAAAACAAAAAACAAAACACCAGATTTTCACTGCAAAGTTTTACATCAGAAATTAACCTTTTCTTTTTCTTCCCCCCCACCCCTCAAATGTTGTGAACAGGTGAATTTTGTCCTATTTATCAACATCATCAGAATTTTGCTGAAAAAACTAGACCCTAGACAAATCAACTTCAATAATTCTTCTCAGTACAGGTAATGTATGGGAGAATTTTTTAAAAAATCAATTATTTTAATAAGAATTTAAAAGAAAATTTTCTAAACAGAGAAGTACCTGCTCAGTGTCACAGACAGGCTCAGTTTAACTGGTATGAAATTTTAGAATTCCCAACCTTATCCCATTCCAAAGGAAATTAGTCAAAGGGTGAGACTCAAGTCACCTAATATTGGCCAATGGGATGTATTGAGATCAGCTCAGATGTCTGCCTTCCAATTAAAATCATTGGGGAGACAACAAAATTAATTGAATTGACATTAAATCTCTTATTTAGTACAGGAAAAGCTACCCTCTATAGCTGCCTTTCTCTGTAGGAGAACTGTAAAGGAAGCCAGCATATTTATTTCTATTTTATATACATTTTTATATATACTGGTTTCTTTTCTGCTTCTGTTCACTACTGTGGCACAGTGAGTGCATTGGTTTTTACTCAGAAAAATGATATTAACCTTATTTCTTCTCATCTCCTGTGCTAGACGTCTTTCAAGGTCAACTCTGCTTCTAATTCCATTATTTGGAACCCATTACATTGTCTTCAACTTCCTCCCAGAATATACCAGCCTGGGCCTTCGGCTCTACTTGGAGCTCTGCATTGGATCTTTTCAGGTAAAATCACCACAGATCCTTCTGTTCCTTCTTACCATTTTTTTCCATTTCAGCCTTGTGTCCTCATGACAAGAAATCACAAAAAAAAAAAAATTCCTCGGATCCTGGAACCAATGTCTGCTCAAAAAGTTCCTGGTTCTTAGCTGAGTTTAAATGTCTGGAGAGTTGAAAAATCCTACCTGGCTCTAGGCTGGTCTCCAGATTTTGCAAACACAAGGCCAAAATTTCAGATAAGTGTGTAAATTGGATGGGGGGCCAAAGTCAAGTATGGAAAATCTTCCCTGCTGCCAGTACTTGTCCACCCGCCTTCCCTGACTTCATTAACAAATGCAAACTGATTTGGGCTGATTAAATCATCCAGAAGCAATAAAAGCTGTAGGTCCAGCCCCCTTGCTAATTCATTGTCATGGAATAAATTGATAATTAACCATAAACACCAAGCAGTGCCTGGGGCTTGTTCCAGCCCTGCACAGACTGCTCTCCAGAGGAATGCCACATCCCTTCCCCTCCTGCAAATACTGGGTTGATGACCCCACTGCTCTGGATTGGCACAGGGGGCATGGACAGCTTGAGGAGCTTGATGCCAACAAGAAAAGCTCCTGCTCTGGTGTCCCCTCCAGGTGGTTTTGGGCTCCCTGAGTTATGAGCTGGGCAGGATCCAATTTCCCTTTGCTTCCCTCCTGTTCCCTGTGCTGCAGCTCAGCCCACCAGCAGCAGCTGTGGGAATGCCTCCAAACCTCCCCAGGGAACAGATCTCTCCCTGGATGGTCCCATGGGATCGCTGGTCAGGGAGCACCACCAGCAATCCACGAGTTCTGGGCTGGTTTATTCCTCTTGAGGTTTGAATCCCTTATGTCAGTCCTGCCCCACAAACCCTGTCCACTAATCCTGACCCTCTGAACAGGGAGGGGACCTTCACTGAGTTAATGAATAGTTAATGAATAGTTACTCAATAATTTCATAGAATAAAAGGTTGAGGTGATAAGCCAGGATCTGGTCAGGTAGATCCTTTGACCTCCTAGGATTGTCCTGGGTTTCTCTCAGTTCAGAATCTCAACAAATCTATTCAATAGGCCACACTTTGATCACAGCTGGTACTCTGCAGAGACACAGAATTTGACTGGAAAGCTGTGTGAGCTCCATCCATGCATGTCCTCCTGCAGTCTCTGTTTTACTTTTTTAGAGTGCATAAAGAATCTGGGCTGGAGAATGGGCCACACTTTCACAAGCATCAATTGCATTTGTGAGTTCATAGTGGGTGACTGATTTTGATGAACTGCCACTAACCAGTGCTTGTCTTTAAAGATGTTCAGCTTTATTGGAGATCCACAAATTATCTTTTAACTTCTAGCAATCCTCTCACTTATAGTGATACTCACCACTAATTCACTTAACATAACAGCACCACGAAGTCAGATAATGCAAGTGGCTTTTTCACACTGTGTTAAGCCCCAAAACATTTTTCTTCTGTTCTATTTCAGGGGTTTATTGTGGCAGTTCTCTACTGTTTCCTGAACCAAGAGGTAAGGAAACTATATCAGAAATATCTTCTGCAATGTTGCCTTCAGTGGCAGATACATGGTTTACAATCAGTTTCATACAAACAGATAATTAAATATTTCATTTTCTTATGGCTGTTACATGGGTAACAATGTTGAATTTCATTTCAGTTATCTTCATGAGAATGAAGCCATCTAGTGGAGAAATGAATTTTTACTACTTTGCTATTCCATCGAGTATTTTTTTACCCTTTCCGCACATTTTTGTCCTATAGCAGGGCTTGGAAAACCCCTGCTAAGTCCAGATCTGAAAATACAGTTTTGCCTCAGTGATTCAGAGATCTCCATTTACTGTGTTTAAATTGGAAAGAATTTAAATGCATACCTTTGCACAATAGTAAAATATATTTTTTCAGTATCTTTAACAGTCTCATGAAGTACCTCAGTATTTCTTCACATTGGTAAATCTGGTTTTGTATTTAGGATATTTAAGTCAGAATTTTACAGTTGATGGGAGAGGAGTCTTTCCTTTTAGCTTAGTGTCCAGGTCCATTTACAGTCTAGATGTGGCATAATACATCTTAAAGGAATTATAGAGAAAACATAAAAATTTATCCTCCACATTTTAGAATATGTTGAAACTCTGGAATTTTTCCCTATATTCTAACTCCAGAGTAGCTCAGATTGCTCCTTTGGAATATGACTGGGGTTCAGCTTCTGACTAACACTCTGCTGGACTCTGTCCGCAGCTCCTGAAAAGGAGAATCCTCTTCCGTATATTCCCACCCTTCTCTCCAGAAAGGGCATCCCTGGAGTGTCAAAAGTGTGTTTAGGAGATGAATCCTGTCCCTGATCACTCTAGACTCCCTGGACTGTATTGCCTCACCCTTCATTTTCCAGTTTAAAGTCCATGGCTGATTAAGCTTTCAAACAGTATTTAATCACCTACGTGTGCCATGGGCCAAACTTCCTGAATCCCATCAGAAATTTCTGAAATATTAAATTAAATATTTTTAAAATATATCAACATTCTTAGCCTTTTGGTTGTGTTTATGGCCACGAATTACTGGCTGTTCTAAGGATGCTTGTGTTTAGATAAAACCCCTGTCATTAATTTATTAATAACCCTAATCCCTCTAACCACAGAGCACATCCAGCTCCGCTTCCCAGACACACAGCACTTCAATGCAGAAATTCCCTTCCTATTAAAGATCTGGGGAGGCACATTGCTAGCAAGAATCAGCTGTGGCAGGAGGCTTTAGTGGGTGGCTGGACCCACCCTGGGCTCCTGTGAACATGCCAGTACACGACACACAGTGTCAGCTTTCAGCAGCACACAGCGAATGTCTCCTGACTGCTGCTGGCTTTCCCCTCATAATCTCAGATGTCAAAGCAGCATTATTTCCCAGCCACAAATTGGTGAATGCTGATTAAGAAACTTGTTTCAGTTTATACTTTCCTAGAAGCAGATGGAACCAACACAACATCCCCTAGCAACTGAGGAAGAGCAGGCAATGTGGGGAAAATATATTTAATTGTGTAGGCTACGTTGGTGAGATTGATAGTAGAATAAATATTCATGGGAATATTAAAAAAAAAAAAAAAAAAAAAAGAAAAAAAAAAAAAAGGAGAAGGTATATAAAAAAAAGCTGAGAAAATATTTCAGTAATGGAGAAAATGGTTTATAGTGCCAGAGACCTCAAGCTTATTACTGATAGAACTTCAGGAGAAGTTTTCATCAGTGCAGAAAGGTGGCCATGCTGAGACAGGATTCTACTTTTCCCTATCAACTAAAATGGAAATAAACTTGGACAGCGATGTCTAGAAACTTTATTCTGCTCTATCCCCTCTTTGTGTCCTGCTTCTTTCCCTCTGTCTGCTCCCCAGCAGTATTCAACCACAAAATAACTTTTCCTTTGTTCCCGAGGTGCAAACGGAAATCGGCCAGAGGTGGCGCGGGAAGAGACACGGAATTGTGCCAGTGTGGAGGAGGAGCAGGTGGACTGTGCCCTCCAGCTCTGGGGTGAAAATGACCACATCTGTGTGCTGAAAATGGCCTCAGGACCTGGAGGGGATAAAAACAACCAACCAAGCAAAACCCAAACAATAAACAAACAAAATTTGACCAAACGTAACGACTGCGGTTTATCCTGAGTGAATTGGAGGAGCATCCACTTCTGTGGTTCTGACCATGGGGCTTTTTGGCAGGACAAGCATTGCAGTGATGGATTAAACCCTGACTGACCTTCTAAACACAAGATAACCCTCTTGGTGATAACTCTGCATCACAGCAAACATAAAAATCGCTATTCTGGTACACTTTTACCCTTTCACTGATAGAGCACAAAGTGTTTGTGAGTGGACACCTGTAGCACCCTCAAGTGACACCAGAGATGACCAACTCTGGAACAGAGAATTGGATTCTAACTCAGTGGGAGCTGGAGTCTGCCCAGCTTGTTCAAGCTTTGTTCCATGTTTTGATTCTGCTGACATGCAAATAAGAAACCAAAAATCTTGCTAAACAATGACTGAAGAAAGTCTTTAATGTTGTCTTTTTACATTGTCTCTTTGAATCTTTTTGCTATTAAAGTTCACCATAAAACACTCTTAGGTTCTGATTATTTCAGGTTATTTCAGAAGTTACATGTTAGAAAGTTTCTGACAGCCAAGTAGCACGAAAGGGAGGAGTTGGGAAGGCCAAGGCTCCATATGATAATCATTAAGGAAATTCTGTGGAAGGAAATGAAAATAAAAAGCCAACTTTTGCACAGAAAGAGAATGAGTCCCTAGGAGATGGACTGGGACACTGCTGGGAATACTGCTAAATATTTTCTTATGTGTGACTGTTTTTGCTCTCCAGTGATGTAAAATATTCAGAAGCTTGAAAATAAACTTGTATTCCCAGTGTTTGTACTTGAGTGGTTTTATTTTATTTTAGTTTTGGTCTTTATTCCACAAGGGTGACTGTAACCTGTAGATTAAAAGATTGATTAAACATTTGATGGGAACATCAGGGCTTGGAAAGGAGTGAAGAAAGATAAACTGTACCAACCAGTGAGGATCTGTTCATCAATACACTTTGTCCTGGTCTTCTGAACATTTCAGTGAGCTGCCAAGTCTGATTAAAAACCAGCAATTTCCCTTTGCTGAATCCAGGTAATTACAGCTAACCTGAAGGAACGGAATGTCGCTTCACCTAGTTATTGTAAAAATGCTGACTGCCCAGGAGGCATTTCCCTCTTCCAATTAAAAAGGAAAAAAAAAAAAAAAAAGAAAAAAAAAGAAAAGAAGAAAAGAAAGAAAGTGTAAAATCACAGCAATGTCTGGATTCGGAGCTGAGGGAGGGAGAAGGTGTAAATTTCCATTTCTGAAGTGATTCCTTGGAACACATTTTACAACGTGGAGCCCAAAATATTGTTTTTCTGGTTTTCTTCCATTATCCAGAACTCAAGGTGATCTGGGTGGAGAGTAAGGGGCTAACAGAGAGAAGCCTTCACATGGCTGCCAGTGTCCTACAGCATCCAGCTCAGGTGGAAAAGGGGCATAACCAGTGAGCAGGAGCTCTGTCCTGGAAAGGAATGTTTTTCAGCCTCCCAAAGATCATGGTCTACATCAGCAAAAATGGAGTCTGGAATAAAAATCCAAGAGAGATAAATTTTACCCATCTCTCCCCATAAATGTTCAGACAGAAAATTTCTTGCAGCTGCTGCACTGCTGCTGGTGTGAAAATTAAAAAATTTACTGTGAACACCATCGTGCTCTAAAAGCGTAAGACAAAAAGCAATAAAACCCAAATAAAATTCTTTCTCCTGCTGAACAGATCAGCACTGGGGCACAGCTGATTTCTGAATGTGTGATGGCACTTTCTGCTCCCCCTGTCTCAAGCAGGGTTTGAAAGTGTCATATTAAGACTCTGGTACATCTTGACGATATCAAAGGGATTTTCTGGATTGCAATTAGGCCCTGAAATTCTGAAATGGGGTTTTCAGGCTGTCTCTGACTTTAAAAGGATGGGTTGGTAACAGATATGAAGGCACATGAACACAGGGACTTCTCAGGGTTCTTGCTGCCTGCTTTTAGAGAAGTTTGGATTAAGGGATTGACCCCAAATCCCTCTGCATCAAAAATAGTTGGTTATAATTTAATAATAAATTATTTTATTATAATTTATTCATAATTAATAAATTAATTATTATTCAATAATAAATTAGTTGGTTACAATATAATAATTTCCACTGGCTTTATATCAACTATAATGGGCACAATTATTTGGCTGAATTCCAGTACCTGTGGCATCCATTGTCACCTAAATATGGTTATTATACATTGACTCTTTGTTTTTCTCCAGTCATCTCAGCTTTTTCTAGCACAAAAAAGAGCAGGAATCTTAAAGATATAATTTTGTTCCTTGCTGAAATAAAACCTATAAAAATATACAGAGAATATTTTCCTGGGGGATGGCTGAAACTGGAAACAGAACTGGTTAAAAATCACAAGATATGACTCAAATTATTTAATTCGAGTATTAATATCAATTATGACAAGGTATGACATGGAGATTAGGATTGCATTACATTTTTACTAAATTCTAAATTGAATATAAAATGTTGAGCAGGATTCAAAAACTTAAGCAATTCATCTTTTCAGGATGTGAATTGCATTAAATTTAGATTATTTCTACTGGTCTTAACATGAGTTTAGGAGCATGTGTGCACTTTTCACATAAGATTATTTTTCTACACACTCTTGTCTGTCACATGCAAGGTTTGATAACACAAGTATGAAAAGCATAAGCAGCAGAAACTCCTTAACCTTTGAAGAATAAATTTGGCTAAGTGTGATTTACTTTCACTTGAAGTAGGGCCAGAGTAATGAAAGACTGGGTTGAAGACAGAAAATTATTCCCAGGAAAATTGCTGCAAGGTTTACAATACAATGAGTAAAAGACAGAAATAAAAATAAAAGGGTGCTTCTGGGCCTGGGGGCATGAGCTGATCTCACTGCAGGCTGCAGAAGTAAAAGAAAAATCAGGTTTAGGTGTTCATTTTCAAGTTTCTGCCAGCTTAGGTGCAAGTTAAATCACTTGGTCTTGTACGTAGTGTTATATCACAATTAACTGTATGATATTGGTTAACTTTTCTGCTCCTATCCTCAAAAACATTTGCCAGATAGCTAAAACAAGAAATACCTTCCAATTGGGTTTTTTTGAATGGAACTATCCCATTTTTTCGTAGGAGCACTTGATTAGTTTCTTCTTCAATCACATTCAGGTGACATTTTCTGTTGGGCTTTTGCCCACTAGTTTTATCATGATTTTTTCATCTCCCCTCAGTCAGGCAATAACCCTTTTACACTGAATATTTTTCTATCTAGCTAACTGCCTTACATGCTTCCCCACACACTATAACTGTAAAGCTTAATGGTAAATTCTCTTCTACTAACAATATATATTTTATATGACCAAAAATTGAACAGTGTATCCCATAACAATTATCAGAGAATACTCCTAGTTCTTCTGTCTTTATCTGACATCAAGGAGAGGTCATTATTATTTTTTTTTTACCTCATGAAATAATTTCAATTTTCAGTGAAGCAAGGACAGCTGTTCAATACTTTGTTTTATTTGAATTATGTTCAAGCTCTGGTACAGCAAACCCTTGGTACCTCATCCAAGGGATGTCCTGCAGTGATGACACTGACCTTAGAGTAGGATGCTGGAGAAAAAAACACATAAAAATATTAAAAGTGGCCCAAAGTACCTCATCCAATGGATGTCCTGCAGTAATGACACTGACCTTAGTGTAGGATTCTTGAGAAGCAAAAACATAAAAATATTAAAAGTGGCCCAAAGTGCCTTTAGATTGATTATTGTAATAAAAATTCTGGTATCATTTGTTATCTGAACCAATTTGTGCCTGAAATCCTCCCATGTAAGATCACAGACCAGCTGTGATGCCTGTGGGTACCTGTTGTCCCTGAAAATCAGCCTTCTGATTTGTTTTAGTAGAGTGGAGTCAGTTCTCATGAATTGTAAGATAAACAAGAATCATGTTTGCATTCCTTTGTGAAAAGATCTCACCTGATGGACTTCTCAAGTGCCCAGTGGAGATGGAGAGGTGGGAACTTCTCTGTCCAATCTCTGATCACTGCCCAGAAACTGAGATACGAGGTCAACAATAAACTAAAGACTTTCTTCTTTCTACCTGAACACCTGTTGTGTGTGTTGCTGTGTGTTTCTATGTCACAGTAACAGGCACCTGCAGGAAAAGGGAGATGTCACTGTCTGTTGTGGTGTGTTTATTTTAATTCCTTGTCCCTTATATGATTTAGTTATTGACAGTTCCATTGTTATCTGGAATGTTCCTCTGTACCCCTGTGTCCTTCCCCAGTTCCTTTGTCCCTGTGGTTTATCCACCCCCGAGTTGCCTTCCATGGCATTCCCTGCCCTTTCTCCCTGTCCCTTTCCCTGCCTGCCATTGTATCCCTGCCCTTGTTCCAGCACCTTCCTTGTCAATCCCTCCTTGGGCCGATCCCTGGTGGCTCCTCCCCTTTGGGAATCCCCGAATCCTCGACGCCCCGTTGGCCCACGTGCCCCATGTCACGATAACGCACGACACGAGATTTTTCCCTAAACAGCCTGGAGAGATGATTTGACTCTGTTTATTAGAAATAACGACTCTCTTTCCATACATTATCCACAGGCCACTGTGACTGGTGAACCAGTGACAGAACTCTTCACCCACATTGGGCAAACCAGAGGGACAGCAACAGACAGTCCATCCCACAGAAAGAATTCCAAACATGAATTTTGTTACAGAAACAACTCCTGATGTTTATGTTCAGCTGTGGGAACAAGTTTCAGAAACCCAAAACATCAGGAAAAACAGAAAACCCAGAAACTGCAGGCGTGAAAGACACAGACCATGCTCCTGCGTGCTCCCTCATTGGTGGAATGCGCTGTCAATCCTGCCCTGTGCTCCTCCCTCATTGGTGGAATGTGCTGTCCATCCTGCCCTGTGCTCCTCCCTCATTGGTGGAATGCGCTGTCAATCTGCCTGTGCTCCTCCTCATTGTGAATGTGCTGTCCATCCTGCCCTGACCCAGCTGTTATGGGTGGGCCAGCAGAGCAGCTCCCTTTTAATGCCTTTACTGGGGTCGGTCTGGGTGGGGGCTCGGGGGGTCACACACATCGCTGCTGCTCTGTGAATGACACAGAGGAGAAGGTGTTCAACTTTGCTGCCTGGCAGAGCTGGGGTTTCCATCCTCATGAGAATCCTTGGGAAAACCCTGGTTGGCTCCTGGTCTAGGGAAGTCAAGTTGATTGAGAGCTGTTCGTGTTACAGTGATGAGATGGAAACCAGCTCTGCTTGATGATCTGGTATTTCTGCTGTCCTGCCAGCTCAGGAATATTATTTTCAGTACCCCAGTTTCTTATTAATTTGTTGGTTTTGGGGTTTCTTCCTTCTGAGTGGTATTGGGTGTCTTCTAATTTGCATACACCTCTTGTTGGGTGCCATTTTGGGGAGCAGCAGAAGTGATACAGGAAAGGGATACAGGAATGGGGTAAATGGAAATCAATCAAACAATTCTTGACTTGCTCGGGGATATTTAACAAATAACAATTAACGAAGGAGGGATCTAAGAACATTGAAAACTGGTAATTAAACATTCAGTAATTAATTAAGATTGCTAACAACAGTAGTCAACTGGATAAACAGCACCATGTCAACTGTCTGTCTGTAATGGGTTGGAACAAACCTGGCACACCCTTTAATTCTGGTGGTTCCCTGTTTGTCAGGGAGAGCTCTGGAAGCTGAAATTGAGATCAGATTTGCTATCAAGAGGCACAATCATATTTAAACCATCACTGTCTGGCTTGAACTATGCTCTGGGATTAGCAAATTAAGATATTAATATGGTGCTCTTCAGTTCTGTTACTATCCCTAAAGGAAAAAGCTTTTAATCAGACCCTGCCAACTGCAAAATTCGTCAGAATGATGGGGAAGTTGGTCAGTGGAAATTGTTTTATGGCACACTATGACAATCCTGTATCCAAGGAGCTTAAAAATAAAAAAAAAAAAATTGCAGTTTCTATGAATAATTCATGATTTTTGGGCTTGCAGAATGTAATGTTGTTTAGTTGCAAATAAAAATACATCGTGTTCATATTTTGTGACGTAAATATCTGGAATGTTTATTTCTACTATATTTTGCTTTGAATGCCACCAATTTTTAATATATATTAAAATTTAACATTATGACAAAAGAATGTTAAAATATTATTTGTAAATTTATGGAGCAATAGGATTTTCCTGTCTTTTTGGATGTGAATGAACAAATCTACTGTGTCAAAGTGGACAATAAATACCTTTCTTAAAACAACAGGAACATACAACAAGTCTTTAATTTTTTAACACAAATGTCTGCAATGGATATGTGTGTTTCTTTATTTCCTCTGTTACACTCAGTTAACTTTTCAGACCATTTTATCTATATTGCAGCTGGGCCTGTGCAGAGCTGGTCTATGGAAAGTGTCCCTTAAATGATCCTTAAGGTCCCTTCCAACTCATTCCAGGATTCTGTGGCTCAGGACAAACTAAAGCCTCACCTTTAAACTGGGAGTGGGATTTACTTCCAGGTGTTTTAGCTAAATCAAGTTTAGGAAATGCTGAGAGGGTGAGGTAGTGCCTCTCCTCCCCTTCCTAAGCAAAAGCTTTATTTTCATAACTCAAGTTTCCAACCAAGTAAAGCCCTGTATCCAGAGGATTAGGTCTACAGGAAATTTTAGAAACACCTGTTTTTGGTAATAGAGTTAATTTCTGATGATTTTATGGTATTTTAGAAACTAGAGAAATATCCACACGTAATCCACAGAGAGCTTTAACGAGTTAAGGATTTTCTCCATCTCCTGACTGAACAGATAATTACAGTGAGTAAAACAGAACTCTGAGTCCAGATCAGCTTGGTGGGAAAACAACCACCAGATATTCAGTTTATTCTGCGTTAGCTGTGCTTTCTTAGCTGGTGGGACCTACAGAGAAAAGGAAAATGAAATAATTTTAAAGGAAAATGAACAATGCCAGGGTGGAAGTGACAGGGTTTTTCCTTGAAAAGTTCCCTCACAACCTGCCCAACGCTGAAAGCATTGCCAGACAGGCAAAGGTTAAGTGGATTCAAGACAAGGTTGGGGAAATGAAAGAAAATTTGGAAAATGTCAGAGTGACAAGAGGGAATCTGGGAAGCAGATCACATTCCTGCCCTAAGCTTCCCCTCTTCTCTGGGTGTGAGGTTTGACCATTGTCACTGATGAAGAGTATGAACAAAGTGCTGCTCAGAAAGTTCCAAAGTGAACTTCCAGTTGGAACATCTGCCCCCTTTCCTAGCAAAAAAGTGGAGCTGTGTTGCAAAGAGCAGACAGTAGACCACAAACTGAGGTGGGGGAACTAAAATTTCATCTCATCACTCTGCCAACAGCCCGAATCTCTTTAGTTCGAGTGTAAACCTTTGTGTGGTTTTCTGTGGAGGTGAGAAGGAGGGCACAAACTGTTCCAGAAAACAGTGACGGGGGGATTTTTATCTCCTGATCTTTTATCCCGTTTCCTGTGATTACAAAGTGGTCCTGTCCCCAGTTTCACTGGTTTCTAGGCTACTTTATTTTCTATGACTTTTTCCTCTAATGAAGACGCGATTTATCCTACAGACCCCGGATTAGTTCTCGGTGACATGTGACATCTATAGATTTATTTTATTGCAAAGACACATCCCTACTCCACTAGATGGCAGCCGGGACCTTCCCAGAGCCCATCCCTCTGGAGCAGCCTTCTCCTTTAGCCGGATTCCCTCGGCACACACCAATTAAGATGTTCCATTCAGCGGGTGAATTATCTCACCACCTTTCCAGTGACACCCTCGGCATCCCATACCAATGAACTCCACCATCCATCCTACAGCCAGGACATCTTTCTTTCCCCTTGCTGCCTGTCCTGGTTGGACTCTACTGTTTAAATGTTTTTTCCAATCTAGACAATTTCATGATTGCAAAAGTACCTGCAAGCCCTTTCTGGAGGGTTGTGCCACCTATTTATTTATGCTGGACATCCCTTGGTGGAGTGAGCCCAAGGAGCCCTTGAGGCCAACCTTGTACAGGTTGTGAGATTCCCAGGTGTGGATTTAGGCATGGCTGGATCTCCTACTCATCCCTGAATAAAATCCAGAGTCTCCTGGACCACGCAGCAGGCAGCCTGGGAGCTGATTTCAAGGGCACTGGTGACTGAGAGCCAAGTGCAAGATGTGTCACATCCCTTTTCCAGCCACACTGGAAATCCACCCTCGGGGACACGATGACTTTCCGTGGCAGCAGACAGACAAATCCATGATGGGAATAAATTGCATTGCTGGTGGGGTGTCTGCAGGGGATGGTCTGTGGGGCCACCCCCTCGCTCTGGAGAAGCAACAGATGGCAAAGTTGCCAAAGCAAAGGCTGAATCATTTGGGTGGATTAATCAGCCCCTCAGAGGTGGTGTTGGAGTGAGAGCAGCTCCTGCCAGGAGCAGGGCTCTCAGGCTACGTCCAACACACAGCAAATGTGCTTTTGGAGCAAGAGCCTGGGGCTCAGTGCAGGCAGCAGCGTTCCCGTGGTTATCCAGAGCTCAATTCAAGCTTTAAATCCACCTGAGATGCCAAGGAAAAAACGAAATTAACACCTGGCCTGGGCTTATTGCCACAGCTGCATGGCTGCTCAGCTCTAGGAAATTCATTCATGGGTCCCTTGGTCACTTGGTTGTGACAGCAGTGAACACCTTTATGATGTCAGCTCTAAAAATCAGAGTGCCACCATAGTATTGTGAAAAAAAACATCAGCAGATCCCTGTTATTTTGTTTCATTCGGGATTTCACATTATTTAAATACATTTCAATGGATTTTGAGGGAAAATTGTGCAGGTTTATAGCAACCTCTGTCAGGACCAGTTTTGGTAAAAGCTAGACCTGAATGAAGATGGATTCTGGTTTTGGTAGGTGGTTGGATATCTCTAGGTTATATTAAAGAAAAAAAGTGGATTTTTTGGTGTATAGGTGGGGAAGTTCGGGGAAGGAGAGAAGAGAAGGAAGAGAAGGAAGGAAGAGAAGAGAAGAGAAGAGAAGAGAAGAGAAGAGAAGAGAAGAGAAGAGAAGAGAAGAGAGAAGAGAAGAGAAGAGAAGAGAAGAGAAGAGAAGAGAAGAGAAGAGAAGAGAAGAGAAGAGAAGAGAAGAATTTTATAAATGTTAATGGAAATGGCCAGATAAATGTTAATGGAAATATTTTCCATGTACCACTGTCACAAACTCCAGAGCTCTTACATTTTATACAGAGGATTAAAAAAAGACCGTTCCAGTTCTGACTGAAAATAGCTTTTGCAATTTCCTCTTGGTAGAAACGGGGCTGCAACAATGCAGGTATTGGCAAAAATAACTTACTATTAGTCTCCTACCCCGGGCTAGATGGAACATTTTGTAAATATTGACATTTTATTGAAAATGAACATTCTATTTTCACTGGTTTTAGAGTCCCTGTAATGTTTCTGAAGGATTGTTGCATCTTTGGGCAACAGTCCACGCAGCTGTGGGAAGCAGATTGACCCACTCCCATGTTCAGTGCTGCACACATACTTAATTCTATATTATTATAAATCACTAATTCGGTTTCACTTTTATTAAGCTTACACTAGCATTTTTAATTCGGAAATGCAGAAAACATTAAAAAATTAAAATAGATCCCTCATCTACTGCCGAAAAATATCCTGGAACTTTATGTCTCATGCGTTTTTTTTTTAATGGGAGAGTAAAACTCTTACCTTTTTTACCATCTAGGAAGGTTCAAAGAGATGGGATTCATCTGACAATATTTAGTAGTCTAAGAGGTGGGTGCCTAAATTCAGCTCAGGTAACCCAGGCTGCCTTCATGGACAGAAGAGAACATTTTGAGGTGTGATTTACCTGGCTAATTTTAGGCTTCCAGTATAAAACTGAGGTGAATGGCACAGCAGACTCCCCTTGCTGGGCCTCCTTGGCTTTCAAAGGAAGCCCACCTGGATGAGCTGCAGAGGTTTTGGCAGGTGGTCCCTCCCAGCACACTCTGCTCCACGTGGCAGGAAATGGTGGCTGGCACCACACCCGGGGGACAGGTCAAACAAAAACGGCTTCCAACTGACAGAGGGGTGGGTTAGACAGAATGTTAGGAAGAAATTCTTTCTTGTGAGGGTGGTGAGGTGCTGGAACAGGTTGCCCAGAGAAGCTGGAAGTGTCCAAGTTCAAGTTGGAGCTTGGAGCACCCTGGGATAGTAGGAGGTGTCCCTGCACATGGAAGGGGCTGGGATGAGAAGGATTCTTTAAGATCTCTTCCCACCCCAACCATTCTACAATTCTCTGAACATTACAGCTTTCAAGACCACCCTGAAGTCTCCTCAAAGCTGGTTCCCAGCAGCTGTGGCCAGTTTCACCAGTCAGCTCTTGTGTTTGGCACCCACAGGACACCTCAGGGCTCCCCCCAGGATGTTCAGAGCCCTGAGTGGCCATGCAGACACTGGGCTCCTTCCAGCCTCTCTGTCCTGGGCCCACTGCTGCTCAGGAGCTGTTTCTTGGGGCAGCCAGTTTTGTCACAGGTCAGAAAGTGGTAGCCCAGCTCTCCCTGTTTTCTGCTCTGGCTGTTGGAGGTCTTCTGACCACATTAAAAATGAAGTTATGCCCCAGTCTTGGTTCCTAGTGCAGCTGCAGGCTTATTTTGAGATTAAATACACACATGTTCTTTCACATCTTGATTTCTCTCACCTAACTACACACACAGTTCTGAAGGGTTTTTTTGGGTACTAAATTAAGCATGTGCTTACCTGTTTTCCTGGCACATGGCACTTGCTTTCTTTTTCATGACACAAACATGGGTCCAGGACAAAACACACTGATGTGTCCAGGTGCAAGTGCTGTCTGTCCTTCTCCCTCAGCTTTTAATGTATCTGTTTTCCGAGTGCTCTTTCAGAACCACAGTAACAAAAGGAAAGTGGCTTTTAACTACTGGTTATATTTTAATCTCCATCTGTCTCTGCTTTAAAAGCTTTGGAGAAAAATAGAGTGGCTTTTAATAAAGTAACAGCTATTGAAATACCAGTAATTTTCTTTCCTCCCAGAGACTCGGTGGAGGACATTTAATTGGATTAATTCACCGTTCACATTTAAAATGTTGGGTTCTTATGGTTTCTCTCTTTTTATTTTTTTTTTCTGCCTTTCCCCCCTCCTCTCTTTTCTGATGCTTGCATTTATCAGCTATTTCACAACAATTCAGATGCTTTTAGAAGGAAGTTGTTACCTCTGTACCCAGCTAGAGAACTGCCAGAACATTGGTACGTCAGCTTCTGATGTATGATGGACAGGAATATTTGGTGACTCATATAATGACAGACTGAGACAACAGGAACTTAAATTCCTCTAATTTTTCTGCTTTTTTGCTTCACAGGGGACTACACAACTTTTGGTCATGTACTGCTTTTCTATGAGTGCTCCACTTTTTTATAGACATATTTTGAGCAATGAAAAGAAGGAAAGAAAAAATTAAGTGTTCCCATTACAGTTCAATGTGTGTGCCAGAAATCCTTCCTTAAGGAAAGCAAGGTGTTTTTCAGAGATTGTAGATTTTGAGGAAAGATTATCAAGTCCGTGCTGAAATGTTTGATCTATTTGAAACACTAAAATTCAGATGCAGACATCAGATCTGAACAATTCAATGCAATTTAATACCATGAATAATTATAAACATCTACTTTTGCATTTTCCTTAGGGCTCCTCTGAGCAGTTGGAGCAGCTATTTGCTTGATATTGGATTTGCTTATGACACAAGGCCAGGCTGGATGGGGCTTGGAACAAGCTGGGGTAGTGGAAAGTGTCCCTGCCCATGGCAGGGGCTGGAAGGAGATGATCTTGAAGATCCCTTCCAACCCAACCCATTCCCTGAATCTGTGATTCTCTAATTCCACATTGCTTCTCCCCTGCATGCCTGTTTACCTGAGCACTTACAAAACATCTCCAGGAACTGTAACCACCTAAATATCTCAATAAAGAGATTATAACCAGTCTGTGCCAGCGTGTGCCATCAGCAAGAGTAGATACAAGCAACGATGGAACATATGCTGACAAAAGATCCTCATAAAAAACATGAGGCTTTTGAGATTTTGAGTGCGGAGGGCTTTCTTTTTTTCATGAGAAAAACAAGGCTTTTAGCAGCAAAATTGGACAAACAGCCAGCAGCTGGTTTTCCACTGGGTAAACACGTGCAGAGGAATCGGCAGCGGGGCAGCCCAAGGGCCCCGTGGCTGCTCTGTGCTCACCTGGAAAACCAGAGAATTGCAGGGATTGACATGTGCAGAGGGAAAACACCCTGTGAGAGCCCATTGCTGGGGGTGTGTGCAGCTGGGGAGCCTGGATAACTAACCCAGCAGGGCGAGGAGGCACGAACTGCTCTGCTTGGATGCTCAGCTGGAGAGCAGGAGTCAGCCCAGCAGCAGTGGAGCTAGAGGGATGCTGGCAGGGGAGCCAACTCTTAGTGCTGGTGAGCAGCTCTCTTCTGCAAGGGGGGCTTAAAAATCTGCCTGAGATAGAAGTCATCAAAACCTCCAGGGAAAAAGTCCCAGTATGGCTGAAGCTGCCTTCCCATTTTCAGCACAGGTGCATCAGGAATTCAGCTCCGAGATTCGGGGTGGATCTTTGAGCCAAGGTATGAAATATGAATGAGATCAAGCCTAAGAAACAGAGTGAGACTCAAGCTCCTCCTGGTAAAAGTCAGCCAGGGAAGGCAGCTCAGAAACACAGGGTATTCTTCCTATTGCAGGGATATAAAGTTTAAAAATTACTATCTCAGACCTTCTGACTCATGTGTTCCCTCTTCTGATTCACTTGACAATATTTCAGCAAAACTAAACTACAGTGGCTAAACTTTGGGATCCTAATAATTGTTAAAAATCTCTCTTGGATCCTAAATACTGTCCCACATTGCTGGGTTTTCTCTGATCCAAGTCAAGGTCTGTGTCAGAGGCTTCCTAGGGAGTCAGCAGGGTATCCAGGCACCTCTAGGGGCTGGTTATTTTTTCCCAAGCAAAATGTGTAAGACAGTGAGATGAACCACACTGCAGATGTGTTATCACTCAGCAGTGGCTTTTAAATTGTTCTCTGTTTAATTTAGAAGTTTAATTCTTTAGGCATCTGACTTTAAAAGTGTCTAAATTGCAGCATTTGAATCCCAATTCAAGAATCACAGCTGAATCCTATCTCTACTGCATGCATGTGTAAGTGATTTTTGTAACTGAGTTGCAGCTGCAAGTGGGATGAATCTTTTCTGTTGAATAACTTAGGAGGGCAAAAACACCCTCTAAGATCATTGAGTCCAACCATTAACTCAGAACTGTCAAAGCCACCACTAAACCACATCCCAAAGTGCCACATCTGTGTCTTTTAAACCTCCAGGGCTGGGGACTCCACCACTTGCCTGTCCAGCCTGTTCCACTGCTCGAAAACCCTTTCTGTGTAGAAGCTTTCCTTAATATCCAATCTAAACCTCCCCTGGTGGAACTGGAGGCCAAGTCCTCAAGTTCCTCAGGACTTTGGAGAAGAAACTGTCCCCTGTCTTTGTGGGACAGAGTTTTGTGATTTTTTTAAGGTTGTGTAAAGAATGATCTTTATTTTTATGGATTTTTTTATATACATAAAATTTTTTACAGACCACTCTGATTGGCAAGAGAAAGATAAATTTCTTCACCCACATTGGTCAAATTAGAGGAATAATAAAAGAAATTTTTTTTTTCACAGAAAGAATTCATAAAATGAGTACTGTTACAAAAAACAATCTTGATGTTTATGTGATTTTTTTGGGGGGAATAAGTTTCAGAAAACTTAAACATTAGGAAATTAGAGTTTTAGAAGTTTAGAAATTTCAGGCTTGAAAACCAGATTATAGTCCCCCCTCTGGCCTCTGGAAGCAACCTGCTTTCAGGTGGTTTTAGGGAGCACTAAAGTCTGACCTCATCCTCCTTTTGTCCAGGCTAAACACTCCCAGCTCTATCACTTGGTCCTCATAAGATTTGTGCTCCAGACCCTTCACCCTTTCAGTATCCCACTGCTTTCTAGAGGAACAAGACATGCAGGGTACCAAGAGTGAGAAGGAAATTGAGGGGGAAGCAGAACAAAGAACAGAGGTGCTCTGTGAGACATTGCAGGCACAGAAGCTGGAAAAGAGATGGCAAATGGAGCTGCCCACCAAAGAAAACCAGAAGAGACTGACCTACACATTAAACAGAAAATCAGGGCAGTTTCTCTGCAGCAGGTGAAACAAAGTGAACTTGCTGAGAAGCATCAAATCCTGTTCCACTGCCCCTCTTGTTTGCTGTGCTGCTTACTTCAGTCTCCTCTGCAGGACCCAGGAGACAGCCTGGACACGTTCAGCAGGTGAAATGTTTAATTTACTCCTCTCACGTCTCAGGGGGTTGGGGCAGTGAAGAGGAGAAGCCTGTTTGCTGCGTGCTCTGAATTCTTACAGAGAGGAAACTGAAAATATCAAGCAGATCTGCAACATTGTCCTTAGAACTGATTTTTCCAGTCTCCTTTTCTCTACAGCTCTGCTGGAACAGTGTTCATGAAATAAAGTTTTCCATAAACAAAAAGCAATTAAAAAAGGAAACCTTATAATCTGCTTTACAAATTCTTCAAGATTTGAGCAGTTTTCTGTTATTCTCTAAATTGAAGCTGTCCTAGAACAAGCTTTTCCATACATTCTTTCTCCATATATTTTACGTATGAGCTGTATCAATCTTCATATGAAATTATGCTGGGTTTGCACACGAGGTTTTGGTGATGAAGGCTGCAGAGGTGGCTTCTGTGAGGAGCTGTGACGCTTCCCCCATGTCCAGTGTGGCCAAATGGCTCCACCAGGGACCTGTCCAAGACCAAGCCCTTCAATGACAGTGGGAGTGACTCTGGCAGCACAGAGCTAAAAAGGGGGGAACCCCCCCCTGCAGCTTCATCCAGAGGAGTGAGGCTGAGAGAGGAACAGCCCTGCAGAGCCCAAGGGCAGTGCAGAAGGAGGGCCAAGTAGGATGGGACCCACCAAGACTGAGCTCAGCACTCACCCAGGGACACTGCTGTCACCATGGAAACAGGGGTTCCCATAGTTGAGAAAAAGTTTATTTTATTTTAATGCCCAGCTGGAGGTTAGAAGCCACAGGCAAGGCTTGGTTCCAGTCTCTCTCTGTAGTGTCTCCTCAAGAGAATGGAAATTAAATCACGGAGATTTCAAGCATTTCAGAGTCTCAGGAAAAACAAAGGCTGAAAGAACTGGAACAGCAAAAATTGAAGAAGCAGCAGCTTTTATGAAATATTTCTTTTTAAGTTGAAATGCAGCTTTGGAAAGGGAACCAAGCATAATCTTAAGAACCGGTGGAAGTGCTCAGATGATGAAGGAAATCTGTTTTGGTTGGTATGCAAATTGCAGGGGAATTAATCAAAATTCATGGCCCCATAGAGCATCTCTGTAGTGTTTAGTTCTCTTAGCTGCTAAAAGGCCTGAGACCAGAAGAGAGTCTTTGTGCATATTTATTGCTTAGGTGGAGGGAAAGATTTTTCAAAGGTGCATAACAGATGATGCATAAATCTGACTGCATGGCAATTAAAGCTACATGACTAATTGCTGGGCAAGCTTTAAATCCCCAATTTAGACATCACTGTAACTTTTAGACATTGCCTCAGGGGAGACTGTGGGAGATGGTGGCAAGAATATGTTCAGGAAGCCTTCAGAGACATAAAAGAAGTCACAGTGAGTGACGGAAATAAATTCGTGCGACAAAACAAGTAAACAGGTGAAGTCCTCTTGCCCTCATTTGGCTAGGCTGAAGTTAGGAATCAGATCTCAGCTGGTTGTGCAGAACAGCTCTACTGTCATTAAAATGAAATCCAGTGAGATGGAATCCAGAACTTTCCACCTTTACTTCATCCAGTCTCTGTTGGCCACATCTTAAGGGAGATTCAACTGACATTTGAGAGTCTCCGTGTCCACCTACAAATTTAGCTTCAAAAATTGACTGGAAAACAGTGGAATGGAATGGAATGGAATGGAATGGAATGGAATGGAATGGAATGGAATGGAATGGAATAGATGAATAGAATAGAATAGAATAGAATAGAATAGAATAGAATAGAATAGAATAGAATAGAATAGAATAGAAGTTTCTCCACTGGAAGGTACCTACAATGATGATCTAGCCCAACCATCTGACTGATTCACTTCAAAAGACACTTTGCTTTTTGATGAAATAAATTCAGTTTCATCTGTCTGCCCAAACCTGTGTTTTTTTCAAAAGATGATTTTTCATCCACCCAGTTTGTAGTGCAGGACAGTGGCACATACAGAGAATTCAATTCCTTCTGGGCACCAGAGAATGTGAATGCAGAGATGAAGAGCTGACTCCAACTTTATTGCTTTCACCTTTAGATGATTGACATTTTCCTTCTGAGCTTTCACAGATTTTAAGTTTCTATTTCTCTCAATAAAGAAACCCTCACTTTGTATCTGGATCGAGAGTGTTTTAGAAGCCAGGAAATTCTGCAGAGGACAACCAGAGGAAAATGCATCCATAATTTATCTTCCCCTGGATGAGGGTATGAACCAGATTAATTACTTTCCATGAGCAACTGCTGGCAGATTGACCCCCAGCTATTATTATAACCATTAAGTATCGAGGAGGAAGATAATCAATCAGTCAGTCTCTTACACTTGTAATCTTGGCATCAGAAACAATCAGAGAGCAGCAGATCAATTCATCTGCTGGCTTGTCTGACTGTTTCCCTACGTGTTCCTCTCTTCCAGGCAGCAATCTCTGTCCATCACCTGACAGTCACTGCTCTGCAGGACACGTTGTCAGCTGGTAGCAAACACAGAGCTGCTCAAACCACTCGAACATCAGCAGTTTTCTTTCCCTGGTGGAACAGCCCAGAATTATTTCCTCCCTGCAGAGGGAAAGCTGGATGAAAATGAAAGCAATTAGCATTCAGAAGAGCTGAGTCAGGGACAGCTGAACCAAGGAAGCACAAAAGAAACCCAGCATGGGAGAGGTGTTCTCCCTGTCTCCATCTCCAGAAGATTTTATATATTAATGATGGGTGCTTGATTTTTATTGTGGTCAGGACTGAACTGCAGATGCAGCCACTAAAAATACCATGGCCAACAGCTGCTGCTGTTAATATATTGCATAAATCATCTCTCCTCTCATGAATCAAGTGGATGGAGTTCTGCTCAGAAGGGATTCTTCCTGCCACCTTTCCTCTGCCACTCCAGACCTAATGCCTTCCAGAATGTCTTTTGTGGAAAACACAGGGGAGAAAAGCTCGATGACTGTTCCCAGCCTGGAATGCCAGCAAGGCTCTTTCCTGTGCCATTAATTCATAGAGAAAGGAGCCATTTCCAAGCCTGTTTATCCATAGCACATGCTGCTCCAGGAAATCAAGCATTTCCCTGACAAGCATCTTCCAAGTAGCCTAAAAAGAGCCAATTTATTTGTTCTGAGCTGTTAAATGATTGAAGAGGCTAACGGAGGAATAATAACACGAATTTGGGAGATCATATAAACATGAAATTTGAAGCTGTAAGGAAGCTCTGAAATGATCATTGTGCATTTTGAGTCATGTAGCACTAACAAGGAGCTCAGCTGGCTGGTTGGAAGCTCTCTGTGCAGCCTGTGTCCTGATTTCCTTCAATTTCCTCTCAATGAAAGCCGTGTCCTGACAGACACGCTCTCTACTTTTCCCTTGCAGCCAAGCACAAACCCAGCCCTCCAGAGGTTGCCTATATTCCTTCCCCTAGGGAGGCCCTGCTAGCCTAAAGAATTATTTTATATATGTCTACAGTGTGCCCCTGGTGCAAAAAAAAACCAAAAAAAAAACCAACAAACAAAAAAAAAAAAAAAAAAAAAAACAAAAAAAAAAGCCAAATCAAAATATTTGTGCTTTGTTCTTCTTTGTTAATTGGCCACATAAATGACAGAAATTAAAGCTGACAAACCCCAAAACTTTCACAATTGTGTTTTTTTTTTCTTTTTCTTCTCTGCTTTGTTGCCAAATGCAAACCACAAGATCTTAGGCTTCCCCAAGCTTTAGAGAAGGACTCAGGTTGATATATTAATTGATCAGAATTAATTTTATCATGAGAGGTCTCAATTTAAGCCACTTAAATAAGCAACATATTGAAAGTATTTTTGCCTGAGGTCCTACTTATAAAACATGAAATTCACCTCACCTAATTATAAATATTTAAAAGTTACATCTCTCAGTCTATGCAAGTCTTCCATTTTTTTAGAGCCACTTGGGAAAAATAGGCACCTAAGAAGGTAATTTTCATCTTAAAGGATGACTAGTTCAGGCTTTGAAAGGCAACCTGCCAACCTTGCACAAATAAATCTCACCTAAGATTAGAAACAGAAATATGGACATGAAACAAATTAAATTTAATGAGAATTTTCATCCAACCAAGATGAAATCAAAAGAGGATTTACCCAAAACCATGCCACAGTCCAAAGTCAGAGTCAAGAATCAAACCCAGTTCTCCAGAGTCCTCCTGTAGTGATGCAGAGCAAGAAGGAATTGTGAATTTCTGGCACTATGATTGGTTCTTACTCCAGAGTAAAAAATTGAGGCAGGAGGAAGTGAGATGAGAATTAAAAGCTGGTGCTAGATTTTCAAAACAGTTGCCAAAACCAGAAAACAAAAACTCGTAAGTGACTGGGGCAGTCAGATAAATAAATGTTCTTTAAGAATATTTTTAGTCTCAAATATGTAAGACAGATATTTATCTGATATGACGCTTTGGGGGCTGGAGCCCCTCTGGAGCCAGGCTGGGAGAGCTGGAAGTGCTCACCTGGAGACGAGCAGGCTCCAGGGAGAGCTCAGAGCCCCTGGCAGAGCCTGAAGGGGCTCCAGGAGAGCTGGAGAGGGACTGTGAACAAAGGGATGGAAGGAGAGGACACAGGGAATGAACTCACACTGCCAGAGGGCAGGGATGGATGGGATATTGGGAAGAAATCCTTCCCTGGTATGGTGGTGATGCCCTGGCACAGGGTGCCCAGAGCAGCCGTGGCTGCCCCTGGATCCCTGGCAGTGTCCCAGGCCAGGCTGGACAGGGCTTGGAGCAGCCTGGGACAGTGGAAGGTGTCCCTGCCATGGCAGGGGTGGCACTGGATGAATTTTAAGGTCCCTTTCACCCCACATCATTCTGAGATTCTGTGACTTTTTTACCTCTTACATAACCTTCCTTCCTTCCTTCACTGCTCATTAGAGAAGAGAAATCTTGTAGCCCTCCATGTAAGAAACTCTCAGAATAATGTACCCTCTGGAATTTATGGTCTGGAATACACAAAGCAAGACCTTCAGTGCTCACATCCTGTCCCTCTTGTAGATAATAGCAGCCATTATCTCAAAATCAGAGTGACCTTTTCTCCATGCTCTGCTGGAGAAGGAAATTGTTCAACCCCAAAGAGGCAAATGCTCTGCAAATATTTTCCCATGTGAAAGCAGACAGGCTGCATGGCTGACCTCTGTTTAAACAGCATCTTGGTTCTGCACAGTGGGCTCCGTGGCCAGACCCCACTCCTGATTCAGTTGGGGTAACACCAGTCCTGGAGATGCCCACACCCACACTGGGACTCACTGGTGGCCCAAGGGACCGACAGAAAACCAAATCAGCCTCCTGAGGGAGGAGCTGGAAGGTCCACCCTGGTGTTCCATACTCCACCTGGTGCCTGAACCAGCCTTCTCAACTCCACAGCACTGACCAGACCTTCACTGGCCACCACGAGCACTCAGACCCTTTGGCATTTGTAGATAACTGTGTTTAGACAACTACATTTGTGTATTTTAATCACAGAACAAGGTTCAAGCCTTGCTGCTGGATCCATGGGTAGTGATACCTTTCATCTGCACTATTTTCTCTTTCTTTTTTTTTTTCCTTTCTTTCTTTCTTCTTTCTTTCTTTCTTTCTTTCTTCTTTTCTTTTCTTTCTTTCTTTCTTTCTTTCTTTCTTTCTTTCTTTTCTTTCTTTCTTTCTTTCTTTCTTTCTTTCTTTCTTTCTTTCTTTCTTTCTTTCTTTCTTTCTTTCTTTTCTTTCTTTCTTTCTTTCCTTTCTTTCTTTTTCTTTCTTTCTTTCTTTCTTTTTCTTTCTTTCTTTCTCTTTCTTTCTTCTTTCTTTCTTCTTTCTCTTCTTTCTTTCTTTCTTTCTTCTTTCTTTCTTTCTTTCTTTCTTCTTCTTTTCTTTCTTTCTCTCTTCTTCTCCCCTCTTTCTCTCTTCTCTCTCTTTCTTCCTCTCTTCTCTCTCTTTCCCTCTTTCTTTCTCTCTTTCTCTCTTCTCTCTTTCTCTTCTTTCTCTCTTTCTCTCTTTCTTCTCTCTTCTCTCTTCTCTCTTTCTCTCTTCTCTCTCTTTCTCATCTTCTTTCTTCTTCTTCTTCCACTTCTCTCTTCTCCTTCCTCCTCTTCTCTCTTTCTCTTTTCTCTCTTTTTTCTCTCTTCTCTCTCTTCTCTCCTCCTTCTTTCCCTCCTTCCTCTCCTTCCTCTTACACAAATTTTCATTATATTTTTATATTTTTACGAATGAAACTATAACATCCAATACCTCCTTTCCACTGCAATTTTTTTCTAGTAAATCTGCCTTTAACTCATTTGTTCTCTAATCACCAGGGATCCTTAGCAATACCCCACTCATCCTCAGAGGTGGTTGTAACAGTCTCTGTGACACTCTGTGAATCATCACCTCCCTTGACCTGCGGTCCTGTGTTCCTTCTCTGTGCCCCTGATTTAGGATTTTGGTACCCTAAAGTCTGTAATTCAGTTGGCAAGTTGCTTTGTTCAGATTTATAATCATACTACTTTGTTAGGTGTAGAATGGTCTTAATTTTTGAGGACTGAGCCCTCCCACACAGAATAAAATTAACAGTGGAAATAAACTTTATTTTTTAGTCCAAATAGTCCTGCTCAGCTACTTTATTTCATTGAGGGTTCAAGCCTTGTTGGATGTGCTGCTTTTCTCTTTCAAGCTTCAGTAACCAGAATGAGAAGTCCTTTGTATGCTGTGTTAACTAAAAAAGAAAAAGAAGGGGGAGAAAAAGAAAGGAGTAATTCCTTTTTATTGCATGTGAAAAATGTTTTAGGGAAATAATAATCTTTTCCAGTTGAAGTAGGAAAGGAACCATCAATACATCAAATAGGACAGTCAAGTTACATTTCACATGACAAATTGCCTACTCAGGAACCATAAAATGAAAAATAATTGCCTTTGATACCACAAATCAGAATTTGACCCGGGCAATATGTGCATGACTGAATTCTGAGACATTAAAATGTAACTGAACGGCATCTGGTTGTCAAAATTTCATGAATTTAAGCCTTCGGAGAAAGCAGAGTCCAGTAGATAAGACAGTACATTAAGATTCAGGAAACAGTCCAGCCCTGCCATCCAGCACACCCTTGTTGTGTGGGAGTTCATCAGTCACTCTGTGCCACACGTGGGGTGATGTGCCACGGACAGTGGCCCCAGGGGCCAGGGCAGAGGCATCCCAGCTGCAATGGCAGGAGAGGGCAAGAAAACAGCCACTGCTGCCCATGGGGCAATGCTGGCTGCACAAAGAGCAGCTCTGAAGGGGGTTTGTCCCTTGAATTGTACCGCTCTGGAGGATTTCAGTGTTTGGTGCTGAACTGGAAGGACCTGCCTTCTCTCTGTAAGGAATTCAGCTATGTACGATCCTGGAATTAAACAATTTAGTCTTTTGTCTAGGCAAAAATCAAACACACGAACAAAATATAAGTCCCAAAATAGAGAGGAATCCTTTCTTCCTTTACCTGGGAGGCTGCCCAGCAGAACCTCCCCTCAATGGTGAGGAATCCTGGCATAATGTCAAAGATGAACCCTCTGTGTGTGCTCCAGCCAAAAGGCCCCCAGCTCCTGAGGACTTGTCTAGTGTGTGGGAAGCAGATGTTTTCACTCTCTCCTTAAGCTGCTCCACTTTGCATGAAATAATTCAGCATGAATTGGACCACTGAGAGAGAGAGAGATTAGTAAATGTGATTTTGAGCCCCAGAGGCCAGTTACTTACTGGAGGAAAGGGAGCAAGGTTTCAGTCCCACTTCCAATTAATATGTGTAATGTATGCATTCATCAGAGCATGGTGAACATGCAGCTCCCTGTCTCCTGGGTGCATCAGCTAACCACAACTCCTGTTCCTTTCCTGAGCATGGGTAACTGGTAATTAGCATGAATAACATAAAAAATATTGGCAGGAGAATTATAGAAGGCACCAGACTTCAGCCTAGTGGTTAGAAATGGTTTACGTGGGTTTAGCTCTCCTTGGCTGAGACAAATTTCAAACCTCACCGCTAGTTACTGCATAAAAAGGAAAAAAAGAAAACACCTCAATTTGTTGAACCTAAAATTTCAGCAAAAAAAATTTCTTTCTGGATGCCTTTTCACTGGATTGAGAGAAATGATTGGTTTTTAACTCCTGACAGCACATAGGTATGAATTACACACTTGGCTGCTCCCTGCCTTCCAAATGTCCATGGCTGTGGGCATGTCCCAAAGGAAGCATTTATCTTCCAAAGGAAGCTGTCTGCTGGAAGTGCAGTCACTGAAGGAACTCTTTCTGGTAGGGGGAAGGCTGATGGTGGTTGCTGCCTGCTGCTCTCCCCAAGACTGGCTGTTTGAGAACCAGATTTTCAATGTGTTTTATATGCAAAGTGTAGATATTTATAGTTTCAATATTTATATTTGACCCGGCACCTTTGACCCCCTCTGACAGTGGAGATTCAGTCAACAGAATCAATGGATTGTGAGACCAGCTCAGCCCTTGCCAAATAAACATTTAAAAGAGATAAAACAAAGTGTGTCCTGAAATAGATGTCTCTTTTTTCCTGTTAACTATGAAGGAAGCCAAATCGGCCTTTTAAAAGAGAAAACACAGTTTGCACGTGATTTCTGTGGAGGTTTTGGTCAGATATCAGGAAAAAATTCCTTTCCCAGAGGGTTTCACTTCACACCACACCTGACAAAGCAGCTTGTGCATGGCCAGCCACCGCTTGGCTAAAGGAATCAAACATTTCCTCCTCTTCATGTTTCAGCGAGGAAAACAGAAAGCCTCAGAAAAGATCATGAAATAGAAATTCCCAGAATCACTGAGGTTGAAAAAGCCCTCGAAGAGCATCGAGCCCAAGCTGTGCCCAATGCCCACCTTGGCCCCAGCCCAGAGCACTGAGTGTCCTGCCCAGGCTTTCCTTGGACACCTGCAGGGCTGGGGACTCCAAACCCCCCTGGTCAGCCTCTTCCAATGTTTACCAACCCTTTTGGGGAAGAAATTCTTTCTTTTGTCCACCCTGAAACCCAGAGAGGCTAGGTCCTCTCTTCCTGTCCCTGGGAGAAGAAGCTGACCCACCCTTGCTACAGCCTCTTTCCAGGAGTTATAGAAGGTGATAATTTAGACTTCTGTCCTAAAAATGAGGAGCAGTAACTTCTCCAAGTCTATTCCTTTGTCATGCAGTCCTGCACCTTATCAGAGGCGGTTTGGAAGAGACTTTAATGAGGATGAAGCCATCATGTGATGGTCTGATGCTTTCAGGTGTCAGGAAAATTCCTCCAGCCTTGTGGTTACTGTCAGACAGCTCCTCAGAAGAGCCCAGCTCCTCCTGCCAGAGAGCTGCTACCTGGGATTCATTTCCAGAGTGGAGCAGCTCAATTAAAGACCTTGCTCCTTTTCACACAGTCTGTCACCAGCACGGCTCTCCACATTTATTGGCCTATTTCCTTGGAGAAAGAGAGACCCTGCACTTCTGACTCTGACTGCACATTAAAATCTTCTGCTGTCTGGCTTCAAGCAATCTCCACAGACAGAAACTGGAGTGGGAAATGCTGTGTGATTTTAAAAGCCACAGTATTTTATTAAATAAACATAATGGGCAAGTGTAGGTTTGACCATTTCTTTGCAGCAATGGGTTGTTTAAATTATTATCCCTCAGATGTCATAGAATGTAATAAAGTTTTAGGGGAAATCCCTCAATCAATAATTTTATCTTCCTTTATCCATTATAAGCTGAGACTGAATTGTCCAAACTCTAAAATTTTAAGACCTTTAAGTGAGACTGAGAGAAAATATCTTCTTGGAAAAAGAGGGACAGAAGCTATGGTGCTTATTTTTAGGGTGCAATTCAGGTCCTTTATCTAAAATTTCTGGAATTGTAAATTTAGGTGTTGCAGTCTAGACCTCCATACAGGAGTTGAGTGCCCGAGCTTCTCTCCAGGTACATAAATACCTCTAAATTCCTCTAATTTCTAATTAAATTAATACTGCAAAAGAGGCTTTATCTATAGGCAATTCTTTGAACATAGAGCTTTAGAGACTGCAGAGCAATCCTGCAGTTCTATCCCTTTTTTAGGATCTAGTTTTGTCTTCAGCAACTTAATTGTATTGAAACATTCATAATTTTCACCTGAAATTAGCATAGCAAGCTTCCTGCCCTTGGCAGAAAAAAAAGCAGCGATGTCAAGCTAAGGGTCTATCCGTCCCCAAAAATTAATTCAATGTTTATATATAAGTATTTTAAAGATCTCCTTGAAGAGAAAGCCAAACACAATCAGATTTATTAACAGCCTCCCATTTCAGAAAAGCACTGAAGTAGCCATATATTCTCATTTCTCATTGCATTAAATAACAAAGTAGACTGAAGTTAAATAATTTGAAGCTTATCATCCAGCACTACTTTATTTGTAACAGAATACCACTTGGATTTAGAAAAAAAAAAAAAAAAAAAAAAAAAAAGATAAAATGCTTCTAGGTAATCTAATGAATTTCCTTATTAAAGCTTATGCTCCTAACTTATGCATATGTATTAGCCTCCCCTGAGTATTAAACTGTGCTCCTGAAATCTTAATTCCACTTCTCACATTGCACAAACAGACACAGAAATGCTCCTCGGTATCCAAAGCAACTATCAAGGGGTAATAGCTGGCATATGGCTTATTTTTCACTCACTCTCCTTCATGTTCTAAAAGTCCTTCCCCTTCCCTCTCAGCTGAAGGCTTTAGTCTGCTTGTTTACTCTCGCAGATTTGTGTTTCTCCAACAGGATTATTCACTTCACTAAGAAATTAACAGTTACCCATGTGAAACTGATTGGAATTAGAGGAGCATCCCTTCTGAGTGGTTCACACTTATTAACTTGTTTCTGTGCCAAACCCAGTTCATATTTAATGTAATTATTGGGAAAAGAGGATGTCCGTTCTCCTAGAAGAACATCTTCCAGAATTCCTCTGAAGGAACGTTTTTCCTCAGCTTTGCCTCACCTTGGGTCCTGCCTTCATGTGCAAAACTCTCAGGCACCTATTAATTTAGGAGAGTGTATGAAATTCTGGTGGAAATAACACCTTTTATTTTTTTTTAAGAGGTGTGGAGCAGAAATTAAACTCCTTCCTCTGTGTTTTCTCTGTCAAAGACATCAATGATCACCTTGTGCTCTCTTCTGTCACCAGGAGCAGTTTCCCCCAGAGCTCGCTCATTGGATGAATTTTTATGATTCCATGGGAGTGTTTATTTCCTTCCTTGGATGTCAAAGGCAGTGACCATCTCGGGATTAGCCCCCTACCTTTTAAAGGATTAAATTAGGACACATCTACCACATCCTGAGCTCTTCTTGTCTCTCCTGTTATGAGTTAAGGGGAGCACAACCCTCCCCAGAACATCCACTAAGCTGCACACTCCCACTGTGCCTTGGCACGTGCAGACTGGTGCCCTTTTACCTTTTTGAATGGGTATGGTTAGTCCTTAAAAAAACCCAAAAAACACCCCCAAAATAACCAACTGTTTTGGTGTTTTGGTTTGTTAATTTGAAATTTTTAAATTGAGAACAAAGTAGGTTGAAATTTGAAATTAATAAAAAATTTATTAACTAATATTAAAAAGAAAAAAAAAAAGAATGAGAATGAAACCTTTAGAACGCTTTTTTCCTTTTATTTTTCGTACTGATACAGAAATTATATTCAGAATTTTTAGTCAGTTGTTTATTTTTAGAATGATTTTTCCTTTCAGTTTGCTTAGAGAGAGAGGAGTATTTATTGTTCGCTATGGAAAAAAAAATTATAAAAACCCAATTTTCTTATGGTTTGAATTTTTGTGAAAAACAACTGCATGAAAAATTTGTGTCGTGAAGCTCCTCCCATGGTTACAGGGTTTTTTATAGTTGTGCCTCTGGGCCAGGTTGATGTGTGGGGATGTATTTTAAAAGATAAACTGTTTAAAAATAAGGATCTATTTATTTATTTATTTGCCAACCAACCAACCAACCAACCAACCAACCAACCAACCAAAGGTCTCAACACAAAATTGGTTAAAAGTAGAGAACTTTTTCAAACTAGGGAACTGATTTTCCCTCCTTTTCAAAGGGAAGGTTGATTTCACCTCATCTCCTTATCTCCTGAGTATTTGGCGTCTTTTCCATATCACTGGGATCATCCTCTGGGCCTGTAGCAGAGGAATTATTGCATTGTAACTTTGTAGTGCAGCCTGGGGTGGTGAGAGCTCCATCGCAGCACGGGAGGGATGTGGAGCTGCTGGAATGAGTCCAGAGAAGGCTTTGGGGGCTGGAGAACTCTGCTCTGGAGCCAGGCTGGAGAGCTGGGAATGCTCACCTGGAGAGGAGAAGGCTCCAGGGAGAGCTCAGAGCCCCTGGAAGGGCCTGGAGGGGCTCCAGGAGAGCTGGAGAGGGATGGAGGGACAGGACACAGAGAATGGCTTCCCACTGAGGAGGGGAAGCTGGGTTTAGAGTTTAGGAGGGAATTGTTCCCTGTGAGGGTGGTGATGCCCTGGCACAGGGTGCCCAGAGCAGCTGTGGCTGCCCCTGGAGCCCTGGAGTGTCCCAGGCCAGGCTGGATTTGTTTGGCTCACCCTGGGACAGTGGGAGGTGTCCCTGCCATGGCAGGGTGGAATGGGATGATTTTAAAGATCCACTTCAACCCAAACCATCCTATAATTCCAACTCCTTTCATCCTGACAGTAACCTCCTCAGGAAAACTGATGATTCTTGTTTACAACAAATGAAAAAAAACCCTCAAGTTTTTATTTATTGTGGGAGGGTTGAAGCCCTGGCACAGGGTGCCCAGAGCAGCTGTGGCTGCCCCTGGATCCCTGGAGTGTCCAAGGCCAGGTTGGACAGGGCTTGGAGCAGCCTGGGACAGTGGGAGATGTCCCTGCCCATGGCAGGGGTGGCACTGGATGATTTTTAAGTTTTTTCCCTGCCCAAACCATTTCATGATTCCCTGATTTCCTGGATCCTGTATTTTATACTTCTGATCCTCTTCTCCATGGCCTGGTGCCTTTACACCCATGGGAGTTTTCCAGAGGTTGTTGACAATTTGATTGATGCAGTTTCAGTTTATATGTTGCTCAACATAAAGTTATATGACCTCTGCACTTTCATGTAGATATTGTTATTTCTGTCCTTGTTTTTCACTTAAATCTCATGAATTCCTTCAAAAAGTACAAACTGGGGCCATTAGGATGGAAACTGTAACATAAATCACTCTTGAAAGCATGAAAAAGAAAACTATAAAAGAAAAAAAGCCTTATCAGTCCCACACATTGTTTTGATCACTGGGCAGATGCAGTGCATTTAAATCAGTTTATTCAAATTGTATGAAATCTCTGCTTTCCTGACTCTTTTGATGTCAGCCATAATAGGCTGTAGAAAACATATCCTGTGTTTGGTTTGGAGCATTCTATTACCAAGTGTATAATGACTTTTCAGGAGCTGGATCCCGAGAATGAATTACACTGGAGAATAACTTGCAGAGTTTCTGCTTTTTATTTTTTGCTGTGTGCATATTATGCTGCTTCAAGGGTAACTTAAAAGAACTTTTGGTTTTGGTAGACATAATAACACTTCCAGGCAAGTGAGCTGGTTTTTTTTGTTCTATCAAAAATACTTTCTTCTCAAGCAAAATATAATTCATTTCCTGCTTTACATTCCCAGGATAAGAGCATTTCACATTCAAGTGAAAAATAACATAGAAAATGGCTTTCTGATTATATGGAATCTGAATAGCACAGATTCACCAAAATGTGTTTGAGCTTTAGCAGGGGGGAAAAAGAAAAGCACCCTTTGCTTTGAAGTGAGGGTGGAAGTGGCTGTGTTTCAACCAGGCTGTCTGGAATATCTAAGTCAAGAACCTGTGGGTGCTTCTCCTGCAGTTCTGCCAGAGGCTTTCAAATATAGAGAGGGGAAAAAGAGGGAGAAATTCTGCTCTGGGCATTTCTCTGGGTGTCTGTAACTACAGGAGGCACAGGGAGATTTGCCATTGCTGCCCTGCCTGGCAAATACAGATCCAGGATGTTCCAATGGACCAGCACAAGCCTGATCTCTCCACCCTTTTGATCAATATGCAAATGGTGTTTGTCGTTGTTAAGATTAAAAACAGAGCAAAGGATGTGGCAAAATCTCAGGAAATCCACTTCTGTTAACCCCAAATCATTGTGCAGTGATAGCAATGAGAAAATTCCACAAATTTAAGTGGAATCTTGGATTTAAGAGCTATTTGTGTTACAACAATATAAAAATAAAATAATCCAAAATGAAATTAAAAAAAACAGAAGAGTGGATGGAAAGCATCAATGTTGGGGAAGTTTTTAGAAAGTTCCATACTTGCAGTGAAAAACTAAAAGGAATAAAAGCTAAATGAAAACAAAAGTAATTTGTTTTTTCTTCCATCTAGTCTTGCTGAGGACGAAAAATAAAATGGCCTCGTTTTTGTATAGCAACAGCAGAGAACTGAATGTTCCTTCTTGGACAATTTTTTAAGTAGAAAGATTCATATCTTATTGAAAATTTCACCAATCTGCCTTTCTCTCTGATCCCCAGCCTGCAATCAAGCAAATTAGAGAGCTGTGTGTTGTTACTATAGTAATAAATGTGGCAGTGCATAAAAAGAAATTGGGCAGTCTCAGATACATCTCTCCCAGGGAGAATGGAATACAATTTTTCATAATTTTGACCACCCGGTGCTTTTGTAGTTGTGGGTTCTAAGAAATGAATGTCCCCATGTCAGTGCAAATGTTTTCCTACTCATCTGTCATTTTCAAAATGAGCAGACATTTGAATCAAAGCTAAAAGTCGTTCCCAAATTGGTGGTGTAAGCAAGGAGACAGCACTGACAGTACAATTTACATTGACTTGTGCTAGACATATCTCAGTATATTTGATGTCTTCTCTGCCAGCTTTGTTTTCAGGCTTTGAATTGAATAAATTAAAAAAAAAAAAGAAATAGAAATAAATTTACAGTTGGGTTTTTAATCTGCATTTCTTTATGTCTACACAGATGGATTTTGTCTGCATTTTTATATGCAATAGATCTGTGCTTCTGAATCTTCGTGGAGGGTTTGTGTATTTTAGTAGTTGTGTGCTTTTATATAGAAGTCAGATTATAAGGTAAATTATTCTGGATTGGATTAAAATTAAAAACTACCATGACGTCAAATAGAACTAAAACATAATACAGCAATCCTTATTCTAAAAAAAATAAAAATAATCTAAAAATTGAATTTAATACACAATTTGAATGACACCTCATTAATTGCAAGTATAAGATGAGGACTAGAGGCAACAATGAATTCCAGCCTTTGTATTGAAACATGATTTAAAACAGTCTCCTTTTGAGACATATTTTTAGTTAATATTGGCCCACCAGGACCATGAACCCCTTTGGGTTAGAGTGGGGTTGGCAATAAATACAGCAAAAGGCCTCGAGCAGGGATTATTTCAGTATTCCAGGGATTATTTCAGTAGCCTGCAGTACTGAGCACACTGAGCTTGTCTCACTCTTTGTCCATCACCCTTGTGAAATAGAGAGGTTTGGTTTGCATTCACTGTTGGTTTTCCACGAGGGGAATGCCCTGACCTGTCAGTGTGGGAATCCTCCCACGTGAACCAGCCCTGCCTCTCTCCAATCCCTCCCATATCTCAGAGCAACAGCAGAGCCCCAGTGCAAACCACAGAATTGACATTAACATTTGTTTAAAGCATTTTTTTTTGCAATGCTCATTTCCTAGATTTGTCTTGTCTTTGAAAATCAGCCTTCTGATTTGTTTTAGTAGAGTGGAGTCAGTTCTCATGAATTGTAAGATAAACAAGGATCATGTTTGCATTCCTTTGTAAAAGATCTCACCTGATGGACTTCTCAAGTGCCCAGTGGAGATGGAGAGGTGGAACTTCTCTGTCCAATCTCTGATCACTGTCCAGAAACTGAGAGATACGAGGTCAACAATAAACTAGGATCTTCTTCCTTTCTTCTTCTCTGCCTGAACCCCTGTTGTGTGTGTTACTGTGTGTTCCTATCTGTGTCACAGTAACAGATTTGCTCCACCCTGCTGAAGGTGTGATTCAGACTGATATTTACCTTACAGCAAATTCCCAACACCGTGCCTGTGTCACCTCCACCTGTTCTCCCCCAAAGGCACGAGCAGCCCCCTCTGGAATCATCCCTACATTCTCCCATTCTCTGAGCAGGGCAGATGTGACCCTGAAACAAATCTTGCCTTTAAACCCAAATCTCAGTGTCAAAGCAAGGAGCAGATCCAAAATGTTGCCTTGCCTCTGCAGGACGCGAAGTAAAGGCTGTTCTAAATTAATTTATCTGTGGTGTGCATTTGAACAGCACAGCTGTAAACAAAAAAAAAAAAAAAAAGCTTTAGAATATTTATTGGGGGAGGTATTTTCACTGGCCAGAGTCCCCATTAGGAGAAGATATCTTTATAGAGAAATGACATCACCTCATACCCTGTTTCTGGTAACAGGAGCTTTCTGGTTGCCAAATTGCCTGCATGAAGCAGCATATTGCTGACAGAGAAGCTGTCACTTGCACAAAGCTGTCACCAGAAAACGTGCCCGAGTGTTTGAGGAACGAGGGAAAACACGGCACACAACTCCTGAGTGACTGCAGCTCAGTGCTGGCTCTCCAAAACGCTGCTCACTTCGTGGGCTCTGCTCTGAAGGGTGCAAAGTGAGCCTTTGGGGCTTTTCCTTCAGCCTTTGGTTGTGTGGAACCCCTTTGCTTTAACTGGTTCTGCTTCTCAGGGTCAGGATTAAAAGCACAAGAGACAGAATTTGTGTCTGGACTTGGGTGTTTATTGTTTGTTATCTCAGTTCCAGCCTCACTGACTGTGAGTGCTTCTGCATGCTGAGTTAACAGAGCAAAAATGGAGCACAGAGAGAAAATTCAAGGTCCTTTTAAGCCTAAACTACCCAATTATGAGATGCCAACTAATTTCTTTTAACTTTTAACCCAATAACCAATCACCCATGTGCCGCACTGCAGACCTTTCAAACCAATCACAAAAAATCACCCAAACTGGTGAAGGAGAGGAAGAAGAAGAAGAAGAAGAAGAAGAAGAAGAAGAAGAAGAAGAAGAAGAAGAAGAAGAAGATGACTACATCCTAAACCCTCAGTCTTGTTATATAAATATTTTTTTAATCAACCACCTTAATTTCTCAATCTCTCACCCTGTGCTCTAGCACACTTCTATTCACCTCCACACTCACACTCTCAGTGCTCCCACTCAGTTTTGGAGCCTCTCCCATGCCCTCAGGTCAATGCAGTCTATCTTTGGGGATCATTTTCTGCCAGCACAGAAAGCCTGAAATTCTCTGTATCCAGGATTCCAACATTTGGTGAAAAATATTCCTCACATCTCAGATTCTTAAAAAATAAAAAAAAAAAAAAAAAAAAAAAAAAAAAAAGAGAGACAGAAGGGGGGTGAGATATGGTTGTTTCTTATTTTTTGACATTTTTCTGTTGTTGTATAGTGTTTTTAAGTATCTTCTTAGCCTATAAGCCAAGGACCTTGTTTAATTCTCTAATTTGCCACAGACTTCTTGTGTTATCTTGGTTGGGATTGGCTCTTTTCCCTTCTAGTTGCCCATCTTTACAGTAGGAAAAATTCTATTAAAGCCATAATTAAAATTATTAGCAGTTATAGGGGGCTCAGAAATTGAAGGAGAAGTGTTCAGAACAATTACTTAGAGAGATATCTTTATCCATTTAATGTGCATGGTTATTTGGTTTTGGTTTTTTTTTTTTTTTTTGATTTGGGTTGTTTTTCCTTTACAGGAGTGTCTTGGTCATCCTTATTTTTGTTTTCCAGTGATTTGAGGGAGAGTTTCTGTTGTCAGCTTTTCATAAGTTTTCTTTCTTAGTCTGAAGAAATTTCTGAGCTTTGCTGAGGATGTACCTTGCCAAAAAAAGTTGTTTTCCTTACCACCTCTACTGTATCTGTCAGCTTGACTGCATGTCAAGGCAAATTGATGCTACAGGGATGAGTAATGGCAAAGTTTCAGTCAAAGCAAAGTCTCATCAGAAGAATAGAAAAAACTTCCAGTATCTCCTAGATTGGACTGTGAAATCAGTGGCCAAACCTCTCCTCAGTTGTATGAGGTCTGTGTGAAATCAGTGATTGAGTCACTGAAACTTCTCCATTATATCAGTAATTGAACATAACTAAGCCTTAGGCAGTAATGTAGTTCCACATTAAAAACTCATTTTCACTCAGTGAAAAGCTCCCATCTTTGTACATCAGCAGTAAAAAATCCTATCAGCAAACATTGCTTTATGGACAATAATATTCTTGTCACTTCTTTTTGCAGAAAATTCTAAGATGTGTAAAATGATGATCTTAGAGGTGTTTTCAATATAAATGATTTGATGATTATGATTTTGTGCTTAAGGAATATAGATTTTAATGTTTCCTATTTTAAACGTGGCCTGCATTACCTTTAGCATCTGTGTGGAATAAAAAATGTTAAACACAACTTAGGTGTTTATGTGCTTCATGCAGGTCTGTGGGGTTTGCTGAAATATTTACTCAAGTCAGATAATAATGACTGGAAGATAAAATCTGACCTCTAAGACCAGTTTTTCATGGCTGAAAGCAACCACAGAACTGGTATGGAAAACAGGATTCAACCCACCTGATTTTAGCTATTGGAAATTAAACAAGTCATGTAAACTCCCTTCGAAATCAGAGGGAGGGACATGTTTTTCAGAGTCAGGCCATAGAAAAATAAACATCTAAAGGGAAATCTGTGCCTTTCCACTGGTTGAGAAGGAGTTTGATCACGAGGTGTGACTGAATGATTAAACCTGAGATGAGTGAAGTTACAGATTGAAAGAGTCACAGAATGGTTTGGGTTGGAGGGGACCTTAAAGTCACCCAGTGTCCCCCCTGCCATGGCAGGGACACCTCCCACTGTCCCAGGCTGCTCCAAGCCCTGTCCAGCCTGGCCTGGGACACTCCAGGGATCCAGGGGCAGCCACAGCTTCCCTGGGCACCTGAGCCAGGGGCTCACCTCCCTGTCAGGGAAGAATTTCTTCAGTTCTGATCTTCTAAAAGAGGAGTTCCCTAAGTATTCAATCCACCCATCCCAAGCTCCCCAACACTTCTCAAATAAAACTAATATGTGATTCACAAAGAGAGCTCAAGAGTGTAAATCCTATTTGAGTGGTTTTGGAAGCCCTAGAGAAACATCTGTTTCCATCCTGGTCTCTAACTCTGAAAATGTTTTGAACATCTGAGCTGAACTCCTAAATAGTGGCACTGCCATAACTCTACTTGGATTTTCCATGTCTTCTTCCTAATTTTGTCGACTCCCTTTCTGCCATGACATCTACAGAAACATCTACTTGTGAACAGACGAGAAAATGTGCAATTCCATGCAGCAAGGACAATGTGGAGCTCACAGAGGATCAGGACTAGAGGCATGAAAAGGGGATTACTGGGGGGGAAAGGTGTCAGCAGGGGGAAAACACACATTCATGTTGTTTGGAGAGGGGTTATTGTGAAAAAGAATCATTAATTGCACCATCAGATCCTTAGAGCTGTGCCATTGGCAAAGGCACAGTGTGTGGCTGCAGAGAATCCTGATTGGAGTGAGGAAAACTCACAGATGAATTTTCCTTTCAGGAAATATGACGAGGTCAGATTGTCACTGAGTCAGTTTGGGAGCAGCTGTTGTTGGGAGAACTGCAGGCAGTGGATGAACTAAGGAAAGGGTTGATTGAAATTGGTTATTATGAAGGGAGAATTAGCAAAGGGAGTCATTTTCCAAAGGGATCAGCCTCGGAGCCATCAGTAATTAAGTGCTTCACTAAATATTTTGCTACACAAAGTACAATTCCTGAAGATGCATTTTCAGAGGCACGTTCAGGAAGGTGTGGGACTGGAGAATCACCACAGACACCCTCAAGATCAAGAAAGGTTACTGGATAATGGAACAACAAGGAGTGGTATCAGAGATTAAGATCATGGGCTTGGGGTGCAGCACACAAATATCTGTTTTAAGTGGAAATTTGTCATATGAATAGCTAGCAAGGGAAATTACAGAGAAGGAGCAGTACCTGTGTTATCAAAGGCGCTGAGGAAAGCAACCAAGCACTGAAATCCAGGGTGAATGGGGTAAATTGCTGTAACAGTCTTTGCTCCCCTTTGGGCCAGGGTTATTTGGGACTTCTGACACAGTTCAGCCTTTAGGCTTGTCCAGGGACTAGCCAAAGAACAGTTTGAGTACAGTCACTCTGCCTGAAGGTCTAGGGAACCAAACAGTCCAGGTGGGAGGGTGTCACTTACCTGTGGGTCAGGGTAGGGTACAGTGCATTAGCACAGACACAGCTGGAAGCTACTGCCCAAGTTAATATGAGCAGTTATATATATATATATCTTCAGTAAATATACACCCCATAATAAATTTGGCATCAATCCCCCACCCTGGGAGAAATGTGCTTTTCCTGGCTTGTCACAGACAGCACTTAGTGGCCAAGTTGAGCATGTTTTGAAGGAGGCCCAATACTGTGACAGAAGATCTTGTGTCTCCATGTGCTCAGCTTGTTGATGTTGATCAGAAGACCCTGATTTTTCAGAAAGCAGTACCTAGGCAGAGCTCCAGCACCCTCAGCCCTTAGGCTTCAAGGTCTGTGTGCTGACACAGCCTTTTCACTATCAAGCAGTGCCTGAAAATAGTAGAAAGCAGATGGTGCTTCCCCACTCTCCATTAGAAACAAACAGCAAGAGGAGCATTCTGGCAGTTTTCACTTTTCACTTAAGCACTGGCACCACTGTGGAAATCTGATTGAGCTTCCTTAGTGGTTAATATGAACAAACCTGAAATTAAACCAGATTTCAGGCACCTCACTGAGAGGGAAGGCAGCTGCTTAAATACACACACAACCCCTCTGGTTTGCTTTCTTTACAGTTTTCATTTCTAGAGGTATTGCAACTACGCTGATATTAGCAGGGTGTGCAGGGCTGCATCCAAAGATCAATTAATCCATTGGAGAAGGACTCCTTCACTCTACACATGCCCTCTGCAGCACTGCTCATGTCCCATTCAGCTTCCCCTGCACGCAGCTCCCTCCTGGGTGACAGGAACAAAGCCAGGGCTGGTGGCAATGCAGCAGTGCCCTGAGCAAGCCCTTCTCCCATCCCCTGGCCATGCTTTAATTCCTGCTCCAAGCCTATCCAAGACAATTCCCTGCTGACAAGCCAGGAACAGGTGAAATCTTTACCATCAAGAGCTGCAAAGTTGAAAAGAAACACTGACACAGACCCTCAGATCTACAGCTGTCCCGTAGAGGTGAAGTAAAAATAAAATCCTTTAGTCGCTTCTATAGACACTGGAACAACTTCTATTTCTAATAAAACTCTTCTGTGCATTAAAATTATTGTCCATCTTTTGTCCAAAAGTCCTCAATTATCCATCCCCGTTGCCCTTCTTTGTTTTTTTTTTCCATTTAATGCCCCTCAGACATGGTAATTTCTCATTTATTTTTATGAGGGGATTATTTCTGGCTTTTATGAAGGCTTTCTAAGGCATGAGCAGAATTATGGATCAGCTCTCAAAAATGTTTCATTACCCCTGATGTGCTGTAATTAGGTGACAAGAAATGCAGCCTTTCATGTGTGTCAGCTGGCTGGTGAAGGATAAACCAATAACCTATTTATAAAGATTTTTTTATAGTTTTTTCCTGAAGTAATACCAATACATAACTTGAAAACCTTTGATTAATTTCAGTAGGCTCCAGATCTAAAATCCTCAAAGCAATGGGTATTTTCCATTGAAATAATATTTCCACTTAACAGACTATGACCTTGTGCACTTCCAGTAACTCTTCTGCCCTGTATTTAAATTCTATACCCTGATTTTTCAGAAAGACTTTTTTAGATTTCTCTAAGCAAAAGATAAATCTAGCCTTGCCTAGCTCAGACCTATGTACACAAGTTTTGCCATCTGCATTACCAGCTCAGGACTTAGCCTTTGTCTGGGGAACCAAATGTTTAAAATCTGGTGGTGTGCAAGACAAGAGCTGGAAGTATAGCTTACTATTAAAAATTCAAAATAGAGTGACTTTTTTATTCTTATTACCTTTGGGGAAAAAAAAAAAAGTCATGAGCAGTGGTAGAAGACATCTGCTTGGAAGAAGACAAAGGGATTCAGAGAGTTTCAGAGCAAAACAAGCTGCCAAAGATCCATGTTTCCCTGATTAAATCTTTCTAGCTTGGGAGAATAATCCCATGAAAAAAAAAAAGAAATGGTTTTTAATTCTCAATGAGTGGTGACTTTCCTCAGTAGAGACATTTTGAAGACAAATGTGAGTTTATTGTCCCAGCTATGAAGAAAGGATTGCATTTGAAGACAGGGTCAGCAGTGGGGACCTTGCTCCAAGAGAGGCAGTACTTTCAACAGCCATGAGATTCCTTCATCTTCTTTTTCCAGGGAAAGAGAATCCCAGAGTAAAGAGTAAAGTTTAAGAGGTAAAGTGCTGAAGCTGAGGCTGTGAACTGAGGAAGCTTTGTCTTCCCTTTAGGTCTCACGACCTTTTCCATGGTTATTAACTTCCCAAAATTCCCAATCCCAGGGAATTTTGCAGCACCAGGTCATGTCTCAGGGTTGCTGCAGCAGTTTAAAGTGATTTGCTCACATGCTGAGCCCCCCTGGCCTGACCAGCTTCTCTTTCAGTCCCCACTTGCTGTTATGCCTGGGTTGCAAGTTTTGGAGGGGCTTGGAAGCCAGGCTGCCTTGGTACATTCCTGCTGCCTCCAGTTCTCATGTGAGGTCAGTTCTTCCAGCTTCCTGACGCATTCAGGTTTAAATTCTGATCCTTAAGGGAGGGTTTAGCTGATTTCCCACATTCCCCTATTACACTGTCACAGAATAATGGCTGATCCCTGACATGGGATCTGGAGATCCTCTGGTCCAGCCCCCCTGCTCCAACAGGATCACCCAGGACATCCCTCAGGGCTGGGTCCAGACAGGTTTTAAATACTTCCAAAGAGAGAGACTCCACAAACTCCCTGGGCAATCTCTTCCAGGGTTCCACCCCCCTCACAGTGAAAAATTGTTCCCTGATGTTCAGAGGGAACCTCCTGTGTCCCAGTTTGGTTCCACAGCCTCTGGTCTTGATTCACTGAACAGAGTTTGGATTTGTTCTCATTTCAAGTGGTTTTAGACATCCATAAATTCCCTCTGAGCCTTCTCTTCTGCAGAAGAGAAGAGAGTTGGGCCAGACAGTCCCAGCTCTCATTCTCTCCTCAAAGGAGAGGTGCTCCAGTCCCTTAATCAATTTTTTGACCCTTAACTGATCTCTCTCTCTGGGATGCCCACATGTCTCTCACTCTGGGGAGCCCAGAACTCAGCATAAGGCTGCAGAGATATCCTCACTGGAGGGGAAACATCCCATCCCTTGATCTGCTGGCATCCCTCTCCCTTCCTCAGGCCAGGGCTTAGAGCTCCAAGGCTGCCCTGCTGGCTCCTGTTGGAATTGGTGCTCACCTCCTGAGCGAGGCATTGCAGCCACTGCTCTGCTCCATTCCCCACAAATACCTGGAAAGAGATTCCTTGTGGAGTTAGGAGGAGAATTTCCACAGCAGAAGGGTGAATGAATATTCAAGCGACCTTTAGCTGACAATCCCATTCCAAACCTTAGGATGGCTGGGTGTTTAACTGCACAGTCAGGGTCACAGTTACTCAGCACAGGTTATTTGTTCAGTCACCAGGACTTGGGGCCTGAATCATCCCTGCCAAGGCAGGAATTTAAATCTGCTGCATGAATCAGGAGCTAAGATCCATGTTTTTATAAGGCAATCTGGACTCCCCTGCAGACTCCTAAAATCAGGGGAAGTGAGTTCTACAGGCTCAACCCATGGAGAAGGAGGTCTAAACACCCAAGGCTTCATCAAGAGGCGTTAATTTTGTCCTAATTCTGACCAAGCTTTACCCCACCTTCATCTCTTGAGGTTTCCTGCTGAAAGCTGCTCATAATGAATTATTCTTTTTTGATTAAATCAGCGTTTCTGAGGAAGAAAAGTGATACCACCATCCTCACCTTCAAAAAAACCAACTCCTGATTTTAGGATAGAACTGCCTGAGTTTGAGCCTTTGTGTTTTTCAGTTTGAACCACCCTGTTATTATTGCTGCCACTGTTCTGGGCAAGAAAATGCAACCAGCTGTCTGTGCATATTTAAAGTACTCAGAATTTTGTTTTGAATTTTCTCCAGGTAATTTGCCTCAAAGTAATAACAGCAGGGAAAGATGCAGTGTTTTTTTTTTACTATAAAACCAAATTTTAATAGTTTTGTGTGTCTTAAAGAAAAAAATTATTTATTTCATCTTGCTTTCAACTTTGTGTTTCTAATTCTTTCTTTCCTCTAAGGCCATTTATACTCTAAATTTTATATCCATTGCTGCAGTAAGTGTATATTTTTATTTTCAAGATGTTCCTATCTTTTTTTGTGCACTTTGTGATGAATAAAAACCAATTTGCTGTTTTCTCATAGATGCCAACAGATCCTTCCCATCTGCCCCTCTCACAGGTGCTAAGAAAAAGAGTCAGGCCAGAGCACCAGCATCTCATATAAAAATTTTAACTAAAATTGAATTTTTTTCTTCTGAAAATAGGAACATTAATAACCAGAATTTCTCCTGACTGAAATCCCTGCCAGTGCTGTGCTTCCCTTGCAGGTCTTCCATGGGAATGGGCTTTGGAATTCTCTAGGCAGACACCAAACTTTGTCATTTCTTTTCCACTTTTCTTTTAGCTTCCTCTCTGCCAAACAGGATTTTTAAAATGCACCAAACATTGATTTTTCCATGCAGGAGTCTCAGGAGTCCTCCTGGACATTTGGAAGCTTGTGTTGGTAATTCAGCCAGGCTGGAGGAGTGAATCCCCTTTTTTTTTTAATTTATATTGCCTCAAATCAGACCTTTTGATCATTGTAGCAGGAAAAATGACTAAAATCAGAACTTTTTGCATTTCATCAGGGTTCCAGGGAACCTTAATTTTGTGAAGAGGCTGAAAGGGTAAAAGACAAATTCCGATTTTTCTTTTGAATTCTTATTTACTGAACTAGCAGGAGCAGAAGAAATTCAGGCTCCTGAAAATTTCTTCAAAGGCAAAGGGAAAATATGCACAAACAGCATTCCTTGGAATAATTAAAGCTCAGCTTTGATCTCCTCCTTCCACCTCATCCCACAAACACAGCTGGCAGTGCCCACTCCGTGGTAGAATTCCTGCAGTTGCTGTTTGGATACAACCTTGAATCATTAAAATAATTTCAAAGCTGTCTTATAAACATCAACTCATTTATGAGCTGGAGTTTGGGGGAAATGAGAGGAAAATGGGTGAAAAATTGTCCTTTAACTGAAATGAAACTAATTTAGAGTTAGGGCTCTAGAAATAAGGTGCATTCATTCTGAATTCTTTTCATGGCCTATTTCATTGCCATGTGGAATTTGTGTGTATTGTATAGGAAATGAAAAAGTACCTTCTTTTTTGATTATGATCTCTCTTTAAACTATATGTGTATTTTCACGAGGCCAAACTGCAGCCTCATCAAGCAAAACTTTATTCAACCATATTTAAACAAAATCTTGGGCTTCAGACCTTAAATTAAGCACTTAAATGAAAAATTTTATAGTTAAATAGAGATTATTGAGAAAAAGTCAGTGGCAGTTGGAGTTCTTTTCTTCATTGAACACAAAAAATTGCAGATATTCAGTTGCCACTTGTGAATAGGGATGAAGCAGAACTGTAACTGTGTTTTTTTTCATGCTGATATTGCTGATTTCTCAGTTTTTAAAGCTCTAGTGTGAGTTTATGATAGCCTGAAAGATTTTATACTTAAGGATTCCTTGCCCAAATCTTTCTTACAGAAATTCCACCTAGGTCAGAGCCAGTTCCTGCTATCAAAGTGCAATGATAGCCCAGGAGTTTGGGGATATCGAGGAAGAGCTGGAAGGTGCAGGGATATTTTTATTCCCATTACCTTTCCATGAGCAACAACTCTCTCAAAATGTGATCAGGGTGGGTTTTGCTTTACAGTACTGTGGTCGTGAAACCCACATTGGTTAAAGGAAATTATCAGTGGGACCAACACTAAGTCATTTCAGAGGAAAGTTCAACCTCACTGAAATCTCTCCTTTCCTGAATTTCCATATTTTTGGGGAATATATATATTTTAGGATCAGAAATACTTGCTTTGAGATTAAGAGTTTCTTGGGAATTTCTCCAAACCTAACATTCCTGCTCTTTTTATTGGGATGCAAATCAACAACTTGTGTGTCCACACAGGAAAATCCAGATTTTGATACTGGTCTAATTTAAAGAATTTTTTTTCCACATTTTCATTGTGAGTCCTACATGGAAAAGGCTAAAACATCCTCTGTTTCCTGATCGGATCTGGCAGCCAGCTGAAAATGAAAGACAGATCTTGGGACAGCATTAATGTCAGGTGGGAAGTAGGGAGGCACTCACAACTCACTGGGATTGTGGAATCACAGAATATCCTGAGAGGGACCCACAAGGATCTTTGAGTCCAAACCCTGGCCCTACACAGACACCCCAAAAATCCCACCCTGGGCCTGAGAGCATTGTCCGAACACTCCTTGAGCTGTGTCATTTCACAAAAAGGAGGCTCCTTGACTGACACTATTTTACATTTTTATAGAACGGAATTTAACCAACTTTTGTATTAGAGTCGGAAACTCTACATTTGACATTTGTCCAAGTAGATTTAGAAGCACAATTAATTTATCCCCTTTCTCCTGTTTATTGTGGCCTGCCCTGAAAGCTTGTGCTGCCCCTGAGAACAAAGCAAAAAGTTTCCCTGTTTTGCAGATGTGCACAGTTCCACTAAATAAACCTGCACTTCTGTCTGGCTTTAAACCCATGGACACCAGTGATGTTCAGGATGAGCAGCTTGTTGAAGTTGGGATTAAAATAAACATCAGGGAAGAGGAATTTCACAAAAGACAGGGAATTTAAAGGGTAATAGCATATTGGTTGAAGCTTCACTGTGAGAGAAGAGGAAATGAACAGCATTTAAAGGATGGTTTCTGTGAAATAATGAGTTTCTATTCCTGCATCATCTGGCTGACAGCAGCAAATTCAGCTTTATCCAGCATCTGGACATGTTTGTGGGTTTAGCACATTGATTCTAGAATAATTTTGGCCAGTACTGAAAGAGGGGCTTGATCCAAACATCACTGTAATGTTTATGTTCATTCCTGTAAGTTTTGAGGCAACATTTTTACAACTGTGTTAAATGACTTCAGTAATATTGAGTGAAGAAGAATTTGAGGGGAGTGGAAAATACTTTATTAAGGGATTCTTAAAGGCAAAATTGAAAGACAAAACAGGAGTAGTTTCAGGCACAACATTCACACCATCTTTGTAAGATAATCACAAATAATCTTTTAGATTTGCAGACTGATCCAGTCAGATTAGCAAATGTAACTGACACCAGGGATGATACAGGAAATTCTGTACTGATGTCACAACAAAATTTCATCTTACTGCAATAAAACGTCACCAACCTTAGTACTTGTGACAAACCCTGCAATCTGGGATTTTCTAACCCAAAAAAGCTTCCAGACTGTAAAACACTCAATAGCTCTAATTTAGCAAATATGCCTCCTGGGAGCAGATAAGAGAAGGAAAAAGAAATCACTGTAATATCAGTTTTTGGACAGAGAGAAGAGAAAACAAGTGTGCAGATAAAAGGAGTTTTCAGAGGGCACCTAAGCTGTTTTTATTTATTCAGTAACTGAATATTGGAGCAATCAGGAGGGTTTTAGGAAACTTTATTGTTACACCAGCATAGGATGAGCAGTGGTTTAGGAGCTGAAAAACTTCATTACCAATACTTTAGCTAGGAAGAAGCCATGACATTTCTGATGGGCCAAACTAGGAGGAAAAGGTCAAAATTTGCATTTTAACAATGCATTAGTAATTTCAGGAGAAAACAGTGGCTCTGATCCCTCCTAACTGAGCATCACGGAGCAGCTGCAGGGGTAGAGTCATTTCTTGTCTCTTATTTGTCAACCCAGTTGATTTGTGACAAATTAGGAAAGAGATTTTTCTCTGAGAGATGACAGATCTGAGTTGGGAAATGGGTTGATGAGGCCTTCCCTGCTCACATCCCCAGGAGTCACTCATTCCACAGGAGGGAGGGAAGCTTTCCTCACGGATTGCTGAGAGCTGGACTGAGGCGTGCCATGAAATGCAGTGGAAAACACAGGAGGAAATATCTCGTACTGAGGGAACCTTCAACAAGGTTTAAGACTTGAAAATAAAGCTAAAATAATAAATAAAGCTGGGATCATAGGTTAAACAAGGCAAAAAATTAGTAACAAGAGCATAAATGACCAGTTCAGGTTTTTTTAGATGAAGGCAGAAGGAAGGAAAATTTTGGATGGGAGGGAGTTTAGAAAGAGTGACTCAAAAAATTGAATCCCAGTTTTTGTAAAAAAATATGAAAGAGAAAATGAGAGGTTGAGGCATGCGTGTAAAACCTAGCACGAAAATAAAAAAATAATTTCTCTATATTGTTTTTTCATTCCTTGTTTTGATTTGATTGTTTAAGTTGGGGTTTTTTTTTGTATTTTTTTTTTTTTAATTGGAATAGTTTCATCACTTCTGTAATAAGTGACCAGTTCACTGACACCAGGGAGACTTTATATCAAGCAATTGGCAGCAAATGGAGATTTTGTCACCTCTGAAAACTCTCATTCTGTGGCCTGCTGGGAATACACAGAGCACTGGGCAGGGCACTATTTTCAGGATTCCAGGTCAGAAATTCCATGTTTACATCGTACAGGACAGTCCTATCATGTATGCTCTGCACAGAATAAGAGGGAAATGAGGCAAAAAATGAGCTTTCATTTTTGAAACAATGTGTTCTTCTGCAACACCTCCTATTTAATATCCCCTGCAGGTATTAAACCCTGACATGTAGCAGCATTTCTCCAAAACAGACAAAAGCAATTGTGGAGCTGTGGGTGTGCAGCCACTCCAGCCCACAGAAAGCCAGAGCTCTACACGAGCTTTTGTGTTCTGGGATCCACATGGGTGCACAAAGGAACAGATTAGAGGCTTTATCAGCTGGAAACTGATTCACTTGGTGTGGGTTTTTCAGCTGAACCAATCCCTCTGCCTGGCTGCAGAAGCACAAGTGGGAAAGGGAAGGTGAGGAGATGGGCATGGGAAATTGTGTTGGTTTGAATGTCTGCTAAGGAAGGCAGGAGATGGAGAATGCAAACCCCCTCCCTCCTGATTGTTACAATTTTGGAATGAAGGGGCTCTCAGGCAAAGAGATGGGGATAAAAGTTGTCACTGTGGCGAATAACACATGACATGAGATTTCTCTGAACAGTTTGGAGACGTCAATCTGACTCTGTTCATTATCAGGAATTGTTCTCTTTTATACATTTTGCTACAGACCACTGTGATTGGTGAACGAGTGGCAGAACTCTTCACCCACATTGGTCAAACCAGAGGGACAGCAAAAGAAAATCTGTCCCACTGAGAGAATTCCAAACATGAGTGTCTTTACCAAAACAATCCTGGTGTTTATGTTCAGGTTGTGGTAACAAGCTTTAGAAAGTTAAAACATCAGGGAAAAAACAGAGCTCTAGAAACTCAGAATCTCCAGGCCTGGAAAACCAGACTACAGGAATAACAGTTCTGTATGGGGAGCATTCCAATCCAAGTGCAGTGACCCAGCCCAGCCCTGGCAGGGTCAGAATCCCCCCTGCCCCCCGTGGGTCGGGGCTGGGGGCAGTCATTCCATGGGGCTGCAGCCTCCTGCAGGGGCACAGGGGGCTCTGCTGGAGCAGGGAGCTGCACAAGGGGGGAGTTTTCCTCGGGAGCTGCCCTGGGGATCCCTGGGCCTGCTCTGCCTCTGGCAATGCCCTGGCCAAGGCTGCCCTGGGCTGCCAAAGCTCCCAGTGTGTCCAGGCAGGAATGCTTGGCTCCTGCCCTGGGCGCAGCCTCTGCCCAGGGGAGGATGGAATTTTCTCAGCCCTGCAGGGAGACTCAGTGGCCCCTGAGCAGGAGATGTGTCCTGGAGGGAGGCTGGGTCCTGGCAGGGATACAGGAAACTGCCCCAGCTGGATTTTAACAGCTGGGCCATGGACAGAGGATCACCCCACACCCAGCCCAGTTCCATGATCTGGGGACAGAACTCACAGCTCTGCTCACATCCTGCACTTTATCCCAAGGCAACAACTTTCTCCTAAAGGCCCCTGGCACAGCTCAAAATGATGTCCAGATTTCATTCCAGTGTGGGATTTAAGCTGATTATTCTTGAATCTCTCCAATTGCAAGAGAGCAGTGATGTGTGCAGGGATGGAAGGCACAGGAATGTTCATTTATGAGTCAGATTTCTCTTGACTTCTACCAGAGCTCTTAAGTGCTCACCTGGTTCTTCTTTGGCGGGTGAGAAACATTTCAACAACAAGAATAAAGTCCTTGTCTTCCACCAGGTTCTAATTCAAATAGGTTTGCTTTTGTTTTATTTTATGCCCTCATTAATATTTGCTTTTCTCTTCGGGTTTTTTGCTCATCCTCCCTTTTTTAAACTGCAGATGTAATTGGAAAAAGAAAAGTCCAAATTAACAAAAAATAAAGTGAGAACACTTTGAATCAATTCAGGTTGGGAAAGTCCTCTAAGATCATTGAGTCCAGGCATTAATCCAGCACTGCCAGGTCTCTCACTAAACCAGGTCCCTGAGCATCAGGTCTTTGTTTGGTTTTCAGTCCTTGAGTAAAGGGATGCTGTAATGAAGAATGAAGCACTCTGGATGTCCAGACTGAGAAAAAAAATAGATCTTTACTGAATTTACATTAAAAAGATCAAATTCTGGGATGAAGAATAATTCCAGAGATCAGATTGCAATTTTTCCCCCCCTTCTTTTTCACTCTGAATAATTGTTATTGTAATTTAAAAAAAAAAAAAAATTAAAAAAAAAGTAAAAAAAAAATAGTCGTTATTAAGTCCCAGGAAAACTGGAGCCAAGAGAAGCACTGAACTAGTATTGGCTTTTTAGATTCTTTTTCCTCCAGTTTCTTCAGCAGGGAGCACATAAAAGCTGTTCTGTAGATGTTGGAGACACGAGTGATGGAGAATCAAGGTGTGCTGAATTTCAAAAACAGCATATAAGGGGCTGCACTTCTGAATCAGTTTTGAATCGGTTCACAGCAGGGATTTGTTGCTTCAAGGTGATTTCAAGTGGAGGAGATGCATGGAAAGGACTTTGTGTGGGTTTCATGGTGTGTTTTAATGCATACAAATGTGAAAAGACCCCACACACCATGGAGATAAAGCTTTTTTAAAATGAGAAAGAGGAAAACCTCTGTCTGCAGCAAGCCAAAATTGTTGGCATTTCATTTTTCCCTTCCAGGCAAAGAAGACTACAAGAAGCTGGACAGCTACTGAGGTAATTCCTGGCAGATTTGCATAACCTGCTCTGTAAATCCTCGAATCACCAACTGGATCAACTCACTGCAAGGCTGCAACCTGTGGGCTGAGCCAGGCTCTGAACCCAGACCTTGCTTGGTCAGTAAACTGCTGCAGCACTGTTGACCAGAGCTTGGCTGGGAGTTTGCAGGATCCAGCTTCAAAAGCTTGCAGAAAAAAAAGGCTTTCAGTGCTCCCAAGCTGGGGGGAGTTCAGAGAAGGTCAACAGATAAAACACATTATCCAGGGCTGGGCTGCTGGGGTGTGGGTATCCACATCCCTCACAACACACTGATTTATCTTTACTTACCCACAATTTGCTGTACAATTCTAAATTCCTGAAATATTCAACAGTTTCCTCACATTCATGCATCAGTTGTTTAGAAAAGCAGGTTGTTTTACCTTGTCAGATGCTCCTTTTTATTCCTCATTTGTTTGTTTTGTTTTCTTTCCTTTAATCTATTCCTTCCTATATTTTCTGCATTTTGTCAGCATTATCCAGATACCTCATAGGCAATGATAAATACAATTATATTTGTATTTATTGTCTTTAATATTTGGTAGGATCAACATTCTTATTGCCTGTTCCAGAGAAAATTGTTTTGTCAATCCCATTTTTATACTTGGAAGGTCCATTTGTGATGTCAGGCTTGGAGAACATTTAGATAGAGGTGTAGGCACAGAAATAATCCAGGAGTTTTAAGGATGTTTGTGAGAAGGACATAAATTAATCAACTCTGTCATTAAATTCTTAATAATCAGACCTAGAAAAATGATAAGGAAAAATCTCAAAACACTGAATCCCAAAAAACCCAAAGTAGAAATCAGTTGTTAGCCTGAAGAGTTTCTGTGGTGTTTTTAATGGATTTACTGTACTGACTGTGAGATTTAATCCCCTGCAGTGCTGCTGTTCACTTGTCTTTCCCTTTCTTTTCTCAAGAAAGCTGCTGAATTCCCAGTCCTGTTTCTGGAAATTTGTGCTCTCTGAACTCTATTTAGTTTAATTGATTAAATCTTCTTTGAATAAACACCTAATGAACTGAGAGGCACTGAGAAGTTCATTAATCTGCAGTCTTCAATTTATGTGTCCTGACCATCCAGGGAAATCCCACCCTGAACTACCAGATTCTTCTTTGCTTAAAAAAAAAAAAAAAAAAAAAGCATTTTCACACTAAATTTAGTGTTTCAAATTACAGTGCAGAGTCAGTTTTTACTGGGTTTATTTTGGTTTGTTTTTTACACATTGCTGTTAATCTCCCAGCCCTGAACAGAGCAGGTGTGGGACCAGGTGTGCTGTACTAAGGAAATATTCAACATTTTTAATGAACCTTCAGGAGATGGAAATATTTACTGGAAATACTGCAATTATCAAGGTTTCTTGGAAGTTAGGCTGCAGCTGCTGACTGGAAACTCATCTGTGCCTGAAGTGAGAAATTCCCTGGCCCTGCTCTTTTCTTGATGGGATCCTGGGCTGGCTGAACTCACAAGTGTCAGTGCTGTCAACTCTAAAGATGATTGTAGTGCATCAAAAAGTGCAGGCACACATTAATGTGTTCTTAATGGAGCTGCAATCCCTCAGTTCAGCACTATTTTCTACCTTTATTTATTCCTCTGCCAATCAGTGTTGAGGTACTATGCCCCAAAAATACTTATTTTTTAAAAAAATAACTTTTAAATAGATGTTAATTGAACTACTGAAAATTAACATTTTATTCAGTTTTCATGGATTTTCACTCACCTAAAAGTTATATTTGCAGGAGAACTGATTTATTTTGTACTTTTTTTTTTTTGCCTCTTCAATTATAGGTCAAATCATGCCCCTGTGAAACAAATGTTGAAAAAAGTCTACATAAGAGAGTGAAGCTTTCCTCATATTCAGCTCTATAAATTTCCTTATGGGAGCCAAGAGGGAAAGATTTACAAACCTATAAAAGACTCAGCAACTTTTGCACCTTTTCTCAAGGGGAGACTTCAGAGGGTGCCAGGAAGAAACAAAACTCTGTCCTCCCCATTTTCCCCTTTCTGCCTGTGGACTTCCTTCCCCAGGCAGGAAATGTCTTCCTTCACAGAGGATTTTTACTAAATAAGGTTTAAGTTCCATCATTAAATGATGTCTTCCAGCTTGCAGTGCATGTTCTGTTTCAAGATTGCACCTCATCACTTCACATCTCAGGATCTATTTCCGAAATTATTTCACCTGATTGGAGTTGTGTAATGTCTCCCCTTGTGTTTGTAGTTTATGGTGTCTGATATATTTCCTGAGATCTTTAGGGTGCTCACAGAGTGAGTAGGCAGCTCTCTGCAAGCATATTTTAAGTCCTGCATTATCCCATTCTGATCACATTCAAAGCTGCTTCCATAGCAACACCTAAAAATATTAATTTCTAAAAATAAGCAACTCCTTTAGTCGCTTTCCACATGCAATTCTCCTTTTGTGACAAACAAAATAATCACCTCTGTTATGTGAATTAAACTTTGGAAGTGCTGTCATCAGTTTTGAGGACGTTTAAGTGGCTTCCCAGACAGTTCCACCAACAAAACTATCCTTGAGCAGTGGCAAGGATCTTTTAATTCTGCCAAAATACAGCCACCCCACCCAGAAATGTGAGGAACCCTGCAAGCAATTAAGATGGGTTGTTTTAAATTAAGAGATGAATGCTCTTCCTGCTGGAGTCAGGGATAGGTCTCCACACCCAAACCCAGAAGGACTGGAAAGAGGAGGTGGGGCATGAAATCCATGCAAATAACAACCCCATTGTTTGCACTGGAAGGTAGCAGTTGGATTAACTGGATCTTAATTGGATTAAGATTTTAAACTGTTATAGAAAAACCACAGAGAATTAAAAAACCTGTGGGCTGGAAACAGAGAAACATTATCCATGCAAGTATCAGTTTTGGGATCCCAGCTCAGGGATTTCACTCAATATTCCCCATTCTAGTCATTAATTTCACTGGTCTCTCCTCAGACTCTGCATTTTGGAGTTGAGATGCAATAGTTTTTTTTTCTGAAACAGGTCACTGGAACAATCCCAGAATCCTGGAATATCCTGGCTGGAAGGGACCCACAAGGATCATGGTGTCCAGCTCCTGGCCCTGCACAGGGTACCCCAAGAATCTCACCCTGGGCCTGAGAGAAGACCTTTGTGCTTTAAGTTTTGTTCTCACTTCCAATTTTGAACTCCCTCAGAGTGGGAGGTTGGACCTGAAACAATCATGGGAGAAATGTTCTCCAGTTTTAGTATCCTAAATCCAGAGATATTCAATTCCCTGTTTTCTCAAGAAACACTTCAAGTGGTGTTACACCTCTGATCTGCAGGTTTGGTTTTATCTTCTCAAAAAAGGATTTTGGTTTAGTGGTCTTGATTTGAGAGGGTGGTGCTGGATCAGGTGAGCTCTTAAGTTTCCTAATTCTCTTAATAGAGAATTTCTTAAAGGGAGCTAAACCCAAATCAGAGATAACCAAATGTTTTACAGCTGCCTTCTCTCCTGGCTGTTAGGATGATTCGTTTCTGTAAAAGGACAAAGTGTTTAAATGAATATAAAAACATAATACAAGGTCAAGAAACATTTCCTGAGAGCAGGGACTGTAACACTGCTGAAGAGCCTTTAACAGGAAATTCCTGAGTCTCATGGATTTGAGGAGCTAAAACCTGCTAACCTTGGAAAACAGCACTAAAGCCTTGTGGTGTTACACAGTACCTGTATTTTCTGTAGAGGTGTGTTCTTCATGCTCTGACAGAGCAACAGGAATGCTTCTTTCTGAATATGAGATGCTCATCCATATCCACTAGCTAGTGGCCCTTAGCTAGCAGGGTAGGAGAAGACTCTGGAATGAAGTGGATTTGGGACAGGAACGTTGTGTTTGATTACTCTCTTCAAGAAAACTAATTATATTTTCAAGGCAACTCAGACTTGAAGCACTGCTGATCCTTTTCCTGCCAAAGAGGTGTGAGATTTCAAGTTCTCACCAAAACTGAGGAGCAGTGCAGGAGGTTTGGTTTCCCATGGTAGCTCTGTTGAATGTAGAACCCTCAAATTGCCTGGAATTTGCTCCAAATCAATGACTTTAATTTTACTGAATTCAAGAATCCTCTCTACCTTTTCACATTTATTTTGCTACTCAGTGTCTCAAGTCCCTCTGTCCAGAGCAATACTCTGACCTGGCTTCTGACCCCCCAAGCCCCCTCACTCCTGAGATGATCTCACTGACTTTCAGGCACCACATATGGACCTTTTTGAGCAGAAAGGCAAGAAAAGACAGTGCTGATTGGGCATCTGGCCACAGAGCTTGTCTCAAATCTTCACCACTGGCATGAAAGAAATGACACTGGGGCTACCTGCAACTCCTGTTGGATTTTAATGTCTTTGAGATTCTGATATTTTGGCAAATGTGTATAGAACTGGACATTATTAGGTGAAAATTATTAAAAATATACACAGACAAGTGGTTGCATCACCTGTATTTCTTTGCAAGGCTGAGCCATCCCCTGCTCATGCAGAAACAGGCACAGAGATTTCTCTTTCAGTAAGATTTCTCCATCACACAGTTGTCTAGTAATGAGTAGGTTAATGGTTAGTTGTGATTCCTTATTCAAGCTGATTTTAAAAATGTTCATTGTCCTCTTCTGGCCTAAATACCCCATTAATTTTGCAACTCATTTCTCCTGGTGCCACCGCCCATGTTCTTTTATTCACCCATCTGCTACGTCTTGAAAGATCTTTATGGTAAGGACAGTTGTGATTTACATCTCTATACAGCATCTGTCACAGAAGCTCCCCAAAATGGAAAATTATTTAGACTGAAACCTCAGTATTGAAAGATATTTCTAAGTAATTTATATTCCTAAGAGTACAATTTTAAAACATATACCAAGATCCTGATCTTGGAGAATTTGTCAGTGATGGTTGTTGAAACAATTTATATAGAGGAGGTGTGATGGTTATTTTCTTCTTATTTTTTTTCCCCAAACCCTGTTAAATTTCTCTTGGTACCTCTGAGTGTAAGGCAGTTTTCCTTGAAATCATGGAGCACAATTCTTTTTTCCTGTGTTTGACAGGCACTGTCTTGTTCTATCCCTGACATCAATCCTGAGCCAGACAGGAAGCAGGGAGTAAACATTTCCACCATGCCTGGAGACACAACCTTCATAAAGCTCCCTTTAGCTTGTTGATGTGGATTTGTGGAACATCTCAGGGCAGTGCTGCTGTCAGTTATTGATATTACCATTTAATACACTTCACTAATGAGTGGAACTGCAGCTTTAATCATTGATAGACAAACAAGCAACCAAAGGGAAAAAAAAAAAAAAAAAAAAAAGAGGAAAACAGCTGGGGATGTGAATCCTCTTAATTGGGCTCACCATTCATCTCATGGGGTAGCTAAAATTCAAAGGTCTGTAGCAGTGTGTGCAAGGTGAGCTGATGAACCAGACTTAGGTAGATACAACAGGAGATACAGACACCCATTAGACACAGAAATTTTACGCAGCTTTTTCAACAGTGGATTTGTAGGTGAACCATTAGCACAGCTGCGTGGGAAGAGAGGAGGATTAGCAGTTTATAAAGCTGAGCATTTAGACACACACACCCACTTTCCCATTTGTAAAGTGTTTCCTGTGTGCTGGAGCACTCCTGTGATGTGAGGTTCAGCTGTGGGTGGCTGCGTTTCATCCCAGCATGGAGAGATGCTCATGTGTGAGATGGATGAATCTGTCACAGGGTGAGAGCAGAGCAGTGGTAAATGGGGCTTGCCAAACGTTTTCAGCTGAAAAACACTCTGAACAAGGACTTTTCTCTGGAAAATGTTGTGCACAGTGCAAAATATGCACCGTGGTTTTTGTTTGTTTGTTTTGTTGGGTTTTTTTATTTCTTTTTGTCCAACTAACCAAATAGTGGACAATCAGATTAATTTATCAGAATGGTTTTGATTGGTTCTGAGTGTTATATTTAACTTCACTCACATCTCCATTCTCTCTATAAGAACTCTTCTCTGACGAAGTGCATACATTGAGGTATAAATCACGAGAAGTCATGAGTCAGAAAGCAAATTGTGGCCAATGGAGATTTATGAATCTCTAAACTGCAGGTTGAGTAAAAACTCCTTGTTTTTTTTTTTCTTAAATCACACAGCCTCAAAAAACCTGTCAGTGCATATTTGTGCAGTGGATGGGTAGTTTGACATATTGGGCAAAATTTACACCCATTTTCTTCAACACTGAGTCTTAGTCTATGCAGGGAAACTCAGGGGAATGAAACCTCAGGGAGTCAAGTCCAGACAAGTTTTTAATGAATAACTGGAACACAGCCACAGAATTAAGCATTTTGAAGTGAAATTCTGGCTGGCTCTTTACAGAAGGGATGGTTCTTTCTAGTGTGGCTGCTAACCCAAAAATGATCAGAGGGTCTTTTCCAATTTTTTCCTTGATCTTCCATATAACCTTGAGAATGAGAACTGAGGAATGATTGGCTTTTAGAAGTCTTGGCTCCTCAAATCCCTTTGATGCTCCTGGGTGGGGGTCACAACCAACACACTACTGGCTTTTCTCAAATGGATCATTTCCTTTTGGCTTGCAATGAAAAAGTTTAGAAAAATCTTGCATTTAGCCAGATGCAGAATGGAGTGTTTTTCGTAATCCTGAAATGCTTTCTGGGATGTTGACTGCCATTATTTTCCACCATGTAGTCAAGGCTTTCTGGTGATATATGCACCTAGAGGAGAAAAGGGGACCAGCTGGACAAACAGCACTGATTCAGAGAGAATTGGACCAGCTCTACATGGGAAAGATTGTAAATAGGATTTTTTTCCTGTGTATTTCCCAGCAATTTAATTTTGTCTCCATAAAGATGAACATTTTAATTAGTTGGTAAGTAATTCACCATAACCAAGTTGTTCTTAGAGTACCTCTCCTCCAAATTTCTTCACCCAAAGGGTGGTCAGGCATTGGCACAGGCTGCCCATGGAAGTGGTGGAATCACCAGCCCTGGAAGTGTCCAAAACCATCAGGATGTGGCACTTAGGGCTGTGGGGTTTTTTAGGAGATCTGGCAGTATTGGGTTAATGACTGGACTCTGATCTTGGAGAGTTATTCCAACCTAAATCAATCTGCGATTTCGAGTTAAGCATTAGTTCTCCAAGAAGAATCTTGGAAATACAGAGGCCATTTTGTCAGTCCTTTCTGTTGACTTCAAATCATCAGGCTTTTCAGTATTTTTTTCCAAAAATCAGTGTCATTTTTAAAAAACTCAACCCAGATATGGAGGGCTTGAAGAAAGCACCTGAAGGTACAGCTACAAATCATCCCTCATTTCTCTCTCTCATGTGCTTAGCCCTAATCACATGAAAAGGTTTGATGGAAACGTTATTAATGGGCCATTGTTCAAACGTGACAATGTGCAAGTGTTTGTGAATGGGCTTTTCTTGTCACGCTTAACGTGTCACTAAAATAATTCTTCAAAGTCTTACAGCAGTTTTGCAGCACATGATTGCCCAAATTATCCACGTCTGACACTTAAAACACTCTGTTGCAGTGCAATACCGTAATTTCTTTATTGCAGTACATTGTGAAACACCATTTATAATTAGAAGTGTTTCAATGTGTTCGTTTGGCTGGTTGGGGTTTCTTTGCTGTTGGATTTGTATTTTGTTGCATTTATTTTTTTAATTGTAGTTCCTTCCTGCAAATATGCTTTTGAAGAAAACAAAAAAGACAGCTACAAATTCAGGAAATCAACAGCAATTGTATTTGTTGTCATAGTAGAACTAATATAATTTTTAACATTTCAATTAGTTTTTGTTTGTCAGAAAATTCTTGCCTTGTTGGATAGAGATGGGTTGATAGAGAGAATATTTTTCACTTGAAATAAGAGAAAGGGATTACTCTGTTTTGTTTCAGAAGGGCTACAGGACAGGGCAATTCTAAAAAAAAAAAAAAATAAAGTTAAATGTTCATTCCTGGAAATAATCACTTACCTTGTACAGCAAAAATCCTCTCTATGCTTGTAAATCTGTTGCAATTTTCTGAAATAGAGTGGCCTCTGTCCATAAACAACATTGCTACTATGAGCAGGCTTTCCTGTCCTTTGTTGGAACCAATTTTCAGATAATTTTATCAAGATATGGGATGTGTCAGAATGAAACATAGCAGCTGTGAGAACAACCTTGGAGTTAAAAATGAGTTCTGCATCCTTTTGCTCCTCACTCCTAAACCACATAATTCTGCTGCTTTTGTGATTCTGTGGATTCACCTGCTGGCCTTCTGTGCCTCTAGATTCACCTTTATTAAATGTAACAGAATCACAGGATGCTTGAGGTTGGAAGGGATCTCTGGAGATCTCTAACCCAACAACACCAATCCAAGGAGAATCGAGTGGGTCAGGTTGCCCAGGGCTGTTTCTGACAGGGTTTTGCACAGAAACTCCACAATCTCCCTGGGTAACCTGCTCCAGTATTGCATCACCCTCACGGCAGAGAAGGTATTTTATGCTTAAGTTGAATTTTCTGTGATTCAATTTGTGCCCATTGCCTCACATCCTTAAAAACTCCTCTGCCTGATGTAGCTGCAGTACTCCTACGGTTTGGAAGAAAGGAATCTCAGGGGAGACTTCATTGTTCTGCACAACTACCTGAGAGGGGGTTAGCCAGATGGGGGGCAGGGTCTTCTCCTAGGCAAAGGGATCAGAGGGAATCTCCTCAAAATCTGCCAGAGGAGGTGCACCTGAGAATGTGGTCAGGAATGGGAATAGGAATGGGAATAGGAATAGGCTGTCCAAGGAAATGGTGAAGTCACCAAACCTGAGAGTGTTCACAGAACATGTGGATGTGACTCTTGGGGACATGGGTTAGTGACAAATACAGTGGTTCTGGGTGAACTGTTGGACCCAAACTTGGAGGTTTTTTCCAGCCCTAAAGATTCAGTGATTCTGCAGAAGCTGTTCTTTACAATTCCATTTCACATTACATTGTTTGTGGCCATGCCATAATTCGTGGCCACAAGTCATAATCAGATATTTCAGTGATGTCTTAGATGGCATTCCTGGCCTGGCCACTGGGAAAAAAGTGTCATAAATAAGTAATTTTCTTAAGAATGATTGTAAAGTATCTACAGGAATTATATCCCTGACAAACCAGACAAGGAAATGCAGTTCTACAATATCTAAGGCAGCATTAACAGTTCCTGTTGATTCACTTAGTGGGGCTTTTAAGAAAGAAGGGAAAAAAACGTTTTAGCAGATTCTGTTTAATGGGACAAGGAGTAATGGCTTTAAAATGAAAGAATAGAGTGTCAAACTAGATTCATGGAGGAAGTATTTTACTATGAGGGTGGAAAAACACTGGCACAGGTTCCTCAGAGAGGCTGTGGATGCCCCAGCCCTGGAAACACTCAGGGTCAGGTTGGATGTGACTCTGAGCCACCCCAAAGGGCCTTGGACCAGATCACCTTTAAAGGTCCCTTCCAACCCAAGCTGGTTTATGGATCTTTGGTTCTGTGAATGTTAAATCTCCCCAAATGCCCATTTAAAGCCAAATGCAGTGTTCCTGATGCTGCCACCCACAGTCCCGCTCACAGTCAGTAAATCTTCCCTTCAAAATAAAATAAGGCATCCTCTTTGAAAATTCACCAAAATCTGGGAGTAATTTAAGTTCATGCACAGGGGGAAAGTAACACATATGCCTATTTACATGGAGATGACAGTGTGCTGGTTTCTTTCCATTCTTCTGTTGCTGTTTTTTACCCTCCACAAAGCAGCTGAGAAAGATCACAACAACCACAGGCTGGAGTGCTCTTTGGCCAAACCTCATTACTGGAAAAGAGATGAAATGGCAACACTGTCCCAGAGTTTTCCATGTCCATGGAAAGGAAACAATGATTTAAGAAAAGAAAGAGGAGTTGGAAGCATGAGAAAGGAGAAGAAAACAAGATAAATAGCCGTGACCTTGGAGAAATCTCTCCTGGGGATGAGAGAGAGCAAGGAGGTAAATTTAAGGGAAATCCCAGAATGGTTTGGGTTGGAAGGAGCATTACAGATCCAAAGTCCTGCTATGGACAGGGACACCTGGTACTAGAACAGCAAAGGCAAAGAGGTTGCTGCACTTCCTGAGCACTGAAAAGTTCCTCTGAGTAAATATACCAAATTTCTTTCAAAAAAACACTCAAATTCCCACTGTCCATTTTCTAAATTTCCTGGGCAGATTCATTCTTGGGATGTGGTCTGTCTTGGGGAAATGAATCCAAATCAGGTTAAAGGATTATTTGGTTAAATTTAGTGTTTCTCTGGTATTCTGGGATACAGCCTCCACCACAACAGCTCCATTGCAGCTTTCCCTCTCTCAAAAAACTCATGGGGTTTTTTACCATTCCTTTGCTGTTTCATGTTGACTTGGATTATGGTTGGGTGAGTGGATGTTCTTAATTCCCTTACATTTAACCCACTATTAAGTTCATTGAAATACTTTTAGGTTCATAGTTTTCTAACTTAAATTACTGCAGTGTATTCCTACCCTGTTGTAAAATCCAAACTGAGTTATTTATGAGTTATTTATAAACCTTTGTTTAGCTGCACACAGAAATTCTTGAAAATAAGACTAAAATCTCCACATGAAACATAACGGGATTGTTGCTCATGATCACATATATTTTATTTAAATATCATTAGCCCCAACATCATCCAGCCTTTCCATATTCTCAGTTACCCTGATCACAAGTGGCACCTAATTTACCACAGGACCATTCCTGGTTATAGTTGTAGGATTTCTGCAGAGGCCATTTTTATAGCATCTCAAAATATTGAAAAAAATCTGCCTACACCCACCTCCAGCATCCACCTCCTTTCCATCTGTGAGACTCACTCCCTTTTGTCCTACAGGCTCATGTGAAGGAACAGCGATGGCAAACACTGGGAACAAATATTTCCTTGCAGCCTCCACCCTTGACACCCAAGTGCTGGCTCTGCTCTTCAGCCTGCTGCAGTCTTCTGCTGCTGTGGCTGTTTGGCAGCTCAGGGCAGAGCCAAGCCCTCAATGTCATCTCTGCAAAAGCAGTGCTGGCTAAATGCAGACATTTCCATTACTCACTCAGCCCACACTCCCTTGTAGTCGATGCACACCAAGTCCACAGAGTCAATATTCAAGGCATGATTCATTTTCTTCTCAAGCAAACCTGTTGCAGTGGCAATGTGCTGTAACAAAATAATGAGCTGCTGAGCAGGTGCTTGGGATGATGGCACAGAAATAAAAGGCTTTGAAGGGACCTTACCTCAAACCCAACCCATGGCTGGTGCATGCTCCTCAGGGTGCAAAAGTGTTATGAATTAAAGGAAGAAAAAACATTTGAAGTGAAGGCCTTTCCAAGAAACCTGCATTTCCCACTCATTCTCTGTCCTAAAATTTCCTTCCAGGGCTGGGAGAAGGGTAGGAGAGATGTAAAACCTTTCCCTTATGGAGCAGCTGCCTTACATTTCCAGGGAGTGTTAACCTGCTGCGTGGCAGGATGTGTTTGTAGGTTGTTGTTTTTTGCTGGAAGGAGATCAGATGGAGCACGCTGATATCTGGGGATGATCATTCAGACAGGTCCAGCTGCAATCTTTCTAACCACTGCTGTGTAATTCTCTGTTTCACACAGGAAACAACCCAAGGACAGAAACTGCTGGATTCTAACACTGCCTCCTACCAAGGCTCCCTCCCCATTAAAGGTAATCTTATGACCCTTTGTTTTATCCTCCTTGAAGAACAAAGACTGTGGAAGTCTGTCCTTGGCTTACTTGAAAAAAGGTCTGAAACCCCCCTAACTCCATATAAGCAGCATTTACAAGTATCAGCATCCTGTTCTGCTAAAAATGCATTTACAACACAGTCTTTTAAGTCTGTGCCATTGATCAGATAGTTTACATTTATTATGAATAGAAGCCCTGATTATATTTCTCCATGATTAAAACTGGACTGAGACCCAACATTCTAACAAACTTCAGCTGAACTCAGTGGCCTGAAATCAGCAGCTGATCCATGAGCTCTTTAATCTTCTCTTGTTTCTTTGTCCCTTTTTCATCTATGAAAAAAGAAAAGGTTTGGTGAAGCTTGTAGGGCAAGGTTTTGGGGTTTTTCTGTGATACCAACTCATATGAGAAACAGACAGGCTTTCAGATTTAAATGTGACCTCTCCTGAAACCTTTTGGAGGTGTGAGCATTCAGAATCTCTGACAAGGTTTTACCTCTATAGCTGTAACTCGTAGGAAAACTTTCCTACCTACTTCAGGCAATACAGACAAATCAAACAGTTAATTTATCATGGAGGATGTAGCTGTCTTGGTCCACATCACATTCCCTTTCCATGATTTAGGGTTATCAAAACACAACCCTGCTTCAACTGAAATCATCTTGTGTTTCTTCCCTTGTCTTTGAGATGAGAGAGAAGATTCAGATGAGAGCAACCCTAGGCCACAGTGTTTGTACAGAGGGGATGAGTTTGGACAGTGTTTACAGGAATCATCTCCACACACACATCTCCACACCTCCTCAAAAATGTGATATCAGCAATACCTCAATTTATGCCCTGGAGATGTTTTAGCAGCAGTAGAAAGTATTGGACTTCCTGATCTCACACCTCAGTAGGAATAACTCTGAAAAGTGCCATTGAATGCAGGTGAAATCTTTGGGAGTTGTTACACTGCCTACAAATCTCACCCAGAGGCTCTATGAGCAGATTTTAGTCTCTATTTGGATTTAAAATAACCTCCAATTTTCTGAATAGTACTCAAAATTAGATCATATATTTTGGTAGAAATTACTCTGGGTTTGACATCATTAGCAAAGAAACATCCATGCCAAGCAGTTCTGAGGATATGAGTAAGTACATGTGTCAAGATAGATTTAAAAATAAAAAGTGATTATACCAGATCGATATTCCAAATCATAACTGTGCAGGGACAGGAGAAAATAGTAAATCTATTTTTATTTCTTGTCACGCATCCATTATGGCAGTAACAATTACTAGTGTTGTGTACAATCGATTCAATCCATCAGATACACCAAATCTAATAATTTGGGAAGACTATAAACCTGGATTTTGAATCTACACAGAACCACTGTGACTAACTGAACAGTACAGGAATACTGGTTCTTGTGTTTATTGATTTATTCCAATTTGGAATCTTTTATTACTAATCTAGAGTTGGCTTCTGTTGCCAAACAGATTTTGCTTTCTATATATTTTCATGTTATTTGTAGACTGCTAATACATGGTTGTAGCTTCTGGTGCTTTTCCTACCCTTTTTCAGAACTATAAAGCTAACCTTCTAGCACAGGGCTGAAATACTGCTCAGTCTTATTTTCTAGAAGAGAACCTCCAAAAGGACATTTTGTGTTCCAAACCCAGAATCTGAGCAGACACAAGAAGAAAAGGGGCAAAGAAGCCTCTGGACCAACCCCATTGGGGCAGAACAGGGGAAAATTACCTAACCAACTGCTCTTCTAATTGGACAATATTTGTTAAATATTCTAATTTGCTTAAATTATATAAACTGTAGAAATCTGATGCTGGGTGCGCCCATAACCATGGGGCACCTGGAAGCCTCCATTAAACACCTGCCTTTTATCTTACTATTTTAACACTGTTGCAAGTTTTGGGGTTTGATTTTGGGCAAGAATAGAGAATTTCTCTGCCTCAGTCCTCCTCTGGTTATTTAGCTCTTACAAATATTTCCTCTGATAAGGTTTGTAATAAATGATCAGCTGGAGTTTTTTACAGTCACTATGGTCCCTGTCAATTGTTATGTATGTAGCAGAAAAAATATCATGTGTCAGTGTCCTGGGACTGGGATTTGCGTGCTTAAGCTGGACTCTAAAACGATCCTGATAGATAAATAATGAACAGTGCCCTCCCGAATGCCAAGGTTGGCTGCTGGCTGCTCCGTATGAGATAATGGGGTGAGAAGTGTCACTGCTTGACACCACGCCAAAGCTGCCAGTGGCAAACCTGATCCTGAGGATGGTGCAGGCAGAGGGAGAAGAAAACAACGCTGTGAGTTGGGCTTCAGCCTCTCCCCACCTCCTTTGGTGGCTCGCTGTGAGCAAAGCAAATATTGATGCAAACAGGGATGCACCGCGCATCCAGGATACAGTGGCAGCTCCAGAGGCACTGAGGGCTCAGCAAGAGCTGGAATTGCTGCTCTTTCGTGTGCCAAGCCTCTCTCCAAACCGTCTCTGTTAAATATTATATTTAAGTGCCATAGCTTGTCAAGGAGGGATGCATCTAATGGCAGCTCATATCCTTTTTTGCAAACATTTATCACTCTCTTCCCTTCCTTCCCCCAGACCCTTTCCCCCCCCCGTCTTCATCCCTAAAAACAACTATGCTAGGGATCAATTATCCTAAAGCATTAAATAATCAGCAGTACTCCCAGCTGTAAAAACATCTGCATTATAGGCTCTGCTCCTTCCTAAGAGACAGCGATGTAATTGATTCCCTCATTCTGGCTTGTTGCAGAGCTTCTGGTTTGTGTTATGCTGGGGGAGTGGGCGGGGGAGGCGGGAGGGAGGCATCTTGCCTTGCTCTAAACTGATTTTTGTTCATGAAACACATGCCTGGACTCAGAAAGAGAGCCCAGACCACGCTGCAGAGAGCAGCTTCACCTCTGTTACCTCCCACAGCCCTTGTCTGCTCTTTTAATATTGCAGGAGTAAATAATTTCCCGTGCAGCAAACCAGGCATTCCTGTGCTCCCAGGGAAGGAGGGATTTGTGTGTTAGGGAAGCTGCTGCAGAGCTGCCATAGGAAAATTGCTCTGTAAAACCTTTCCTTCTCCCTCCCTGCCTGTAGTTGCCTTAGTGACAAAACTAATGGCCACCGGTGCCCCTGCTCCAGGGGCAGAGGGGGAAAACAAAGCCATTTGTGTTGTCATTCCAGCGATCTTCTGCAGGGCAGTCTTCAGGATGAAATGTGCTGATTAAAACAAAAGCTGTGAGCCTCAGTCTCTGCACACCTGTGGGTTTCTCCACTGTCACAGCTGCCTCGAGGTGCAAACCTTGGCCTTCTCTAGGGGACTCAGTGCTATCAGAGGTATCTAAATATCACAGAATGGTTTAGGTGGGAAGGGACTTTAAAATGATCTCGCTGCAACCCGTGCCATGGGCAGGGACACCTTCCACAAGAACAGCAAGAATGGTGCCAAATCTGCATTCTCTGACACTGTCGATGCCTTCTGGAGCTGCCCTGGAGCAGAGCCCAGCCAGAGCCAAAGGATAAAGCAGGGATTTATTAAAACCTCACTGGGCACAGCTGGGCAGCACAAGAGCCTGGCTGGGCACACCCAAGATGAACCCAAAATGGTCCCAAAATTGACGAGTGATCATGAGGTCTCCCACTTTTCTAAGTTCTGGTCCATCAGCACATTGGAGTTAATTGTCCAGTTATAGCTCCAGGTTATGAAGCTCCACCCTCATTCTTTTCTTCTCACTTTACTGTTGCTTTTGTTCCTGGGCCTGAAAGTTGCATGTCCTTGGTATCAAGCTAGAGAAGGAATTATTTTGCCAACCTACCCTGTGAAGAGAGCTTGCCAACATTTAATATGAAACCCAGAACTACGCGCTAAAACAACACAAATTCTGAAAAATATAAAAGCTAAAACTTAAGCCATCACCGTGAGTACAATTAGTGTGAGTAAATATATTCACTTTCTCTTCAAAACACTCTAATTCCCACTGTCCATTTTCTAATCCAGCTGGGCAGATTCCTTTCAGGAACATTGTCTGTCTTGGGGAAATAAACCCAATTCAGACGAAAGCATTATTTGGTTAAAAGCATTATTTGGTTAAAATCAGTGCTCGCTTGACATTCTGACAACATTTCAGCACAGATGTAAAACAGCTTTGTAGTGGCTACTGTGAGGAAAATTAACTCCATCCCAGTCAGAACCTGCACAAGGCATGGGAGGAACAGAGAGAAAAGGCAGATTGAGGTTCAGAGTTCTCCTCTCAGCCACACCTTGGGAACAGCTGCTTCAAGGCACTGGGTAAATCCATTATAAGCCCACACAGGTGGAAAATTAGGAGCATCTATCTTTCACAGCAGAAATAAAAAGACTGCTGGGTTTGTAGTCTATGAGTTTTACTGTCACCTTCACTTACATCTAATGGGTTGTTTCTGCACATAAATTACTAGCACTATTTTTTTCCTCTCTCTTTATTTTTTTTTTTTTTCCTTTGGGATGTCTGTGCTTGGGGAGAGGATGTGTTTCCTGCCATGATGGATTTCACTGTACAGCTCCGTGATGACTTACCCAATTCTTCCCTGACTGCTGAGATTCCTTGTTTGAAGAAGTGATTTTCAGGGAGAAGCAATATCTCCTTCTCTGCACCCACAGGGAGGTGGTCCTGTGCAAACTGCTCCAGGTGTTCACAGGGAGGTTGGACTGGAGGATCTCCAGGGGTCCTTTCCAGCTTCAGCCACTCCTAGATTCTGTGGAAGCTCCCTCCAGATGCTTTGATTGAAATCCTGCCTGTGAAGATGCACAGGGCTGCCACTCAGAACAGGTGTCTGAGTTAGAACACTATTTTTTAATAGATTTTCTTATTAAGGACCAAATTCAGCCCTTCAGGATCACTGATGTCAGAATAATTCTGACCTTAATTCAGTAAAAGGGTCACACATTCACACCTCACACATTCACTACTCACTTATTGGGACAGTCTGAAGACAAAAACCTGGGGAAGCTGAAATACCAGGACAGAACAGATTTCTGTGCTATTTAAAAATATCTCATCTGAAGAAGCACTTATAAAAACGTTTTTTCCAAATGTATCTATATTTTTTAAATGTTATTTTGGAAAAAAAATATTTCATGGACTTGAAGCGCAGCTATTGAAGCAACAATGTGGAGCACCATGAATCTGCTTCACTAAGAGGAAAGAATTTTAGATTTTTTTCTTTTTTCCTTTTAAAGCTCCATTTTTCAGTGTCAGGAATGCCAACATCTGTGTTCTCTCCTGCACTGAAGCTACGAAGTGAAAGATAATGGAATGCAATCTGTAGCAACTTTCACAGAAGACAGCTCAAAAATGGGTGAAGATTTGACAGCAATGGATTTACTTCAGCAAACGAGAAAAATATTGTCATTGCAGGTTTCTTTTTACTAAGACAAAATAAAATACGTAAAAAACTGAAAAAAAGTATGTATTTTATTAAGAAAAATCTCAGATCCTTTGGATAATACCCATAATCCATGGTTATTTAAGATCCAGAACAGCCCCAAAACAGAACTTTATTTGAATAGTACCACGTTCAGCACAGAAGGAATATTAATTTCTCTTTTAAAATCTTAGCAGGAATAGGTTTAAGAAGCTGAATTACCAAGAGGTGTTTTATTCATACATCTTTAGAGGCAAGAGTACATTCAGCAGAAAGGTTATTCCCCCACCCTAATTTCTCACCACATTTTAAAGCATGATTTCCTTGGAAAATTGCTTAGATCCATTGATTTTTGCTCCTTTGCTCAGCTCCTCTCTGGTGACCATTATCAATCCTCCTGGCTCCTAGCAGCATCAGCAGCTGCCTGTCCCTGACTTTCCTTGTTATTCTCAGTTAATCTTCCTGCCTGAGAAGGAATTATTCCTTCTCAAAGATAATAAACTGCATATAAACATATTTGAGGGTAGACTGGGGGTGGAAATAATCAAAGGAACAGATAATTTTTAAATATCTCAGTTACACTGCTGTGATAAAGGAACAAAACAAATCACTGATATTCCAAATTAGGCGGGAATTATTCGGAGAGACTTTGCAAGCTTCTTCTTTAAAGTACCAGTTATTTATTTTTATATTTATTTATATATTTTCTGTCTGATAAAATGGTGAATTAGTGCATGAAAGAATGAGGAAGTTCAGCTGTGTTTTCCACCTGGATCCCACTGCTTGGAGAGTAAAGTTTGGCTACATTTTCCAGGCTTAAAAAATTGCTTCTGAGTAGTAGCAGTAAAGAGCAGAAATGTTAAGGAGCCAAAACTAGATTTTAATCAAAACATGACACTAAACTCTCTCTGTGTAAGAACTGTATTAAACATGACCTTAAACGTAGCCCCAAATATAAAATCCCAATTATTATAATTAATAATAGTAATAATAATCCAAATTTATTATAATATACAAGGTCCAGGTGATTTTGAGTTAATGCTCAGCTTCAAATGTAGAGAAGAGATAGAAATTCTAAGCATAAGCGAATCCTGAATTTTTTAATTCTTGGATCAAGCAAATGTAGCAGACAAAAGCCTCATCAAAGTTGACTTATGGTGTAATACAGACGTGGAAATGGAAGATATTTCACAAGCAACAGGTACAAGATACCCCAGGCTTGGATGATCTCTACTGACCTCTGCCCTTTTCCATTTTCCATTTGTCATCTTTGAGCAACGAGGGGGAAATATCTGCTTAAGAAGTTCAGTGAGAATGTTTGGAAAAGTATCCTGACCCCCATTATTTCTCTTAAAGGATTCAGAAGAAAGCAAATAGCCACTGTCTCTCTATTGTGCCTGTTATTGTTTCATACAGAACATGACAGCACTTCTGAACAGCTCCCAAGCTTGAAATCTCTTTTGTTGATTAAGAAAAGAATAAAAATTAAATACTGAGAATTAGTGACTTGAAAGTGAGGGATGAGAACCCTCTTGTTGTTTTTCTCCTGTCCATAATCCACTCACCTGCTGTAGCTGCTGTTTCCACTTGCAGGGCTATCTGCAGGTGGAATGTATTGTCACAAATTCCCATCTCGGAATTGAGAGGGTATAATTTTGTAAACCGTTTATTACAGCCTTAAGCTTTCCAAATTATGTTAAAAAATCAAACCTGGAGACCCAGAATGAGAAGGAGGATGGTTTATATCCAAGAAGTGACTCAGTGTGCAATCTCTAATGTTTTTGCATTACACCAAACAACATTTCCTGCTGCATGTTCTCTGAGGAAAGATTCAAATGTAGGGATTTGTTTAGTTTTTAATATAGATTTCAGTGACATCTGCAAGACAAATATTAAATTATTCCTTTGTGGGATGTACAAGAGAAATTTGTGCTGAGAACAAAATAGTTGTAAAATAATTTATAGCCTCATGTAAATATTAAATGTTAGGGTTTTCTGGTGGTTGAAGATGAAAACGTGGTTTTCATGATTGAAGATGAAAACAATGTATGTGTAATATAAAAATAATGAGCAAAGGACAACTTAATATAAAAACAAACAACATAAAACTAAAAACCTACTTAATATTAAATGAAAAAGGCTCACAGAGATGGCAGCAGGTTGATACCCTAATTTTGATAAAGCTGAATTCCACCCTCAGGGAAAAACAACCTAAAAATTTGTTTGCATCTGAATTCTAAGAGATTTCCACAGTCTATTTTAAAACAAACTGTGAGCAATTAACCAAAAATAAAATTACCTAAATGAAGGATACTGGTACTGAATGCTCCTTACAAATTTTTGAGTAGAAATCTGTTGGGAGAACTGGCTAGAGAAATCCCTGGACTATGCTCCACAGGAAATAAAAGTAGATGACATAAAAAGCCTCCTGATTTTTGATTTATGAGGGGGAAGTTAGTGATGACATCAGTGATTTCGGTGGGAGAATTAGGACAATAATAGGAACTCCAGCAAATCACCAGCTAGGGATAAATGAGCCCATCACTTTGACCACACCAATGAATCACCAGATTGCACTGGAGGCATTGTGCTGTTGAAAAGCCAAAAAACCACATCCATTTTTAGACGTGCTACACAACAAATTCTGATCTTTTATTTTCATTAGCAGCTCTGGGCCTTCCTTTTGTGTGTGACACACAAAATGGGGAGGGAGGCATCAGCTCCTCAAAACTGACACCCTTGGCCTGTGGACTTGGAATAAAGAGTCAGGTTTTACAAGTGGTGCCTGGAACAAGTTCCTTTTATCTCTGGAAGAGCTCCAGGGCATCCTGTGACTCCTGAGAGCCACAAATCATTCATCCCCAAACTGAGGGAAATAATTGATGTGGCAGGACAAGGGGGAATGGCTTTAAACTGACAGAGAGTGGGGTTAGATGGGATATTGGGAAGAAATTATTGGCACAACGTTCCCAGAGCAGCTGTGGCTGCCCCTGGATCCCTGGCAGTGTCCCAGGCCAGGTTGGACAGGGCTTGGATCACCCTGGGATGGTGATCCCCCATGGCAGGGGGTGGGACAAAAGATCAGTTTTAAAATCCTCCCAACCCAAACCACTCTGTGGTTCTTAGAGCTACACAGAGAGGCCCATTCCCCACCACCACCACCAAAATGCTGTAATTCCCAATTAATTATTCTGCCTGGGATTGTCTCTGCCTCAAGCATCCAAACCCCTTCCTACTCTGCGAGCCTTCTTTACTCACGTGGCGAGTGATTTTTAATTCAACTTTTATTGCACATGCTTTTCCAAAGAGAAACTTTTCCCTGTTAGCCACTGTGAAATAGAACATCCCCACGGATTTGTGATTTCTCCAGCCAAAGGCAGAGCTCTGCCCACCTCTGTGCTTGGCAGAAGCAGCCTTTGTGTGCTGCTGCCCTGTTTGGTGGCTCCGTGCAGACCCCGGGTACCAAGCTGCACTTCTGAGGCTCCACAGCCCAGCAAAAACCATATTAATAATAATTGACAGCATTTGCCAGCTCTGATCCATAAAAATCTCCCAGCTTTCAAAGTGGGATCAAGTGCCTGCGTGGATAACTGGGAATGCTCCTTTGCCCATGCCAGCTTCTGCACCATGCTCAGCAATTATTGGGGAGGATGAATTGATTTGGGCCAAATTCTGCCAGGGGAGAGGGACACAATTAACATATTTGCTCGGTGGTGGTGTCTTGGTCGCTGTTCTGGCTGCTTGATTTATTCTTAGAGACGTTGGCATAATTACAATTTAGGTAATTGTAAACAGAATAAATGTACGACATTTGCTGGAGGTTTGTAATATGAGCAGGAATTCTCTAGATATTGGATTTTTTTGTATAAATGAACATATAAGGACAGCTGTGGCCTCAGACCATGATTTATTCAATAGAGGCAGGGATGAGGGTATTGCTTGAGGACCAGAGATCAATTAGGTGAGCTGAACACACTTTCTGACAGCCTTTTTCTCCTCTGCATGAAAAGTGAGGCTGATCCTCTGGGTTAAAGCCAAGCCCATTGTTCAGTGGATCAAATTTTATTTATGCAGATTTTTATAAGTTTTAATAATCTTTTATTTATGCTCCTCTGCCTCTAAACTGTTTCTTGGAGCTTTGCATGCAGAACTGAAATAATGTCATTTTTCTCTTATCTAAAAGTCAGATGTCTTAAGAAAGACTCCAGGGTGCCTGGAGAGACATGAACATTTTCCCCTCAAGACAATAATGTTTTAAGAGTGGTACATCTGCAGTGAGCAGCTCTCCATGCTTCACCAGGGCAGCAAAGCCTGCCTGGTGTCCTTTATTCTGAGTTTCAAGGGCTGCCTGGGTAGCTGCTAAAGGCTGAAGGGGGAAATAGTCCTAAATAAATCTTCCTCAGGATATTCTTGGTGAGCACCATAAGGAGGGCATCCAAACCCTGAAGGGGTATTGGGGGTCAAAGAAAACATCACAAAATTCATCCTGATGCTGAGCAGAGGCCAAGGGGTGTAACAGGTAGGGGGTGCACCGAGGCACATAGCAGGCTTTAACAAAGAAATAATTAATAGATTATTTAAATTAAAGAAATATTATAAATATTTAAAAAGAAATAATTAATAAGACTTCTAGAGGAATGCAGGATATCTGAATGACAGGAAGGTCATTAAGAAGAATTTGGGTAAATGCTGGGTTCTCCTTTCACAACCTTTGGCAGATGCTCACAAACAAGGCCCCAGTTCTGTGGGCTCTGGATATAAAAGTCTTTAACCTCAGTGACCATTGGCCACCCTGCCAAATTCCAAAAGCCTTTTCCTTTCAGAATGGCATTAAGGTCTTCCTATCAAATATTTCTGATTTGCTCTCTTTGGTGGGATGTCTTTGCAGGATGGACACAAGCAGCCATAATCCCTGTTTGTCACTCCCTGTCTCCTGTTTATGCACCCGTTATCATGGCAAGTTTGAGTTTTGATTTTCCTCCTGTTTATGCACCCATTATCATGGCAAGTTTGAGTTTTGATTTTCCTCCAGTGTGGCAGAGGAATTTGTAGCTCTCCCTTGAATCATTGCTTATAATTTTTAACACCATCTCCACTCCCTCACCGAGGCTGCTAACATGAGTTATTAGAGTTAAGAAGAAAGCATCCTCCTCTGAAATGTGTCATCAGATTGGTAAAAGCTATTACTGGGACGTGGATTCCTACACCTGCATTGGTGCCAAGCACCTAATGATCTTTTGGGAAAAATAAAAATTAATAAAATGAAAAAGCAGAGGGAAGATTCGAGGCAAGTAATAATTTTTCTTTTCTGTTTTCAACAATCCAGTTTCTAAAAAGAGAATGATCTTTTATGCCGTGTGTTCAGCTACAGGTTGATATGATGAGGTAATTTGAAATAATTTAATTTAAGCACAATCAAGGCAATCTCTTCTGAAAAGTGAACTCCTTTTTATCACCATAATTTCAGAGCGTACAATTTCCAAATCCATTGCTGCTGACACTGTAGAGTCTTCTAATAGGGCTGCATTTGCACAGCATAAGAATGCTCTCATATTCACCTGGATTCTTATTTTCATCATACACAGATCATCTCTTCTCCAGGATATTCCAGTTCTTTGGTCACTTCAAAGCTCCATTCATCCTTTTAAATTAATGAATAAAATCTCAGTAGGAGAAAGTGAGCGAGCAAAGTAAATAAAATTTATTTACAACTTCAAAATCCCTTTTTTTCCCTCCTTTTTTTCCCTCTTTTATCTGGAGCAGTGTGCACAAGAGCCTGCAGGCAATGGGCACCACTTGAGATTTCCAAGCCCATCGATCACCTCCTTAAAGATCTCCTCTGCTGCTGCTGAAGATTTGTGGCAGCCTGGAAGTGCCTGATGGGGGAATACCTGGCTCTAAAGAAGTTGAGCAGTGAAGGGCTCATTCCTGACATTTCACCTTATCAATCATCAGTGCACCACGCTTTTCTGCATGGAAGAGCCTCCCTGAGCCTTCAGATAATCTGGATTAGTGCAGCTCTTATGATTTATAAAGATGGAAGGGCAAATATTGGGAGTCTCCCTGATTAAATTTCCTAATCACTAATCAAGAGAACAGGGTTTTGATTTAACTCTTGTGCTCAGTGCTTTACTGAGCAAGTTTATGAAGGTGTGAGATTTGCATCATAGCTAGAATTCATGGACTCTGACATGTAAATTAAACAAAACCAAAGATTTTGTGGGTTTCTTTCTCTGCAACTCCAAAATGTCATTTTTTCTTCTGTTTCCTATAGAAAAAGTACATTTCCTGCTGTGGTAACTTTGCCAGGCTCAAGGAATACAGTGTGTCTTGGCAAACAGTAGGACAGAAATCATAAGTCATAAACTTTATTTGGTTTTGTTGTTGGGATTTTTTTCTTGTTTTTTTTCTTTTTGGTCAATAGGTTTTGGGGATTTTTTGGGGGAGTTTGATTTTTTTGTTTGTTTGTTTTTTGTTGATTTTTTTTGTTTTTTTGGGGGCTTTTTGTTGTTGGTGGGGGTTTTCCTTGGTTGGTTGGTTGGGGTTTTTTGTATTTTTTTTTTCTTTTTTAATTTTGTGAGGTGTTATTTTTTTTTTTTTTCTGACTGCTTTTATCCTTTCTTGTTGTCTTTAGGCTTTGTCTCTCCAGGACATCCCAGAGAGGCTGAATCCTGCTCTGCCTGTGACCACAGGAGCTCTTTGCTCCAGGGCAGGACACACACTGAGGGCAGCAGTTTTAAATATTCAAGATTTTACTGAACCCCAAGTCTCTGTTAATTTATGCTTCCAGAAAATCTTTACAGGACCCACTTAAATATTTTCAAACATTCAGCAAATGGTGGTGCAAAAACCCCCAAGAGAGGAGGAGTTAGCAATTTTATTTCACATTAGCTCAGTGGGTATCAGTGGAGTCTGCACTGCTCTTCCCATCAAGGTTTTAAGTTTTCCTGATTTATGTGGAGCAGAATCAATCCAGCACCCCAGTGTAACTTGGGCTAAATCAGTGAAGTTTCACTCTTACTGCTGGAAAACAAAATAAAATTATAGGGAGGAGAAGCAGCTTGATTTGCCCATGAAGTTTTTCACTAGTTATCTTCCACGTCAGTTTTGGTACCACACTGAGCTGAATTGTTCTAAAGTTAATATCAAATGTTAATACAAATGAACTCTTACCCCAGCAGGAAGTGAAAGCTCACAATGAGATTCACAAAGGATGTGAACCCAGCTCCTGGCCATGGAACACCACTGAACTTCTCACCAGACTTTATTTTTCAGTTGCCACTCCGGGGTTTTTTAAGCAATCATTTCTATTTTATTCTCCATGACACCTTGAAATAGGGTCATTAACTTGATTTTCCAGCTAAATTTAGTGCAGGTAATTAAATTTTACATCTCCAAACTTCCCCCATAATTACAGAGCTTTGTATTTGCTGGCAGTGCTGGAGTGTAAAGGTGATGTCGTGGAAGTCCTGGGATGGTTTTCCAAGGAAATATTGTCTTTGATACAGCTCTGAACAAACTGAGTGCAGCTGATCTACACCAGCTGCTGTTCTCACATTAACCTCATGAAGCAATAAAGAGGCCCTGAATAATTTATACCCAGAGGGGCATTGCACAGCTCTCCTTGAGCCAAATGGGGGGAACATGGGAATAACCACGGCAGGGTCATTCAACGATCCCCCAGGGAATCCTGCAAAGCTGAGAGCATCCCTCTTAGGAGCTGGCAGAGTTCCTCAGATGAAATATTGAAATAAGAGGGGAAAAAAACCCAATTTATGCCTCCACAGCAGTGTTCTAGAAAGTGGTTGTGAGTAGGTGAAAGTACACAGAGCCACATATCCAGGAGGAATTTATTAGCCTGGGAAAACAAGCTGGGTATTTGCTGTGGAATATTCAGCAAATCTGTAAGAAAATTGCTTCCTGTAAATCTCATTTTGAAACAACCTGCCACTAACAAAATGAGAGTGTTGGTATTAATGGGATTACTGTAACTTTCAAAGAGCAGTGGAAGATTTTATTTCCTGTTTTTTGTGATAGTGGAGAGCATCAGGGTACGTTGACATTGGTTAATGTATGATAAGGGGGAAAAGATTATTCAGAGTTCTTCATCATCCTATGAATTGAACAGATTATTCTGTTCTTTGCAGATTCCCTTCACTTTTTCAGAGGTGATGAATATAAAATCTGGAAGAAAAGCTTATTGCATTTTTCCTTTATTATTTACAGGAAAAAAAAATACCTGAGCAGTGCATTTTTCAAAATGTTGAAAAGAAAATTAACTGTGGATTTCAGGGAAAATAAGCCAATCCTAGCATTTTGGTGTTTTCTGAGGAGAGTTAGAGAGCTCCTTAGAGGCTTTTCTTGCTTGTTCATTAGTGAAAAAAGGAATGTGAAATTTTTCAATCCTCTCTGGCCTGTTTTTCCTCCAAGGTGAAAAACATTTTAAAGGGAAGGGCTGAAGAGGCAATCTGCTACAAGTGAATCAAAGAATGATCATTATAGCAAGCCTGTGATCACCACACTATTTTTTTTTTTTCAAGTAGAATAGCATCATCTGCACATTCTTTGTGTTGCTGGAGTGAAGTGATACCAGGAGTTCAAAAATCCCCTTTATAAAATGTGACATCTCAAGCTGTGCCATAACCCTGTGGTTGCCCAACAGAAAAAAAAAATGTCCTAAACCCCAAACTTTTAGAAATATTTAGGTCCTCAACCTTTAAGCATTAATTTAAGATATAACTTAGGTGCTTGAACATAAAAATCTGGTGCAATTTCAGGTGTTCTGCCATCTCCAGGCTGGCCTTCAGCTGCCTCTCCAGGACGGGTTTTAGAGCCAGATCCATCAGCTCCGGGATGCCTTGGTGTCCTGAGATTTTGTGTGGCTGCTCAGGCAGGTAAATCCACCTCCCAGAACTGAAATATTCCTCTGGAAATTTAGCTTTTTGTCCTGTTTTTTGGCTGTGTAAGTTCTCCTATGTGAGGCTGAGGTTTTTGTGAAGCGAATCCCACCCGAACATCTTGGTGGTGATCCCCACCCCTGAATCCTTTCAAAGGCTGGACCTAAGAGACAAACCTTCAAATCAGTGTGAGAATCTGTCACAGAGCAGGGAAGTGACAGCTAAAGTCCACTGTTAATGCTCAAAGTGTTGGATTAAATGATTTTATTATTTTATTTTATTTTTTTATAATTTAATTATTTTTATTAACAACACCCTCATTGCTGATTCCCTTCTGTTATAAGCCACCAGTCACAGAATCAAGAGCAGATGACAGAGTCAGTTTTTATTGATTAATAAGTATTAATCAACAGGATTAAGTCTTGACCAGTTGCTGAAATTTTAATGAGCCAGTCCCATGTCAGAACTTCACACGTCTTCCTAAATTCATTTAATCCCTTTTTTGCTGAACCTGGCAAAATAAGTCTTACTTAAAAGAACCATCATGAGAAGTGACCTGAAGTCCCACTTTTTCCTGTTTATTCTGCATTCAGATTAAGCCACGAGCTGTGTCTAAGAATATGCTGAAGATGAAAGAATATATGAAAGATGAAATTTTAGAACAGAAATTGTGGTACTATTGTGGTATTTTGTGCTTTCTAGGCCATGCTATCCTTTCTTCAGCTATATGATGACATAAAATAAGGATTTTTTAACCCTCTATTGCATTGACAGATCTTTATATTTTTTTATTTTCCATTCAGATTTGTATCAGCTGCTAAGGAACTGCCATCCTCAAAAATGCTATTTAAAGTGATTTTACCAGGGATGGTAAAAGCTTGTTCATCTCAGAAATAAACATATACTAGATACGGTGGAAATAATATCTATATACATTCCTTTGAAAATTGCTTGTTAAAAAAGCCATTTCCCTTAAATTGTTCAGCCAGGTAATGGTGTAAAGCTGCAGATTGTGAAAGGCTCAGCAGAGCCTGCAAAGATTAAAAATTAAAACAGCTTTTTTCTCCAAAATGATGCCAACATTTCTTCGTGGTTATTCTGTTAGGAAACTGGGAAGATGCTCTTGCTGAGTGAACACACCCAGTGCTCTCCAGAATCTTTGAGTCCATAAAAATATTTTTTCTAGTATGGATACATCTTGGCTACTGTGCTTGGTTTTAGTTTTGTGGGGTTAATGTGTTTTTTTTTTTTTAGTTTACTTTGTTTTGGTTTTTTAGTGTGTTTGCCTCAGTTGCCACACTGATTTTATTGATACAGTCACTTTTGATTTTGCAGTCAGCCTCACTAACTGGTTTAGTTACACACTTAAAGTGCAAAATCCCAGAGAAATCCTCTGAAATCCTGAGGAAAAATTCACAGAGGAATCCAGGGAGGCTTCTTCAGTCTGGAAAGGAGGCAGAAATGCAAGCTCAGTGTTGAGCTACAGCAATTATGTCAAAGGGACACAGCAATACACTACAAAGAAGACAAATGAAAACCCTCATACATGGCTGGAGGTAATTCCTATTTTTTCCATTGCATTTGGGTCCAAGATTATGTTGTTACACCTTTGAAAATAAGTATATATGGAGGAGCAGGCTGGTATAGTGGCAATAAACCGTGTTATGGCCAAACCTTTTGCTCTTTTCCACATGAAATTTCATTTAAAATTGTATTTCAAGATTAGACTAAGAGTATATATTTGGTATTTATAGAGTGTTCTTATAAAAATCCTCAGGTTTTTTTGGTGAACCACGTTCTTCCTTATGCATCAGCATTTTTTGAACAGGAAGAAAATCCACTTGGGAAATTTCCAGCCTTCTCTAATCAAATACTTGTCGCTAGAAGAAAAACTTGAAATATTTTGGAGGCCCTGAATCACAGCCCTGTTTGGGTTTGCAGAAAAACTCCAAACACCTTTTAAAATCTCATAGCTGTTCAAAATCTAAACATTTGTCTCCTCTGATTGATAAGGTTCCTTTTACTGCCAAGAAAAAAGAAGAGAGAAGGAAAGAGAAAGGTACTTCTAGGTACCTCTAGAAGGCTTTTTTTTTTTTTTTTTTTTTTTTTTTTTTTTTTTTTTTTTTTTTTTTTTTGGTGCAGAAATCTTAAATAAACGTTTTAAGATGGGATGAATCACTGCCTGTAAGTATCTGTCTCTCCTCACAGCCAATTGAGGGTTCCTAGGAGTTTAATTTAGACCAGTCAGGTTAGTTTATGATTGCTGAAAACGGCAGGATTCTTCTCAAAATATTTGTCTATTACTTCTTTTCTAGGTCCTTCTGTTGTCACAAGATCCTATTAAAACCTCTAAGAATGTAACCACTAAAATCGTGTTACCCCCAAAATCCCCACTCTTGGTGTTATTTACTCCCCTTCTGTTCCAGCAGGAAGATTGATTTAATTCCCCAAACAAACAGGTGGGTTTTTTCTGGTTGCCTGATAAAAATCTTCATGCAACTTGCTTTAAACATCACCACTACAACTCTTCCATTTCTGTTTCACTGCAGCATGCCTTAAAATGCCCCCTCAATTCAGACCTTCTGGAAGCTTCATCTCAAAGAGCAGTCCCTCCTTTACCACTTCCCATTCCTTCTGGTTCATTAGCATAATTGGGTAGTCATGACTGACTAATGAGTACTTATCAAGAATTTCCTATGCATATCTTGCTGCTAATTTTGCAAATATCAAGGACACTGCTATCCAGTGTGCCATGAGAGTCTGTGTATGGAAATCAGAAATGCAGAGTTCTCACAGGAATAAGAAAATTATAGTTATCCACTGAGGCTTCTCCACATTATTTTTTTTCACTACTGAACTGTTTTCTTCAGGGAAAAAACCCACTTTGTTGTTCAAAAAACCCTACACCATGATTATTAAAGGATACCATATTGACACCCTCAAATTTTCCATATATATATATGTATATTACAACAGGAATGACAAATAAATGAATAAGATGTGAGTCAACTTTGGTTGCACAGAAATGCAGATCTTTCTTGTACCCTGAATCAAGTAGTCCATAATTTATAATGGAAGGAAGACAGAATTCCGAAGAACATAGATGTGATTTATCTGCTAGAATGAGGGGTTTTATTTTCTGCAGAAGTAGTTCCTGTCCATCCATGATCAAGGAGTCAAGTTTATTTTCTCATTACTGATCTGAACTCCAAAAAGATGCACAAAACACATTCTGTAAGTCACACCTTGTAAGTTTTTTTTTTCCTTTGACTATTGAAAAACAGATAGTGTGAGTGAGACCTCCCTTCCTCAGGGACCAAACTGCACAGTGCAAGGGCAGACATGGATGGGGCTGTGCTTTAGCCCAGGGGAAATTAAACCAAAGAAAAAACCTTGGTGGGTTGGCATTGCTGGAAACCAGGTGCCCACCAAGCCACCCCATCACTCTCCTCAGCAGAAGACAGAGGGAGAAAATAGGATGGAAAAGTGCTTTTGGGTCAAGAGAAAAGCTGTTTAACAAAGCAAAAGCCAAGGCTGTGTGTGGCCCAAAGGAAAATGAAATATGTATTATCTGCTTCCCATCAGCAGATGGAGAATGTCCGGTCTCTTCCCAGGACATAGAGCATGTTGTTTCAGAAGACAAAGCTCATCATTAGGAGAATTCCTGTTCCTCCTCCTTTTTCTTGGCTTTTATGTAAAGTTCTGGCCACCTGGCATCCAGACAAGCTCAACCCAGTTCACCCTTTAGCTCCTTGTTTTTCCCAGACAGGGAAATAAATACAGGGATTCTTGGGATCCTTTCCTTCACAGATTCATCATGGAGTTGGACTCTTCCTGGCCCTTTTCACAATAACCTCTATATTTCATCTCTCTGTAGGTCACATTCACACTGACACTTCATAAAGCATCTTCAAACAAGTAGAATTCTTTCCAAAGTTTCCAGAGCATGCCAGGTGTAGAGGACAACCGGATTGCTCTGAGTCCAGGCTCTTTTAAAAATTTCTCTCCAAATTTTCTATAAAGAGAAGAGGATATTGCCTGAAAGCACATCCCGCCCTAGTCCTTATCTGCCCTTCACTGTAAAACGATTGCAATAACCTGGAATCTGTTCTGCATCATAAAACTGGTTAAAAGAATGATGCTTATAATGAGCTTTTAGCATGTTGCCTCCCACAGGCTCATTTGAGTTTATCACTGCCTTGTTTCCTGCTGGACATGAGTCATCCCGGCAAGTCATCAAGCAAATCATTCCAGATTCCTCTCCAAACATCAATTAAAAGTTGCCTTGCCATCAGAACGCACCCCAAAGAGCACCCACAAAGAAACAAACTTTTACAGAGACGTGACTGCTCCAGCTAGCTCAAGTATTTTGCATTTTCCTTCATGGGAGTTGTGTTTTTATCCACGTGCAGAGTGCGCCAAGTAAACCACGACCTTCTTAATCCAAGCCTTACCAGGGAACTCCTTTCAGTCTAGTGTGACATTGGCAGGCTCTCAAAACCAGACAAGGTCATGGCAGATCATTTCCATTTGCCAAATGCACCTTTCAACAGAATCCTGGGCCTGGACAGCAGCTGAAAACTGCTGGACACTGGAGGTGTGAACTGGATTTGTGCAGCTGTCAGAGATGCTGTCACTTCTGAGTGACAGGGGCACATCAGGTGCTTTGCAAGGATTCTTTGGCCAAACAAATCATCCCTTCAGGTCTCCTGAAGCTCTGAAGCTTGCAGTGCCAGTTTCTGTGTATTTTGGGTGCTGGCAGAACAGGGATATTCCAAGAAAGCAAAGATTTTCTCACTCAATGGTCCTTTCTTTTCCTGCCATTTAATGACAGCCCTGTAGGAGTCCTGTCCTCAGTTTGGAGGCAGGTTGAGAGCCTTCCACATTTTTTCCACTTTACACATTTTGCAACCCTTCCTCCTTAAACTGGGAGCAAGCTGTGCTTGTACATGAAAAGATAATGAATTTCTATCATGACAGGATTGTGAAGCTTTCTGGTGTGTGTGGGTAAAAAACGGAGGCAACCACATCCAGTCATTTGCCCTTTATGGTCTTCAGGTAATTAGCCATGACTGGAATCAATGATCCAAACTCCAAATTGATGTGGAGAACTTCACTTCCCAGCTCTTCTGTCAGCTCTTCTCTTTCTGGTTACATGATCTATTTTCAGGATTTTTTTCTCAGTTGGGGAATTTTTGGTCTTTTTTTGTTTGTTTTTTCTTTGTGATAGGGTCTGCTTTTGTCACTGATTTGGACATGGGGGATTGGGTAAAATTTCTAAGATCCTGCATAAAAAGCTTTCCTGTACATGAGGAGTGAGCAGTCCCTGATACCCTCATTAATGCTCATGGTTGATGCATTTTTTGATGTCTAACCAGGGGTTTCTCCAGTGGGACTCTCTTCATGTTCAGTTGTGTGTGTACACCAGGGTTTCAAGAAAGGCACAGGGATCCCTAAGCTGGAGGAAATCAAGACAGAACCAAACTTGAGATGATAACTCAGCCACCACACCACAGCACCCCTGCTAATTAGTTCCACAGATGAACAGGATTAATCAGCCCAGACACAACATCAGCCTAGTTAAACTTTAAAGTTTGGGCAGCTCCAAACTGTGTGACCACACCTTGTGCTGCTCTCCATCAGTGTGGAACACAAGCACAAGGACATCCCCTGGCTCAGGAGACCAGTGGGTGCTTTGCATAACTGAATTTAGAGCAGACCCAACAGTCTAGCGAGTCAGGGTGCCAAATAAAACCGAGTGGGCTGGCAGTATTAATTTGTGGGTGTTCTGAAATAACAGAGAGATTTTTGCAGCTTTTTTAATGGCACAAAATGATAAAAGAACCAGCGATGGGCGCAGTAAAATTTGATGCATTAATAACTTTTGAAAACACTAAAAGGGAAGGAACTATATAATGAGCCATGTTATCCCTTTGTGTCTGATATTTAAGTACTTACAGGAGACATAATTCTGACTCTGGCATCCTTACAGTTTGGCAAAGAATTGGAAAACAGAAGACTCAAAGAGGAAATTAAAGCTGGACAAATCAAACCAGAAATGAGAGCAGGTAATAAATGACAGGATCTTCGTGGAGAACATCTTTCAATCAAGATTGGTTTGAGGCCAATCAGTGGATGGGTAAAATGAGTGGTGGGATGGAATTTTGGGCTGTTGCAGAGGTTGGTGTGGAGGAGCAGATTGGCTCCTTTTGGCTCACAAAATAGAGCCAGTGGTGGCAGCCAGTTGGGATGAAGAGCCTGACAGGAGCTGAGGCAGGCAGTGCTTGGGTGTGCAGGGAGCAGAAACTCCTGAATTAACAGCAGAAGAAATTTCCCCTCCCATGCTGGCAAGAATCACTACTTGCAGTTTGGAAAGTCTGTGCACCTCCACCAGGCAAAGAAAATTGAGCTTAAAATGTACCAGCTGAAGTCTCAAATTAATGAGCCAATTAAAGTTATATCATCACCTGAGCCATGGTTACTGATGAGATGCACTCTGTCAGCCACGTGGCACATGTAATGAACTGTCTTGTAACTTAAACTCTCTGAGATAATTTTAATGTATTTCACTTAGCACTTGTGAAAAGGCCAAGCATCCATAAAAAGGGTTCAGCTTTCAGGCATCAGTGTTTCCTGCAGGCTGATGTGGTGCATATGGGCCATTACAACAACTTAGTTAACTTGCCAAATTGTGATAATTGGAACCCAAAGCTGAATCCCGAAGAGAAAATTATTCTTTGCTCTTTAAGAGTTTGGTTTATAGTGGAGGCCTCTGCATGTAATATCATTCTCTGCTTCACAGCTGGGCTGAAAAGCACGGGGGAATTTTTTGCCTTTGCCTGAAATGTGTGGGTGCATAAGAGAGAATTTCTGTCATGTACTCAGTCACATACCACAGAATAATAGAATTATAGAGTATCTTTCTTTTAACAACCTGCTTTGCTTTGCACCTCTGCCTGTCCAAGGTATGTCCCACTTTGGAATGAACAATGTTAAAAATTAACTGAAACACCGCTGGAAAGGAAACGTGTTCACAATTAAGTCCATCATTATGATAATTTTGTGTACATCTCTCCCTGCAAAGCCTCGATGCAGTGCCAGCCCTAATGTAACATTTAACAATAATATAAAACATAATGGATCAAATTCCCCACTGCAGAAAATTAATCCAATGCTGCTGATTTCAGTGGAGAAATGCCAGTTCATAAAAGCTGAGGAAAAGCTGTTTTCACAGGGCTCATTTTAATGATTAATAAGATACCAGATTGGCATTTGTTGTTGTTTAAAGTGATCGGTGGTGCCTGATATCCTCACATTATTATTTAATTCAAGCATCAAAAACATTATCACTTAATTTGGAGTGTGAGTGCATAAAACCCAGGCCTCACAAAGCCTATTTAGGATAATCCTATCAGCTGGCAGCCAAGAATTGACTGATTTGTCACCCAGTATAAAGCTGGAATCTCTCTTTTTTTTTTCCTTTTCCTGCCTTTATGGGGATGTGCTGCATTGTTACAGCCAGCTTTTATCCTCTCCTGGAATTAAAGGGAGTCTCAGAGAAGATAATTAACTGCACACAATGAGCAGGGCAGAGGAAGGGTGAAGGAGAGTCTGCAGGAAAGGAAGATGTGTCTGTCATTATCCCTGTTAAGTGCACAGGATACACAGCCAGGGGTCGTTCCAGCTTCCCTTCACTGCTGGAAGCAGAAAAGTTTGGGGCAGCAGGGCCTGGGAAAGGAGCTGGTTTATAGGAGGGTGCTGAAGGAGATTTACCAAATGGACTTTAGGTGCTGAGGGAATATTCTCTGGAGTTGTGGAGTCCCTCAGAAGTAACAAACCAAGGTGCTGCCACTCTGCGTGATGTACTGAGATTCTGGTGCTGGTCCTTGTGGGTTTGGACCCTCAAACTTGAACCTCAGCATGGTCCAGATAGAAAAGAGAGCACAACCACTGCCTCTGGGACTGCACAGTGTCTCCTGGTGTGCCACTGCTGCCCTCCATCCTGCTGCTTTGACACCACCTTCCAAGGCAGGGTTAGCATGCTCTGGTCCACCCCAAGGGAAGATGTGGAGACCAGCAGGTGCCACTGGCTCCTGCAGCTTTCTTTTCCAGAGCAAACCCAGGAGATCTCTTCCCTCTTGTGAAAGAGGGCTGTGGCAGGGTCAGGAGCTGTTGGAACCCACAATGCAGAGAATATTTCTCTGCATGTTTGGAAGGGTCCAAACCCCTGACAAACACCACTGTTAACCTTCATCCATGGAAAGGGCTGCCCAGGCTTGGGGATGGAACTGAATTTTCCAGAATGTAAGTTAGATAATAGCATAGAATGTCATTTATCACAGGGTGAGAAATTCAGATTTTTGGGTTTGTTAGGATGGTGAATAGATGACACAAGGTGGAGGACCCTTGTGGTTTTTGGGTTTCTTCCTTCTCCTCCTCCATCCCCTCCCTGTTGTGCAGTGTTTGGGGCACAGGACCATTGGCACAATTTGCAGAGTTACACGAACGGAAATTGAGTTGGTTCTGGGTAGAAAAGCAGCAATAATGAACGTTCTTGGTGATAATTGGGTGAATTATCTTTAAGAGAACCTTGATCCCGTGTGTTTGGGGCTTTTGGGGTCTGTTCTCCCTCAGGCTGAGCTGGGGTAAAGCCTGGGGTGCTGGGATTGCTGATGAGGAAACAATAAACAACCTGGAGGAAAACCAAGAGCCCCATTTGCCTTTTATCTTAGCAAGGACTTTTGCAAAAAGCCTCCCCTGTCAGGGGAGAGACACTTGGGAGTGGTAGAACTGCCACGAGGATCCGTGGGGTGGTGGATGGAGCAGTGAAAGCTGCAGAGCAGCTCACAAAAGTCTTTCTTGTGGATAGGAGGTGGAAAATGTTGAATATTGAGGTACAGAAAGTGTGCAGAGGGGTATCAGGAGGAAAGGTGCTATTCCAGCCACCTCCTGTTCTCTCTGCTCTGGCTCCACAGGGACAGGATGGACAAAGAAACCCACACAGAACCTGTCTCTAATTACTGCTGATCAGACCTGCAGGACTGTAGTAACAAGTACAGAAAAACATTAAACAAGGGAAAAAACCTCACAACAAAACCACCCACAATGTTTTCTTCTTTTATTAGTACGTTATATGGCATCTCTGAATCTGAAGGATAAAGTAAAGCATCTTGAAATATACTTCAAGAATCTGGTCTTTTTCCTTTATATTTTTTTTCACCACACTGTCTTTCCTGTCTAGAAGATATAATGATTTTTGACAGTGTGCTTAAAGCTTAAGGGCTGTGTGCTCTTCCTTAGAGTCAAGCACAGTGCAAAGGGCAGGGATCTGCAGGGATCACATGGACAAGGAGGAAAGAAAACATAATTTTCACTCCTCTGTATTTTCAACGCTTTTCATAGAGAGAAGAAAGCCAGGGCAGTCCCTGAGAAGCATGGAAAATACCGACTTTGGGGGTTTCTGATGGGATTTGGATGCTAGGAAATAGCTAAAATGAATTGTACATAAGCTGCACGCAGTTCAAAGTGAATCCTGAGCAGCCCGTTCCTTCCAGTCAGCCTCCACAGATGCAGAAACCCAGGGAAACTGTGATTCTGTCTCAGAAAGACATGCAGATTTATTTGGATGGGAAAATTACTGGCCACAGGAAGAGCAAAAATTTATTGGATAATTTTCATAGTAAGCAGAGATGGATAAAACTCAGTTTTCTGAGTCATTTTCTTGTTCACTGTTTCCATTTCCATCACCCCATAAAAACTTTCAAGATGAGCAAACACTGCTGGTGCACAGCAGCACAACACCTGTGAGAATCTGCATTTAAAGGTTACCTCAAAATATAAATTATTTTTCCCTCTGTAGAAGTGTAACCTTACAGTCTGACCCCATGATTAAATACCTCCCATAAAGTGAGATATCTGCATTGTTGATGAATATGGCTCAGCAGGAGCTGGATTTCTTGCTATGAGTAACACAGAGAAACAGATGATTCCTTTGACTTATTGCAGACACTTATTTCAACATGAGATTAATCATCCCCAACAAATCCTTATTTCCCAGTGACTCTGAAACAGTTGAGAGAAACAACCAAGGTACAGACATCTACTCAGTGCTCTCAGATAAATCCTATCCTTTCAGACAATTCTTGGTTCTTTCCAGACTATTCTTTGTTCTCTAAGGCCGACTGATATTCTAGGTCATAACAGCATTATCATAGTAGTGATTATTATTATTCGAAATTAAAAGGAATTAATAAAAAAATGCCTAATAAGTTTCCATAAACCCCTGTGTAAGTCCCCTTTAGGGTTCAGTAGGCCAATATTTTTTGCTGGAATCAAAGGAAAAAAAAAATGTTTATTATTGTCATGGTTTCTTGGAACCCTTTTCTTTAGCTCTCAGGAGGATTGCTGTTGTTGGGAACCTGTACAGCTCTTTTTTTTTTCCCTCCCTCCAATACAACTCGGGGCTGGGGAGAGCTTTTCCTGCTGGTTTACTCTTGTATAACTGGAAGCAGAATGAGGTCCCCAGCAGGTGAGCCATCTAAGGCAGGAGAGGGTAAATTGAATTGGAAGAACACAACAATGCTTTAAACTCCGTGTCCGTGGCTGCAGAGAGGTCCACAGGGACTGGATGATGTGCAGACTGCTGGGAATGGTGGAGTCACACTGCTTGGAAGCACTGGGACTCCTCAGAGTGATTGTGAACTTCCTCTGAAAGGGCAGGTTTTGTACAAATAACAGCCCCTCGTGCTTGGCACCTGAACGAGCCTTTGTTTCCAGCAGAGAAGCCGTGGGTTTATGGCCTGAGAACGACAGTAGGAATGTGTTTATTGCTCGGGTCACAGCTGGGGATGATTATTACTTTTTTTCTCTGTCAAAAGGAAATGCTACAGGCAGCTAAATGCGCTTTCAGGCTGATTTGGGGGAGGATTCTTGGTAAAAAGTCCTCTCTCTCTCTCTCTCTGCTTTGATTTTCCTTTGCCACATCCAGGTTTGCTGCAGCACCAGGAGGCTGGAGGCGCATCATATGTTTGTTCTGACAGGGAACCATGCAAAACTTGCATGATTTGCTTTACTGAGGAGGATGGAGAGGGGTTTGGAGGATTAGGGATTCTCATTCCTCTGTAAATTTACCTCAGTGCATAGCTATGGACACTCAGAGAGTTTGCCTGAGCTGTGCATTAGAGATTTTCTTTCATCAGAATGTAAAATTTCAAAGTGCTGGAACAATCTGCCAGCCCCAGGCTCCAATGGGGTTGGTGACAGCACACCCTAAAACCCCAGTCTGGAGCAAACTCCTCACTTTTACAGAGCAAAAGGTGCTCCATAAAAGACATTCCAGCACCACAATGCTGTGGCAGCAGCTCCTCTCTGCAAGCCAAGCCCAAAGGAGAGCATTTTTCACCTCTCAAATCTGCACCTCCCCTTCCAAGCTCAGCAAATGGCTGCTCAGCCTTTACATAGACAAGAATGCATGCCTGAACATCATCTTTTTTAATTAATACAGTCCATCCCTCCATTCTCCCATCGACTCGGGGAGCTGAGATGTAACCTGATTTAATTCCTGTAAGTTAATCTTGTTTGGTTTTATAGAACTTCCCCCTGCTCATATTAAAATCCTATTCATTTACGTGCATGCAGTGGGAGATGGATGTGCATCTGTGGGTGCACTGGGAACGTGGAGCAGCTGGTGGATGAAGAAAGGCTGGGATTCAGTCATTCAGGGGGGCTGAAATTATGTAAGGCTGGCAAAACCTCCAGAAAGCTGAGTGTCTGACATGTCTTTCAGAAATGTAGTCACAAAATTCCCCATGCAAAGGCACAAGCTGCTTTGTTCAGTTCCTCTTGCCTGACTACAAGCAATACTCTTGACATGTAATTCTAATTTTATAAGATGGACTTTAAGAGCCAGGAAGCCTCGTGTTCCAGACTGAATCAGTTGGTGAGCATCCAAATTGTAAATACAGGCTGGTGCCTGACCATTTATAGACAGCTGCAACGTAAACATCTTCAGCTGAGGTTCTCCTTAGCATCAGAAGAGAGAAATAAGTTTTACTGGGAGCAGACCAAGTCATCAGAAGGATAGACACTGCTAATGCATCAAAGGAACCATGCTGGAAAGTGTTTATCTCCTTCTGATTGCAAATTGTTCATAGGTCCCTGCACTGCAGATGCTGGGAGCTGCTGAGATCAGCTGAGAACATCTCATGGCTGGGATTTGCTCTGGGACACTGGGGAAGCTCCTGGCAGCTCCTCACAGAGGCACCTCTGCATCCCCCCCTCTGCCAGAACCTTGCCATGCAAACCCACCACAAAGGTAAAGAGGGATTGGGATGCCCAGCAGGATTTTAAAGGGCTTCAGTCTGGAGCTTCCCCACCTGAGGGAGTTAAAAGCAGATGTAGCTCACCACTGATCCCCTAGGGAGGGGTAATCTTCAGGCCCTAGGCATTATTGGAGAAAAAAATCCACCTGATGTGTCCCAGGAGAAACCCAATTGCAGCTTTAATTTCCCAAAACAGCGAGTTTCTTTTTGGAAATAATGGGTCCTTACATGGGAAATTCATATGTAAATACCAGAACTAGGCAATTAAGTGGAAAGCCCCCTACCATGGTATGAAATATCAGCTCTTTATGGCTATTCCAGCTCAGATGGGAAGCACATCATTTCAAGCATTATATAAACATGCAGTGAAGGACAGACCTTGTTTTGGCACTAAGATACTTGAAATGAGATGACAAGATAAAGGATGTCAGAGGTGAAGAGCCTTTTGTTTCTGAAGCAGATTAGGAACCAAATCATCTCAGACATCAGACTTCTGGAGCTTTCCTCTCCCAGGGGGTCAGATTGCCTTCCTCCCTGTGGATGTGCAAAATGGGTAATGAACTCAATTATTGTAATTAAAAACAGAGGCAGCTCCCACTCCCTGCCCCCTGAGGAAATGCCTGGACCTTACTCCCATGGAATGGTTTGAATACATTAAACCAGTGTGGTATAGATGACATTAAAGTCCTGATTAACCCAGAGACAGAGGCAAAGACAGAGGCACACCGAGGTCAGGGAGGTTGCTCTGTGTCTGAGCAGAATGACAGATTGAACTTCAGGGTCCATCTCCTGTTTATAGAGAAAAAAAAAAAAAAAAAAACCTTTAAGTCTGGTTTTATACACAGATTATCTCAGTTGCTGAAATGTGCTGACCCTTTGAGAGCCAGCAGGAGGAGGACAGCCTGGAGTTCAGCCTGGAGTTCAGCCTGGACTGAATGCATGTGAACACAGGTATAGAAATAATTATATCATTATATCATCTGGATAAAGCGTTAGTTCTTGCCCCCTCAAAGCTGAGCAAAAGATAACAGAATAATTTCTTTTTTAATATTTATACAGAAGACTAGCAAAAATGGTTCATCCCTCCTCACTTTCCCTCCCTGTAAGCATATTCTGACTGAAATCACTTATTTTGGGTTAATCAGTTTCCTCCAGATTATTATAACCCAAAAAGAAACCAAAACCCACCCCCCAAAACAAAATCTATGGATTAAGTATATATATGAGAGATGCTGCCTGTACTGCTTGATTTCCAATGAGCATTTTGTCTCAGACAGGATTATTTTAAAATATGTCCTAGATGGGATTCTTTAGAATAAAATAGCCAATGAAGGCTTTTTTTTTCCCCTAAACTCTAAACACCACAGCTGTTTTCTGTACTGCTGCACTGAACAGCAAGCAAAAGTGCAGCTGTTAAATCAGTTGCAGATCAGTGTGGCAGGCCTAAGTACAGCTAGTTCTGCTTGTCTTGCAATTAATGTCAAGTAAGAGGAGGTGACAGTAATTGGGGTTGTGGGGAAATGAGCTCTGCTGAGAAGGGAGCAGCTCTGTGAACAGAGAAATGCAGCACAGGGTGGATTGAGAGCTTCATGTATCAAGGAAATAATTCCAGATTCTGGACTAAGGGGTGACATTATGCAGCTAGTGAAATGCACATCTGAGGAATCCCTCTGAAATATTTAGCTGGAGCCATCCCTAGCCTGTCTGGGAAGGCAAAGAATCCTGTCTGGTGATAATCCCATTATATCTATGGATACCATTTTCCATATTTTTTTTTTTTTTCTTTTCAGTTGTGGGATTTTACCTGGAGTTAAGACTCTCTAAAATGAGTCCATCATTAAAAATGGTCCAGATAAAAAACTTTTGCTGAACATAACAAAATGAATTCTGAGTCATATTCATTGCCTCTCACCTTTGTCTCCCTGGATGAATGTCAATTCTTCAGCGAGACATCATTGCTGGGCATCCTTGGGCAGGGCTGGGAGCAAACCAGGCTCCTGCTCTGCCCTCCCAGGCAGGGCACAGCTGCCTTTGGCTGCCTGTGGGAATCAGAGAGGGATTTTCAGCTCCTCTGAGAGAGGTGTTTTGAGGTAAGCACTGGGCTTTCTCACAAGAGACTTGATTCTGTTGTCCTCAGAAAGTCCTCTGGTACCATTCAAGGTGCTCAGAGGTATCCAGGCATCCATGTGGCCTTGATGGATGGCAAAATCATAAAATCAGGGAATGGTTTTAGGTTGGGAGGGATCTTAAAAATCATCCAGTTCTGCCATGGACAGGGACACATTTCACTAGACCCAGCTGCTCCAAGCCTCATCCATCCTGGCCAGGAAAGCTCCCAGGAGTGGGGCAGCCAAAATATCTTCAGGAAACCCCTGGAACCAGTGTCTCAGCACCATGATTCCATGACTCTGTGACTCTGTGACTCTGTGAATCTGTCATTCTGTGATTCTACAACTCTGTGATTCTGTGACTCTACAATTCTATGATTTTATGATTCTCTGACTCTGTGATTCTGTGATTATATGATTCTATACCTCTGTGACTCTGTGATTATATGATTCTATGATTCTCTACCTCTGTGACTTTGATTCTATGATTCTGTGTGAGATGCCAGAGAGATTCTGGGGATCTCTGTTAGGGCAGGCTATATTTTAAATAATTTTGTATTTGTAACAATTTTAAGGTCATTATTCCTATCAAAATCCCAGATGTTGTTGTTCAATGGCAAAGAACTGATAATTAGTGAAAGAAAGCATCCCTGATAAGCTCTGAGATATATGCAAATTAATATATAAATGAAAGACCTGGCTTAAAAGGATTCTGTTTGAAGACTATTTCTGTATGAATTTTTGAGGCAACTTTCAAAGTTTTTGGTCAAATTTCCTGTTAGACCAAAAAAGGTATATAAAAAGGGTATAATATCCTCTAAACATTTCTTTTTCTAAAAATGCTTTCAGCTTTTAATCACGAAGCATCAACTGCTGCTTCTTGATTTTTCCAAAATAAGTCTGTGGTTCTGGGCAATAATTTTAGTGAGAATGATGAGAGAAGCATTAACACATGTTAAGTGAGACTTCTCTAATTTTAAACTGATCCTACAATGAATGTATTTGATAGGGTTGAATAAGTGAGATATCATTTGATCTTTATTAATACACTCTATTAACAGAAATACCACTTCTCTCTAATGCACTGGTGATCAAGTGAGGGTTTTAAACAGCGTTCAGGCGTGCACAGATGGATACAGATGGTGCATGAAGCAATCCTGAGTGCATCAATCAACAGCTTCAAGTGTGTCTCATACACAAGAAAATACACATTGCTGAGAATGCCTTTGAATTACCACAATTATGCATTAAATTGAAGATTCCCAGTACAGCTCCTGTTATGCAAAGACTGAGACAATCAGGCAGAACTGTTTCCTGTGTCTTTTAGGATTGCTATGAAATTCTCCATCTGGAGGGAAAAATATGAGACAGGAAAAAATTCTTATGTCTCCTTGCTTCCCTTCTGTCATGGAGGAGAATAGAAAAAGTGAAAGGTGAAATATCTATAAATGAAGCAAGTGAAGAAGTGACAATAATGATCCACTTAGAACTGGAAGGAGAGGTGAAAATTAATTGCGAAAGTCAAAAATATGTTTGTATTCATCCATAAATTCTACATGGCATTAAGGCCTTCCAGGGAAGGTGGGATGTTTAGGCAAAGGTTCTTCACCCAGAGGGTGGTTGGGCCCTGGAAAATCTCCCAAGGCAAGTGGTCACAGCACCAAGCCCCACAGAGATCAAGAGGCACTTGGACAACTCTCTCAGCACAGGGTGGGATTTTTCAGGTTTTCCTGTGCAGGGCTAGGGGTTGGACTTGAGGATCCTTGTGGGTTCCTTCCAGCTCAGGATGTTCTGGGATTCCTTGATTTTGTTATGTTTAGGCAAGACAGACATCACAGACAGTAGTAGATAAGTACAGACAGACAAGAGCATGGTGTGTCATTATTTTAGGTAACACATGACACAGACTGTGTGATCAGATGGTTAAAAAATTACTCTTTTATTAGGGATGATTCTCCCTTATATAAAATGTTACACAGGCTAATGTGATTGGTGAAATAAAGGTAAACTTCTTCAACCACATTGGTCAAACCAGAAGGACATGAAGAAGAAAGTCCCTCTTGTCAGAAGGAATGAATAATATAAATATTATTACAAAACATTTTAGTATGTTTATCACACTTCCCTGGGAAAGAACATCAGAAAACCAAAACAAAAGGCCTGAAACCAGACTACAGTGGTGCTACTGATAATTTTTCCATCTTTTACCTTGTCTTTTAGGAAGGAGGATCATTCTGATGTGATGGGGCCCCTGCAGAGTCCACTTGTTATTGGTGTGCTGACAGAATTGCCCTGAAGAATTTCCAGGAGCTGTGATCATTGACTCCCAGAGCCATAGAATCATGGAATCAGAGTCCTAGGAGAGTCCTAGAATCATGGAATGGCCTGAGTTGGGAGGGACCTTAGAGATCATCTTCCACCCCTGCCATGGGCAGGGACACCTTCCACCATCCCAGACTGCTCCAAGCTCTGTCCAACCTGGCCTTGGACACTGCCAGGGATCCAGGGGCAGCCACAGCTGCTCTGGGCACCCTGTGCCAGGGTCTGCCCACCCTCACAGGGAAGAATTCCTTCCTAACATCCAATCTAAACCTGCTCTCTGTCAGTTCTAAGCATCCCCCCTCGTCCTGTCACTCCAGGCTCTTGTAAACTCTCTCTCTCCCTCCTCCTTGCAGGCTCCCTTAGACATTGGAAGGTCACACACTGAGGTCACCCTAAAGCTCCTCTTTTCCAAGCTGAACAATCCCAGCTCTGCCATGCTCTCCCCACAGCAGAGCTGCTCCATTCCTCTGACCCCCCTGGTGCCTCCTCTGTGCCCACTCCAGCTGCCCCAGGTCCTTCCTGTGCTGGGGCCCAGAGAGCTGCTGGTACAGCCTGTGCATCCACACGAGAATCCAGAGAAGGTGATGAATTCACTGCTCTGACAGGCAGCATCGATCCTGCTTCTTGCCCTTGGGATAAATGCTGCATCCCTGAGGAGCTGATGGCCAGCTCATCCATACTGCACGTGTGAATAATGCTCACAGAATTCTGACAGAGCTGCTGATGCCAGCACTACACCTGCGGTGGATCTATCATCCCAAAGGGAATCTCCATCAGAGCAGAGTGCTCTCTGAGGAGGAGGGGAGCCTGCATCACTGCCCTGACCTTTATTTCATGCTGCTTGTTTCTAGTTTGCTCACAAGGAACCACAGGGCAGAGATCTTCAGCGTGCAGACAGAAAGGTTAAAGGGAAACAATGGACCGTAAATTTGGACGTGGAATTGAAATGTAGCAGCTGAAAAGGAAACATGTATTTAGATGTGGAGGCACAGACAAGAAAAATATGTTAGGTTTGAAAGAGATGCAGGGTAGATTGAGAAATCCAATGCAGTGAAAGCCAGCACTAAAAAAGAAATTTCAGAAGCAAACATAATGTAGCCATCCCAGCATTGCAGATGAATCATGGAATAGTTTGGATTATGGAAGTTCACTTTTGCCTGAAGTTTATACAAATTTGTTAATCTCTGAATTCAACCTCTCTTTCTCAGCCTGAAAAATTGTCCAACAAGTATTTGGAGGGCATGTGTACTTTGCTAATGGCTTATTTTAGATCTGGACAACTTTTTGATCACCTTTACATTCCCAAAATGAAACCCAACACTGGGTGAAACCCAAGTTTTTCCTTCTCTCTTTGTGATTTTTCATGGAGATTTGCCTCCAAGGTTTTTGGTTTATGTCACTGACTTTTTAAATTGAGTGGGTTTTTACTCCTGAATCTTTGTTTTAGGCTTAAAGAACCTCCAGGATGTTGGTATTTGAGATTCTTGATGGTAAAATAAAGGATCAGAAGAGGGAAAGAAGTGAAAGAAGTTGAAGAAAACATATTATAGGGAATTGCTTTTATGGGAGGGCAAATATATGTGAATTTCCCATGTGAATATATGACGAATTAAAAAAGAATGCAAATTTCAGCAAGTATTTCAACTCTCCACACCAAGCTCTTTCATTCTGGGGCTCACAAGTGATGTGAGTTTTCAAATTTGCCTCCTGAATTTTCCTATAGTGTTTTGGGAATATTTAGATTAGACAAGAGGATGCCATTCAAGACTGTTATCTCCAAGAAACACCTCCTACATTTTCTCATTTTATCCAGAAACAGGATAAATTCTGTCTTAGGAGACAGGACTGACTCAAATGACACATCCACAAGAATTGTGCAAGTTTTCTGTGTCATTTTAAGCACCAAAGCAGACAAATTTTGAGGCAGAGAACAAATTCTATGCTGTGTGCTGCACAGGAGGCCAGAGAAGGGAGGGAGACACTCAGAGGAGAAGAACTTTTTTGGAAATCAGTAAATCACAAGAAAGACTTTGGGTTTGGTGCAAATTCACCCACTGACTGATGCCTTCTGGAGGGTGGCCTGGAGCAGAGAGCAGGCAGAGCAAAAGGATAAAGCAGGGATTTATTAAAACCTCACTGGACACACCTGGGCAGCACAAGAGCCTTGCCAGGATACACCCAAGGTGACCCCAAAATGGTCACAAAAATGGACACCCAGTCATGAAATCCCACATTTTTATAAGTTCTGGTCCATCAGCACATTGGAGTTAATTGTCCAACCACAGCCCCAGGTTATGAAGCTCTATTCTCCTTGTTTTTCCTTCTCACTTCACCACTGGTTTTGTTCTTGGGCCTGAAAGCTGTCCTTGGTATCAAACTAGAGCAGGAATTATTTTGTCTGTCTACTCTGTGAAGAGAGTTTGGTAGCACTTCATATGGAACCTAAAACTACCCACTAAAACAGCACAGAATCTAAAAAATATAAAAGCAAAAACTTAAGGCATCAACTCCATACCTGGACTCTATGTGAAGGGGTTAGAGTTATATTATATTAGCAAGTAAAATTCACCAGGCATTGATTTTTGTCCCTCACTCACACCTCCCAGGTACCCAAACTCTGAACCCTCCACATTCCACAATAAGAAATCCCCAGAGGTAACAAGAATATTCCTGGGGAAGCCTGGTTTTGTCTTTCTGATATTTCTGAGAAATGAAGAGAATCCCTGGGAGCAGATTTGCTGCTCCATCTCTGTAGCTGAGCAGCACAGCTGGAGTTGAGACACTGCCCTCACCAAAGCACACATTTATCACCCAAACACCAGGGACTGTGCACTGCCATCCCTGAGTGAGCCTCTTCATCAGGGGAACCTCCTGAGGTTCATTATTCCCCTGACAGCCTGGGAAAACAACTTCCAGGGTGGGAAGTGCCTTCCTGCTGCGCTGGTCAATCAGGACATTAAGGCTGAGATTCTCCTTCCCTCAGGTCTCCACAGAGTAAAAATTTTCAACTGAAGTGGAGCCACCTGGACTTTGTTATTCCCTTAGCAGAACAACAATTTCAGGTTATGATTAGTCTGATATTTTATATTTATTTATTTTATTTATCAACATCACAAGCCAGATCTCCAGTGGCTGTAAATTCTGTAAATTCCAGGTGAAAAGCTGGAATTAGATATTCCCTCAGGTCCCTTCCAACCCAAGCTGTTTTATGATTCTAGGATGATGTCCTCTCCAGTGCAATACTGCTAAATTTATCCCAAAAAATTTATTAAAATCCCCCATTTTTTCATTTGTTCTTTCCCACCACTAGTTTAAACACAAAGTCCTCACCTTTCCCTGGAGTTTTTTACTATTGTAGGCTGCTTATCAGAGGATAGCATTCCACTCAAACCCAAGAATCAGTCAGCCACAAATAAATTCCTCATGAGGAAGCTTTGAGCTAAGATGTCAAAATCTTCACTGAAGCAACTGTGGAGCTCTTATCTCTGCTGATTCAGCTATGGATAAGCAAGTTTTGGCAGAGAAATTATAACAAGAAGCTCCAGGTTGTAGTTTTTCCTTCAGCACCTACTTATAGGAAGAAGCATGGAACAACTCCCTGTATTATCCAGCCAGTGGAAGCACAGAGGTTTAAAAAAAGCTGAGCATAAAACCTTTATTTTTACCCTTTTGAATATTTTTTTTCTTGTTTTAGCTCCTCATAATTTCTTTCATATTTCAGTTTTGTTCCAGACTCACAGAAGATGAATCTTCTCTGTTCATTGCTTGAAGAAAATGATACTGGGACATTCTCTTTATACACAGAATATTTGGTGTCATGCATAAATTATTTCCCAAAATGAAAAACCTAAACAAGAAAGGAATGTATGAATCAAGAAAGAAGAGCAGAATGAGTGCTGGGCTTCTTGGGGGTTCCTAAACACAAATAGGGGATATATTAATTTGTAAAAGGGTTCATTTAGTGCTGGTGATCCTTGATTTTGTAAGTCCTCAGTCATTCTCTTAAAGTTTTGTGAAATTTTTAGAAAATTCCCACTGGACTCTGTTATTTTGGTGAGTAAAACCTGCTCTGGGCAACCTGTGCCAGGGCCTCACCACCCTCAAGGGGGAGAATTTTTTTCCCAAAAGTCAATCAATTCTTGATTGTAAGGAATTTTTTCTGTTCCTCTCTCGCTGCACTGAACAGGTCCTACTGAGATGTCAGGCACTCTGCACATTTTCTGCTTAGGTTTGGGTGCTAACAATCCTGTTTTAGACATTCATGAGGGGTTTATGCCCCCACTGCTTCATTTATTTATGAACTCCTCCATGTGAGGAATCAGATCTGGTCAGATTCTGTTTGTTGCTTTGCTGGTACATCGTCCTGAGTTATTCTGATTGTAAATTCTATTGATGTAATTTTGCAGATTCAGTGGAAAGTGAACTGGCTTTTTGGGAATTACTAATACCCTCTTCTTTTTGATCTATTTGTTTGTTTGTTTTTTCTTTCTTTTTTTTGTTTCTTTCTTTTTTTTTTTTTTTTTCCTAGTTCTTGAAAGATGATTAAGATCCTCGCTTTCAAATGTGTTTTCCTCTGATGAACTGTTTGTGCATTCCTAACTTTAATCTTCTGAAGTCCATTTCCTGCAGGTTCTGGTAATCTAAACACTGAAGGGCTTGTGGAAAACCAGTCAGCCTCTTGCTCTAATATTTACTAAATTCCAAAACTCAGTTTTTTCAGTTAGAGCTGCGTCAAGTCTGGGTAAACTCCCCAAATCCCTTCTTTTCCAGAAGCCCTGCAACCCACAGCCTGTGGCTGCATCTGTGTGAGCCCATTTGGCCCAGTTTGGTGCAGCAGATGCTGGGAACATAATTCTGAGCTGTGTGAGGAGATCTGTGTGTTAAAGCCAGGTGAGAGAAATGAAAATTTTGAGCCAGTGGTACTTAGATGTACCAAGACTGAAAAGAATGAACTTGAGGAGTTATTAAAAGAATCAGGGAAGAAACAGAGAACTGAAAGTTGGCAAATCAACAGGACAACTTGAGGAGGTATTAAAAGAATCAGGGAAGAAACAGAGAACTGAAAGTTGGCAAATCAACAGGATAAAGGGGCAAACAGGCCTGGCCAACAGCCACTTTTAGAGTCATGTGTACATTAATCTTTCACCTGGTGAAGAATGGATCCCTCCTCTCCACAGTGTGTGTCAGCCAATAAATATTTGCTATGTGCTTTTCTCTTCTGTATTTGTGCATGGATACAAACCTGATCTCCTGAGCTGGGATTTGGGGGATGATGGCAGCCTCATGCCAGGCACCAGCATCATGTACAGTGACTGTGTTGGAAAGATCAAAGAAAAGGAAAAAAAAAAAGTAAAAATTAAAAGTTAATGGCTTTAATGCTTCAAACTACAAGTGAATATGTTTAGGTTAGAGATTAGGAAGAAATCCTTCCCTGTGAGGGTGGGCAGCCCTTGGCACAGGGTGCCCAGAGCAACTGTGGCTGCCCCTGAATCCCTGGAGTGTCCAGGGCCAGGCTGGATGGGGCTTGGAGCAGCCTGGGATGGTGGGAGGTGTCCCTGCCCATGGCAGGGGGTGGAATGTGGTCATCTTTAAGGTCCCTTCCTACCCAAGCCATTCCATGGTTCTATGAATATTTCCAAGAATGACTGACTCAGGTGTTTTTCCCTGAGAGGGAAGCATTTTTTGGTGATTTTTTTATTGATTGACACTTCATAATCTTCAATAAGAAGCACAATCCTGCAAATCTGTGCCCTCTTGAAAAGATGAAGTTCATTTGGCAGAACAGCCCACATCTTTCATGTCTATGAAGAGTCACCCGTTCAGTCCAAAAAAAAGAGTGATATTTTACTTGGTGTTTTTGATCAAAAAGTCTTACTCTGCTGAGGCTTTTTAGAGCACACCTGATAAAATCCATTAGACATTTTTTCTGCTTCACTGCTGATCAAAACCCTTTGACAATTGACAATAGAGAGGCCATCTGCCACTTTGAAAACCTGTATTTTTCATGAAAGGAACAAAATCAACTTTTCTTGCCCCAGGAAGGAAGCAAAAACACAGACAGCTCTTCCCATACATAAAACATAAAGCTTGTGAATAACACATCCCATCATTCCCATTATCACAACTGGAAGAATGGAGGTGAAGGAACTGATGAGCATCAGGGAAGAGCCCTTGACCTGAGACACAGAAAGAGCCTGAGTGTCTTAGAGAGAGCCTTTGTGCCAAGGGCTCACAGCTTTAGCAGTGGCAAGCTGATCTAAGTGATTACCCCTTCTGCTTTCCTGGAAGGAAGCTGTGCTTCAGCTCCCCCACCAAAAATTCAACTTTTTTATTAGAACTAAAAAATGTGACCGAATAAAGGCTGGTGCTCCATGCACTCACGAATTACTTCAAACTTTGGCAACTTTGGTTCCTGTCCTTCACTGTTTCACCAGAATTCTTGGAACACTAAATAGTCATGATGGTTTGGGGTTTGGTGTTATTTTAGCTGTTTTGTGCTTTTTGTTGGTTTTTTTTTTTTTGTTGTTTAAAGATTGTAAGCATGAACACTCTATTTTTTTCCTTCTCCTGCACCTTCTACCAAGTGCGCTCTTCTTGCTGTGCTTAACAGATACGTATTTTCCAGTAGCACTTCTTTTCTTCTTTTCTCAGCATTTTGAAAAGATCACAAATCACTGAGGAGTGGATCTCAGCAAAAGACTGTCTCCTGCTACAGGGCTTGAAGGTGCTTGGAGCTTGCAGGTGGTTGACACCCCTGGGTGTCTCTGACCAATTCTTTAAATTCAGTAGGGAACCCAGAATGCAGAGAATATTTCTCTGCATGTTTGGAAGGGTCCAAACCCCCTGGAAAACACAACTGGTGACCTTCATCCATGGAAAGGGCTGCCCAGGCTTAGGGATGGAACAGAATTTTCCAGAATGTAAATCAGATAGTAGCATAGAATGTCATTTATCACAGGGTGAGAAATTAAGATTTTTGGGTTTGTTAGGATGGTAAGGAGATGCAGAAAAGATGGAGGATCCTTGTGGGTTTTATGTTTCTTCCTTCTCCTCCTCCATCCCCTCCCTGTTCTGCAGTGTTTGGGGCACAGGACCATTGGGCACAATTTGCTGCAGTCCAGAGTTACATGAACAGAAATTGAGTTGGTTCTTGGTAGAAAAGCAGCAATAATGAACGTTCTTGGTGCTAATGGGGTGAATTATCTTGAAGAGAGCCTTGATCCTGTGTGTTCGGGGCCTTTTGGGGGTCTGTTCTCCCTCAGGCTGAGCTGGGGTAAAGCCTGGTGTGCTGGGATTGCTGATGAGGAAACAATGAACAACCTGGAAATGAGAACAGCCAAGAGCCCCATTTGCCTTTTTTCTCAACAATGATTTTTACAAAAAGCCTCCCCTGTCAGGGAGAGACACTCGGGAGTGGCAGAACTGCCACAGGGTTGGTGAAGGAGCAGGTCAGGGTGCTGGGTTCTATAACATAAACACAGAACACATCCATGCCCAACACTGATGCACTTTCAGCATATTTGTTGTACAATTTCATGTGGAACTAAAGATTTCAGCCCAGCACATTTCAGGTTGTAGTGATGACCTTTAACACTTGTGAGTAGCTTCACATCTCCAGATCACTTTAGGTATTGGTGGACTCTGGAGTATGAGCTGAGCAGAGCAGATTAAATCCTGCTGCCATGTAAACATTAAAGTTTTGGATACTAAAATACACAGGTGGATCTAATGTTCCAAAGCATCTGGCAGACATTGTGTGATAGATGAATAATCCTTTACTACAGCCCACACAGTGCTGCCACCTCTTTATTTATGTATATAGAGGTAGAATTTATTCACATACTTGTACCAGGGAGAAGTGAGTTCAGTTCCAGAAATAGCTACACTAAGATACAGATGAGTAATATTACTAAGCCTGTTAAATTATTGCATATTTTTCTCTTTTGCAGCTCATGGAAAGTCCTGCTCCTTGCTGATGAATTTAGACATTTTTTCTGAGCAGTGCAAACTGAAATCAATGCAATAAATTAAGAAAGTCTGCACAGACTTTTAAGCATAATAATTATTCCAACTCATCCCTTTTTGTGCTTGAATTTTTTAGCAAAATCAGTATGTCAGTGCATTTATTTAATGCTGCAAGATAGCTGTCAGAAGGAGTGGGACTGGTTGTGAGATGTGGCACCTGCAGGATTGTCACCTGCACTTCACAGTGTATAAAAGCCCTTTTTGTTAAGCACCAAATTCTGGATGCTGTCTCTACATCCAGTTCTGGGGTCCCCAGGACAATAAAGACATGGAACTGTCCAAGCAGATCCTGAAATGGGCCACAAAGATGCTCAGGGAGCTGGAGCACCTCTGCTATGATGAGAGACTGAGAGAACTGGGGTTGTTCATCCTGAATAAAGGAAGACTGAGGAAACTTTATTCCAGATATTCAATAAATGAAGGGGAGCTTATAAGGAAGACAGAGATTTTTTACCAAGGCCAACAGTGACAGGACAAATGGTTTTAAACTGAAATAAGGTAGGTTTATCCACCTTTGACATAATGATTTTTTTTTTGCTATGAGAGTGGTGAGGCATGGGAAGAGGTTATGGATTTTTCCATCCCTGGAACTGTGCAAGGCCAGGCTGGATGGAGCTCTGAGCAAACTCATCTTGTGAAAGGTGTCCCTGTCCATGGCAGGGGAGCTGGGATGAGATTAACCCAGGTGCCTCCAAACCAATTGTGATTTTCTGAAGACATCCCTATTTATCTATTTAACCTTTCACAGACTAATGAGCCTAAGAGCATGAGGATGGCCACAAGCAGCCAAACCCAGTCTCACCCAGATCAGCATCCCTCTTGCACTGCTGCTTGTTCATGGAAGAGTTCAGGAGAAGCTCAGCTGTGCGTTGATATCACCCTGCTGTGCTCTCACAGCCTCCAGTGAACTACAGTTTGGAGACTTCCTGAAAGAAAATTTTGTCTTTATATTAATAATCCTCGATGGATTTTGTCATATGAAATTTCTTCTGAGTTTTCTGTACATGACAGTGTTCGGCCTCTGGAACATCCTTTGGTGAAGAATGAGATTTTAACAAGAAGTTATATGGAGAAATTTATCCTTTTGCTTGTTCTGTCTGAATCACAAAAAGCCTTTCCTTCCATGTTGCCTATAAGAAGTAACTGCCTTTCACAATCTCTCAGTTATTCCCCCAGTTCAGGTGAATCTCCTGCCATTATACCTGGAGAAACCTGCTTGAAATTTCTCATTCTAAAACCCCATAAATATTGACAAATTTGTTTTTTATCTCCAAGCTGATACAAATTTCAAATAGTTAAATTGTTGGTAAACATGTTTTTAAAATTTTTGTGAGTTTTTGTGGTTTATTTGTTTTTTTTTATTTTTGAATCTCCCTCTCTTCCTCTGATCTCTGTCATCCCATCATTTCCTTGACTTTCACTGTTTGAATGCCAAACCAGACAAGGGAGACTCTTCACCTTTAGCAATGCATATTCAACCAGAGAAATGTGGGGTTTTTTTCCCCCTGGTGCCCAATTTGGATTCAGGAGACTTTGCTGCCCTTAATGGAGCCACCTCCATTTACGTCAGCCAAGAAGCTCAGCTCCTTCCTAAGGATAATGAGAGCACTGAGTGAATCGTTCCTTGATGTGCAGTATTCTTTGAGCTGGGAAAGCCCATTTTGTGTTGCTCCTAACAGCTCCTCTCTGATGCAGCTGACACAGTTCTCAGCTTCCTCACAAGCAGCAAGCAAAGGGGCTCCTCAGGAACAAAGTATGAGCTGAATGAAATAGAAGTTATGGCTGTGAAGTTGCCATAGCAATCAAAGTTCATGCCTGATGCCAAAATGGTACCACTGTAATCACCCATCAAAGTGTCCAGTTGCCATGGCAACTCTGAAAGGCCCCGGACTTCAACTTCAGTATCACCACAATTGAAAATAAACAAATAGGGCTGCTAGTGTTTTAAATAATCAGGGTTTCTATCTTTGCAGCGCCATTCTGTGATCACGAGGTGCTGAAGGCAAACCACCTGCTAAACACTATCAATAAATGCCAGGCTTTGTCAAGAACCATTGTGAGCACCATTGCCACGCTAGGCAGAGCTAACTTTGTTTTCCCTCACATGTAGAAGTGTTCCATGGCCTGCTGCCTGCTGGAATGTGTGTGGAGACATCCTGCTACGTGGTGTGGGGCTGGCTTTGATGTTGGGCTCTGGGAATATGCTGCCCAGGGACTCGTTCATCTGAGGTTTCAGTAGTGGTAAAAGGAATGGAGTGAAAAAAAAAGGTTTTGTTACATAAGAAAATTTTGGCAGAAGTCACTTCAAAACTTCTGTCATTTTATTGTTCCTTTCTGCATACCTCCTGTAGGTATATGTATGAAATATGGCCTGAATGGCAATTAAATGGGAGTCAGTAATATCCCAAGTCTACTGAGGAGAAGAAAATCCTTTATTTTAAAGTGCACATAGCTGGCAGAATGCTACTGGGGAGCTGGACTCTTGCCCAGCTGTAAGTCAATCTTTTTCCCATGTCATATGCCCCAGTGATGATGTTTCTGACATTAGCATTTAAAGGACTGAAAGAACAGAAAACCAAAGTGGAGAACATTATTATTTCAACTACTTAATGGGGGAAAAAAAAATCTCTTCGTTTCTCCCTTTCCTCTCATCCATTTCTGCATCAGGAGAAAAGGAATATCTGTCCATTTTGGTTTTGGATGATCCAAACTGGAATCCCATGGCCAACATCACAATTCATTTTCAGCTTCAAAAGTTTTTGCCAGTACAGTCTTCCCCTTAAATGGGAAGTTCTTACAGCATGTCTAAGGTTGAGAGTTTTTTTCACTGTCTTGCAAATATTAGATCATGTAGAAGCCATTAATGTTCTAATGAACTGGGACACAGAAAAGAATTGTGAGGGGCTGTTTCTTCATAGAATCATGGAATGGTTTGGGGTGGAAAGGATCTTACAGCTCATCCCACCCCCAGCCATGGGCAGGGACAACTTCCACTGTCCCAGGGTGCTCCAAGCCCCATGTCCAGCCTGGCCTTGGACACTGCCAGGCATCCAAGAGCAGCCACAGCTGCTCTGGGAAGAATTTCTTCCTAAACTCTAAACCAAGTTCTCCTCTTTAGTTTGAAGCCATTCCCTGTGTCCTGTCCCTCCATCCCTCTCCAGCTCTCCTGGAGCCCCTTCAGGCCCTGCCAGGGGCTCTGAGCTCTCCCTGGAGCCTTCTCCTCTTCAGGGGAACATTCCCAGCTCTCCAGCCTGTTCTTAATTTTCTTCCTGTCTGGAACAGGGTGCACTTGTGTATCAATGCAAAATGCCCAATATTTGAATCACATGAGATGAGTTTAGCCAACCCTGATGCTAATTTCTGTACTGGTGACCTTGCTTAGACAGTAGGTCATAAATAAAAACAAATCCTAGGAGATTTCTGCCTTCTCCACCTATAGCAACAACCACTCATCTACCATTGCCCAGGGTTTTTCAAAACCTTTCTAACACAAGATTTTGATATTTTTCTTGTTGGCTAAAGCCACTGAGTTTATTGCGAATGAGAGAAAACTTGGTAGAACTCCAGGCAATCATTTTTGGATATTATATCCAGATTCTTCCAATCCTCTATTTTTTTTTCTGGGAATGTTGCCAAAAATGCAAAAGATAGCAATGTTTGGAAAGGATATTTTGGGTATTAGGCTCTTTCCGTTGTAAGGAGGTTACAGTTAAGTACATGATGACATATGTAATATTTTTTATGAATCTGTAGTGATAAAATCAACTGCACATTTTACATTATTAATGCTGAAGGAAACAGGAAGTTATTTAATAACCCACATTGATTAAAAACTTTCACTTTTTCACAGGATTATGCATTGAAATAGAAATAAATAATTTTGCACATTTTATATGGCCCAAGGAAGTAATTGCAAATAGTTTTAATTCCTCACAAAGTTAATCAAGCATTTCCTTATTACGATGTTATCCTTCATTCTTGCTTTTCATAAACCACAAATCATGGAGGTTGAAAACCAGAACTTAACATCCCAAGGTCCATGGATCAGCACCATGCTGATACTTCCATTTTGTTCTCCATTATTTCCCTTATAATTCTCAAATCTAAACTTCTGAGGTTAATATTTGTGCTGTATTTTTGTCATCTCCTACTCAATCAAAAGCCAACTGGTATCAAAATACCTTCCTCTAATCCCCCCAGCAGTACTTGATCTTCACTCAATCAAATACTGTCATCAGGAAAATGTCACAGCACCATTCACCCTTTCCTGTTCTAAATCAGTTACAAATATTTTGACCAGAAGGATCCTGTTGCCAACGCCATCCATTGGGAGAAACAGTTATTTATTCCTATCATCACTTTCCAACTTTTTATATAACTTTTTAACCAAATAACGTCCTTCTCTCTAATTCAGCAATAATTATTTTTCCCTGACAGCCTTTTTAAGAGTTGCTTGGCCCAAGCTTTTGGTGTGTAAAAATCCATGGTGACCAGAGCACAAAGGGTAAGAGTTTCCATAAAGTGAAAATGGATTGCATAAGGAAAATAAGACACTTTTCCCCAAGAAAGAGTTTTGCAAATGCTTTGTTCCCTCTCATATTACCCTCAGAGGAAATTTTTATATTGATACAAATTTTAGATAAAGAAAGCTCTAAACTGATGGTTCACAATTTTACACAAATATTCACATTTCCTTGAAAAATCTTTTATCAGCATTTCTGCATTCATCGTAGAGAAAGTCGTCATTTCCTTTCAGTGAAGATTCTGTTTCACCACTGCTCCTGCTTTTATTGGCAATTCCAGGTGGTTTTTATTATTCGTGATATTTCATTCCTCTATATTACTGGTATCCTCTTTTTCTGTTCATATAAGGTAGTTATTCAATATTATATTAGTTCTGTATATTAAATATTGTGCACCACACGTAAGGTTTATAATGCAAATGATACTTCATCATTTACACCCTTAGACCACGGTTCCATTAAACAGGAAATCTGAGGAGAGGCATCTTAACACCAGAATAAAACAACCATAACCTCACAGAGCAAGAATATCAACTTATACTGAGACTCACTTCATATTTATTCCAAAAGCAGAACAATGAAATATGTCCTGACAGTGTCGAGGTCAGCTCAAATACCATCTGTACCCTTCAGCAGAATGGTAAAGCCAGGGTAAAACTCCATGGCAAAACTGAATGGAAAACCATTCAGCTTTTTAAGACAGGAATTGCTATAAATATAAATCATGGGAGGGTTTTTTTGATTAATTAGAAAGGAATACAAGTGTGGTGTACTATGCTTGGGTCATGTTAAACATTTTTTGATGGCCAATCTGGTGGTGCATACATCTTGCACCTCTAAAAGCAGTCTGACTTACTTTACTTTACAGTCTGACATCACTTTACTCCAAAAGGAAACTCCTGGGCTACGGCTGGGTCATGATTTAGCCATGACTTCTCTGTTTGAGGACTCATTTACACCTTGTTTTTATCTGGGAGATGAGAATTTGTCTCAAAGTCCTGAGAAATGTGTGGTGGTAATGACAGTGATGCCTTCTGGAGCTGCCCTGGAGCAGAGACCAGCCAGAGCCAAAGGATAAAGCAGGGATTTATTAAAACCTCACTGGGCACAGCTGGGCAGCACAAGAGCCTGGCTGGGCACACCCAAGGTGAACCCAAAATGGGCACAAAATGGACACACGACCACGAGGTCCCACACTTTTATAAGTTCTGGTCCATATTGGAGTTAATTGTCCAATTATAGGTTCAGCTTATGAAGCTCCATCTTCCTTGGTTTCCTCTTCTCACTTCCCTGTTGTTTTTGTTCTTGGGCTTGAAACTTGTCTGGGCTGTTCATGGTCCCGAGCCAGAGAAGGAATTTTTGGTCTCCCTACTCTGTGAAGAGAGCTCACCAACACTTAGTATGGAACCCAATACTACCTACTAAAACAGCACAGAATCTGAATAATACAAAAGCTTAAATTTAAGGCATCAAAACAATTTATAATTGTCACATCGTGGTGCATTATGCTCTGCCCTCCAAAGCTTATTGACATCACAGATATTTCCCAAATCCAGTGGAGAATGGGCAGGAAACTGTCTCTTCATCAAAGTAACACTCTCCCTCCATTTTCCCTTCCACTGGTCCTGGTGACACCTACTCTGAGTCATGTGCTGAGGCAGCACAGGAGATGAGTAGTTAAAACTTTGTTGGGTGCTGAAAGATTCTCCACAGCAAACGAGATGTCTTTACATATCCATAGTGGCTCAAATGCATCATTCATTGAAGGGGGGGGCAGCTTTCATTCAGAAATAACAGCTTTGGAGGAAGATTTCAGCTGGCGTGGCATTTTAGCAGAGCTTTGGATGTGATTCATGTAAGAATGTGCACACATATATATTTTTATATATATATATATAAATATATATATAAATATATATATGTGTGTGTATGCATGGCAGATGATTCAGGCTTTTATTTCCCAGATGGTTGCTGTGACCCAACTTTTCTGAGGCAAAGATAAGATTTGTTATACAATTTGTTATGTAAGCAGTTTTCCCTGCCACTACCTCATTAAAACGTTTGTGAAGGGAATGGGAATGAGCTGAACTGGGTGAATCAAACCTTTGGGTGAGCAGTTGTGAAAAGACAACCTTGTAATTTTGCAGGTTTTTTTGTGGAAAAGCTCCATCAAGTTAAGTAAATAAAGCTGATCCTTTAGAAGTTGGCCAAAACCAGCATGAGCCTTGATTGATAAAATAGAAAAAATAAAGGCAACGTCAAAGAGAGCTGGTTTAAGATTGGATATTAGGAAGAAATTCTTCCCTGTGAGGGTGGAAAAGCCCTGGCGCAGATTTCCCAGAGAAGCTGTGGCTGCCCCTGGATCCCTGGAATTGCCCAAGGCCAGGCTGGACAGGGCTTGGAGCAGCCTGGGAGGGTTGGAGGTGTCGCTGCCATGGCAGGGGGAAGGAGGTGAACTTTTAGGTCCCTTCCACCCCAATCCATTCAATGATTCTGTCAAAGAAATTTTACCAAAAGAGTGAATCTCTTGCAACTTTCTGAATTCTTTGTGTTGCCCCAGTACCCCATGTCTGCCCTTTATGATCCTTTTATAAAATTACCAGACTAGAAACCTTAAATTAAAGTACAATCAAAATGTTGAGTGAGTTAGGCAACATTTACCAACTCAGAAAAGGGTAAGAAGAGGGCTGGGAGTGGTTCTGTCAATCTTACCCCTCTCCAGGTGAATTCTATATTTATAAAAATGAAATCCAGGATGGGCTGAGTCCTCTGGGCAGTATGAACACTCTGCATGAAAGTCAAAGTCATTGACAGGGAAGGAAAAGACACCACATGAAGAGCTGCTGCCACATTCTGTCCTCCTCCTAATAAGAAACTTCAAGGCAGGAAGAAAATATAAAAAAGAGAAATAAAACTTTTTCATTCTTTCTGGTGCATGAATAAAATGGGCTGAGAAAGGAGTCATGGAGTCAAGAGAGGACTGGTTTCAAAAAGAGGGAAAGCATTTGGAGACACTCCCCTAGAGAGGCAGGTCATAAACAGCCAAACAGGGATGGCAGTTAGCTCCTTATTTATAGCAATACTTATTTAATTTGGGAGGAAGATTGAAATTCAATCCTCAGCCAAACTACGTGAGGATTCAGAAAGGGCACAGAGTATAAAAAATGCTTGGAAGGAAAAAGCAGCAACCCCTCTAACAAAGGGAAAGTGCTCATGCCCTCACCTGTCCTTTGTAGAAACAGCCTGACCCCAGCTGCTAAACTGAGCTAAACTGAGTGAACTGAGACAGCCTGAGAAGGGAGGACAGCCCTGGATTCGGGAGCAATTACTTGGCTTGGCTGCAAACATCAATAGTGTGTGGCAGAACAGAACCCAGAGCCACGGGGAATAGGGAATATGAACCCTTGGGCTGAGTGTGGAGCTGAAGATCTGCTGGGAGATTCCTGCTCTTTATGGCTGGGGCTGTTGTCAGGCTGTCCCTGCATGGGAATGAAAGGAACAACTTTAAAGCATTTGTCAAGGTTGATTTTAACCTTGATTTTAACAAAGGCAGGTGCTGCTTTGATTCCTTGCCAGTGATTTGGCTTTTCTACTAAGCATTGTCTAAGCTCCACCTCATCCTAGATCTACCTGGAGGGCTGGAAAAGATTATTGCTGGAAATGAAAGCTTCCCTTCTGAGGCAGATTTACCCAGGAGAATTCAAATGAACTGAGGTTCCTCATTACACTGATCAATATGGAGTGAAAAATCTGCAGCTGAACCCATGGCTGAGCAAAGCTATGGCTCAGATTCAATCCCAGTGTAGGTTTAAGACCTTCAGGTTAAGTGACAACTTCTGCAGATCTTTTTCTCTCTCTGTGGAGTGTGTCTACTCAGTTGCTGGGCAAACCCCCATTCAGGGCTATTTAAAAGTGAAATAGAAGCTACTAACTAATTAATAATCATGATAATCAGTGACGGACAGTTTGAACCCAAAGCAACCAGGTCCCACCTCCCTGTGCACTCAGTGATGCTTTGGATGATTTGGTGTGAAGGTTTTGATCCACCCTGTTGTGCTGGATGTCTGAGATGTTCTGACCTCTCTGCCCTCAGCTGGCAGCTGGCATGTGGCAATTTTGGGGGTGGGTGACAGATCTGGGAAGTGGGGATGGTGCCAGGTTCACCTGCAAGAGCCACCTCAGAAATGGCAGATGAAAATTGCCTTTCTAAAGCCATGCAAGGATTGAGGTATCTGGCTAGGAAAGGAACTGGGGGTCAGTTCTAGCCCCAGGCAGTGTTCTGACAGCAGAAGGAGAATTTCACAACCTCATTCACATTTTATTTCATTCCTGGGCTTCTCCACATAATGATAATTTAAGAGAAGAAGATGCTAAACTGCCTTCTTCTCCAGAAATACATTCCTGTAAAAGTCTGTTGGGTTTTTCAACCATGGCCTGGAGCCATGAAATCTGAAATGTCCAGGCACCCAACATCTTTATTTTTTCCTCAAAATATATATTACAATAGAGAAAATACTGCTATTACACTTACACTTCACAGCTGATTCAGGGCTGGATAGAAGAGGAAGAACAAATATTTGCCAATTAGGAGCAGCTTCTAATGCATGGCCTCAGTGCCCTCTGTTTAAGGGGGTGAAAACACACATTGCTATTTCTGCTGGAACTTATATTTCCTGATTCCTCAGCATAGCTGTTCTTCCCCAACCTCTTTTTCTGGGAGAAAAGGAGCAGCTGATATTACTGATGAGCACAAAGAAATGGGCTCTTACATCTGCTCAGGTGGCAGTGATTTGTCTTGAAAGGAAATGTAGTTCTTTAGATTGAGTGTCTGACAGAGTTTTCTACCATGATAAAAAAATACAAAGTGAATTCAACTGAAATAAATAGAATATGGGGCCTCTTAGCTTCACATAAAAGCTCTGACTTAAAATAGCAGCTCAAGATTCCTCTCTTTTTAGCTTTTTATAGAGTTGCCTGCTCAATTTTAAATTATAAATTGCTATGTAGATTTAGGCTCTAAATAAAAAATTATTCTTCTTTTTCCCCTTTAGGTTTTATTTCCCTTCTCTTTCCTTTTGCAGTGTATCTCAAATAAACTTATTTTTCAAGCAACCAAATGCCTCTCTTTCCTATCCATCATCTGCTTACTGCTATTGCTGATGCCTCACCATCCTTTTCTGTTTATCTCAGACTGGGCTTAAATGAAAATGCTGGTCTAAAATATTGTGAACTAAGCTATGACTATGTTATTTTTGCTTGAAAATCCAAACTGACTGTGCAGGGATATGTTTAGACAAATTCTGAGAAATGTGGCTGCTTTGACTCGCCAAAATGATGAGGAAATGAGAAAGGTTTTAGAGTTAGAGTTTGAGCCAGGCTTAAAAGGTTCAGAGGAGAGGCTGTGACCTAAGCTTGCGCTCTGAGAAAACATATTCCCCAATAAACCTACTGGAGTTATACTGGGAAGTGAAAAAACACTTCCCAGTTTTCCACCTTGATTTAGGAGAGAAAATTCAAGGGAATACCTAAGGGTCAAAGTCAACACTTTAGTGGATAAGCTGAACCCAAATAACAGGGATTTATTGGCATTTTGGGGCAGTGCTTTAATAAAAATAAATATTCAGTTGAGCTGAGGTATAAACCCATAGGAATGCAATACATTGCAAAGCTTATGCCCACTTTCCCTAAGATGAAAATGTGCCTTAAAACTGTGAAACAATCCTTTTTTTTTTTCCTTATCACTAATAGCTGGTACATCCAAGCATTTCCTTCCCTGGGAGGTTTCCCTCCAGCATCCCTTTCCCTGCTGGCTCTTGCTGTGTGGTGACCTAAACCCATTATGGACACAGGGTGTCCAAAACGGGGCTGTCTCACCTGGGCTGGCCCAAAGGTCTGCTCAGAATGAGCCTTCAAAGAATCCTGAAGCAGTTTAGGACCTCCAAACACCACTTAGTCCAACCCCTGGAATGAGCATGGACATCTTCAACCAGACCAGACTGCTCAGAGCCCCCTCCAACCTGACCTTGGATGACCAGGGATGTTTCCAGCATCTTAAGGGGGTCATAAAAAGGAGGGAAATGGAATTCTTGTTTTAAACTGGCAGAGGGCAGGTTTAATCAGCTGTTAGGGAGGAATCCTTTACTCAGAGGGTGGGCAGACCCTGGCACAGGGTGCCCAGAGCAGCTGTGGCTGCCTCTGGATCCCTGGCAGTGTCCAAGGGCAGGCTGGGCAGGGCTTGGATCACCCTGGGATGGTGGAAGGCGTCCCTGCCATGGCAAGGGGTGGAACTGGATGAGGTTTAAGGTCCCATTCAATCCAAACCACTCTGTGATTTTCTACAATTCTCTGTGTGCTTTTTACATAGGTATTCTGTTCTTTCTAAGAAATGCCAACTTTCTACATTTTACAGCAATTCTCAGCATCGATCCCCAGGCCCCTCTTCCCAAAATCTTCTTCTCATAGGGCATCCCAAACCTTTTATGTTTTTACCAGTAACACAAACACACAGATACTGAGATTTCATGCTTGCATGACTTTGTGAACAATGAGAAAATAAAAGAGCAGTCATGTTATCATGCCTTGTTTTTACTTTTGAGAGCTTGTTGATCGCTGATCTTCCACGTTGTATTTCCAAAGCATTTTCCGTAGCAGGGCGCTCTCCACGCCAGCACGACGTGATCCTTGCTGTGCCTGCCTCTCCTCTGGGGCTCTGTGCAGTCTCACACGTAGTCTCTTCCACATGCCTGGAATTCTCTGTGTGGACATTTTTGTCCCATCCCAAAATATGTTTCTGCCACGAAGCACGACGCGTACGTCTTGCCAAAACTCCCTCCCGTTTCATTTCCCATCTGCTGCGTCTTCTTCCCCATTTGGACAGAAATACCTCATTTTAGACAAATCCTCGCAAACTCCAGGCATTCAGCTGAAGCCTAAGTTAGAATCCTCGTCATCAAATTGCTCTCCTGCTACAGACAAAGGGTAAAAACCATTCTTATCTTTCTTTTTTTTTCCCTCTATCTCCTTTACCCTGGCTTCAGAGGGGATCTGCAGTGCTGGTCTTGCTTCCTGCTGGTTCTTTAGGAAAGATGAGATGGACACGAGCTCAGCAGTTTTATTTTTCAATTTACCAACTCACAAAAGGGTAAGAAGAGTGTTGAGAGTGTTTCTGTCACTCTTATCCCCCTCTCCAGGTGAATCCTATGCTTATAAAAATGAGATCCTGCATGGGCTGAGTCCTCTGGGCAGTATGGACACTCTGCATGAAAGTCTAAATCATTGACAGGGAAGGAAAAAACACCACAACCAGATCTGCTGCCACATTCTGTCCTCCTCCTAATAGGAAACTTCAAGGCAAGAAGAAAATATAAAAAAAAGAGAAATAAACCCTTTTCATTCTTTCTGATTCATGAATAAAATGGGCTGGGAAAGGAGTGTGTTTTTCCTGGTGTGCTTACCTTTACACTTAACAGCAAACAGGAAAGTTTTTTATTAGTGTGCAAATAATACTGAGATCTGTAGGATTTTTTCTGAAGTATGAAATTATGGTTATTGCTGTCAGAGCTTTGATTTCAGAGAGATTTCACGTGTTTTAAATAAAGTTTTGTACAACTTGTATGTGAGATAAACTGCATATTAAATAAAAAATAATCCAATAACTCTACTTATGTCAGAGATTGATATCCTGAAATATTCCAGGATTTTTTTTTTTCCATTGGTCAATTTTCAGCTTATCTTTTATTGTTGTACAACACCACAATTTTTTTTATTTTTTTTTTTTTTTTTTTTGCTCTTCAAAGACAAACCCACTCTAAATTTTTTCCTCTCAAGTCATCCAAAATGTCATGTTCTAAGAAAAGAACAATACTGAGATGTCTCTTCTTCCTACATGGAGCTGTAATATAAAATTTCATTCTCTTCTCAGTTAAAGAATCATTTCTCCTTTGGCTACTGTTATCACTTAAGCAAATATCTGCAGTTAAGATTTTCTCTTGGATAAATCACAGCAGCAACTAGAAGCTATTCAAGTACTGATGGCAGATGACAGAAACAAACTCCTTCTACCTCAGTTCCCTCTGTCCCAGAAATTACAATTGATATAAATTCCCATGAGACCAATTTCAGTGCTTTTATCCCACATTTTAGTGCTCCAGTTGTCCTAAGGTATGGGTTGGTTGGAGTTGGCAAACAGATGAAATCAAGGTAGAGCTACTTGGGTTGGACACTCATAAAACTGGAAATCACCCCTTTTTGGGAGGGGCTTGTTTGATGACTTGGTTTGGTTTTGGTTTTGGTTTTTTTTTTTTTTTTTGTTTCTGTGTGATTTTGTTTGCAGGGGTGTTGATTGTTTTGGGCTTTTTTTGTTTTGTTTTGGGGGGGTTGTCTTTGTGGGGCACAGAGGGAACACACAGCAAACACACACACAGGTGTCCAAAGCACAGATGAAGAAAAGCACTCAAGTTTTTTGAAACCTCAGCTATTTATAATTTCCAGGACACTGACCAGGGATTGGGTAATGAAGTGTCCACCTCTCCAATCCCACTGGTCAAATGAGAGGTCTCTCAAGTCATATCTTTAACAAAGGAATGTAAACTATTCTTGTTTACCTTAAAATTTCATGAGAACTGACTCCATTCTACCAAAACAAATCAGAAGGCTTATTTTCAGGGACAACAGGAGTTGTTGTTTTGGTTTTGAGTTTCTTCTGGGTTTGGCTTTGGGTATTTTGTGAGGCTTTGTGTTTCGGTTTGTTGTATTTTTCAATCACTGTGCATATGTTCTTTTCCCTACTTGCTACCAAAGCCTTCTCCTAAAGCCCTCATCGTGTCAAATGTGCTCTCTGCATGTGAACAATGCTGCAGCTTAAAGGAAAATGTTTTAAAGCTGTCAAGAAACTGTCATTTTCCAGATGGCTGATTAAATGGGGGACAGAGACACATAGGGACTGGCTCCAAAGTGATGGATTAGTAATGGATGTTGCTCACTTGTGATGGAACGGGACAGAGACCAAGCAAAGGGAATAAAGCTGATACTGAGCTCAACATAATCAGGACTTTTTAAAGCTCCCTGTTCCTCTTTTGAAAGCCTGTCATTCATTCTAGATGTGCAAATGGCTTGATAGATTATTTAAGGGCTACTTGTGTAGAACAGCAGCTCAAATTGCTACCAGGTTCTGAAGCCATGGATTTAACAACAGAATATGAAAATCTCAGCTTGAGCAGGGAGTCTCTGTGCTCAGAGTGAAAATTCATAAATTAATGATTATTTTTTGCTCATTCTCCTCCAGCTGAGCCCTGCAAAACTTCCCTAATGAAACCTTCAGTGGAAATGGTTCACCCTGGTTTGACAGTTTGTAGAAAAAGATTTCAAAGTGCTGCATAAAGATAAGGAACTTGGTGCCAGATGCTCAGAAGCACCAGAGACCTCCATGGCCATAAAATCCCACTGAAGTCACTCCAAGATCAAGAGACACAAGGCTCCTGGGAAACCAGGGAGGTGTGAGAACCCTCAGGATGGTTTGGATGACGTGGAGCATCAGCTGAAGCACTGTAGAGTTCCAATCTGAGTTGTCACCCTCTGGATTTTGTGCCTCTCTGGATGTGACACTGCCCTTCACAATGACACCAGGTGGGAATCCACACTTGCAGCTCTGTTAACATTGTGTCATATTGTAGCTTTAGGCAGGAAAAAGATTGGTCTCATGCTCACAGGCACTAAATTAATGGTGTTTGTCTGCTCTCTCCTCCATAGTCCTGGCAAACTTAGGCCAAGATAGGAAAACCAGCCATGGAATGGTGCAGGTGAGGGAGCAGAGCTCTGAGGAGTGAAGAGTTTCAATAAATATCCACAATTCCATGGCAGAAGTGGAGCTAAATCCCCTCAGGGATCCCCCTGAACTCGTATTTTACAAATGAAAGATGCAAAGCCAGCTTTCCTCTGCCTGTCTCCATTACCAAGGCTGGCAGGGCAAGAGTGAATCGAGCTCAACAGGAAGCTTGATAATTATTTGGATTTGTGACTTAAAAGCTGCATTATCCCTGTTACTGCTCCCCTTCACAGCTGTGACCTTCACACCTCTCAGTGACACCTCTTGATAACCTCAGAGACACCATCTCAACTACAAGATTTCCTCCCTCTCACCAGATTAGAAATGAGATTTAGCACAAAGTTTACTCTGACTTAGGGCTGAGTTTTGAGAAGTCCTGGCTTGGTTTTGTTTTGTTTTTTTATTTCACTTGATGCACATATGGATATAACCTCAGTGCAGTTCTGGCTTGGTCATTTGTGTCCTTTGACACCAGAAATTCTAAGCAAAATACAGAAAGATGCAGAAATTAATATTAACAATGGAAAAAAAAAAATGGCACTGATTGAAGGATGAGAGAAAACTGACGTGAGTTAAAGTAAGAAAGGTTCTGATTGGGTATAAAGAGAAATATTTCACTCATAAGGGGTAAAAAAGGCTTCCCAGAGAGGCTGTGCAGCAAAAAAGCTGTAATTTATCTATTTCACAGAACTGTTTTGCCTTGAATGTGGAAGTCTCATTACTCCAACTACAAAGACAATAAAAATATTTTAATCAAAATATTTGGATTGGACAAATCCTTTTTCTACTTTTCTTGATTCATTCTAAGACTTAAAAAAAATAGAAAGGACCTGAAACCTAAATGTTATGTTGCACTGAACTAGGAAGGGAAAGTTTTCTGTTTCAGGATGAGTTTTTTCCTTTTCCTTTCCTATTTGGAAGGAGAAAAAATTGAGTAAAAAGTTATTTTTCTGCTTGAGATTTTGCAAAGCTCTGTATACACTAAAAAATACCTTTTTTTCCTTCCTTTTATTTTTTTGGGGGGGTTTTGGGATTTTTGTGGGGGGTTTTTTGGGTGTTTTTTGGTTTTTTTTTTTTGTTTTGTTTTGTTTTTGTTTTGGGTTTTTTGGGGGTTCTTTGGGTTTTTTTGTTTGTTTGGGTTTTTTTTTGTTTTTTTTTTTTTTTTGTGGGGTTTTTTTTGTTTTGTTTTTAATTTACACAAGTCTCTTTGTAATCAGTAAATCACCTGCTAAATCTAGGTAAGTCTCTTTCCTTCGGATATCCTGCTTCTCCTGTACCTTTCCTTTCCCATTATCTGGAGAAAGCAGAGGAAAATTCCTCCTCCCCCGGGGCTGAAGATTGGCATTGCCTTGGCAAAGAAAAGGGAGCAGGGGAAGATGGTTGTGTTGCTTTGGTCGCCTGTGCTCTCTCGTGGTGCTGCTCATGTTTGATTAGCCTGCTTAATGAAGAACATCTTGTTAAAATTAAAGATCTGTCGTATTTAGCATAATCTTGCCAATTGTTAATTAGTGTATTGACAGGAGAATGGGTTGGATTTCGCGTTCCAGCAGCATCCTCTCCCCTCCCGGGCCCGTCCTGCCAAAATAAAGATCCTTGCAGTCACAACATGTTTGGGAGCCCATCTGACACATCTGTGCAGGCTGCCTTGGAGCACTGGTGCACAGGGAAGATACAGGAGTTATTAGCAAAATCCAGTGTGAAACCTCAAAGCACAGGAGACTCCGGGCTGAGGAATCCTTAGTGTCACTAATTTATCATGTAGATGCAGATTTCACATCCCTTAATGCTGTTTTCCCTGCTTTGGGCAGGTTCTGGTATTCCTTCATGTTTTTGAACAGGAGCCCGTCGGTACAAAAGTTGAGTTTATAATCTCTGCTTCAGGAGAAAATGTTTTCTTTCTCCTTCTGCTGACTGAGGTGCTCAGAATCTGATCCTTAGCCTCCCCTAGGGCAGCTTTGGGATTTTTATGGGGTTTCACTCTTTCATATCTCTTGCCTGGTGCCTTCCAGTTGAAGAGAGGTGTGATTTGAAACAGCTTGGACCTAAATAGCTGAGAGCTCTGCACAGCATCCCTGCCAGTTTGATACAGGATACAGGGGAGGTCTCAGAGCCTGTTGGAACCCTTTATGTCCTTTCAACATCCAGGATTTCTGTTCTGCATGCAGGGAGCCCAGGGGGGGCTCCCAGGACACCTCAGCACCAGGGGGAAGGAAAGTTTTTCCAACCACTCCCAATCCCACACTGGTCTGCTGCTGCCTCTAGTCCAGCTCATCCACAAACCCCTGGATCATGAGAAAACTACTTCTTCAGAAGTATTTATGTACTGATTGGTTGATTTATTGTAATTCAGGGAAAATTTTAGTGGGAGTTTGTTTCTAATTTCAGTGTAGCAGGAGTGTGGCCGGTGATGGAGCTGGTATCAAGGAGGGACCATGATTTACACTTTTGGGGGAAAGAAAAATAGTGGGGGTGTGGAGAATCTTTTGATGGCATTTGGCAGGTGAGGCTAAGTCAGGATTGCTGTAACTTTATATAAATCAGGGTCAATGCTTTGCATTTGATTTTGGGGACAGCTGCCTCATTCCCCTGACTGTGGAAGATGCTCAGGCCTTTATGCAAACACCCAGCTGCCTGAAATTAAACAGTTTATTAGGCTTTTTATCACCTACCTCTGCTTGTAGGGTTTATAATGGCTCAGCCTGGTCTTAAATTTCTCTGCAAAAATTTGTTTGCCTGCTCTTAAATCAGCTGGCAAATCACTTTATGAATAAAAGCATTAAAAAGGATTGAAAAGAAAGAATCCTGTAGCAAGCTGTATTTCTTTCTCTTAGCCCTAAGTAGCACGGTCACAACATTTGTCAGTTCTATCCATGTCAAATTAGACCCTGGCTCATTAATTTCTGCCCAACAGTTGGTGTCCTAATGGCTCAATGACTGACATGTTGAAGCTATTATCTTCCATTCAGTTTGATCATCCTCAGGCAGGAGCCTGTAGTCATCTCCTCAGTTTGTGACAGCTCCTCTGGGTCAGAGTGTGCTCTCCAACGTGACAGGGGAAAACCAAGCCTTCATTCACAGGATGGGATGTTTAAAAGGAATTTTATTAAAGCAGCATGTGGAGAAAAAAAAAAAAAAAAAAAAGAATAGGTTAATGAAAAGATAAAAGGACACAGAGAAACTTCAAGCAAAAAAGTTTATCTTGTGAAGATATGGGACCATGGAGGACAAGAATCAGTAGTAGCTGAGGTCTGGAAATCCCAACTGTTGAACATTTCAGGGCTATTTCCTGTGGGAGCTGCAGGACTGAGTAACAGGCAGATAAATAGGGCAGGTTATTTAGAAAGCAGCTGCTTTCTGAGTGGTTCAAGATGTGACAGTGGGGTCAGGACTTTTACAGAAGAGTGATTTCACACAGCAAGGCTCAAGATATCTTGGACCCTAAGAACTGGTTCCATCTGTGGGCAAATTGTTCTGTCACAAAATCCTGAAGTGCTTTGGGTTGGGAGAGACTTCAAATCCATCCAGTTCCAATGCCCTGCCAGGGCAGAGACACCTTCCACTGTCCCAGGTTGCTGCAAGCCTCATCCTACCTGGCCTTGATTCTCCTTCTTTCCTCTCTTTTCCAAACCTTCAGCTCCTAAGCAGAGATGTGGGTGTCTGGTTCATCTTACTAAAGTCAAGGTGAGATCCCCATCTGCCACACTCTTAGCCAGAGGAATTTTTTTTGCTCTAAAGAGTTCAGGAAAGATAAATCAAGTGCAAAACTGCTCCTAGTGCATCGGTCCCTGTGTGGCAACGTGACTTTTGGTTTGCCAAGAAAGCTGGGTCCCACAGGTGAATTCACTGTGATTTTTCTTTAATAAAATGAGGAAGGAATTTATGTCTTTTATGCTGCTTTCATCCCCAAAAAAAGAAAGCAAAAACAACAGCAGGAATGTTATCCCTAAGTGAAAACATCTTAAAAACTTCAAAGTGAGCAAGAGAAAATAACCTGGCAGTTATCTCTGTGAAAAATAAAACCAATCACTGAACAAAACTGAGAAATCGACCTCCTGGATAGCTAAATGATTTCCTTTGCAGGCTTTTTGGTATAATTCTGCAGTAAAAATGCAATTTGCTGTGAGCTTTAATAGGAGGATTTAAACCAAGGAAAACCAAGCAGCCAAACCAATTTGAGTAAAGCTCTCATTCTGTGCACCGTGCAGGGCTCGGCACTGAGCCAGCCAACACGAGCGTGATGTGCACTCTGTTCCCTCAAAAATTAGCTTTGGACAGGAGCTGTTAAGCACTGTAGCCTGATCCATGATTGCATCCAAAAATATCCCAACATCTGGTTGTTGCAGTCTTGCTTTTTAACTCTATTGGTGTGTGGACATTTCTGGCTCTCCGAGCAGCAATAAAAGCAAGGCAGGAGAGTTCAGTCCCTCTTCCGCTCCTGGTTTCAAGCAAAACAAAAGCTTTGGCTCCAAGTTCATGCAAGTTTTATTGTTGAGCTCAGCTGAGAGTTTTGACTTGCTTTATCACCTCTCCCTCCTGCTCTGCCCCTGTGCTGGAGTAGTGCAGTTCATGTGGAGAGGCGGGAATGAGGAAAGGCAAGTAAGGACAAGGCTTTGGCTGGAGGAGACAAACAGGTGATGGGAGTGGGGCAGCTCTTAGAGGGACCATTCAGTGCTCCTCTGAAAAACTGCCCTCAGGTCATAGAAACAAGTAACAGAACCACAAAATCATTAAGGTGGGAAAAGACCACGAAGATCGAGTTCAAACATTAACCAGCCCCACCACGTTCACCACTAAAGTCTCTTCCTGAGTTCCACATCCACACAGTTCTTTGTGCAACTCCAGGGATTCTGCCACTTCCCTGGACAGCCTATGCCAATGTTTGGAACCCTTTCTAGGAAGAAAACTTCCCTAATATGCAATCTAAACCTCCCCTGGCACAGCTTGAGGCCAATTCCTCTCATCTTGTCCTTGTTCCCTGGGAGCAGAGCCTGTTTCGCCCAGACTGTCCCCTCCTGTCAGGGAGTTTTGCAGAGCCACAACTGAGCCTCCTTTGCTCCAGGCTGAGCCCCTTTCCAGCTCCTTCAGCTGCTCCTGAGGCTCCAGTCCCAATCCTAGCTCTGTTCCCTCCTCTGGACATGCTCCAGCCCCTCAAAGTCCTTCTTGTCATGAGCAGCCCAAACTGATGACAGTGTGTGGAAAGTCCTGCTGGGAAAAGCCAGTGTCCATGAAGGAGACAGAGGAGTCCTGCAACTCTATTGGGATGAAGGGAGAGAGCCCACGGGGGCACAGCCCGCGGGGTTTCTCTCTGGAGGTTTCAGAGGGATCCTTTGATCCCAAATCCCAGCCGCTCGTTCCCTCTTCCTTCCCCCATGGCCGAGGTACCAGGAAGGAGCCGCCTTCCCACATATCCCCCCTTGAACCTGTCCTTTTCCCCCAGGGTTCACAAGGTCAGGGCTGTGCGGCCCCATTTGGCTGTTCCAGGAGTTAAACTGTCCGGGCTCTGGAACAAACCCCTGCCCAACGTGGTAGAGACATTAAACCCCATTGCAGAGCCGTTAACAGCCATCCAAACCCATGGAATTGTTTGTAAAGACACCAGCACACATCTTCCCTATCAACAGGATTCAAGGTGCAACCTCAAAAGTGCTGATCTCAGGGGAGCTTCCCAACTCTTTGTTCTCGCTTGCATGAGCAAAATGCCTCATGCAGGTACACAGGGGTGCCAGGGAAGAAAGGAAGAGAGGATTTTAAATCTGTTGGTAATACATGATATTTGCTCCAGGCTTGTTTCTGTAGGTAGCTTGGTTTTATCCTCTTATAAGGAAAAAAACCAATCTTTTCCATGCTGTTAGAATTCTGCCTTCAGAACCTGAATGTTCTTATTTTTGTCAAATTGAAGTACTTCATTTTGGGTTTCGGTTTGTTTTTTCATTTGTTTTTTGTTTTGTTTTTGTTTTTTGTTGCTTCCCTTTCAAGGGAATTCATTGTATTCATTGTTACAGTGGATGGATATCAAACTATGTTGATAATTTTTGTGTGAGTCTGTGTCCTCTTCCTCCATGTAATTTATCATCCTCTTCACCTCCCTTAAAGGAGGTTGATGCCGGGTAGGGGTTGGTCTCTTCTCCTAGTGATAAAACCAGAGGAAATGGAAAATTCCTCACCAAAAGATGTGTCAAACACTGGCACTGCCCAGGGAGGTGGTGGAGTCACCATCCCTGGAGGGATTTAAAAGATGTGGCACTTGGGGATGTGGTTTAGTGGTGGCCTTGTCACCTCTGGGTTAATGGTTGGACTTGATTATCTCAGTGGTCTTTCCCAACCCAAAGAATTCTCTGATTCTGTGATTTTTAAAAGAGGCCTTTAGCATATAATAAAAGTTCCTGTTTGTTAAAGGTGGGTGCTTATAAAAGAAGTGAATCTGGGAGCTGGAGGTTTTTAATTGTGGCTCTTACTCTGGCAGTGTTGGAAGAGGAGTGGGATAATGAGACCTTAGAATGAGATTAGGAAGGAAAGAGCTCATGATTGAATGTTAGGACATCTGAAAATAATGCTTTGTCATCTCATAATCTGTGCAGCCTCTGGTGTGCTTAAGGAACAAATTCATCACCTGACAGGTTTGTACCTCATTTTCTATTCCTTACTTTGTTTACCAAAATTATTGACCTCTGTAAAAAATACTGTGTGCAAAACGAGGGGTGAGAGGTGTGAAGAGAAAGGGAGGAAGGAAGGAAGACAAGAAAGAAAGAAAGAAAGAAAGAGAAAGTGGAGGGAAGCCTTTCTGTCATTGTTCTGATCTTTATGCTTCAAATTGCTTCTGCAAGCCATTAGTCATGGCAAAGAGTATTAATTACATATAGTAAGGTGTTTGCATGTACTCTCAAAAAAACCCCAGATTCTACCTGTGGATTTATATATTTATTCATATTACAATATTCATATTATTCATGTAATTAATGTTATTATACTGGTAAATCACTTGTTAACCTTGGGCACTCTCTGCAGAGCTGGGTAAAAAGGTGTCAAGTATAAATGAGCTGGATAAAAAGGTATAAAGTGTAAAGGAGCTATGCACTATTTACTCTGATACCTTCCCTGCTACTGCCCAAGGATTTTTCTGTGAAAGGGATAAAAGTTTTGTGCCAGCTCTGTCCTTCCCTTGGACACAAAACAAGTGGAAATTTTCCGTGTGGAAATTTGTGTGTCTTGCATCAGATTCTCAGAGGACATAGAGAGTGTGGGGAAAAGTTATCAGCTGGGTTTTGTTAGAGATGAATAATATTTAGAGCAAGGAAGAAAGAACAGACCACTGAGGCTGGTTCCTTGCACAAGCTTGCCATAAAAAATTGTTTATTCTGGCTGAAGCTCTACTGTCCAGCCCTAGTTAATAAATTCCAGGCTGGGAGTTGAGATTTGATGCTCTAAAGGGCATGTGATTTCAAAGAGGAGGGTCTGACAAACACCTGCTTGCAGGCTCTAAGTTGCAGACTTGTTCAAGCCGTGTAGTTTTCTCTTTCTCTCAAACACCTGCTCTGCATTTTTAGAAATGGATCGCAGCCTGTAGCTGAAAAGCACCAGTTGCCCAAAGGAAAACATCACACAGCTCTTTTGGTGAAACCAAGCAAGGAGGTTCCTGGTATTTAAGGTCCTATCCAAATTGCTCTAAGTGCAGGATGCAGTCTCACTCATCCCCTGGGCCTTGCATAAACACTGTAAATACCAATTCTCACTGATATCTGTGACTGACATGCTGAGAGCTGATGGAGGCTTTTTTTTTGGGTTTTTGTTTTGGGGTTTTTTTTTTGTTTGTTTTTTTTTTTTTTTGTTTTTGTGGGTTTTTTTGTTGTTGTTGCAGCTTAGCAACAAGCAATGACTGGCAAATTTCCTGCTCTTCAAAATCAATGCCACTTTTCTGGATCATTTCCTCATCTCCACAATCATCTGTCAGAACAATAAATTGACAATGTGTTCCCAGGGACAGTGTGGGGTCTGCTGCAAGCCTTGATAGTTAGAGGATGAATTTAACCTTTGCAAAGTCAAACGTGGTACGTGTTTGGATCCCACATAAGCATTAATTTGCTTTTGACTCTGTTAGTCTGGATATGTTTTCTACTCCATTAAGCTTTTCCTTTATATGCAAAATACCATTGTGAGGACAGGCACTGCTTGACTCATTCACCAGTAATCCATGTTTGGTGTGGTTGCTATCCATTATTGCAATACCTGTGAAACTTCAGCATGGGTTGTGATCTTGCTGCGTGAGTCCAGAATTAAAAATAGGCTCTATCCTTGGAAGTGTGTGTGATGATAAAAAGCAGACAGAGGAGGGGCACTGGTGAGTAGGTGAGCATGGAGAAAATGAGGAAAATAACTAGTTGTCATTGCAGGTGGGATATAGCCAGCAGTAGCCACATGGGGATACCACTGTTGGGGATTTTAGTGGGAGCTGGAAAGGAAAGGGCCATGTCTACAGGTTTATGAGCAACTTTAGAAGAGGCAGAATTGTCAGTGCAATTGTTTGGAACCACCCCAGACAATGGGAACTCTGGGTTCTATTGGAAGATAACTTTAAAACACCTGTTTGCTAATTATAGGTGTCAGCTGATACTCAATCACTCAACACATTCATTTAGAGTAATCAGGGAATGATGCTTGATTAGAGAGATCAGGTGCAAGGCAAAACCAGGAGGCTGTGCCTAGAGTGGAGAGAAAAATCACATCAAGGTTTTACAGCTGAAGTAGTTTGTTTTTGTTTAAATCACTCTGAGGTAGGAGCTCAGATTTTAAATTTTTTTTTCAGACAGCCTCTTCTTGTTTATCTCTATACAAAACCTGCCTGCTTTAACTACATTTGGCTGCTCTGCTGTGCTTATTTCTTGATGCTGGAAGAGACAAGTGATTTGATGGAATATTTGATGGGATGAGAAGGTCATGCAAAAAGATGAGAAGATGGTGTCAGTTTGGATATTGCAGCTGGCCAACCAAAAAGGAAAGTGATGTCTCTGTGAGGAAAGGTTTGGCCCAGCAGGGAGAAGGATTTTGATGCTACTGAGAGACAAGCCTGACAAAGGCTCTCCTATAAAACCTTCCCAGAACCCTCTTTGCTAAAAATTTGCTGTCTAGGCTGGAGGCATCAACATTTGGGTAATGTGACTTTCCACTGATAGACACAGGTGAGTTTAACCACACGAAATTTAACTTGTGCTCCCATCATTGCAATGAGACTCTCTGCATGCTCTCTCAAAAGGCACATGTTCATTTTTCTTTTTGTAGACACAGTTGCAAGGCAGCTGGGAAGAAAATCTGTCTTTTTAGAGTGTCTAGGCTGTAGAATCAGAGAGTGGTTTGGGTTGGAAAGGACCTTTATGATCATCCAGTACCACCTTCCACCATCCCAGGCTGCTCCCAGCCCCAGTGTCCAACCCAGCCTTGGACACTCAGGGATCCAGAGGCAGCCACAGCCTCTCTGGGCACCCAGTGCCAGGGCTGCCCACCCTCAGAAGGAGGAATTTCTTTATATCAAATCTAAACCTCCCCTGGCTATTAGATGTTGACCATCTGAGCCCCTGGAGTGTGGGATATTGGCCTGCTTTGACAGAGGTGCTGTGGTCTGTGTGGTCACCACTGGACATTCCAGAATTCCATCTTGCTGGGAAACTCATAATCTGGTCAGGTCTCTTGGATCTTGAATACCTCAAGGGTCTGAAGACAAATTCATCCATCCCAAGAAAAAAAAAAAAAAACAGGGATATATATAAAAGTGTTGATGAGGCTGTGCTACCACTCTTGCAGGGACCATTTTAGCTCTTGGAAGTTCAGTTGATAATCCTTACCCTGGTCCTCCTTTTTAAAGGGTAGAGCATATTTCATAAATGCAGCTGTATGAATTAAATGTGCCATTTGATGTATACAAGCAGTCAGGCTTTGTGCTTCTGACAGTGGAACATATTTCAGAAATTAAAATCCTTGGGATGAAAAAGGACCCCACAGTTCAGTAACTGTAAAGTAACAGCTTTGCAGAATTCCAGCCTTCACCTGGAAGGTGTGCTGACTTCCCCGGACTGAGTTGCACAATTATAATAAGATGTGAATTTTTATCTTATACCAAATTTCCCATTAGAGAATAAAATACTGACCAGGCTGTTGCCCTTTGTTTTCTGTTTTTTTCCTTGATATGATAACAGTGAGTGAGGAAAACCAATGTCCTCCCTGTGTTTTCAGATTTTTACCTTTCCTCTGGTAGCAGTAAGTTGCTGCTGTGAGTTGCTTTTTTGCTGCCAGGTTGGTCATGACGATCTTGTATCCTGTGGATCTCAATAGTCTTGGGGAAAACAGCTGTGCTTTGAAAAGCAGCAGATTTCAGCTGCCTAAAATTTAAGCAGACATCACTTACAGATCAGAAGTGCCTTTTGAAAGTGACTCTCCAAATTCTCCATGGTTCCCATGCTGTCTTTTCACATCATCGGGCCATACAGAGTAAAGCAGCTGATTTTCTTCTGGGTGCAAATTATAGGAAGAGGCACTTCTGACAAACATGTAAGATGCCAGTGGACAGTAGGATAGAATAAATCAAAATAAAACCTTCTGAAAAGCACATTGTGTGAACACTAACTCTTCAACACTAATTATTTTGCTCAACGGAGTTTCTCTCTCCAGAGCTGCAGGTCTTGCTAAAGTAGACATGGGCTGGAGAGAAAACATGTCAAGAGAAAAGCTGGCAATTAAAGTGGAAACAGGGAAGCAAAGTGAAGCTTATAAAAGAATACCTAACTTAAAAACTTTCAAGCTCTTCAAAAAGTGGCTGTGTGATTGACCTCTGCTGTAATCAGCAGATACGATTAAGAGTTTTCCACTGCTCTTCTAATGTTGTCTTTGAAGACTTGGGTAAGATTATTCTTCTACTGAACTGAATCCCTGTCACCAGTCCAGAGAGGGAGAAAAAGAAAAAGGCAATTATTTAGAGCTTTCAGCGAAGATGAAAGGACTTAGAAATATCTCTGTTATTCTGCTTTCAAAGGGAGCATTTCAGAAGAACTGGGCTGATTTCTGACTCTCAATTTCACAGGGAAGTGAGCACATCTCAGCACGGAATAGGGAGTGCCTTGTTTGGAGGTCATGAGTTACTGCTGAGTAAACTGAGTAAATTAAATAAATTACACAGCTGCCACTTTTTACACACTCTTTGCACTTTAGGCTGTTCCAGCCTGGCAGTCACCCTCGTGCTTATTGTGGCCTCTGACAGCACAAGCCCACTGCCAACCTCCAAGGGTTAAAACCCCAGAAATTCCAGTTCTTTGGGCACGTGGCCTTTGGCAGACACAAGGGATGAGTGCCACTTGTGGATGATGATGCCCCAAGAGCCCAAGCCCTCCATATTGAGAAGCAGGAGAAGGTTTGCTCAGCTTGTTCAAGCACCTTTTGGGAGGTCCCATCTGCCATGCTGTCATGATCCACTCATCCAGGTGGGAGTCATGATGGTTTGTTTATGGACCTCAGAGTGCAAAAGCCAAACAGCAGGGGACTTCAGTTTAAATTTCTGGTTGTCTCTCTGCTGCACTAAGCAGTTCAAATTCATACATGTGGCTACTGGTCCTGGGGCCCAGCTAGCCTTGTCCCCCAGCTGCAGAGTCAGGTGCTGCCATTTGTAGTCTGGTTTTTCCAGACCTACAGTTTCTAAAGTTCTGATGTTTTGGGTTTTTGAAGCTTGTTCTCACAGCTTGAACATAATCATCAAGTTTTTGTTTCTGTCTTGAAATCTATGTTTAGAATTCTTTCTGTAGGACAAACTTTCTTTGATATCCCTCTAGTTTGACCAATGTGAATGAAGAGTTCTATCGCTTGCTCGCCAATCACAGTGACCTATCAAAAATATATAAAAAAGTAATTTATTTAAATAAATCAGAATCAGATTTCATCTCTCTGAACGGTCTTAAAGAAACTCGTGCTGTGTTGTGATTCACTACAGTGACAGCCATTCTCAGGCTGCAATCAGTCCTTGAACAGCAGAAAGCAGAGAGGCTCTCTGCCCTCTAGGCTGCTGACCTCCCAGCGTTGAGGTTTGAAGTAGAGCTCTGAAAAGGCACATTTGCAGAGATGTTTATTCTTCTCAAAGGGATGCAAAAGAGAGAGCAGGACCCCAAAGCCCAAGCTTTTATCTGGAGGGTCCTCCTGGGGGTGTTACCATCATGGGACAGGGTGTGGCCAGCCAGAGAGAAACCAAGCCCATTGCAGGGCATAACAGGGAGATACTAGAGGAAAAACAGCTTAACCAACTCAATATTCATTACCACAATACACACAACAAAAACAGTCCCACCTTTTGCACTAAGAGATCCTCTGTGAAATTCTGGAGACAGAGCCCTCAAAGAACTGTGGGGTGCTTTTCACTGAGGTGTGTGCAGGAAATTTGAGTTGCCCCCCTTTGCTTTCTAGATGCTGCTCACTTTTTTGGAGTGGCAGGCTGGCTGTGGCTGGAGTGAAACATCCTTCTTCTGTTACAGACTACACAGGACCTGCACCCCTTCTGCCTCTCAGAAAATCCTGTCCATGTAGCCAAATTAATGTCACGATCCACTCATACAGGTGGGAGTTGTGATGGTTCATTTATGGATCTCAGAGTGCAAAAAAGGCAAACAGCAGGGGACTTTTATTGAGTGTTAACAACACAGTTATGTGATAGATGGAGGAAAAATGAGAGAGAGAGAGAGGGGGTGGGATGTAGCTACCAACAGATGAGAAGTCCTCTGGTCCTCTGCCGATAGATTCATCTTCTTTTCATGGGGAGATCTCAAAAAGTTCACTCAGAAAATCACTTTTTATAGTCTTTCTCCAAAGCGAGGGGCAACTGGCAAAGAGGTGGGGGAATCCATGGATGTTACTGTGACGCAGATAGAAACACACAGTAACACACACAACAGGGGTTCAGGCAGAGAAGAAGAAAGGAAGTCTCTAGTTTATTGTTGACCTCGTATCTATAAGTTTCTGGACAGTGACCAGAGATTGGACAGAGAAGTTCCCACCTCTCCATCTCCACTGGTCACTTGAGAAGTCCATCAGGTGATATCTTTTACAAAGGAATGCAAACATGATCCTTGTTTATCTTACAATTCATGAGAACTGACTCCACTATACTAAACAAATCAGAAGGCAGATTTTCAGGGACAACACATGGGCTGTTGTGATGGGGCCCTTGCTCTGGGAGGCAGGTGCAAGCTCCCTGCAAGCCCTTACTCACCAGCAGGAATGGAGCAGTGACCACACAGCAAGCACACCTGCCAACCAACACTGGGCAAGCATCCACCTCGCCCTGGCCAGAGCTCCTGCACAGAGTCCTTTGCAGTCTTCAGGGTCTCAGTCTCTGTTCTTGCTGTTGTTGTGAGGCAAATGAGGCAAACTTCATCTCGGGTTTTGTGCTGTTGCTGTGGCCTGAGAATTGCCCACAGTCTCTGTTTTTCCCAGCCAGGCACAGAAGAACAGCCCAAGCTCTCTCCATTCTCGTGTTCAGGGATTGTTTATTGTTTGTTATTTGGTACATTGTGGCTCTGGCCTGATGAGGTCCATCCTGCAGGCCAAAACAAAGCAGACTGACACCCTCTGGGTGGTGTTTATCTTCTGTACTAAAACTACCTATTCTTTATTTACAATAATTTTCCAATACCTATCAACTTTATTAGACAGTGTACCTTTACTCTAAACCAATCAAATGTGTCACTACCACAGCAGAAGATGGAGGCTAAAAGACAAGGAAGAAGCCCAGGGACACACCCAGAATCCTCCATCTTTGTCCCCTAAACTCCCATCATAAAACCCCTAAAATTCTACATTTTCACCCTGTGCCAAGTTAACTATCACTCTACTCACACTCTAGTGTCTTGTAATTCTTCATACAAGGTTGGTAATTTCTTTCCATGGGCTCAAATCAAACACACAGGTGTTTTTGACTCCGTGCCAGGGTCTCTGATCACCCAGGGCAGCCAGAGGAACCTTCTGGGTTCCAACATTTCAGACTGACTTTTACACACGTGGATTGTGAATATGTGGGGGTGCCTCCCACAGCCTGGAAACACTACTGAGGACAAAGGCAGAGCCTTGGCACAGCCAAGTGTGAGAGCTTCTTCCCAGGAAATTCCACAGCTCTTAACAGCCTGGAAAACAAACCGTGCTGCAGCTCACCTCACTGAGAAAACAAGTATTGATTAGACACGGCCTTATTAATTAGTTTGTTTCTTAACAGAGTCACTTAGATGGCTTAAATTATCTTTTCCATCTTTAAAATTACTTGTATAATTGATAAAAAATCACGAGGGTGCATTTTTAATATGATTTTTGCTCAAATTTCTTTTACTTCCTTGAAAATTGGGTAAATCACTCTGAGAGCCAGAGCTGCAGGACACAGTGTCGCTAATTCATTTTGTAAGAAAGTCACTTTCAATTAAATAGTGAGTCTTCAGCAACTTTGTGTTTGCAGCTTATTTCCCTCAAGCCCTATCCATGGTGCTGTTAATCTTTTTAAGGCATTACTGATGTCTGCAAGTCAAAATGTACTTTTGATCAGCAAAAAATCCTGATCCAGCTGCATTTGTCACTTCTGTTTCCAGCTAAGAACAAAGTGAGAAGTCTGCTAAAAAAAATCTGAAGTGTTTTGATTGTACAAGTTTGATTATTAAAATGAGAGAAAAATGTCATGAAATATTGAGATCTGGCAGAACTTGGAATTGTGTTTAGAATTTGACTGGGAATGTGCTGCCTCAAAATCCTGATACTTCTTGGCTGCACTGCCATGGCCTCTGTGCTATGAGGCACCTGAAAAATCATGGTCAGTGCTGAGTAGATACCTGGGATGTGTTCTGTGCTTTGCACTGCCTTAATTATTCAAATTGTGCCTTTATTTATTTTAAATTGTCAGTTTTAAAAAAAAAATTTGATTTTTGCGAACACTGCTTTATTAGAGGAGGGAGGAGGAGAATGGGAAAGGAATAGAATAATATTTGCATCTAAACCTATTCCCAAAAAAAAACCTGAAAAATCCCTTCATTTTTCTGTAAATAAATGAGAATTTGGCCCTTTTTTCCCGTGAGGAGATGGTATTACAGTTCTAGATTTCAAGACATCAGTCTTAGGGTATATTGGGGTTTTTGATGCAAATCTCCCTGTGAATACTTTTGTCAGTATTTTCAAAGCTTTTTCTCTCCAGGTTAGAGATTCAGATTGCAAATGTGGTTGGATTTTCAATTTGAGCACCCATTATCCATCAGTCATCTCATTCTTTTATCCCCAAAATGTTGCAGTGGATTCCACAAACTCCACAATTATTCCATAATTAAAATCTTACTGAGCAAATACCTCTAAAAGAGAGGTATCACTGTCAGTTCTCTCCATTTTCAGTTTAGATAAGTAAAAACCATGTCCTGAGTCGAGGTGGACTTGTCTAATCATCCATAAATTCCTAATTTGTTCTTAACTGGTCCCCTCTTTTTTTTTTTTTTTTTTTTTTTTTTTTTTACTAGTTTTAACTCTTTGGCTGCTGGAGAGTTAATTTATCTGTCTAGACCCATTTGTAAAATGGTTTTTTTTTGGCTGTAGGATTGATTCTTTTTCTCCCCAGGCCAGCATCTTGTAAATCAACATTCTGCCTGGGGTTCACTGTGCTGAGATGTGCCAAGGGCAGTCGGGATCTTCAAAGGCAGGGTGAGATCAAAGCCTCTCCCTTCCAGGCATTCCCAAATCCTCCCTGAGAAGGACAACACCCTTCAGCTGCTGTCCCTGAGCTCTGTGCAGGGCGTGGAGGACAGGAGCTCTCCTCCAGAGCCACTGGAGCAAGAATCCCAAGGGAATCTGGTGCTTGGGTGTTCTTCCTCCACAGAAATCCTGGTGGAACTCATAACAAATAATACCCAGCCTGAAAGTTCTGGATTTAATGTGAAAGTTTTAACATATTTTTTTTTGTTATTCATGGCCTTGATTTCTGGCTTCTTTGAAAAAGATCCTAAGAGATGCTTCGAGGGCTCTGATAACACCTCAAATAAATCACACTGAGCTGCAGAATGTGGGGAACATCTTGAGCAGGAGGATTTTGGAGAGAGGGGGGACCTGAGCCTCAGGCAGGTTTGAACAGACTCTGGTTTGCTCACATTTGACTGCTGGTTCAGAATGAGGTTTTGTTCCAGCTAGGGAAAAAGGCTTCACATTTTCCCACTTTTAGTTTGCATTTTGAATGATTTCCTTATGTGTGTGTGTGTATATATACACGTGAAATTTGAAATGTGTATGAAATTGTAACTATTTCTACATTAAAACAAACACATTGTTTTGTTTATATATAAATTATGCATTTTATATCTTTAGATCTTTGATGTATTTTTTTGTTTACATATAAACAAAGGTGGTTTATTTACCACTATCTTTTCAGTAGACTTTCTGTAGCCTTAAGTCTTCTGCTTCCAAATCAGAAGCAGATGTAGACCTTTATATTTCCTATACAATTCATTAATGTATTTCCTATACAACTCATTAAAGCAGATTTGGGAACTAAAAGCCTCCAAACACTCCATTTTTGAAACACAGTCCTCAGTTACCTGAGTTTTATTTTCCTTTAATCCAGGCATTATAAAGATAATGAAATCGGTGTCTTGAGTCCAAATGACAGATATTGTGAGAGTCTTAAATACGTTAAAAACGCTCCAGTAATTTTAATTTTCTTACTAGCAATTTCCAACCTGTTCTAAATAAAGTAAGAACCTGGAGCAGTGTGTGTTTGATGCATGTGGGACAGGCTGAAGCATCGTTCCTCTCCACCACTAGAGCATTTTGCTCTTGGGTTTTCACCTTAACTGCGTGAATGTGTCTGTGAAAAGTCATTTCTATGTGCTGTTTGCACTGTCTGAGCACTCTGGAGCTGCCTGAGCATATGGTGCTGCAGAGTTCCTCAGGCTGCCATGAAAGCATCCCATTATCCAAAGGGAAAAGCTTTGCTCTAGGGTGGCAGAGGTCAGTGCAACCTTTAATGCACATATGAGGCCATGGGCTTTGCCTGCTGCTGTCTGAGGCTGCACTGGGTTGATTTTGCAGCCATTCCCCAAGCCCTGCAGGGCTCTGCTGAGCATTGTGTCTGCTGGGGATTTGTGCACAAATCCTGATTCCTCAAATGGCTGCAGAGCAGATGCAGCATTTGGGGTGTAAGAGCAAATGTGGCTGATGTGAGCTCCTCTGATGTGCTCTGACAGCACGGAAAGGCTGCTGGCAGTCTGGATGTTATCTTGCATTTCCTGTGCTGGAGTAAACCAGCAGCTAAGGTGGATAGCAGAGGAGCAATCAAAAATTTTCAAATATGTGTCGAAAGTTTATCTTTTCAAAGAAAGTGAGTGTCAGGAAGTTGAGAGAGTTTGGTGATTGGGTTCGTGTTTTGTTTGCTTGTTTTTGATTGAAATGGAGGAGGTGAAAGAGACTCAACCCATCTGATTTGCCATTAACTTATTCTTTGGAAATCTGTGCAGTGAATATTCTCTTTCCACGTGGTATAAGGACTGTGCTGTATAGGCAGAAAAACACTAAAAATCAGTTTATGCTCAACATGAACCATTAACTTTGTTCAGATGGAGCAAATATTTTCTTTTTCAAAATCACATTTCTCTTGCCCTCTGATGTCTTCTGCCCTTTGTTTTCTGCACTGACACGGAGACAAGAGGCAAGTCTAACCAAATATCCAACACTGCTCAATCCACATATTGCTCTGTGTCTTTCTAATCTTCCAGAAAAATGGATGCAAACAAGTTGCAGCCACTAGAGCCGAGTTTCTAAAGGGAGATTTGTGCAAGTTGTATTTCAAGGGAGAGGAAACATCCTTTGCTTTTCAAGGCTCACCTTTTGTACCCTGAAACTGGGAGAAAGGCTGCCTCTGTGTGGCATGATGGAGTTAGCAAAATTCAGGGTTGAGAGAGGGCTGCTGGTGTCAGGACCTTGGGTGTTTTCACTGCCATGCAGGAATTCTTAATTCCAAGTGTATCTTGGACACAGCATTGGGAAGATTCCCTTCTGCTTAAATTTAGGAGGATTTTTGAAGGGACTGGAAAAAAAGACCCTTTAGATTTCTGGACAGGGATACAAACAAGGACTTTAGGTCAGTTCTGAAACCAACATTCAAATTCTCTTGGTTGGGTGAGGGAATATTCCAGTATTAAAAGCTGACTTCTGGACATTGGTAGGAACTTTGCTGTGGTGTGGGTGAAAGCAGTGGCCTAGATCAGGCTCAGAGTGGCTGGGAAATGAACAGTGAATAAGAGGGATGACAGATTTATCTGGACAAATAATTTTTCTTTATGGTGGGAATTTGTTTTACCTGCCCACCCTGCTCACCTGGTGAAGGAACAGAGACAAGATAATATTATTAAATCATAGTCAATCTGAGATAATTTTCTCTTGAACACAGGGAAAAAATGTCACCCGGTGCAGTTTGAGTATTTTATGGTGTCTATCTTCTCATTTTCTCTCTTTTCCCCTAAGAGATAATTGAAAAAAATTGACTTGAAAAGTATAATGAACATGTACTGGGAACATCCTCAGTCCTTGACAGGGGAGCTTTGTGTTTGCTCTTTTCCCTGAATATGCCTGAGATTCACCCCTTAGGAATCTTTGAGACATCAAGAGGATGTGAGGGAAGCAAAAGAGAGATCCTGAATTCGGTTTTGGGGTCCCTTTAGAACAGGGCTGAGGAAATTTTCAGCTGATGTGACAAAAACTGCACAATGCACAGTTCTCCTTTCCACTGCCTGTGATTTCATCAGAGCAAACATCCCTTCCTTGATCTGCTTTTCTCGGAGTGGAACAAGGAATAGCAGCTGACTTGGAATTCTGGGAATTTTAGGAACAGAGCTGTAAAAATTCCTGGTCATTCCTGACATGCTGGTGCAAATCAGTCAATGTATCTTGAAATCAGTGACCAGTTTCTCTCCAGGGCATCAGAGACCATGAGTGATGCTGCTTGCTTTTTAAAGTCTGAGTATTTTGCTGCCTACAGCAGCAAACTCACACTTCTGCATGTTTGGAGTTTCCCTTCCATGTTCTTACAAGATATTTCTCATCTGTTTGCAATGATAGCTTAAAAATTTGTTCCAAGCTTACTCTAAAATATCCCTGCATTCAATCCCCACATCCCTCTCCAGCCTACGTGATGGATAAAAATCTGGTTTACATTAAAAACACAATGTATAAATGATGGCCTTGTGTTTTTACTACTGATGCCTTAAGTTTTAGCTGCTATATTTTTCAGATTTTGTGCTGTTTCAGCATGTGTTTCTGGGTTTCACATTCGGTGTTGCTGAGGTCTCTTCACAGAGCAGGGAAACAAAACAATTCCTTCTCCAGCTCAGGACCAAGGACAGCCCAGACAAATTTCAGGCCCAAGAACAAAAACAACGGTGAAGTGAAGGGAGAAAAACAAGGAGGATGGAGCTTCATAAGCTGAAGCTGTAATTGGACAATTAACTCCAATATGCTGATGGATCAGAACTTATAAAAGTGTGGGACCTCATGATTGGTCTCACCCTTTCACTGGATTTTTGTGACTGTTTTGGAGTTCACCTTGGGTGTAGCCCACCCAGACTCTTACACTGCCCAGGGCATACCTTTGAAAGCCTTTTAATAAATACCTTCTTTATCCTTTTACTCTGTCTAGTCTCTATTCCAAGTCAGCCTTTTCCAACCATCACATCTATTCCTTACCTTTTCCTTCTAGTGGAAAAAAAGATTCCAGTTTTGCACATGTGACACCTCTGTGGAGGAATATTCAAACCAAAATACAATATGACAATAGAGGATGTCCAGAGATTTATTTTAATTTTTTTTACAGAAACAATAATATAGTTCATCTCTGAAGAGGATCATAAACTTTCTGATTTAAAATACCCAAACCTGAATGCTTGTATTCAGTTTTATTAGTATTGCATTGCTAAGGTTTCATTAAAAGGATCAAAAGGCAATTGAAATTCCTCTGAATTGTAAAATACACAAGAAGTGCTCGAGGTAGGTGCTAGTACAGTTTTCCAAAGGCTCCACATGCAGTGGTTGTTGTCAGGCAGTCTGTGCTCACACCTCAGTTGAGGAAAGGGAAACCCCAAGGGTGGGATGAGCTGCAGGCCTGGGATCAGGGGGAAAATCCAGGGAAAGCTGAGATCACAATGGGGAGAGAAGCTGGAAGGCGACATCTGAAACACCAGGTTTTGTACAATTGCCATGGGCAGCCTACACAAGCCTGTTTATTTTGATTATCTCAAAAACCCACTTCACACAGCCACTGTTCATGGGAAATTAAATCCTTGACTCCACTCTCCTCCAGCACAATGCAGGCCTTGCAACCAACCCCAACAGCAAATGCATCTAACCTGCAATTAACCCTCTCTGAATTAATGACTCTTCCTGTTCATCCTTTGTTTCTGGAGGTGGAACAGCTCCCACACGTGTAGGAGCAGTGCTTTCAGCTAGCCATGGCACAAAGGCAGCACAGCCTTGCAATCAGCACTGGCTTGTGTTGATTTCCTGATTAATCCCTTTTTTTCTGTGTCTGGGACTGGTGGGAATGGACAGAGGTTCATGGCTGAGACCCTCCCAGGCAGCCACAGAGATCACTGCTGCTCACTGTATGTTAATCTCAGGAATTTCCCTTAGTGAGCATGGAAACTCAAGGATCTTTATGGAAAAAAACCAAAACCAAAAAAATTTACATTTCTTATTTAACACTGAAACCAATCTTCCTCCCAACATGGCATCCTCAGAAATTCCCTTTCTTTTCAGTCAAGTGTAGTCTGGTTTTCTAGGCCTGAGGTTTCTGTTTGTTTGTTGCTTTTTTTTATTATTATTTTAAAATAAAATACAGACTACAGTCAAGTAAATTTTTTTTCTGCCCAAAGTGATGTAACAAATTAAGCCTGGAGCTCTTATGGATGTGAAAACATCATATTCTCTCTGTGTATGCACATTAATAAAATAATATGATATCAGTCCCTACCTTCTTCTCACATCATTTTGGGCATTCAGGAAAAAAGTAGCCTCACTGATCTATGGTAACAAAACTGTATTTCTTCCTAACCTGCAGTTGCTTTTATTAAAACCTAAAATGCAAAAAACCAGTTCACATGCAGTAAATTGTTTGGTGCCCCTCTCCCAGGAGCTTTATTTTTGTCCTCATTGTTTTTGTTCCAGAGGAAGGAATGTGTTTACCTTCCACGATGGAGTTAATAACTCCAAAAGTTCATATTGCTTTTAACAGCTTCGTAAAATTAGATCAGAAACGTTTCTGGACTTTGTCAGAAGGTTTTTAAATATAGTCCTTTTTACAAAGGGAAAATGGACACGGTACAGCAATTTTCTAGTTGAGGCAAGAGTAGTTCTTTAGTATCTGATTAATTCCTTTTACCTTTTGCATTAATTAAAAGTAGAAAAATCTGTCATTTGCCCCAAACCATCTTATTTCTCTTTTGAGATAACATCTATTTTTTTTCTTATAATATTGTCATTTCTATTTTAACCCTTTTATTCCCAATTATTTTGGAAGATCTTGCCCATCCATTTTAATTTAATTTTTAACATATATTGTAACTTTGTCCTCCACTGACTTCCATGTCATTTCCCAATATCCTACTCATCCTAATAATTATAGCTATTATTCTATGGCCCTGCATTTTCTGTAAATATGGACATTTCCTGCTGACAGCTAAATATTCCCATATTCACTGAGTAGTGAGCTCTGCAAAATTACAGTAATAGATCATATTCTGGATATTGGTAACATGGGAAATGTTGGCATTTTAGGCTGCAACCTTTCCATTCCTGGATAAGAACAATAAGTTTCCATCAAAAGCCTCCATTTTTTCCTGTGCTTTTCTGCTCCTCTTATTTTTTACCTTTTCTTCTCCATTTTCCTCTTCAGTCATTTCTCACTGTTAGTTTTCTTTCCTGCAGCTTTTTTTTCCCATCCTCTCCTTTTGTGTTTATTTTCTTGCCCTACTCCTAATAACAAATTTTAGTCCTGATTTGGTCTTCTCAAAATTTAGATAATTCCATAGCAGATAAATATCTTTCCCACCCAAAAGAGATCTGATGGGAGGTTGACACATCACATTTCTCTGGTAGTAGATGGATATTAATATTTCTTATCATCTATAATATTTATTGAGGTTACTACCTTCAGTAACAGTTTTAAGGACTGTGTGCTAATATGAACAATTATTTTTAATAATTTCTCAGCTCTTGGTTGGTATTTTGGGCTAGAGAGAAACTGAATCAAAACCCACATTAAAAATCACTCCCAAACTCGTATTTAAGGACAGACCTCTTGATTATCCTCCTAAGGATGAAGGAATTTTCTTGCCTGTTTTTCTGCTGATATCTGGAATAACATTTTCCTTTCTGTGAAATTATTCATGTTAATTCCCTAGTTATTTAATTAGTGTTTATCTGTACTTCTCAGTAAAATATTTTATTGTGGTTCTAGACACTTTCTGCTTTAACCCTTTTTTCATAAAATATCTACATAACATATCAAAATTATCTTTTTTCATATAATGATTTTTTAATGAGAAGTATAGAAAAAGAAACCTGTTTGAAATGTGAAAGCTCTTTGAATGTCAAAAAAATAATTCCGAATCGAGGTTCCTTAGAAACCAGCCAGGAGTTCAAACACAGGGAAATATTAAAGAAGTCAAGGAGTCATGCTGGGAGAAAGGAATTGTAAAAAGGAAGTGACAAACACCATTATTGTGCACTTGAGTTTCAGCCTCAATATGTCCTGGCCAAGAGGAAAATATTAATTTATTGTCTTTAACGCCTTTAATTTTCTTCAACACAGCAGAAATTAAACCACCAGCTCATTATTGTCATTTGGGTCTTCACTCTGAGCTCCTGAGTGCCTTTCCTGGTGCTCACAGTGGAGGACAGCTGCAATTTCTGGAATCACAGACATGACAGACTTCCTGACTCAAAGGGCCATCTTGGAATTTCATCTTCACTTTGATTATCAAGTAGATTCTGAGCTTACCCACAGGATATTGTCTTTTTGGGGACATGGAGTTGACTTTGTTCTGTGGCACAGTAAAAAAGGCAAAATCTCCCTTTTATTCCAACAATAAACATCTCGTTTCTGAGAAAACATTTGCTTTCCTTTTTGCTCACCAGTTAAGCCTTGTCTAGCATTTCTTGCCATATGATCACATTCTTCTATCCCTTTTCCTTTCCCTGTGTGTGGGTTTAGAAAGCTCAGGGAGAAGAGGTTTCTGTCAGAACCCAGGAGCAGAGGATTTCAGGTTTCTGTGCTGGACAGAAAATGATCCACAAAGATAGACTGCATTGACCTGAGACCATGGGAAAGGCTCAAAACTGAGTGAGAGCACTGAGAGTGTGAGTGGGGAGGTGAACAGGAGTGTGTTAGAGCACAGGGTGAGAGGTTTAGAATTAAAGGTTTTGGGATATAGTAATATATAGGTAACAAGATGGAGGATTTAGGACATAGTCGATCTTCTTGTTCTTCTTGTTCTTGTTCTTTCTTCTTCTTCTTCTTCAATTTCTCTCTTCTCTTTTCTTCTTTTCTCTTCTCCTTCCTTCTCCTTCTCCTTCTCCTTCTCTCCTTCTCTCTCCTTCTCCTCTCTCCTTTCTCTCCTTTTCTCTTCTCCTTCTTCTCTTCCCTTTTTCTCTTCTTTCCTTTTTCTTTCTTCTCTTTCTCTTCTCAAGTTTGAGTGATTTTCAGTAATTAGTTGAGAAAATCCACAGTGCAGACCTAGGTTGTCACTGTTGAGCTGGGAGCAGCACTGAACATTGACACAATTTCTCAGAAAGCAAAAGGTCCCTTCATTGAAGTGTACATCATTTTTATACTGTGGTTCACAGTCCAGAACTTAATTAGTTAACTAAGAATATAGTGAATCTATTAGAGAGAAAGGAAACTGCTCTTTGGTAAACAATCCAGCACGACACCAAGTGTCCCACGTTGTGGAAAATCTGCAAAACACTAGGTGTTAAATTTGTTTGCATTCTTTACTCATACTTTCCCAGGACTAGCCTGGGAGAAGCAGAGCTACTTCTGTTCCCTCATCAATCCCAAAGTCCACACATAGGTGGTTAGTTATTGAGTTAAAAGTAAAAATAAATTAGTTGACATCTCATAATTGAGTAATTTAAACTTAAAAACCCCTTAAAAACATAACTCTATACTCCATTTTTATTTTATTAACTTAGCATGTAGAAGCACTCACAGTCAGTGAAGCTGTAGCATAAATAAGAAATAATAAACATCTAAATCCAAACAAAAATTCTATCTTGCACTTTTAATCCTCAGCCTGAAGAGAAAAACTAGATAAAACAAACAAACAAACAAAAAAATAATCACCACAGCTTTCCACCCTGCAACTCCCCAAGCAGAGCTGATCCAGAAATGACCTCTGGAGTCCAAAGGCTGCTTCCTTTCATTTGCAATAAGTGCTCCTTATTAAGCCCTTTGCTTTTCTGTTGCCCACAGCAACATTCTCCGAGGGAGAACGCTCCGTGCAGAGCACAGAACAGGGAGGCTTTGCCTTCGGGCCCTCCATGGAGCAGTTTGTTTGACAGGGGGAATGCAGAGCTCTCCAACCCCCCAGGCATCATCCTCTGCCCTGCTGGACCCTTCCCAGGAGGTCTCTTGACCTGGAGAGCCCAGACCTGGGCATGGCTCAGGACAGAGCAGAGGGGCAGGGTCACCTCCCTGCAGCTGTGGTCGCCCTTCCCAAGGGATCCCAGTGTCCCACATGGGCACACAGCTGGCTCCTGCTGGCCCTGCTGGCCACCAGCACCCCCAGCTCCTGCTCCCCATCGGGGCACCACCAAACTGTTCTCATGTCTGGAGTTATTTCTACCCAGGCACAACGATTTTGCTTAATTTGAACAATTTTTAAATCATCCTTCCCTTATTTCTAATGTTTCTTGAGGTGATTGTTGTCGGAGCCCAGGACATCCCTTTGGGAGTCCAGAGCTGCCGAGATCCTTGCCAGGGGGCTCGGAGACCCTGGCACACAGCCCAGAACACCAGTGGGCTCCATTACCAACCCTGGAGCAAATTGCCACCTTTACACGAAGAGATGAAAGCCACAGCAGTTTAAATAGTGTAATGATTAGTATATCACAGGGTGTAAAAGTAGATTTTAGAATTCTTTGTATAGGGGTTTTTGGGGACAAGATGGAGGAATTTGGGTGCGTCTAACCTTTCTTCTTCTTCTTCTGTACCTCCATCTTCTCTGATGATGCTGGCACTTTTGGATTGGTTTAGAGTAGAAGCTCACTATCTAACCTAGGTGATGGGTATTGGGGAATAATTGTAAATATGTCGTACGTAGTTTTCTGTATATAAAGATAACACCGCCCTGGGGGCAGGCAGAGTGCCTCTGACTGTCCTGCTGAGCAGACCTGGGCTGGGCAGAAAGAAAATTTTATAGATAAGAAATAATAAACAGCCTTGAGACAAAAGACCGAGAGGTGTTGTCTCATCCTTTGAACGCACGGGCAGAAGTAAAGACTTAAACCAACAAATCGGGGTCCCAAGACTGTCGGGACCCCGACAGATTGTTTCTTTTCAAGGCGTATTAAATTCATGATTATCTTTTTGCTTTTAATTTCAGCTACACGTTGTTTGCTTTTATGGCCTAGAAAATACAGTTTCATTTATTTTCCCTTCCTTTTAATATGCATTCCGATCAGTCAGAGTTACAAAAGGATTCTCAAGGTGTCTTTAGCATAACTAAATCTGTCAGAAAAATTCCTAAAAGTGAATGTTTTTTATTTGCACCTTCTTGAATTCGCAGAAAATGGATTTACACTGCTCCTCCAGTTTCTAGTGTTGTGAAGTCAATGAAGAGGCAGTAGAATAGCCCATGACCTAATGAGGCGTTGCCAATATTTCAAAATACCAGATTATCCACCTGATATTTTTACAGCCTTTAAGGTGACAACAGTTAACAGAATTTATTTGGTGTGAAATGCACCCGTTCGAGCACAAAAAGCTGAAAGACAGATGCTTTTTGAAGCAACATGATCATGTACACCAAAATGCACTTTGAATCCTTAATAGTGCTGAGAATAAAGCTGGCAGCTTGAATCTTGATTATATTTTGTGCAATGCATAAATGCATCTTGTCAGCTTTTATTGTTAACAGATGTTTGCATCTGGGTCTTGTTTTTTTGTATTTTTATTTTTTCAGAAGCTGCTGTATTAAGTGCTGGAGCTGTTGTCCATCTCTTGGGTAGATCTTATCCTGCTGTTTTCTGTCCCAAGAGCTAAAACCTCCTTGGAGTCGTGGTTTATTAATACCAGGTAATTTCCAGAGCTCCACCCATGCTGGGGGCTGTCTAGCTACAATTTTATTCTGGTGGGATGAGTGTCACCCCTGAAGAACCCTGCTCATAACTAGTTACCAGTTAGACTTCAATCTATTCATGGCTGCCTCTCCAGTCTGCTAATCTGGTCTATTTTCCAGCCACCTGGAAGTTCATTAGGAAAAAGGAAAGTGGTTTGGTTTTTATTGAGGCTCCTGCAGTTCAATTTTAGGAGCCAAAGTTCAGCCACTAAAAATTTCCTGCCTAATGTTTTGGGGAGTTTCTCTCTCTGACCTGGAGTTTCCAACAATAGGGATACTGCTCCAAAGGCAAAGAATTGTCAGCAAAAAGTCCTCCCCCACTCCAGGAGTGCAGCAGTGTGGTGATAAACAGTAAACCTCCTTCCAGCTTTGTGAGAGGCTCTTCCTCATGGATAAGGGATTTGAAAGATGCTATCAAAGCTAATTTACAGAAAAACATAGCTGACACCAGCCACACACTCTCCCCCAGTGTCTGACTTGCTGAATTCACCAGCCTGCTGGATAAAATTTTTGGATGCTGGGCTGCTGATGTTGCTAGGCTACAGCCTGATGCAGAAGTTTGCATGGAAAATTCACATCATTGCCTCAATTGCTTTTCCCCCCCAAAAAAAAATCTCATAAAGGCCTTACAAAACATAAAGTTCTGCAGACATTGCCTTTTCCTTTTCCTTGCAAAGGGAATTGTGCCATGAAAATCAGATGGCACAATCTGCAAGGTGTCAGAGCTGTTTTCCTTCACTGTAGTAGCAATGTGGGCTGCAATGTCTTGTGTCTGAAAAACATCCATAAAACTGACTCTTATCTAAGTCTCTCCTCATTTAGTTTAAAACCACTGAAACCAGGAGTCACAAAAGACAGCAGTTCTCCTGTGTTATCATTGGACAGGAAAATAACCCTGGAAAAGAAAGCTTTTATGTATTTATTATTTGTCCTCCAAGTCTACACGTGTGTTACAAAATTTTGACAGAATCTCAGAATATTCTGAGCTGGAAGGGACACAAGAACCATCGAGTCCAACTCTTGCAATGGCCTGTGCAGGGATGGAACAGCAATCTTGGCATTTTTAAGTCCCAGGCTCCAACCAGCTGAGCTCAGTGACTCCTCTGCGCTTTCCTCAAGCCTTAGATTAGGTATAACAAGAAAATTCTTCAATATGAGGGTGGTGAGGCATTGGAATGTGCTGCCTGTAGATGCTGTGGATGCCCCATCCTTGGAAGTTTTCAAGGCCAGGCTTTATGGAGCCTTGAGAAGCCTGATCTGGTGGGTGGCATTCCTGACCATGGCAGGGGATTGGAACTGGATGATCTTCAAAGGTCTCTTCAAACCCAGCCACTCTGTGATTCTGTGATTCTGTGACTCTCTGATTCTGTGATTCAGTGACTCTGTGACTCTGTGACTCTGTGACTCTGTGATTCTCTGATTCTGTGACTGTGATTCTGTGATTCTGTGACTGTCTGATTCTGTGATTCTGTGATTCTGTGACTCTGTGACTGTGATTCTCTGATTCTCTGATTCTGTGACTGTGATTCTGTGATTCTGTGACTCTCTGATTCTGTGACTCTGTGACTCTGTGATTCTCTGATTCTCTGATTCTCTGATTCTGTGACTGTGACTCTGTGATTGTGTGACTGATTCTGTGATTCTGTGATTCTGTGATTCTGTGATTCTGTGTGTTGGATACAGATCACTCTTTTTTCTGGTCAGTGGCAGTGAGTCAGAGAAATGAAGGAAATCTCTCTTCAGTTCCTAAAGGACTTTCTGAAAAGGAACCATCATTGTTGTACAGATTTGTGTAACATCTAACACCTTTGCAGATAATTCCTGTATGGACACCCCATGCTACACATGTTGCATATTTCCACACTGACATCTGTCACAAGCCTGATGTGAGTATTAATTCCTGCATTTTTCACACCTGTGAATACACAACATGTGGTTCAACTACAGCTGTCACTTCAATTAGAATTTACAGTGATGTTTTCACTCTCTGTCCTTCAGGGAGTGAAACTGCAGTCCACATACAAAATCTTTTCCATCCAGGCCCACAGTAAAACACATTTTATGTCTTTGTCATGTCTGTTTTTTGTTGTTTATCACTGTCATTTCTTTTTCTTTTTTTTTTTTTTTTTTAAATGCTTTTAAGCAGCATCAGCGTTTTCCCATGTGCCACTCTTGGCAGGGTCACATTCCTTGAGGTGAAGCAAAAGGGAGCTCGTGAAAGAAGGAAACTTTCACACAGAAACCTTTCTTGTTTATAAAACCCTGAACACGGCCACTGGGACCTCACAGTCTGGGCCAGAAGCACCAAAATCATGATGTATAAAATTTCTAACCACCAACCAGCCAAGGCAGCTATCCCTGGACAACCTTCCCCTGAGTTTTATTGCTGAGCATGATGCCTGGAACACCCCTTGGATCGGCTGGGCTCAGCTGTGCCAGCTGTTCCCCCTCCCAATTCCCCGTGCACCCCCAGCCCTATCACTGCTGGGGTGGGTGAGAGACACAAAAGGTTCTGCCCAAGCCTGGCCATAACAAAAACATCCCAGAATTATCCACACCATTTCCAGCACAACCCCCAGACTTAGCCCCATATGAAGGCAATAAGCCATACCCAGTGTTCCAGTGTTTTTCCAGGATGTAGGCAATGATGTGCCTTCTCTAGAGGGGACATTGCTGGAGACATGTGCATGATTTTGAGGAGAAAATCGTGTCACCCCCTGTGAAGTGTAACCAAGGAGCCTCTCACAAAGAAAGCATGGTAGGTTTTCATTCTGCCTTATATCCAGCCTGCCACTGGCTCTGCTTGCCTGCCTGGGAGTAAAATGCTTTTATATTTCTTTGAGAAACTCTGGATTTAAACATTTCTTCACTTCAGGGGTGGAAATACAGCCCTAGGAGACAAAGCTGTCTCAGAACATGCACTTGCCATTTGACATTAATATTTTGGGGTTCCAGAGTGACTCGATTTTATTTGATTATTTTTATTTTCATTTATTTATTGTCTTTCAGAAACCAGCTTCCACTAATCACCTTTTTCTTCTTCCGTTTTCTTCCTGTGGCTCATCGAACCAGTGGGCAATGCCATAGTCAGTACATTATGAATTATATTCTTCCAGATCAGCCCTGAGGGACTGGAGATTTTTCCTGTGGCAGCAGTGACTGGATGCTTTTGTCCAACCTGTGGCTCTGTGGGACAGCAAAGGATGAGGCAGAGCTGAAGGGTGAGGGCCAGGTGGGCAATAATCCTAATCCTAACTCCCACAATGGCCATTCCTGTGACCTGAGGAATTTTCTGCAGTTCCTTCCCTCATCTCCAAAGCGAGCACAGAAGTGAAAGCTTCATCTCCCAACCCTCCTCTCGAGCTGGCATCCTCAGCCACCAAAAAGCAGCATATGCAGAGGAAAATCTGTTGGCAGTGCCTGCAACACTTGCTCTTTTCAGAGGTTTGTGTGTTGGGTGTTGATCAGTCTCTCTGCCACGCTGTGCTCAGAGTAAGAGCTCATTGGGTTTATTTCGGCCAAGGTATAAATTAATTTATTTGTACTCTTCATTCCAGTTCACCCCTGCTTTGCATCCTGGTGTATATTTTCCTATTTTTCTCCCCGTGGCAATTTTTTGCTGTCCCCATCCTGACTCCCCTTGCTCAGCTCTTGATTAATTGTCTTCTCCTTCTGCACATCACTTTATTTTTCTTCCAATTTCCCGACTGACAGCCTCTGCCTTCCCCTGCTACAGGAGGGTGACAGAGCCCTCCTGACAGAGTTTAACCAGGGAGTTTTTGCTTTGTCACTCTGCAGTGACAAGGTTAACTTCTGCCCAAAGCTAATTCTGCTTTTCAGAACACCCGTGGGCTGTGGAATCGATATGTGCAGTTAGATATTTTCACTTTTAAAGTGTGGCTCCCAGCAGAGCTGTGCTAATGGGGTCAGTAAACTTCAAATGCCTTGAATTCACAGGGGGAAAGAAGGATGCACAGTCTGAACACTGAGCATGGAGTGAAAACATGCTCGTTTTACTTTATTTAATTTTTTTTTTTTGAGAATATTTATGCTGTTGCCTAGGATTATTATTAACTAGCAATCGAAAAAAGCCATCAGACATGACAAGGAGAAGAAGTAAATTTTGAAGTGTTGGGAGTTGTTGTCATGGGAGTCAGTGTGCTGTACAACTGGATGGAATAATGAACCATGAAAGCCATTACAGCACAGAGCAAAGTTTTAAATGGAGCTGATGAAAAATAAAAGTACTGGAAGAATATCTGCAGTGTAATTTTCCAGGAGATGATTCCTGGCTGTGTGCAAGGTTGTTCTCAAGGCTTTCTAACAAGTGGAGGATTCCATGAGGGAGACAAGTCCTTTCTAGTCTTAGCACCATGTCCAAGCTGTGTCTGGTGAGCAGAGAGAGTGAAATGCAGGTCCATGGCAGGAGCATCCTCGTGCTTGTAGGATCCCCCTCTCATTGGTTTGCTGTTTCCTATGTATCAGAGAATATCCAGAGTTGGAAGAAACCCACCAGGATCATCAAAGGCCAACTCCTGGCCCTGTACAGGTCAGCTCCAAGAATCACACCATGCATAAATTGATATATTTTTATATATATATACAGCACTTTGGAAATAAATATTTCTTTTATTTTGCTGTCACCTTGCTTGGAAGAGTAGATCCAGGCAGCTGTAGCAGTTCCTGGACTTTCTCTATGACCCTCTGGAACCCCATATCCTTTCCCACAGAGGTGTGGGTTCAGGTGTGGAGCAGCACACAAACCAAACTGATTTCCCACCAAAGCTGGGAGAAGAGCAGCAGCAGCAGCTTGGTTTCACTGTCCCTGGAGGAATGCAGGGAGGAGGAACCAACATCCTCATCAGTGCCCTGTGAAACACTGATTTTACTGAGCCCAGGGAAACAGCACTTTGTTTGTGGAGGAGATCATGTTGAACTCATAACTGAGTTGTGCATAACTTTTCATTTAATTGTTCACTTATCCATATATTCCTGCTCTGAAAAAGGCTTTCAGGAGAGTCAAAGTGTATCTTGGAGGACACAGAGAGAGAATTTGGGAGATGAATTTTGTACTAGTATTTACTGCCTTTTTGCAGGACCCCTGATATTACTTTAACATGGAAATGTGGAAACATAAAGCCTTTGATAGCAGGAATTTGATGCCCATGTGCTGTGGAAAGAGCATTTATTATCCCACTATTTGAAAATTATCTTTAAGAAACTGCTTGTGGGAGATCACTGATGGAGAAAATTACTTTAAAGGAGTGTTATTGCTTTCAGTTGGTGCTGAATGAAGATGAGATCAAGCTCCCTGTATTCCCACAAGCCGTGTGAATCAGTAGCATGGAAGAGCCTCCAGGCAGAGATGCACATGAGGAAATCAAACTGCAGCAGGACGCAGCAAGGTGTGGTGTGTTCAGACTGGCCTTTATTTTATAGTTCTTCCCTACCAAAACCTGAATATAGTTCAAACTAAAGTAGATTGTAAGAAAACCTTCTGTGCAATTTGTTCATTTTGCTTCAAGACAGTGGAGATGCCCTTGTTCTTCTACCTCTCAGTTCTTATAAGAATAGACCTGATGTAAATTCAAGTTTCAATACATGAACCAGTCTTCAAGAAGCCTAGCATTAAATCATTAGCCAGCTTCTGAGCCTGCTCCGACTCTTCAATGCCTGAGGGGGAGAATTAACAGCCTCTAGCCTGTCCTCCTGTGTACAGTGGGTCACATCATTTTACCCAGCATTATAATTTTTATAAGACATTGAGAAATGAAATTGAGATTTCAAAATTACAAGGGAAAAAAAAAATGCTTGTAAGAGCATCTGTGATATCTCCGCCTATTAGTTTAAGAAAATTCCAGTCTGGAGAATAGACTGATTATAGCAGAGAGGTTCTCAAGGATGAGGGAACTGTAACTGGGGTTTGGAATTGAGATTTGGAATTGGGGCCCTTGTCTTTGAAAGGCAAGCAAGTAGACTTGGGGAGGGTCGGTAATTTTTTTGTGTCCCAAACTGCTGACAGTCACAGAGGGAGGTGGGAGTTATTTTTGCAGAGGGCAGTGCTGTTACAGCACTGTTCACCCTCCTTTCCTATCTCTTTTCTTCTTTTCCTTCTCAGTAGTGTGCAGGACATGAGTGAAGAGGAGCATTTTGTGTGAAATAATCCAGAATGATTGGTAGCATGAACTGAGAGGACCTGGGTCCTCTTGAAATGCAGTTGTTGATGTGATGTGCAGGCAGTGATGGATTAATGATTGGACTTGATGCTCTTAGAGGTCTTTTGCAACCTAAAGGATTCTCTCAATCTGTGTTTACCCCCTCTTTTCCCTTATTGTTTCCAGCTCTGTTTCTCTGTAAAGCACAAAGAGAACAGAGCACATGAGAAGCATTGGATCTTGCTTTATTACAAAGGAGACCATGCAAATCCCAGTGAAAATTTGGGAAATAATCTTTCTGGCACAAAATCCTACTGCAAGTCTATCAAATAGTTTAGAAATTGGTGAAAACCTGGAATTAGATGGTAAATTGTGCAATTCCTTCCCCCATCTTCTGATTTTAAGGTTCTGGTGTCTGGACAGAGTGTGATCATAACCCTAAAAGTCAAATTCTTCTGCCTTTCACTTTGTGCTGCAGGACTTTGGCAGCAAGAAATTTTGCCCATGCTTTTGGATGTTACCTGTGGAATAAAGGGCTCCCAGCACAAGCTTTTCAGATGGCTGAAATTACTGGAATAGGGTCTCTGTTTTCTTTATAGTGCTATTAAAATCGATGATCTGCACAGCACCATGATCTGTAATGAGCTCAATTATTGGCAGAATTAATAGACCAGCAATTCTCTCAGCTCTGATTTGACAATGGCTTTACCATCATGTCATTGAATACTCTGCTGTGGAGGAACATCTACTGTACATGAGGCTCTTGACTGTTTTTACCACCTTGTGATCCAATAAAACACTGGTTTGTCAAGATTTGAGGCAGCACTGCTCAGTACTGGTTCTGCAGATGAAGCAGGTTATGTTCCATTTGTTCCAAGATATTTGCTCTTCCATGACAATGAACTGAGTGAATGGGACTTCCCAGATTGCCAGGACAGACCTGTGTGTGCAGGAGATTTCTAAGAGCATCAAGCCTTTATTTAGGCTGGCAAACCTGGAGATACATTTTTTTTCAGTTCTCTCCGAACCTACCTGACTACAGAATTATGTTAACCTAATCCTGATACACTGACATCCCGGAAATTTTTCAGTCTTTTGAGCAAGTCTGTTGCCCATTATCCTCCCGAGGATTTATGTAACAGCATGAGAAATGAGCTAGCAGTGTGGTTATCACAGTGTGAGCTGTCACCTTTCCATTCATGGAAGTGGCTGATGTTTGCATCCCGGGGTGCCTGAGCAATGATCCTGTTATCCCAGCTGACAGTAAACAACTGCACGACTTCTCAGGAAGAGCAGACGTGTTCCTCTGTGTCTGCAGGGTGCCCGTGGCTCCTGCTCCTTCACCCTCTCACCCTCAGAGCTCAGCACTCCTGCTGCTGCTGCTGTGCTGGTGGCTGGCTTCTTCCCACTGGAAAACTGGGAAGTTTCAGTCAGTGCATCAGGAAAAAAGGCAGGGAGAGATATCAACCAGCTTCCAAAATGCGTGCAGAAGAAACAGATCTGTTTGACAGCTCGTCCCTCTTGAGTGAAAATTAGGAAAGGCTGTAGGGATGTTTTTATAAGTTGAGGGGGTTTTAGCTCATTTTTTCATGCTCTCTTTCTCTCATGCCATACCTGTGTTACCCTGCTGATTGCAGGGCTGGGCAGGGAGGAATGCCTGGCATTAAAATCTGCTGTAGCAGGGCAGAGCTGTCAGCCTTGCACCCTGCTTACCCTGGGTTCAGCTGCCCTTTGCTCCTGCAGGAACAGTGCAGAGATCCCACTGATGCATCCATATTCCCATAATGTGTCCAACAAAATGTGGCTCCTCTGGGGAACCTCAGTCCTGTTCCTGTGGTCTCCTGGCAGCTTGTATGAGTGATGGTCCCTTTAAAGAGGAAAACCTTCAGAGGAGGTGCTGAGAACTGAGATGGAGCACAAAGAGAGCCACTCAACGTGATGGATATGCTTGCAGCCATACTTCACATTACAGTGGTTTGCCAGGAGAAACTGTTATGGATCTGGGGAATCAGCTGGAGGACTTAAAAAACAAAGGGGAGATTTGTGTGCAGCTAATAGAATTTTTTTCAAAGGTCCTCTGATTCACATGGCATAAAACTTCCCTGGAAGACTTCAAAAGGTGTTTGGATGTTGCACTTGGGCACAGGGTTTAGAGGTGAACATGCCAACACTGGGTTAACTCTTGGAAAATCAAGGACCTTGGAAGATTTTTTGGATTCTGTGACTCTGTGATCAGTTTGGGGATTGCCACCTGACCCCCTTCATATGCTACACCCTTCACCTTTTGTAGCATGAACTAGATTTTGCCCTGAACATCAGTGAAGTGCCTGACAAGTGGAAGTCAAGGATGTTTAGACATGGCAAATACCCCTTAAAACCGACAGGACACACAGACTCCTTTGTTTTGAAAAATCTGTAGCTGAGGGATGTTGCTTGTAGGTGCCTTCTGTTTTGGGGGACCTTGCATAGAAAGATGTGAGGTATTAGTTCTTCACAGTTTTCCCAGATTTATGAGGTTATGTTTGCTTTTACACACAGAAAAAAAAAAAGAAACCACTTTTATCCCTGACATCTATACACGTGTCTCTCTTGCTGGTAGAATTCCCCTGAGAGCAGATGCATCAGTGCCCAAACGCCCTTGAAAGGCATTTGCCCAGAGCAGGGATTTTGATACAAACAAGGATGTACAAAAGGAACCTGAAATCTTCCACTTAGTTTCAAGTGACTCTCACTGCCTGGGGTCTCCCCCAGCATGTTCCATGGTCCCACCAGAGAGCTGAGGAGCTCGCTGCCTCCAGGAGCAGCTTTATTCCTCTCCAGAGCCAAGTCCTCACCTCGTTCTAGCTCTGAGTGTGGAGGAGGCACCTCCAGCCACTCCTGTGCTCAATAAACGCCAGCGGGATCGGGAGAGGTGGGGGATTCTTTGGAGCAGCTATCGATGTTTCCTAGGAAATGCTGACAAAACCACGCTGCCTCTAATTGGCTCCACTACAAATATTTACAGCTGTGAAAAGAAGTTTGCTGATCCCACGATGGTAGCCATGGTTGCCTATCTTTTTAGCTGCTGTTGTGCTGGTGAGAAACACGAATAGGTTGCAAGAATGCCTCACTGGCTTTGTAGCAGGAACATTTGCTGACCCAAATGTAGAAGCCAATTAAGCTCTAAAGCTTCTGTGTGTTTTTCTGGTGAGCTTTGCCATTTGTTCTCTTTATTAGTGAAAAACCCAAACCTAAAAACAACCAACACAGTGAGGGGCTGTAACAAATTCAGAGCTTGTGACAGTTTATATTGGTTGTGTTACCGTTTTTGTTGGTTGTGTGTATATAAATAAAATATTATGGTTTAACATCATATTAATGTATTACTCTGTGAATTTGAATTCCCATGCTGGCAGTGTCTGTTTGCAGCCCTGTGTACTCAATCAGCCCCTTGAAGTAGAAATGTTGGTGCAATATGTTCTAATATTTGTTCTGAAATTACCTTGCAGATTGAATGTGTACTTACTTCTCCTGCTGGGAGGAAGGGGAAGGTGGAGCCAGGCTCTTCCCAGCGGTGTTCAGCGACAGGACAAAAGGTAATGGGCACAAACAGAAATACTGGAAGTGGCTTTTAAATGTAAGAAAAGATTCCTTGCTTTGTGGGTGGTCTAAGACTGTAACAAAATTCCCAAAGTGGTTCTGGAGTCCCCATCCTTGGAGACATTCAAAACCTTCCTGGACTCTGTCCTGGAACTGCTGCTGTAGCTAATCCTGCTTGAGCAGACTGGTTGGAGTAGGAGATAGTGGGAAACTGCCAAACTCAAGCATTTCCTGGAGAAAAATCTGCATTTTCTGTTTGAGTCTTGTTGTTTGGTTTGTTTTGTTTGGTTTGTTTGTGTGTCTTACTTCAAATAAAAAAACGGATCTGAAGTCCCACAGGAGGAACCTGCAGGCACAGGACACACATTGACTCCTTCTTCTAATGGAGATGGGCCATGCTCAGGCTTTAAACTGAAAGAGAGCAGGTTCACATGGGATACTGGGACGAAATCCTTCCCTGTGAGGGTGACTAACCCTGGCACTGTTTGTCCAGAGAAGCTGTGGCTCCCCCTGGATCCCTGGAAGCGTCCAAGGCCAGGTTGGGTGGGGCTTGGAGAGCCCTGGAATGGTGGAAGGTGTCCCTGCCCATGGCAGGGGGTTGGAACTAGATGGTCTTTAGGGTCCCTTCCAACCCAAACCATTCCATGCCCCCATAATTCTATGAAATTGTTTGTTCTGCTTCCAGCACTCTGAAATAATGCCTCATTTTTCAATCTCTGTAGGTTGCTAATCCTTCCATGCTTTAGGCTTCAGAAAAAAAATACCATTTTTTGGGGTGAAAATCCAGAATTGCTTGGCAGATTTAAAAGCCTTGCTCGCTAATCAAGGACCATTCAGTTGAATGTTTGTACGAGCTCGTCACAGGCACTGTGAAAGGCAAGGCTTCTCATTGAGGCTGAGTACTGAACCTGTTCCTTTTCACTCAGGTGAAATGTGGGCTGCTGCATTGTGCTGGTGTTTGTTCTCCCTTTTCCAGTCCTTGAAAGTGGCTCATGAATGCCCAGTGAATTATTTACATCCGTTTGCTTCCAGCGGAGCTCGAGATGTTTCTCGTGAGGTTTGTTCCTCCCTGCCCAAGGCTGTGCCAGGCTGGGCTTTGCCTGCTGAGTTTTTGTGTCAGTGCTGAGCCCTGAGCTGAGATTGATGCTGCTGAATCCCCCACACGTGGCTGCTGCTGCGAAGTTTTCTGTAAATATTCGTTGTCTTCCCAGACAGCAAATTGGAGATTAAGGCTGTGTTGGTTTTGTATGCCAGCAATCTGTCAGGAGGGAGCTCAGCAGTGATTCAGGACCCATCAACTTGGGGAAATTGTGAATTAGGGTTTAACTGGTGATGGATTTTGATGGATCCATCACCAAAGGCTGCCTGTGTGAGCAGCCATGATTTTGGTGGTGACTCAGAGCACGACAAATGAGATCATAATGATGGGTACCTCACTGACTAATTAACAAATTGCACTTCATTTTTCCCTAAGCTTCTATTAATTTATTAATATATCTAGTGGCATTGGAAGACTTGGGAATTTTTCACAGAACCACAATTTTGCCTTGACTATGAGGGGCTGCATTTAGTTGCAAGAGTTCATTCTTTCCTTTGTATCTTGGACTATCTACTCTGAGCAGCAAGCAGAGGACTTCAGGAAGCTTAAAAATTCATCAGCTTCTCTCTTATTTAATTTATTTTTATTTTTCTTGTGATTTTTTTTTTCCCTAACTCTGTGCTATCTTCGAGATTCTTTGTTCCTCTGCCTTGAATTCATTCCATTCAAAATCAAGACTTAAATGATGTTTTTGACTTGAGGATCTCCAAATGACCCTTGCTGCTGGAAATACTAACTCCTCCTGTGTAATGGAAATGGAAATAGAAGCCAATTTGACTGGAGGGTTAAAATGTCTTTATAACAAGCTTTGCTGGTCTTCAGTTGATTGTTGTACTTGCGGGTGTGGGAGAATGAGAAATCATCTTTTTCAGGGTTATTTGCATGCCCTTTGTGAGGAATATCCCATCTATCTGCTAAAGGTGATCCCCTTTCTGTCCCATTATATTTGCTCTGGATGAGGTATTTGCCATTCAGTGATCCCCAATTTTGTTTAAATATCTGCCATATGCTCGACAAGTTTTTTGTTATAAAACAAATACAGAGAATGAACTCGAACTAAACTTTTAAATGGTTAAAATAATGGGGAGTGAACCCAGATTTAGATGCACACAAACATCCATTAAGCAGTGGAAGACCCATAAATTTTGTATATATATATATGGAGAAAGGGTATAGAGAAATGTATAAAGTGTCCTGATTGTGGAAGAAATGAGAGAAGAAAAGCAGTGAAGTGATTCAGATTTTAACATGTTCAAACTTGATATTTCCGTTGTGATTTTTGTCTTGAATTTAGATGTTAGAAACTTCTCAAAGCTCACTGAGACAAGACCACATGGAGTGGTGGTGGACTTTAATAATTCATAGAGGAATTTAATAAGCTCTGAGGTGACTCTGAATGATTCTGAGTTTGATGAAAATCTCCTCATCTCACAACACCAGAACTTCTCTGTCTTCATTTATAAAACAGACAATAAATACACTTCACTGCACACTTGAGCTTTAGCAGATTTTCAAGCAAGGTGATTTCAAACCTGGGAAATCTCTTTTTTTTTTTTATCCTTTTTTTTCCTTTTTTTCTTTTTTCTTCTGTAAGAAAACTCTGCGAGTGGGCAATTGAAACTAAAACCTGTTGTGGGTCTTCAGAAAGCAGAGAGAAAAGCTTTTGAAAAGCCAATGCCAAGTGGAGGCATTCCACAGCAGCACAGAGAGGCCTTTGCAAACAGAGCCTGCTTCCTGCAGTGAGGCAATCCTGGGAGCCAGGGGAAAGGAGCACGAATCACAAACCACAGGAGAGAAATCAATACGAGAGAGGCAGCAGGAAAACCAGCAGCAAATTTTTTCTGACTCAGTTTTCTGAGCAAGGCCAACAACAGCATGATTGGAAAGGCAGGACGATGCAGGAACAGCTCATGGAGAGAGGGGATTTTCCAAGGCATGGAACTGCTGCCTGCAGCTGAATTTCTACAAACACACATGAAGAAAAATCAGGCTGGTAGGAGAGCACAGAAAAAGGTCCTGGGCATTTTTAAAAATGTTTTTTGGATGAGACCCTTAAAAGCTGTAACCATGAACAGCCTCATTATGATAGAAGCAATGATGTAAAACAGGTCTTGATCTTCTCCTGGGTACTTCCCCTTCTGTGCCCCGTGCTGGTGTTGGGAGTTCTGTTGCAGAGCTCTGCACAGATGTGGTTAATTATTTCATTTGTGAATCTTTCAGTCTCATCGTTCAGAATAATCGTCTCCCCAGCTATTTATAGATTGCAGCTGCCAACTGGAAAACCAGCAAAGATGGGAATGGGAGAGAAAACACCATTTTTTTCCTGTGGGCTGCAGCTGAATGCTTTAACTGATCTTGAGGCAGAGGTAGCTGTTCCCTTGAAGCAGTTTTCTTGCCAGAAAAGAGCTTGTGGTAACACCACAGTAATCCCCACTCCAAAACACAATTCTGAAGTTATCCTTCCTTTAGTGTTATATATTTCCTTACTCTTTTTGTGTCAGTCTTCATTTATGGAGAATGTGTGATCTGAAAAGAATCACATAGAGGAGCAGTAATTAAAGAATTTTGCTCCATAATTGCAGTTGTTGGAAAAATGCAGTCATAAAGATGTTTTCTTGTTTCTCTTTAATGTCTATACATCGTGTTTACCAGGAAGGAAATGGGATCCATGCAGTAGTGCCACATCAAAATGTCTTCATGCTACATCCTTCCAAAGAAATTGGAAGAGAATTCTTTTGGGTTTCTTGCTGTGTGAAATTATATTCAGAACCAGGGTGTGAAAATTACTGTTTTTTCTTCAAAGTGTACCAAAATCATAGAATGAGTTGAGTTGGAAGGGACCAAAAAGGTCACCTAGTTCAAAACCTGCCATGTGCAGGGACACCTTCCACCATCCCAGGCTGCTCCAAGCACTGTCCAGCCTGGCCTTGGGCACTCCAGGGATCCAGGGGCAGCCACAGCTGCTCTAGACCTGTGCCATTGAAGAAAAAAATGGGAATTTCATGCCATTGTCTCACCTACCCCAGTCCTCTCAGTTTGAAGCCATTCCCTGTGTCCTGTCCCTCTATCCCCTGTCCCCAGTCCCTCTCCAGCTCTCCTGGATCCCCTTCAGCCCCTGCCAGGGGCTCTGAGCTCTCCCCAGAGCCTTCTCCTCTCCAGACTGAACAAAGCAAGCTGTCAGCCCAGGATGCTGATTTTCAAAGTTACCTTTCTGTGAAGGGCAGTGGTGCTGCACTGCCAGTCCCTGTCAGGAGTTCAGGTCTCCCTTGGCAAGGCTCAGAAGCTCTGCCCAAAGCACTAAACCTAGACATTGTTATTCTGAACCTTTTCTTCCTCAGCTGGCAGGGACAATCACCATAATTTCTTTTGTTTAAGTTCATACTTGAACAACTGGTACAGGAACCAGATTCAATCCCTCTTCTTTGTTTCACTTTCCCTTCCTTTTTTGTTGTGTGACAAAGAAAGACATACCCAAATCTGCTCATACCTGCATTCAGGAGATCAGACCAAAATTGGTTTAAGATCTTCTAGAAAATTCTTTCCCTTACTGACACAAGTAACCAGGAGATAAATCTGTATTTGTTTTCCAGTTAAGGGGGATAAAACAGAGCCTGATTCTGGGACTGGGATGAAAAATATGAAAAATTTTTGGAAAAGCAGTGCAAAAGGGGAGATATATCTGCAAGAAATCAACTGGTGGTTTTTGGGGGGTTTGTCTGTTTGTTTTTTGGGGTTTTTTTGAGTGATGTCCTGCTTAAAACAAAATTAAGGTTTCCCTGTTCTCTGCTTCTCCCAAAGAACTTGTCCTGGCAGTAGGCAGGGCTTAGTTATTCCCAGTCAATGTGGGCAGCTTCAGCTCTCTGGTGGCATCACCACCATTTCTAGGCTTGCCTCGAGACACCACCACCAGGCTGATGAGTCAAAGGAACAGAGAGGTGAACCAAACTCATCCAAAATCCAGCCCAAATCCATCTGTGCCAGCCAAAATCTTGATTTTGGCCTTATAACCTGGCGCTTCTCCCTGCTGTTGTTTTCATTTCTGCCTCCACGAGGTGCCTGTGGATGCTGGGCTGAGTCAATCAATGGCTTTTAGGCACTGACTAACGGCCTCCTGCCTGGCTGGGGGGGGAGAAAGTCAATTATTTTGTATTTTGTTAACAGAGAACTCAAGGCTGTGTCACCACACCTACTGTGCTCTTCTGTCTAGAAGTCCTCACAACCCTTGGGCTCAGAGGGACACGTAGAGTGGAATCAATTTATCCCAAATTTAGGAACTTGGGAGTTAAATGTCAATTTTTGAGTTGACTTTAGAGACAGAAAAATATATATATATATATATATATATATATATATATATATTATATATATATATTATATTTTTTTTTTTATTGAGGAGAAAGTTTCTCTTATGTAAAACAGTGATTTTGGAGAAATCTACCAAAACAGCTCTAGTAGTAATTATTACAGTGACTACAAAAGAAGTCTGTAGTGACAATTCAATAAAAATTAATAAACGAGCTGTGTTGTTATTTTTCCTTGCTGGTCATGTCTGAATCCTTCAGGAAAAACATGGATTATTACCTTTTTTGCTTAAAACTACTCGTTAGGCAGTGGAGATACACATGCCTTTTGTTTGTTCCCTTTCCCAACAAAAGGGATAGTGATCATAATTTTATCTACTGGTCACAACTTTATCTGCTTTTAATCATAGTTTTATGTATTCCTTCTGCAGATCACAACTCTGTCTCACAAATTATGTTGGGAATACCACAGTACGGGAAATTAGTAGATCTGACCAATTTCCTTGTGTGTAAGGAAGACCCACAAGCCCTAATGATGCTCTCAACATTTCTCTTCCTGTAGTACTTTGTTTTGTAGCTCAGGACTTTGTTTCTTCATTGTTTATTCATGGCAAGGAGCACGTGTTCAATATCCAAAATAAAAAAAAAAAAAAAAAATCAACGTATTTATAAGTTTAATAATTAAATAAAACTTTAAAATAAGCCAACAAATATAAACGTAAAAATCGTTAAAAAAAATACCAGTTGCACAATGTGTGTTTATTATTAAAGGTACTCTGGATCAATAGCCTTCACATAATCCTGTTGCTGTGCCAACATATCAGGCTGCTGAAGATGCTGATTTGTCTGCTTTAAATATTATTCCTGAGCTCCTATTAATAGCTGTGCTCATCAGAGAGCTGAGTTGAGCACAAACACAGGCGAGTGTGGGCTGGTGGTGCAATCAGGCTGGGGAATGAGCAGGGCACACACTCCCTGTGCTCCTCAGTCAGTGGAGGCTTCTTTGTGACACAGATGGGAAGGTGGAGATGCTCTCCAGATAAATGAAGGCTCCACCTGACCTCCACCTAAACACTTCCCTTAAAGCTGGTGACCATATCCAAAAGATGTGCAAATCCAGGGAAAGGGATGACATCAGACTCAGGGATGCAGCTGCCCTTAGCAAGGTCTTGAGCCTGCAGGAGGTTGATTTTATCTTCTGGGGTAGAGAGAACACATCCACTCTTCACATCTCCACCATCCATGGTATTCTGAGCCATGAGCTTCCCATTATGTGGCTGCCCAAAGCCTTTTCCAGCTGCCTGTGCCAGTGCTCCTTGCTGGGCATCCAGTTTGTTCATTGCTTTTGATGCCTTCTGGAGGCAGAGCCCAGCCAGAGCAAAAGGATAAAGCAGGGATTTATTAAAAGGCCTCAATGGGCACAGCTGGGCAGCACAAGAATGCAGCCAGATTAGACCCAAGATGAACCCAAAATGATCACAAAAATGGACAACTGATCATGAGTTCTTCTACTTTGATAAGTTCTGGTCCATCAGCATCTCAGAACCAATTGTCCAACCACAGCCCCAGGTTATGAAGCTCCATCCTCTTGGTTTCTCCTCTCACCTCACCATTGTTTTCCTTCCAGGGCCTGAAAGTTGTCCTTGGGATCAAACTGGAGCAGGAATTGTTCTGTCTGTCTACTTTGAGAAGAGAGCTTGGTAGCACTGAGTATGAAACTTAAAACTACCCCCCAAAACAGCACAGAATGTAAAAAATATAAAAACTCAAGGTATCACTTGAGTTTCACTCAGGAGTGGGATTCACCTGAAGGTGGATGTCTCCATGTCAGGTTTCTGCAGTGGGTTCATTCACAGGAAAGCACTGATCAGCATCACCAGTGATTTCCAGGGTGGGGTTTTTCTCAGCTGTGTGGAGATGTACAGAATTCAATGCCATTTTAGTGCTCTTCAAGCCAGAGGTTCACACACTGCAAGGGAAGAGGCTTCTCTCTCCTTGTACATCTTCTTTGGGAATGTGTTTATCTAATTCCAATAAAAAGGGCTTAGTGGATTTGCTTTTCTCATCGATGAGAATGCTTTTCTCATTGTCAGCTAAACAAAAATTCCTCTGGGGAAATTCCTCTTTTGATTGTTGGGAAAGATAAGTTTGCCTTGTAAAGAAATTAGTATTGTAAACAAGTTTATAAAAGTTTGACATTTGATCCTGCTAGAGAAGGATTGTAACCAGCATTATGTCAGGATTTTCAATCTGGTTGCAGGCTCTGTGGGATGTGGGCTTGAAAAGGACCACCCAAGTTATGGCTGAGAAGTGCTGCATGTGACTTGGGAATGACTCCTACAAAGTCATATTTGAAGAAAAGCATTACAACCAGCAAGAAAAATACCAAAATTCCTCCAAAAGTCACCCATTTGCTGCAGTGTGATCAGGGAGGCCAGTAAGGGGATCTCCACCAGGGAGGGAGAACCAGATCTCTGAGATGTCCCTTTTAAAGAAGCTCCAAGGATGTCTTTTTTGATCTTTCTTGGTGGCTTCTTCATCCTTGTCTTAACCTCTGGGTTGTTTTTGTTTTGTTTGGTTTGGTTTTTTGTTTGTTTGTTTGGGGTTTTTTGTTTTGTTTGGTTTGGTTGGTTTTTGTTTGTTTGTTTGGGGTTTTTGTGGGTTTTTTGTTTGTTTTTGTTTTGTTTTGTTTTGTTTTTTTGGTTTTTAATTTTTTTTTTTAATTATTATTTTTATTGTTTTGTTTCCAAGCTTTTTCATGGTATGTGTGAAGGCTGGTCCTACTGTGAGCAAAACAACAGAAGATTGATTGACATCTAGTGACATATCTGACATATCTTCAGGGCATGATTAGCACATCAAGTGTTTTTTCCCCAGTCTGTTCCAATTTTTCATCCCCAAGCTAAATTTCCCTATAATGTGTCACAAATTGCAGCTGCAGTAGGAGGTGGTCTTTGCATTATTATTGTTAAAACAAAGCAAAAAAAATTAGATAAATGCATCATACCGAGGCTAAGTTACTATGCTGGAAATGAAATTGGATCCCTTGTTCACTTTGGACATCATAAGGAATGGTTGTGGATCTGGAAATGAAAAGTAGAAGCCTTTATTTTGGGGAGTGAAGCAAAAGCTGAAGGGAAGAAACTGCTGAGATGATAATTGTGATGTGGCCACAACCCAGATATAATCTCAGTGGCTCAGTTCTTGGGTCAGATGTGTGTTAACACAGCGTGGAAATGGAGCTTTACTTACCAGGGGGCCCTAAGGCAGCCTGTTTGTGCCTCTTTGGACCCACATTCCCTCTGCTTTCTGAATATTCTGCCAGCACAATTTCAGATTTCAGCCCCACAAATGCTGGTATCGAGCAGGGGAATGCAATGTGTCCCCACGCAAGAAACAAACAGAAGAGGATCACAGCAGAAAACAGCAGCACAGGGAAGGAAGAACAAACAAACCTGGGCACACTGACCCTAGTTTATTCACTCCCTGCCACTCCAAAGAGTTCTTTCTTCTCAATTTATCCCAGGGACAGGCAGAATAAAAATACTGCTCCAGGAATATTGATGTCAAGTTGTTCTCTTCTTCTGCTTCCACCTTTGCACATTGCTTGGAAGAGGAAAGGAGCTGGACCAGGGCCAGGTGTCACTGCAGAGAGGAGCCCTCAGCTGGCAGGGAGCCTGCAGAATGTTTCCTACAACCTGTTTGGTTTTAGTCTTTTTTTTTTTCTGATGGGATTCATCTTCCCTAACCTTCACCATCCAGTAATTAGGCATCCAATCCAAGCCCTTCATTATGTCTCTCTGGAGCTGATGCAGAGGTTGGATGATTTGCCCTCTGGGGTTACTTGTCTCTGTGTGCTGACAACACAGGCAGCCTAAAAGGCTGGCTCAGAACAGACAGCAAACTTCTTGGCAGCTAAAATTAAATGGGATGAGTCCCAGCACCAGCTGCACCCCTGTGACTAGCAGACTGACTCAGAGCAAGTCACAGCTCACTACAGCACTGGGAATGCTCAACTGGAGCCTGCATATCCTGGGATTCCTGCCCCTGGGGTCACTGCATCCATCCTCAGCTCTGGATTTCACATATACTCTCTACACACTCTGGAACACGCTGTCCAGAGAAGCTGTGGCTGCTCCTGGATCCCTGGAAGTGTCCAAGGCCAGATTGGATGGGGCTGGGAGCAGCCTGGGATAGAGGAGTTGTCCCTGCCCATGGCAGGAGGGTTGGAACTGGATGGGCTTTAAGATCCTTTCTAACCCAACCCATTCTGTGATTTCATTATTATATGATATGCAACTTTTTGGGGCAGCTGATCAGATCCAGGAGCAAATCAGGGAGCAAAGATGCCTGGACTATGACCATATGAGCATGGAATATAAATATACAGTGGGGTGGACTGAAAATGGGCTGAAATGCTGAGATCAAAGGGATGTGGTCAGCAGCGGGAAGTTTGGCAGGAGGCAAGTCAGTACCACAGGGGTTGATTTTGGGAAGGATACCCTGCAATATTTTTATTAGTGTTATAAATGACTGGGACATCTGCCAGTTTGGAGACAACAAATATCCAGTGGGGGAGTGGTTATTTTGCCATTCAGAGAACCCTGTTGGTCTGGGAAAACGGGCAGAGAGGATTCTCATGAAGGTCACTGAAGGGAAATGCTGATCCTTCACCTGGGGAGGAATAAACCAAAGCACCAGTGGGCTGGAAGGCAACTTTGCAGAAAGCCCTGAGGGGTCCCAGAGGACACAAGCTGACCATGAGACAGCAGTGTGTGTCCTCAGAGCAGAGTAAAATCCACCTGGGGCTGCATTATGAATGGTGCCAGCAGCAGGTGGAGGGAGGGGATCCTTCCCCTGCTCATCCCCACTGGGAGGTTCCTGGGGTCTGTGCCCTGTGCTGGTGCACAACAGGCATGGGCAGCCTCCACTGAGTCTGCTGCAGCCCCACAAAGAGTTTAAAACAGCCCCAGAGGGCTGGGCCAGCACGAAGGAGAGAGGGGAAGATCTTACCAATGGGGATAAATCTCTTGTGGGGGGAGGAAAGAAGGCAGAGCCAGGGTGCTCTCAGTAACACCAAGAGGAAGAACGACCTGCAGCCTGCAAGGAGGGGAAATCCCATCTGAACCCCTTTCCAAAGCACATTTGCTGTCAGAGAGTTCAGTCACAGTCTGTCCAGAGAGGTTGTGCAGCCTCCAACCCTGGAGATATTCATAATCCATATTCATAATCCAACTGGAAAAAAGCCTGGACAACCTTTCTCTGAGGAGATGGGGTGATCTGGACATTCTCCAGAAACCCCTGAAAATTTCAACCATTGTGTCATTCTCTGTCTGTTAAATCTCCCTGCTGCATAAATCAGAATCCCAAAATGGCTTTGTTTGGAAGGGACCTTAAAGATCACCCAGTTCCAACCCCTGCCACGGGCAGGGACACCTCCCACTCCAAGCCCCATCCAACCTGGCAGTGAGCACTTCCATGAAAGAAGAACCAGCTGGATCTGACATGTTTCACACTTTGTAAAAAGTCAATTATTTTGATGCCAGTTTTATAGAGTGTGGATAAAAATATGCTCACATCCCCTGCTTCCTTTGGGTTCCTGCCTGATCTTCTCTAATTGTTCAAAGCTGGTGCTGCACTGGGGCATGAAAACCTGATGCAGATGACAATAAAACTAATGAATCACATCTAGAACATGATGCAAATGGCTTCACAGATATCTTGGCAGAGTTAAAACCAGAACTCGTTCTGACAGGTCCTTGTACGTATTGGAAATGTTTCTCCTTTCAGATCAGAAGTTTGTGATCCAGAAATTCCTGTCTGAATTAATTCATGCTACTAGGATATTTGGGGTTATTTTTTAACTAATCCTCTCACAAATTGTGTATCTCAGCTTGTCATATATTTGAAGACAACACTTTTAAGTCTAAGTTCCCTTCTCTCCTAAACCATTCTATGACTGTCCTTCACTTTCTGTTGGGTGTAAAATGCACCCCAAGACATTTGAGGTGTAATATCTACAGTTCACTTGATTCAGTGATTTGTTTAAGCCTTTAAACTATGACCTGAGGGAGTTTTCCCCAAAACATTTTATTTTCAAGACTCAGAAATGTTTCCTTTTCTCGTTCAGGGTTTAAGCAATCAGTTAAATTCATTAAAACACCTATAGAAATGATTATATGGAACAGGTTAATGGTGAATAATTTCTTGCTAAGGATAGCTGTGGCTCTCTTGTTTGAATTCCTATTTTTAAATTGCAAGAACAGTTTTAATTCCATATTGCTGCATGTATAATTTTAAGATAATTATATAGCGAGTAGATTAGGCTCTTATTTGCTTATCATGCCTGAAGATGTCATTTAACAATTATTCAATATTCACCTAATGTAGAACTGCCTTATTAATTTGAGCAGCAAAGACCTTCCTTTAAAACAAAACATTCAAAACTCTGTGAAAAAATTGAATTGCCAGATGTGCAAAGCACACAGTTTTTATCTATTACAAATTAACTTGGTTTAGTTAAAAAATAAAAGCGTGTGATGTGTATTTATTGGTACTGAGGCTGACAAAAGGGATCTCAGAACCATCCAGAGATGAGTGACCAACCCTTTGATCCCTCTGAACCATCCCAAAATTCCTCTCTGAAGGGTTTTCTGCTCATATAAGGAGCACAGAGACCAAGCAACAGCTTTTCTAGTAATCAGCTGAGGAGGAGAAACCATCTCATAATGAATAAATACCTTTAAGGTGAGGCAAATCCAAACAGAGGAGGTGATGCAGGCACCCCCATTGCTGATCCACAGATCAATATCTGATCTTCCTTCTCATTATCCTGCACGCTGTGTCTGAAAGGTGCAGTAAGGCAGGTAAGTGGCATAAATTTCTAAATGTTTATCCCTGGAGGATTAGTGCCTGCTATGAAAAGAAAAGCAAACTGAAACCCTGGAGTATTTTGAAGGCATTGAAAGCTCAGGAAATGAGCAGAATTTCTCATTCTCTGTTTTGGGGGCTTTATGCCAGGTAGTCTATAGGTGAACAAAAGCACACTGTGATCAACAGAGAGCTCATAGCTCATATTTTATATAAGCACATGGGCAAATTCCAGTCTGAGTGTTTCAGAATTCCAGTGATGTCATTAAGAACCCAAAGATTTCTGTAAAGCAGGCTGTTGGCTTCTTCTTTAAAGCCAGCCACTTTAAAGAGTTCAAGTACAAATACTTTTAAAATATCAAAGATTTCAAGTACATATACTTTAAAAAAAAAAAAAAAAAAAGCAACTCAAATTCATTATTAGCACAAATAGGATGCAAACTTTGCACCTTAATTGTGTTTTGGCTCTATGCAATGGCAGATGTGATAAACTGTCCTGACTTATTTTTAGGTTTATTTGCTGCTTCTGCAATTTAGATTGTTGAATGAATCCTTTAAGCAGATGACAGCTGTGAGGAAAGATCTGTGAGCAGCAGGACCTTTCTTCTGATTAGACTGGAGCCTGCAGTCCTGATTTGTGTTTTACATATAAGTAATCTACTAAGCCACGATTCACTGACAGTGGCTAAAAGACTTAATTAACCAATTAATTCAACTTTTATCCTTTCCAAGAGGAATTTAAATCCTGGTGATCTATGGCCATACCTCTAAACCTTGAATAAACAGCCATGAATCAGCACAAACCAGGGCTGTCCTGTTTCTTTCCTGCAGGCACAGGACTTGTTGACTCAGTTGTTTGTGCAGGCTAAGCCTCCCAAATCATGTTTTCTAGAAACAAAGAGGGTAACCCAAGCATTCAGAGCAGGAAGCACAAGCTAATTTATAATAAGATTTACTTTGCTCCATCACCCTCTCCGTGGCATTGCTGGGTTTTCTGCCTTGAGATCTCTTCTGCAGCTGCTCTGATTGCAATTCTGTCCATGTCAGCTCTCTCCTGTGTTTATTTGGGTGGTTGTGTTTCCCCCAGTGACCATGCACAGCCACCCCTACAGCAGATGGAGGTCTCTTAGCAATGCTGAGGAAAACAGGTGATGTTCACACCAAGCTCTTTAGGATACACAGGGGCTGCTCTCCTTGTCTGCCATGCATGGCATGAATTGAGGGAGGTTCTCCAGGCAGAGGAAATCCAGCCCTGGGAGCTGCTGAGGGTGGAAAGCCTGGATCTGCCTGCGTGACCCTACAGGCACAGTGAGTGTGGTGGGATTCAGCCAAAAACAAAAACTAAATTTAATTAAAGATCCAGGAATTAGGTGCATGCATTGATGCCTTCTGGAGGCTGACCTGGAACAGAGAGCAGGCAGGACAAAAGGATAAAGCAGGGATTTATTAAAACCTCACTGGGCACAGCTGGGCAGCACAAGAGCCTGACTGGGACACACCCAAGGTGAACCCAAAGTGGGCACAAAATGGACAAATGGTCACACTTTGATAAGTTCTGGTCCATTTGCACATTGTAGTTAACTGTCCAATTATAGCTTCAGGTTATGAAGCTCCATCCTCCTGGTTTTTTCTTCTCGCTTCACTGCTGGTTTTGTTCTTGGGCTTGAAATTTGTTTGGGCTGTCCTTGGTCCTGAGATGGAGAAGGAATTGTTTTGTCTCCCTACTCTGTGAGGAGAACTCACCAACACTTAATATGAAGCCTAAAACTACCTACTAAAACAGCATGGCATCTAAAAAAATATAAAAGCCAGAACTTCAGGCATCATTATCAATTGTCTCTGTGCTCAGTAGACAATCTGATTTATCTGTTTACTATTTGTATCTGTTTGTGATGTCCTGCCTGAACCTCACTTGAATTTCAAGAGGACGTGGATCTTCCCTATCTGTGGTGGCTCTGCCACCTCAGTGGGGTTGTCTCAGCTATCCCACTCACAAAAGCTGGAATAAGTAAATAAACCTACACCATGACCAGGGTAGCTCAGCTGCCCAAATACCAGAGTCTTGCCAGGAGTGAAATTAAAAATAATCCCTTTGGATAAAAATCATTCTTTGGTAAAATTTCAAAGCACTACAAACATGGGCTTACTTCAGATCTTTGCTCATTCTGTCTGTTGGCTCATGAGCAATTATGACAAGGGAAATATGGGTGCTACTTTTTTACCAACCAGAGATGAATTTTTGGTTCACCAAACCTAAATTCCTGTGAGATATTCTAAATTATTCTATATTGTATGTGACACTTGGCAGTGCCATTGAGCAGTTGTATTTAAGACTTAACTCAGCAATGTTTAAAGGCCTTAGAAGAGGAGAGTGAAAAATCTGTATCAAGTAAAGGTTTTTGATCATCACATCTCATCCTAACTCATGTCTCATCCCAACTTCATGATTGCTATAAAATGAACAAAGGATTTCCACTGCCTTTTGTCACTGACACCGGAGTTTCAAGGATTATTTGAGGCACTGTGGGAATATTTGCTCTGCTCAGATGGAAGTTCTAACTCAGCACCGTGCCTGACAAAGTTCAAAAGAAACAGGGCAAACATGACCTTGTCTTTGTGGTGGCTTTCAGCCATTTAGGGAAGATGCCATGTGCTTTTACACAAGAAAATTGATTATTTGAAAATATTATTTGAATTCCGCAACTCAGAGGCTAAGTAACCTTCCTCTATCTGTAATCTGAAAATTTATTCTCAGAGAAGAAAACATAATTCCCTTTTGGTTATGTCTTGAAACTACCAGGACACCAAAGAATCCAAGAAAATTTTAATGGCAAATGTTTAGGCTTTAGTTTTTTCCCTGCAAAATAAGCTAACAACTACGCCTGTCAAAAACTGGTTATCATAGAAACAGTTATTTTCATTGTATCAACACTATCATTGTGATTCCACAGACATTTTGTGCTCTCAGAATTTCTATTTAAAGTGTAGCATGGATGAATCTTTAGTAACCTTTTATTACTTTTTTTTTTTTTTTTTTTTTTTTTTTTTTTTTTTTTTTTCCCCAATACTGCAGCTAGAAACTAAAATCAGAATTATTTCACTGAAGGACATGAACAGGATATGGGCTCATCTCCTGGAGATACATTCCACCAACTCTCAGTCATAATTCTGGGGTAGGATTTATATAACCCTGCACAACAATTAAATACTTGAGTTAAAATGACAGAATCATCTTGCAGCTAAATAATTTCCAACAGAAAATATTTCAGGACAGGCTACCCTGAGTATCAAAAACACCAAGAGACTTTTAGGTACCCTCCATATCTCCTTTTATTAATTAAAAGGGAGTCAGGAATGATCAGCTCCAAAATAGATATGTACCTTTAAGGAGCCCACCTTGCAGTAGCTACATCTCATCTTTGGTAACATCACAACATGGAATTAAAAAGGGCACTTTGACCACCTAATGTGGCAAATGAGGGAGTCAGCTGAGTGTAGGAGTGGAGATAATAAAAGGAAAAGTTTCTTGTCAGTCATTGTGCAGAGAGCTTTAAGTAGAAAAGAGCCTTAAAGAGATTTTTTTTTCAAGGCAAGCTGAGCAAAAAAATCAAATAAAATTGACTTGAAGCAGGGAAAAAAGGGAAGGAGAGAATAAAGGGAAGGCTGGATCAGAGGAGAAGGGTTTAGAAATGCTTGAAGAACTGCCCATACTGATGAGGAATATAAGGCAGGAAAACGCCTGCTCCTGGAATAAATTAATTTATCTTTTATACCACTGAATGGAAGTAATTAGGCTTGGAATGAAGTGTGAAGTGCCCTGACTGAACAACCTTAAATGTGTCTCTCACTGAAGTTTTGGGGCTGGATCTCAGAAGCAGGGTGAAACTTCACAGGCTCAGGAGGAGAGCCTGTGTTCTGCAGAGAGGCACAAAAGGATCATCACTACTGATCTACAGCCTGGAAAGGCCCAAGGAAAGTGGGAGGGGACAAAAAAGAATTCCCACCATCAGAAACCAGGAAAGATTAGGACCAAGATTAGGAAAGCTCTGATTTGGTTGTGTCCTCTGTTTGGGCACCTTCAGGTGTAACATCTCCCTGTGAGCCCACAGCTGGCTCTGGCTGAGGGCAGCGAATGCAAAAATTCTTTTGATAAAAACAGGGTTTGCAAAAACTGTCTTGTCTCCCAGTGAGAAGAGTTTCTTCTTTAGCAGACTCTTTGGAGGGAGACATGCACATTCCACACCCTTGGAGCCTCCAGCCTTCGTTTCAAATGTGTGATCATCAGTCTGACCAGCCTCTCCTCCAGCTCCACTCGGAGGGGCGATGCTCCAGGGAGATGCTGCCAGGAGGGGCAGCTTCCAGGACCTCTGCTCACAGCTGGTTTTCTGCAGAAGAAACACAGAGAGATCCCCACGCCAGCCACCAGCACCTGAGCTCCTCACACCACAGTCACTGAAATTTGGGGGCTCCGGGTGTTCCTCCTGCCAAAGCACGGCTGTAGTCTGGTTTTCAGGCCTGAAGTTTCTGAGTTTCTAAAACTGATTTTCTGTCATTTGAGTTTTCTGAAACTTTTCCCAAGGAAAGAATATAAACATCAAGACATTGTTTTTGTAACTGTATTCATGTTGTGATTTTTTTTTTTTTCTGTGGGAAGGATCTCTTTTAATGTCCCTCTAGTTTGACCAATGTGGGTGAAGAGATTTGTCTTTTCTCACCAATCACAATAGTCTGTAGAAAATTGTATATAAAAGAACAATCCCTAAAAATAAAGTTATTCTTTACACAACCTTTGAGAGAAAAAAAATCACAGGAGTCTGTGTAGTGTGTTGTTATCTCTACAATGACACGTGGTCTCAGTGATAGACTGCAGAACTGAGCCCTGATGTTTGAAAAGCACACACTCTCATTTTAAAATTTCCCAAACAGGGATGAGTGGGAGATTCCTGAAATCTGCAGCCATGGTCAGCTCACCAAAGGGAAACAGTTAATATTTTTGTGCAGCAGAGACTGCCTTGTCAAACTTACTCTTTGCTGTGTTTCTAGGGCAACATCTCTGCTGCTGAGGCAAGGCATGAAGCACACAGCTCCTCCCGTTCCACAGGACTTTCCACTTAAAAAGATATTCTGGTTTGGGCCCTGAGGGCAATCTCAGAGTTACCTAAAATTAGCGGCATGTTTTAAAAAAAGGTTCTTTTAATTGTTTCTTATACTTTTTTATTGCCCATAAAACCTAGGAAATTCTCTAGGTTTCAACCTACCCACGGTGTCAGAGCAGCAGATCAGACCGAACATGTCCTGGTGCTCATTAGTTTGAAAATGTAACAATGGATAGCAAAGCACACCACGGGCTCTCTCATCTGTGCTAACACGGTTCTCTGGGGCTATTTGAATAATCACATTTATTGGGCCAATTTTTGCAGCATTGCTTCAGCTCTGGCTTCACTGATAATAGTCTTGTACTCATTAGGAATAACCAAATGCATTTTAAATACCTTTTCATAGAAACCCAGAATGGTTTGGGTTGGAAGAACCTTAAATCTCATCTCATTCCACCCCCTGCCATGGGCAGGGACACCTCCCAGTGTCCCAGGCTGCTCAAATCCCCATCCAGCCTGGCCTTGGGCACTGCCAGGGATCCAGGGGCAGCCCCAGCTGCTCTGGGCAACACATCCAAGTGCCTTCATCTGTGGATCTCAGGCAATTAACAAGTATGAAATATTCTGTTTTAATTCAGTGCTGTCCATGAGACTAATTAGCATAATGGCTCAAGAGTGTCTTTTGATCATTGAAGGTGAGAAGGGACAGCAATTTCTTAGAATTCTGAAGGAAGAAAGTGCAATCAGCCCTCCACAAAATCAGACCAATATGCTGAAGCTCATTAATCCCAGAGGGATTTCTGTGACTTCTATTATTCAGAAAGTACTTAAATTCCTGAGATGGCAGACTTGGAGACAAATAACATGTTAATTTTTCTATTTATCTTCCAGCTAATGAGATAGACATTTGAAATAATTTCTAAGAACCAAGAGATACATGTAGTGCCATTAAAATCTCGATATTTGTTGTTCCTGGTAATTCCTTTTAGCTGAGTATTCAAAGCAATCCTGGTTCTAAAGACAGCACACGCAGTGGGTCAGGTAAATGATTCAGTAAACGCTGAGGGTTTCATGTGGCAGCACAAGGAGCACAAGAGGCACCAAAGAATTCATTTTACCCAGTCTGTAAATACAGGTTTATTTTTCATTTTCAGCTCCGCTCCCCTTGTGCCCCTTATAGGCAGTGTGTAAGGAAAAGCAGAATTTTAATCCCAAGATTTGCTCCAAAACAGTTTACAGGTGGTAAAAGCAGAGCAAGCAAGGAATGATGAATGGATTGACAAAACTGCAAACACCTGGACAGGTCTTGCAGCAGGGTCTGCTTGCCAGGAGCAGAGCAATATTTATGTTCCCAGAACCCAAGGAAGATTACCCTTTGCTATCTTATCGAGGTGTATTGATCTCTTTGCTTCACACTTAATCACTGCAACAGGGGCAAAGCAAAATCTAAACCTGAAAAATGATCAGAAAAACTATAACCAGGGCGGATATATCTTTTCTTGTGATCTTTTTGAGGAAGCTTTTCTGACAAATTCTGAGTTATTTGAGTCCTAAAAATTACCCTTGGGCTGGGAGTTTCTGAGCTTTGAAGCAGAATGTATGAAAATTAACTTTTTGTGGCAGATTCTTTATCTGGAAAATGGGTTTAATGATATTTTTTCTCTCTCTTTTCTTTCAGGTCTGGTAATTAAATGTTTACATGATGGGTCATATTAAATCACCAGGACAGGATCCGGCCTCTTGAGAGGCAAATAATTAGTCTTATGTCTTTACTAAGTGACCATGTCAGAGTGTTATCTTTCCTCCTGAATGATCTTGTAATTATTATTTAAAAAAAAAAAAAAAAAACGCACTTAATGGAAAAGGGGAACAAATGTTTCAGCCTTGGGATCTCATCTCAAGGTTGCACATTGCACAAAAGTGCATTATGAAAACCCTTTTGTACCACCTGTAATTAGAGATAATTGCCAGCAGCCTGGCTGTTCATTTTCAGGAACTAGGCACAGGTTATCTCTGCTCAAAATGCCCATTCCATTGTGCCTGCTCTTGTGTTTTCATAGCAAGGACCTCTCCAGTTTTACTTCAGGATGTGAAGGGATAATTTATAACCTGGCTGAGCACGGGGCACTTTAAAATGTGCAGTGTGGAGAGGCCACTCCAGCTCTGCTGCTTGGGAGGTGAGAGTGGTGCTGCTGCATAAAATTAGATTGTGCCTGATCAAACAAACCCAGCTATTAATTCTACTTTACAGAGTCTTAGGAAAGGAACTTTGTTCTTTGTGTAACTTGAATAAAGCTACTCAATTTTAGCAGCATTAATCTGCATGCTGTGGAAAATTCAGGTTGTACCTCCTGGACATCTTGTGGGCATAATTGTGATTGAGGATTTTGAGATGATGATGATGATTAGGAAATTACTATCATGTATTTATGCAGCCTCCAGCAGAATATTAGTGATTTTTCCTGCCAGTCTCTCTGGTATGCTATGAAAATAAAACCATTAACACAACCCAAAAATGCAAAATGTAAAATACATTTTTACCTGCTTTTATGTCTCTATCTGGGTATAGAATCATTGGATCCTGGAGCTATGAAAGTTGAAAAAAACCTCCAGGATCACTGAGTCCAAGCATTAACCTCACCCTGCCAGGCCCAACCACTAACCCATGTCTCTGAGTGCCACATCTGAAAATGTGGCCATATCTATTTACAAACACAGTATCACACCTCATATCTTTGCTTCCACTGGCTCCTCAATGTAATTAAATTTCAGATTGATCTCTTACAGTCAATGAACATTAAAACAAGTAGCAACCTTAAAGAACTCGAATAGGTAAATCATAGAGTCATTATTCTGGTTGATTGTTGTTTCTTTTACTTTGGAGGAGGAACTACTGTTTCCTGTGAGCTGTATTTTAAGAAAAAAAAAAATCAAAGCAAACACATTACCTTAAGAAAAATCTATTACAAACTAGTGCTCAGGAAATGCAGAGCTCTTCCAGAGGGACTGGAATGAGAAATGGAGGCACAACCTGTGACTTAGGAAGTGTTGGCACCAGAAAGGTGAAATTTCACATCCCTTTGTAAGTATCCTTTTATCTTTGCCCTTAGGAAAGATCAAAGGGAGTTCATGTTATTTCTATCCATGCTCAGAGCTTTATAAGTTGTACAAAATTTTTGCCTAATGCAGTGTGAGAACCCTCTGGGAGCTGGACCGAGTCCACTCAACACATTGCTCATGATCATTTTGTCCATGCTTTTTAATCTCTTTATGAAACAGTTCTTAGTCCTCAGGACAAATTCTTTTCCATATTATTGTACAGAGACAGAGGCCAAAAAAGCAGTAATTAAACAGAGAATGAGCACATTATTTAGAATTTCTTTACATAAGATTTTTAAGAAATGAGAGCCTAAAAATTAAGCCTCAAGATTCACATCTTGGGTATTGCAAGAGCTGTTGCCATCCTGACTTTCAAGACTCCGAGTACAGCACTCCTGGAAGCTTTCAAGACAGACAGGTCTTGATTCCTGTCTTTAATTAATTAGAGATCCTTAAATGAACTGCCTTCTGCTGGGAATGTCCTTGGGATCCATGCTGGTTCAACGCTGACATGGACAGCTTCATCTTTTTGCAAGGTGCTGCACAACGAGGAGTGAAAATCAACCTGAAATTTACAGTCCTTGCAGCCACAGAGAATCAGCAACGTTCGTGCAGAGAAGCTGAAGTGTAGTCTGGTTTCAGGCCTGCTGTTTGGGTTTTCTGATGTTCTTTCCCAGGGAAGTGTGATAAACACGATGGGATGTTTTTGTAATAATATTTGTTATTCATTCCTTCTGACAGGAGGGATTTCTTCTTGATGTCCCTCTGGTTTGATCAATGGGATTGAAGAAGTTTACCTTTGTTTCACCAATCACATTGGTCTGTGTTAAATTGTATATAAGGGAGAACCATCCCTAATAAAGGAGTCATTTTTTAGCCTTCTGATCACAGAGTCTGTGTCGTGTGTTATCTGAAACAGTGACACTGAAGAATCACATTTATTTCATAAGGCAAATGGTGCTGGAGCAAAATTACCAGTCCTGTGACATGGTGACCCTTCTGCTGCTCCATTCTTTATTCTGCATCCCAGTCAGCCCAGCTTGTGCTTGGAAAGGATCATTTTTGTCCATTACCCTTTATCTCCATGTGAGAAATATCAGATGTTGAAATCCTATCCACCCTGGATACATGAAAAGGTTGCTTAATGAAAGCCTTAGTAAGACACTAATTATCCAGCTGGATTTCTAACTTGTGCTCGAAGTTCAGCTGCAGGAAGAGGCTGAAAACTGCAGTACAGGACAGAATTTGTGATTCTGGTTCAAAAGGAAGGATAATCTACTGAGCATATGCTTAAAGTCTGGTGTGCCTTTGCTTGAGGCTGCACACAGGTTGTGGTGGTCTGAGGAATCACGTGTGGAAAGCAAGCCCTTCATTTAATTTCCTCATTCAGCCAGGTGAAATGTTTGCTGCATTCTTGTCACTGGAAAGAGCAATTCAAAAAATGTACAATCACCTTTTTTCTTTTCCTTTTTAAATAAGAAATCCTCTGTTTAACAGATAGGAGTTTTTATTATGTTAAGCAGTGCAGTTAATTAAATTTATGGTAATTTTTACTTACATGGCCATACTATTACCTTTCACACTAAAGTATAAATTTGGGGAAGTAATGGAGTTCATGAAATTACTGAAAATGGCTTTCTTAATGATTTTCATTCCAAACGTCTTTGGAAACAACCTTGATAGCATTTTGAATGGGTTTTAAATATTCCATAGCAATAATAGAAGACTTAGCCCTGCACTGTAAAGAAGGGGGAGATTATATAGCTAGAGAAATAAAGAGAACCTCTGAGGTAATTCTGATTTCTGTGTCTGTGATGGAGGAGTGAACATGGTAAGCTTTAAGTAACTACTTCAGTTTAATGAAATGAGGAATATGATATACTGAGAAAAGTATCTTGATGTGCTTTTAACAACTTGAGCGAACAGAGTAATTAAACAAATAACTTTATTTATACAGAATGAAAAGCAACAACAAGTTTAACCATAGATATTTTCACCAGATTGTGCTGGTTGCCCAGGGGATTTAAAAAGAAAAGAGTAAAGGTCTTCATTAGCAGAAAGCCTTGCAAAATCTGGTTTCTTTTCCATTCTGAAGATTCTCTGGTGTCAAAAATTATGATTAAAATCCTGAATATCCAATTCTTATAATTGCAACACCAGCTGTTGCCCATCTCCTCTTTCTCCCTAACCATCCTTAGCAGACTTTAATATCCTTGAAGCATTTACCTCTTGTCTAATGATGATTGAACCTGGCCAAGGTATTTGATGAAGAGTGGGGACTGGCAGACATGCAGCAGGGCTGCAGAAACTTCCTTTCCCTTAGGAAATCAATTTAAAAAATGATGAAGATTTTGTTTGCAGCTTGCATTTTATGTGCTGGGCAGGTGAAAATGGAACTGGAAGCAAAGTTTGCTATGGCATCTGAGAGAGAAGAGGTGTCCAGTGTTGCATGGAGGAGGGGCAGGCCTGGTCCAGGGGAGGATGTCCTTGCCCAGGGCAGGGGGTGGAACTGGGGGGTGTTTGAGGTCCCTCCCAACCCAAACCAGTCTGCATTTGGGTGATAAGGCTCTGCTTGCAGGCCAGTAAACATGAGGAAGTCCAGGGAATGTCTGAGTGTGTGCACCTGCAAGAATATCTCACCTGAGCACTCCCTAAAGGCCAAGTGAGGGGGTGGCTGAGAAGCCAGACAGGTTTTTTTAAGTCTCTGCCAACTCCTTTCAGCCACGGGCGCCCTGCAGAAGCGGCTGCTGATTTCCAGCCCTGACATTTCAGAGCTCACACAGCCTTGGCACTGGTCAACCCAGGAGCAGCTGCTCTGAGCAGCCTCCCCAGGGCCAGGAACACCTGCAGAAGGTTCTGTTTAACTGGCAAAAAACTAAAAAAAAACAAAACAAAAAGGAGTGGAGAATCAAAACCTGTCAGACTCATCTGCTGCTCCTTCCTCCTCCTCAGCTACTCGACACTTCTGCAAAGTTTTCTCTCAGTGCAGCAGCTGTGTCGAAGCAGCCTGACAAGGCTGGCTTAAGAGGAGAAGAAAAACTGAAATTATCTGATGTTGAGGTAGTTCCCATCATTTCATCATGGAAACACACATCCTGGGATGTCTCTGGAACAACCATTCCTGTAGAATTCCTGTACTGCTGTCTCAAACTTCTTACAGAGGAATGTTTGTGTTTCCCTGTTCAGTCCATTTCTCAGGTGTGGGTATGGCTTCCATTCCATTCCATTCCATTCCATTCCATTCCATTCCATTCCATTCCATTCCATATCCATCCCATTCCTTTCCATTCCATTCAATTCCATCCCATTCCTTTCCATTCCTTTTAATTCCATTCCTTTCCATTCCATTCCATTCCTTTCCATCATTCCATTCCATCCATTCCATTCCATTCCATTCCATTCCATTCCATTCCATTCTCCTTTTAATTCCATCCCATTCCTTTCCATTCCTTTCCATTCCTTTCCATTCCATTCCATTCCATTCAATTCCATCCCATTCCTTTCCATTCCTTTTAATTCCATTCCTTTCCATTCCTTCCATTCCTTTCCATTCCATTCCATTCCATCCCATCCATTCCATTCCATTCCATTCCATTCCATTCCATTCCTTTTAATTCCATCCCATTCCTTTCCATTCCTTTCCATTCCATTCCATTCCATTCCATTCCATCCCATTCCATTCCATCCCATTCCATCCCTTTCCATTCCATCCCTTCCTTTCCATTCCTTTCCATTCCTTTCCTTCCATTCCTTTCCATCCCATCCCATCCCATCCCTTTCCTTCCTTTCCCTTCCCTTCCCTTCCCTTCCTTCCCTTCCCTTCCCTTCCCTTCCCTCTCCCTTCCTTCCTTCCCTTCCCTTCCCTTCCCTTCCCTTCCCTTCCCTTCCCTTCCCTTCCCTTCCCTAAAAATCCCCCGAATACAGAGTTTGGTTCATGCCATAGCCAGAGATATAAGATTTCCCTGCTGTTTGAGACTCCTTTTGCCACCTGCATGTAAACAACTGTAATGATCTTGAAGGGTTGATAGCTTAATCTCCTGGGAATAGTAAAGGTGAAAGGAAAATGTCAGGCTCTGACAGTAATTGCATAAGTGTGATTAAGCTAAACTGCTGCCTACAAACTTTGATTGTGGTACAGCAAAGGAAAATGAAAATTATTTCCTGCTTCAGAGCAGCGTGGAGGGAAAAATACATCCTCATTTTTAATATATCAAATGACAGAGGAATGATACCTCAGCAGTTTATTTATACAAATCCATTTGGGGATTTAGAATCGTAGCTCAAGGAGAGTATTTTCATTGTGCATTACCCGGAGCCATCAAGGCTATAATTTAATTTGGGAGAATGGAAAGAAGAGGAAAATGTGGATTAAAATGGTGCTGTGTGTGTAAATAAAGCAGTGCAGAGTGCTAAATTACAGCAGTATTAGCAGTAAACCCTGATTATTTTGGAAGCTGTGGAAAGACAGCAGAAACATGACCTGGTTTTCTTTTTCTTCTCTATTCTGGAGGGTGATGGGAATACTTAGTTCAGTTCAGCAGTGTTTTCATCTGCCTTTGATTCAGCAGTGCTCTCATGTACTTATCCTCTTCAGTCCAGACCCACAACTTGGATTAATTTGACCCAGCAGCACTGACTTTACTGGAATCTCACCAATTTACTTTGAGAATTCTGACTGCCCTGATTTTTTCCTGTAGCAGTTTGTGGTCTCTTGCTGTCTTGGCTCTTAATATTTTTTTTTTTTTAATTAAACATGTTCTTTCGCAGCTTATTAAACCCTTTTTTAAAAATTTTTGCAGACATTCAAGGCAACAAAGGTTAATGTGTCAGATTTTCCTTCCTGATGTAAGACTTTAGGCTTGACCAAGGCCACCAGGGAACGACTTTTACAAATTGCTCATTGTTTCTGTGAAAAAACCTAATAACTTCAAAAGAATTCAGCTAATACTTATCAAATAAATCCCCAATGGTTGATAAAAAAAAACAGAACACACTCTCTACTGGAAGATGAAAATAGTTCATGGTTTTACCCAGTCTGATCAGCTTTGTGTGTGCTGGAATGCTCAGAATCAAATATTTCAGACAAAAGTGCAGGCAAATCTGAAGCTGACAAATGTAGCTCAGTTTCAACTATTCAGAGAGGTCCTGACCTTTTTTCCTGGAACTCTGATATCCATAAGTTTTCCTCAAAATGTTCAGCTCCTTGTCCTGCCACGGGCAGCTGCATGGATAAAGAGTTGGGAATGTGCAGAAGCATTTGTTAATCAATGTCATTACATCCAAGTTATTGGTTTTAATGTTCCTTTTACAAGAAAGACAGATTTTCCAGGGGAGAAGCCTGCAAAATGTGAATATAAACCCATGAAAAATAAATCACAAAGCCTGACTCAAGAAGAAAAGGTCAAAATATCTTTTTTTGAGGTAGAGAAGAAGGAGAGAAGGAGACAGTCCTGTCAGGGGAGAGAATCTTCCTCCTTTCCCTCTCCTGAGCATGATCTGGAGTTTAGCACTCAAAAGCCCAAATGTCTTGGAATTAAATAATTGCTTCCTTGGCCCAACTTCTGTGTGTAGGAGCAACATTCAGGTGATTTTCCAGCAGCCTTTGACAGGGTTTGGAGCAGCCTGGTCCAGTGGGAGGTGTCCCTGGCATGGCAGGGGTGGAATGGGATGAATTTTAAGGTCCCTTGTAAGAGCCTGAGACAGGGCTGTGGGACCCCAGGCTGCTCTTCAGAAATGAGTTTATTGCAGAGAAGCAGTCACAGCAATCTTGGGCTGTGGGTTAAAGCCAGGCCTAGGAGCTGCCAGCTCCAGCCTAAGGCTGCCTGCAGCCACCTCTGTGCTGGGTACAGTGCATTAGATATCTTATTATATATTATATATTTTTCTTTGCTGAATATCTTAATACACAACAACCAATCACATCACACACAATCCCTTTACCATTACCTACAGCCTGTCAGAACTGCTAATATTACCAGATTATGGTAGTAACTGACCAATCACAGGAGTTAGGATGTTGTATTTTAAGCTTAAAACTTGCTTTTCCGATTTTCTGCAGTGGAAAATTCTTCTTACTTGGTAAAAACATGTTTTCTGTTTGGCCATGCATTTTTGAAATTTATCTTTCCTTAGTAAAAACATCCCTTTTTTATAGTCAGCTTATCCTTTTCTCTTTGCCATAAAATCTCTTCCCAACTCATCTCAACCTTTGTCCAGTGACCACCAGCTCAGCAATCTTTATTTTCAGACATCTTTTGTTCTTCTATATCAAAACTTGCTTTCATTTCTAGAGAACCTTCTGCTGAGCATTCCTATTTGTAGAACTTCTCTGTTAAACTTTCATCCTGCCCAAGAGTCCCTTCCAACCCAAACCATTCTGGGATTCCAGGAACCACAAGGCATTGACGCCTTAAGTTTTCAGTTTTTCTGTTCTGCTTTTTTTTTTTTTATATTTTGATTAAGGGTTACTAGGATCTTCTCACAGGGTGGTGAAGACACAACAATCCTATTCCAGCTGGGGACTCGAGGACAATCCCTTCAAACTCCAGGCCCAAAGCATCAACAACATGAAAAGAGGAGGGTGGGTGAGCTAAGCAAGGAGGGTGAAATTTCGTAATTTGAGGCTGTTAATTGGACAGTTGACTTCGGTATGCAAAGGGACTAAAACCTATAAAAATGTGAGATCTCATGCCCAAATCCTCTTTTGCTTCCACCTTGGAGCCATCCAGGCAGAGCCATGGCTGTGGCACTGCCAGGGGGTGGCCTTTGAAGGCACCTCAATAAATAATTACTAATATAAATGAATATAAAATAAATAAATAAAATAAATATAAAATAAATAAAAAGTAAATGCTAATAAATAAATAAGTGTGAATTGGCTGGCCCTGCTCTCTTTCCTCTGGGGGGATTTTCCTCTCCTGGGATGCCTGAAGTGCAGATGTGGGTGGGATTTTCATCCCCCCAGGGCTTTGCTGACCATCAGTGGAAAAACCAGGGAGTTTTTCAGCCAGGCTTATGTCCCGTGCACTGAGTGTCTGATTGAGGATGGACTTGGATCTCACTGTCCATTGACTGCATTGATCAGACCTTCTCAAGGAGCCCCATGGGAGCAGTGCAGGCACAAATGCCTATTTTTTTTCATGTGCTTACAAATAGTGAAAGTAAATCCTTTGTGATAGATCTTGTCTCCTTTTTTATCACACAGATACCCAGAATCAGATTTTAGCTCAGAACCTTCTATTTGCTTCCCTTTTTCCCCCATTTCCTCTATTTTGTTTTATTTTATTTTATTTTATTTTATTTTATTTTATTTTATTTTATTTTATTTTATTTTATTTTAATTATTAAAAAAAATCTGTGCACAAGATCTCTGTTACTCTGGGAATTTCTCTCTCTTGCTCTGGGGATTTCTCTCTTTCTTTTCCATATCCCCACCTAGAATTGCCTTTTTTTCTTTTTATTTCCAGGACTCATCATTATTTCCACAGCAACAAATGGGAATTCTCAAACCAAGAGTTGTTATTTCAGCTGAAAAATAAGCATCAGGAGCAGATCCATGACTGCAGCAGCAGAGGTACAGTCTGCTCTCCTTTTCAGAGTTTCTGAGCATCCCTTGTCCTGTTTTATTCAAAAGGTGTGACTCCAATGTCAGCCTGAGAGAATAAGTGTTTTCTTACATATCCTTGCTACTAAAAATTTACAATTCAATAGACTCTGGGAAAAAAAAAAAAATCTTGAATTCTTGAATCCTAAAATATTAACTTTAAATTTAAATGTGGACATCTTGTTCAAACAAGCAAGAAAGCTAAGGATAATCCTCCATCAGTATGGAATGGTTTTAATCCAGTTTGTTTTCTGATAGGAGCTGGAAGGGATAAGTTATGATGCTGGGGCCAAACATTTATTAGACATGAAAGGAAAAAAAAATATCATTCTAACATTTCACCAGAAAGACAATGAAGGAAAAAAAATACTTCTTGCCATGGGTGAAGGAACCAGAGTGTTTCCAGTTGTCATGTTATTTATTGTAAGTCTTAGAAAGGAGAGTGAAATTCATTTCACTGAGCTCCACAAAAGCATCCAAGCCACCTTCCTCAGCTCCCTCCACAGTCACTGAAAGAAAAAAAAGGTGTCTCCAGCTTGTGTTTTTACCAAGACATCTTTTATATAGTATAAATTTATCCTGCAATATGGAGGACTAAACTTAAATGAACTCACATATTGTATTTTTTATCTAAGCCCCAGTTCCTGTATGAAGAGAGAAAAAACTGAACTCTAATTTTAAAAAGGAAAATAAATGTTTTCCCCTTTCCTGATTGCCACAGAGCAGCTTTAAAACATGTCGTGGTGTCTCTGTAGAAATCAAGAAGCAAAATACAAGGTTTTAATTGCTTTGGAGGTTTTGCTATTATATTTATACCTGTGAGGGATTTCATACCAAGTAATCAGATCCCAAGGAAAAAGTGACAGGGTGAGAGGAAATCACTTCAGGTTGGGCCAGGGGAGGTTTAGAGAGGGTATTAGGAAAAAATTCTTCATGGAAAGTGTTGAAAGAGGAGCCCAGGGAGTCTCCATCCTTGAGGGTATTTAAATGATGTGGCACTTGGGGACAGGGCTCTGTGGTGACCCCCATGTCACTGGAGCTTTTGAACCAAACACACTTTCAACTTCAATTTACCAGACTTCTCCAAAAAATTTGCTCCTGGGATTTCCTGTCCAGCTGGGGCTGGGGACACTAGTCAGGTTAAGGTTAGAAGGGCACCCATTTTAACTGTCCTTTGGTGGTGGTGGTCATGGAAAATGAAATCACACAGCTGCTGAGATGCAGCTTTGCTGGAGCCTGGCCCAGGGTGAAGTTGCAGGTACAGGGATGGTGGATCCCCTGCTTTGGGGCACATCCCCAGTGTCTGTGGCTCCAGAAATTCCCAAGTTCTGTGGCACAGCTGGCTGGGCTTGCTGCCACTCCAGTGATGTGCAGCTCAAATCAGCCACATCAGCACCAAAGCTGCCCCATTTTACTTTGAATTCCCAGGAATTAGGGCTGCACACATCTCCCCTAGTCACTTCTCAGCTGTTAAGGGAGGTTCATCAGCTCAGATTTGTGACCAGAGACCACAGGCCATCCTTGGAGAATGGGATGTGCTCACTTCTCAGCTCCCACACTTCCCATCCATGTTATCACCAAGACAAGCTCATAAGCTTGACTGATCAAGCAAAAGGAGCTGCTGAAGAAAGTCTGGCAGAGTGGAGGCAAGGGGTGATTAATGGCAAAACATCAAAAGCTTCAGCAGAGTGACATCAAGGAGAAAGAAATCAAGAACAATGAGAAACAGAAACAGGTTCCCTCCGTGCTGCATTGTCCAGTCAGAAATCAGGTGGCCAGACTCTGTTTCTTCTCATCACAGGTGGGTTTTTAGTCCATACATATTTCAAGACAGGAGAACTTGGAGAAACAAGCATTTGCCAAGAGGAGAGTGGTAAACTGGAACCGTGGAGCTGCTGGAGCAGGGGCAGAGGAGGACTGTGAAGGTGATGGAGGGACTGGAGCATCTCTGATGAGCAAAGGCTGAGAGAGCTGGGGCTGCTCAGCCTCCAGAAGGGTGGCTGAGAGGAGCCCCTTCCCTGGGTGTCCCTGGGTGCAGGGAGGGCTCAGAGCAGGGAGCAGGCTCTGCTCTGAGGGATCCAGCAATGGCACACGAGGAAGGGACAGGGACTGATCCCAGGAAGCTCCCCCTGGGCAGGAGGAAGAACTTCTTCCCTGGGCAGTGATCATGGGAGGGTTTGCTTCATTCCCAGGGGTTGTAGTGAGGCAAGTGCCACACAGCTCTCTGAACCTTTGGTTTATTTATTATTTACACTGGGTACACCTCTTTAGCACAGCAAACTTTCATTGAAGATGGCAAGTGGCAGCATTTTGTCAGCCAGCTCCCTGCTGGATACATCCCATCCAGCTCCAGCACTTGTACATGTCCAATTTACCAGGAGCAGGGCTTTACTAGACTCCCAAATCCCCAACCCAGTGCTTAAATTTCCTTCTCTCTGAGAAGAGAGACATTTTTTTTTTGTTCCTCTCCGAATCCATCAGCCTAATTATTATGAACAGCTACAGCTGAGGCAAACAGCCTCTACAACATTTCAATTAATGCTCTATTGAAAGCACTTAGGACTGCATGTATCCACTCCAACCCTCCCATCCAGTCACATTTTTTCCCCTCCCAGCCTTCAAACAAGCCAGATGGAACAAAAATTTGTGTGCAGCAAACTTCCAGGTCAGCACTGTGGGGCATGGAAAATGGATTGACATTGCACACAGGACAACAGAAGCTGATTTTGCTCATCTCTTTAGTCCCTACTGAGCAGCTGAATCCGTGCCTGACAGAAAACAGCTCATGGTGACAAGTGGCTTTGTCTCTCAGTGTGGCCTGATGTTTAGCTCACCTTGCATGGTCCAAATATTTACCCAGAACTGGTACCCAGGCTGTGGAATTTTCTAGTGCCAGCTGGCATGTAGCCCTCAAAGGGTGTGGAGACCTATAAAAGGTCATGAAGTGCAGCTCAGCCTGGACAGGGAGGTCCTCATCTTCCTGGAAGGAGGTTGGAATGGCTGGGGTTGGTCTCTTCTTGTCGTTGTGACGAATCACAACACAACAAGTATTTCTCCAAAAAGCTTGGAAAGATGATCTGACTCCTCTATATTAGAAACAAATCAGTCCCTTTTGTACATTTTGCCAGAGACCACTGTGACTGGCAAAAGAAAGACAACCCCTTCACCCACATTGGGCAAACCAGAGGGACATCAAAAGAAGGTCTGTCCCACGGAAAGAATTCCAAACATTAGATTTTGTTACAGAAAAAAAAATCCTGATGTTTATGTTCAAGCTGTGAGAGCAAGCTTCAGAAACCCAAAACATCAGGAAAACACAGAACTTTAGAAACTCAAAAAATGCAGGCTTGGAAAACCAGACTACCTCTTCTCCCATGTAAGAAGAGTCAGAATGAGAGGAAATGATCTCAAGTTGCACCAGGGGAGGTTAAGATTGGATTTTAGGAAATATTTCTTCACAGAAAGAGTGGTCAGACATCGGAACAGGTTGTCCATGGAAGAGGAGGAGTCACCATCCCTGGAGGGATTTAGAAGATGTGTGGATGTGGCACTTGGGGCAGGGTTTAATGGTGGACCTGGCAGTGCTGGGTTAACATTTGAACTCAGTGATTTTATAAGTGTTTTCCAACCTAAATAATCCTTTGACTCCACAAAAATCTCACTTTTTCTGCCTTGGGTCACCACGGAGAAAGCAACAATTCTTTCCTGATATGAAGGGAAAGGGAAGCATTGGGCACAGCACATTTATTTCACAGCAGAAAATGTCCTCCCTGGGGTGAAGAATTCTCAGATGAAGTGTCCTCATCTTCTGTGCCAAAGCTGCAAACTGAAAGGGCCAGATACAAAGTAATCTGCTCCATCACCTGCAGCTCAGTTGGAAGCTGGGATAAGCAGGATCCAGCTCAGTAAAAATTAACATTACAGGCATTTAACTCTGGGGTGGGCATCACCCTTTATGGTCAGATCTAGGATAGGATTCTCATTCCTAAACAAAATTTCTTGCCTTTCAGCTTCCCAGCTGTGCTCCAGAAGGGCATAAAATTCCTCCACATCCCGCCAGGTTTGCCAGGGCTCTGTGGATGCCTGGTACCCACAACAGGTGAGCATCCCCAGTGTCAACAGGCACTTCCAAAAAGGGAAATAAATGGAAATAAATGGATCTCTCCCCTAAGGTCTGGCAGGATAAATCTTACCCACATGGACTCATTCACCACTCCTTGTGTTTATAACAGGTCCCCAAATAGTTGGAATAAAATTCCTCCTTCGTCAGAGGAGAAAAAAAAGAATTGCTCCTTGTTTAAGACGTGATTTTATTTCATTCTCAAAATGAATTTCATTCATTTCTCCAAATGAAAGCAAGCTGAAAAATTAACAATGACAAATATGATTAATATGTTGGAAGAGCTAGTAGTTTTATTTTCTATTGGTAAAACTTTTTTGTCCAAATAATGGAATGAATTTTGAAATACATTTTTGGTGAAAAATTAATCAGTGGTACAATTCTAACCAGCTTCCTTTTCCTTCATAGAAACAATTTTTTTTTTTTTGCCATAAAATGGGGTGAGAGGGGAATTATTTGTTTCTTTGTCTTTCTAGGTCATAATTTCCTATTTTTATAGCACCCTTATCACACTGAGTCATTTGCTTGTTGTGAGAATGAGATATTAAGTGCATTACAAAAAAATACTTGCAGGCAACATCTTACAACACTGATCTTATTTACTTTAGTGAACACCTTAGGAAAACCTCACAGGAAGATTAAATCAAACCTCCCTTGAAATTTCAACAAGGTTCTCTGATAAGCACAAAAACCCCAGAGACAACAAGGAAATTCACTCCTACCTAAAGACCCTAGAAATTTTACCAAACAACAGTTGGATTGTCATTCTTTATCCTTCAGTTATTTCAAGAAGGATCATGATATTATTTTTTTTATTATTTTTAAATTATGGTGAGGATGATGATGATGATCCCCAGTCCCATGGGGTGTATATCCCAAATAACCCCGGGTACTGAAAAAAAATTGGAATCTTGCATTAGGAACAAAATTCTGGGAATTTAATGTGTGTTGAAGGTATTAAACTTTTAGAAAAAATCACTTGTTAGTCTAATAAATAGCCTTTTCAAAAGGGATTAAGAAAAAAAATCAAAATTAGGGCAGACTAGAAAACTATATTTAAAGAGGGTGTGCCCAAGTTCTCTGTGTGTTAGACAAACCTTCTGAAAATCTTATTTTCCTCCAGAAGAGGACAGGAATTTGAAAAGAAGACAGAAGTAAGAGGAAGTTCTTCAAGGGAAAGCAGCAACAACCTGCCAGGAGGTAGAGACAGGAATCAAGATGATGACAATAAAAACTTCCTGTACATGTGGGAAAGCTGGCAATATAAATGTTATTTATAGAGCACAGGGTGTCAGGAGTGCTGACCATAACTAAGCACTGTGCTGTCGAGTTATTGGCATTTTAATGAACAGAGGATGTATGAAACCACAAAAGCCATTTCTTCCAACAAACTTCCAGCTCATTTGATTTGATACCTATTCTGCAACTCTTTGTTGCCAATAAAAATGTTGTGCCCAGCATGGGCTGAATAAAAGCACTCAGTTCTGGATGAGGTTTACAACCTTCTCTGGTTGAAAGGTCGCTTTTTTTTAAGCATGGAATCCTAAACATCAGAAAATGTTTTCAGGTAAATTTTCCTTTCTGAGGGAAATGATTTTGACAGCCATAATGTGAAATTTTCATGACAAAAAGATGTCTGAAAATCTGAAAATATTCTGTAAAGGTGTGACCAAATTTCTTCTTTTTGACCAGGGAAAAACAGAGGAAGAAAGGGAGAGGAGAAATATGAGCAGGAGCTCTTGTTATATGGTCATAACTATAAATCCAAACCCTAGGACAGTAAGGTCTTAAGATCTAACAACTTATTCTGCAAAAAGTCTGATTTTTGAAGAAAAAGAGTGAACTTGATCTCCAAAATTCACATGTGGGGGCCATCTCCCAGAAGTGATGAAGAGTCACAAAGATTTACAGTGACCTTTCTTTGGCTTGGGCTCGCCCTTGTGCTTGGAAGGAAGTTCCTGTAAGGACCCTGAATATCTCATTTTCTTGCTACAAATGTTCTTTTCGGAGATATCTGCAAATATTTTGTTAGTCCAGTTCAGCTGGGACCATGACCCATGCTGTTGATATTTAATATCCACTAATAACTTATTTAGAAGTTAAATAATCTTCAAATAAGGTTTTCTCTCTGTGTTCTGCTGTTTCCATCATATGGTCCTGAAACAGCAGCGTCGTGGGAATTGAAGGGACCAGGCAGAGGCAGCCAAAATCTGCATTTCTTGTTTTCTTAGGAGTTTTAGGAAAGACTCAGCTCTCACCAGTGTGAAAAGCTGTAAAATATTCCTGCAGGCAAGAGACAGATAACCTTGTTTATGGTGCTGTTAGGGTTTGCTGGATAATGGGACAGAACACGCACGTCCCTCTAACGAGGTTAACGGGTTTGACAAAATGGCAAAACCAGCCTCGTCAGACACGGGGCTGTGCTCCTAATTAATAATTTATAGCAGCTTATAGGAGATTTAATAACAGCAGCCAGTGACAGAAGGGATGGGGAGCAGCTGTTCAGCTGAGAGTTTGAGATGTGTGTAAGTGGAATGGGCATAGCCCAGGCTGGGTGGTTTAATTAGCCAAAAATACTTTGTGAGTGTCTGCAGGGTAAATAGGCACTGTTGAGTTGTGAGCAGTACCCAAATTCCTTCCCTAAAGGTCAGGGAAGATGCAGGATATGAGCTCTGCTCCAGACTCAGTGAAGACACTGCTCCTAATCAGAGCAACAATCCCTAAAGTTTGCCGGATTTTGTGGCAATCACTAAATCTGCCAAATGCACAGCAGGTCAAGTTCATATTTTGTATTGTCCTTTTAAAATGTGTGATCTCTGAGCCATTTAGAGAATAAGAGCCTGCTGAAGTGAAAAGATTCTGTTCTCTCTAAACCTACACTATGAAGTCTTTTATTTGCTTTTAGTTTCTTCTGAGCATTGTTACATCCCACGGTTTAATATATATATTAAAATCCCCCAAACCCAGAAATAAAATCAAATCAAAAATAAAACAACTATTCATGACAACTTGTAAATGAAGAAAAAATATTTTCTCTGAATAAGCAAAATGATCTGACCAATTTCTCCTTTACACAAAGAAAGAGAGATGACGAATGAGAAAGAGCAAAAGGTGGGAAGAAAAAAATCATCTTTATTTCAGGCAACACTATTTGGCAAAGTTAGAGATAAATTAAAGAGGAAATGTAACACTTTGGGTTTTAACCTTGACTACAGGAGGAAGACAGAAAAGGAGGCTCAGAGGGAAACTTCTGGCTCTCCACAACTCAGTGACAGGAGGAGGCAGCCAGGGGTGGGTCAGGCTCTGCTCCCAGGGAACAAGTGATAAAACAAAAGCAAATGGCCCCAGGTTGCACCAAAGGGGGGGTTAGTTTGAATATTCAGGAAATTTCTCCCTGGAAAGAGCTGTCCAGCATTGGAAGAGGCTGCTCAGGCTGGGGTGGGGTGACAGTCCCTGGAGGGATTGGAAGGAGCTGTGGATGTGGCACTTGTGTGGGCTTGGCTGTGTGAAAATTAGTTTTGGGGACCTATAAATCAAGAAAATCTATCCTATTATCAGCAAAGGACTTTTTTTGGAAGTTTCTCACTGAAACATGAAATTCCACAATTGCATGCTTTCCTGTAATGCAAGACAAAGGGTACACATTGGTGAGTTTGTCTCTTTTGAAAGATAGGGATTTGGAAGAAGTAGAGTTGTGGGAGTTCTTTGACTCCCAAGTGTCTCTCCCCTGGTAGGGGAGACCTTTTGCAAAAATCCTTGTTAAGAAAGAAGGAAAAGGGACTCTTGGTTGTTCCCCAGGTTGTTGTTTCCTTATCATCAATCCCAGCACCCCAGGCTGTACCCCAGCTCAGTGTGAGGGAGAACAGACCCCAAAATCCCCAAACACACGGGGTCAAGGTTCTCTTACAGATAATTCACCCCATCAGCACCAGGAACGTTCATCATTGCTGCTTTTCTACCAAGAACCAACTCAATTTCTGTTCCCATAACTCTGCACTGCAGCAAATTGTGCCCAATGGTCCTGTGCCCCAAACACTGCAGAACAGGGAGGGGATGGAGGAGAAGAAGGAAGAAACCCAAAAACCACAAGGGTACTTCACCTTGTGTCATCCACTGACCACACTAACAAACCCAAAAATCTAAATTTCTCACCCTGTGATAAATTACATACTATGCTACCATCTAAATTGCATTCTTGAAAATTCTGCTTCATCGCCAAGCCTGGGAAACCCTTTCCATGGATGAAGTTAACAGTGGTGTTTGTCAGGGGGTTTCGACCCTTCCAAACATGCAGAGAAATATTCTCTGCATTCTGGGTTCCAACATAGAGTCACAATCTTCTTTGAGCAAGTCAAAAACTGGAGGTTTAGTTTGGGTATTTGGAAAATTTCTCCCTGGAAAGAGTTGTCAAGCATTGGAAGAGGCTGTCTGGGGCTGGGGTGGGGTGACAGTCCCTGGAGGGATTTGCAGGAGCTGTGGAAGTGGCACTTGGGGCTCCATGGTGGGCTCAGCACTGTTAGGTTCATGTCCAGCCTCAAGGGTCTCAGGGGGCTTTTCAAAACTAAATAATTCTGTAATTCCCTGACACACAGCCCTGTGCTCACTGATTTGCCCTGGCTGAAGCATTTCCTTCAGAAAGACATTCTAGTTTTATTTGAAGGCACCAGGGAGGAAGAATATATGACTCAACTTGGAGTTGTTTACTGAGTACTAAAAACAAGCTTTATTTCTAATGTGAACTAATCTGACTTCAATTTCCAGCTACTCCTCCTCTGTCTTTTACAATTAGTTTAAAGAGCTTATCAGGAGGCCATACTTCCTTCCAAGATGTGATATTCATATATTATCTGACCAATATCAATCTAATCTAAGTCATGTTGTGATAACCAAACTGAACTTCCTTTTTTTTTATTTTTTTTTCCTGTTTGTCTTTCAGACCATGATTTATACAACTGAATACCATTTTTTTTGTTTTTTCACTAGAAGTAACTCTACTGGAGTTATTTCCTCTTGACTCTTGGCAGCCACAGAAGATCCAGTGAAAAGAGTCAGTGGAAACCAGGACACGATTTATCTCACCCTAAAATAAGTATCTGAAATATGCCACGTGACTCACACCTGAAAGGGGCCTATTCCTTCCCCCTGACTAAAAATGAGCTGGGTCAGACCTGCTCAGCAGCAAATGCCAGCTTTGCAAATAAATAGCCAAACATGTTCCCTATCTTTATTAATTATTTTTTTTTTTTTTTTTTTTTTTTTATTTTCAGCAGCAGATCACAAGGACGTGCAGTGTTCCTGGATGAATTCCACAGGAACAGTATAGACAGCAAAAATAACACATTATTCTCCTCTCTCTTCTTCACACAGCCACTCCCACTCTTTTTTTTTTTTTTTTTTTTTTTTTTTTTTTTTTTTTTTTTTTTTTTTTTTTGCACAGACAAAGAGGATCCAGTTGAACCTTCTCTCCCTCTGCAACGTTTTTTAAATAACTGCTTGTCAAAATGCACACATACACACACACACACTCTTCTCCCATTCCTAATTCTCAGGTGTGGAACTCTCCAAATTACAAGGAACTGCAGTCTTGCAGTCAAGTGCCTCATTTGCTGTTATTTGATTATTTGCTGGGAGAGAAACCACATTAAGAAGTAACTTTTTTCCCCTCTTTCCATGAAAGCACAGATTTAATAATGGTCAGCATCACTGTTAATGGTGGTCATTAGAGTTATCTTGTTCCATCTGTCTCTGGGCCTGCACTCCATCTTCCATCAGGTCTTCCATCAGGATGCTGCAGCTGTCAATTAACCTCATTATCCGCGAGGGGAGCATAGACCCAGAACTGCTGGCTCATGAGATATCTGCAGTGGCAATTAAAAGAAGATTTGGCCATGTGGAAACAACTCTGTTTATGAGTCAAGAGCCTGCACTTTGTATTGCAGTGCTGAGCTCCCTCCCTAATCAATCCCTCTGTGTGGGACTGAGGAAACCTCTGCACTGTTTGAAATCCACATTCATCACCAGTGAGAGCAGAGGAGCCTTCCAACCCTCCCTCTCCAAGCCCTTTTATTTGTTGGCTTATGAACTAAAATGCTTTCCACATCCTTAATCTCCTTTAATAGATTTTTAAGGCTGTCTGCTGCCAGTAAGGATAGACGGTTGCAGTATTTTAATATTTATTATATTTAGGAAAACCTCCCCATTTTGCTTTGATGGGGATGACGTCTTTGATTCCTTCCAGACGTCACCCTGACATCTCTGGACTTCTGTACCCAGCCAGTAAATGCTGCTACTGCTCATGAGGGATGTGAAAAAGGAAAATAAAACCACCAGAACCACAAACCAAACCAGTCTGGGGCACCCCAGGCAGCACTTCTGTGCCATCATTGCTCACCCTGACCTGCACAGGCTCGTGATGTACAGCTCAGGGCCGTGGTAAGGTAGAGATAACCAGCCCAGCTTGAAAGCTGCCAGGAGCCAGAGCAGCCAAACACTCTGTGACAAATCCCAGGTGCTCAGGGGCAGCCCAGCTTCAACCTGGTGTTGGCTGTGCCAGAGCAGTCACAGGGATAATTCCCTGATTTTAGGGATGATGTTTTTTCACAACAAGGATAGGCAGGCCCTGGCACAGAGTGCCCAGAGAAGCTGTGGCTGCCCCTGGAGCCCTGACAGTGTCCTGGCCTGGTGGAGATGGTCCCTGCCCATGGCAGAGGTTTGGATGAGATGATCATCAAGGGTCCTTTCCAGCCCAATTCTTCCAGAATTCCATTTCTCCATTCATCAGCTGCCTGAGATGAAAGAGTCTCTAGTGAGATTGGACACGTGTACCAGGTGGATATTTTTCAAGTTCTCCTGATGCAGATGAAGGTGCACACATCCTTTGTTTATAGTTTTACCTCTACCCACCTCAGGATGGGTTTAGTTGTGGGTGAGGAATTATTGCCCAGCAAGGCACAGCTGGATGTCACGAATTATTCTGTAAAATATGCTTTTTACAGAAGAGGTGAAGGTTCTCAGGCCTGACTGGAAGACTGGGGCTAAGAAACACTCCTTGAAATAGAAATTTGCCAGAGTGAAATGTTTAGAATCATAGAATCAGAGGAACATTGAGCTGGAATTGACCTCTGAGATCATCAGTGGTTAACCCAACACCATACCCATCACTAAACCCTGTCCCCAGGTGCCACATCCACTGTCCTTGGAACACTTCCAGAGCTGGTGATTCCACCTCAGCCCCAGGCAGCCTGTTCAATGTCTGACCATCCTTTCGAGAAAGAAATTTTTCTAAATATACAATTTAAACCTCCTGTGGTGCAACTTGAGGCCATTTCCTCTCATCCTGTCACTTGTTACCTGGGAGAACAGACTGACCCCTGACTTACTACAACCTCCTTTCAGGTACTTTATTACATACTAGGAAATTAAACCTATTTGATTGACATTTTTTTGAGATCAGTATGATCAGAATGTTCAGAAAGTGCTAACCAGGCCTCAGAAAACAGAGGCTGTAGAAAAGAAGTTTGGAAGGAGCTGTTTTTCCAAAGGAGAGATGAAGTTGGATCCCTAAGTTACACTACTGAGCAAATGTTACTTGATGAGACACTTCTTTCCCAGAGAAAATGTGCCATTCTCAAAAGCTGTCTCAAATGCTGTGTATCCTCTCAATGACTTGGGTTTTGGCATTTTCTCTCCCCCCTCACCTTTAATTAGCTAATGTTCACGTTATGCTGCTCCTTCCTCCCAGTCTGAACGTGATTAATTTGAAAATGCAGCTTAATTGTGCCTTGGACACACTGGCCCCAGCCATTACACTGAGCAGAGTCTGCTTGAGCCCAGAGATTTGTTAGAATCAAGCCAGAATGAAGGGAGTGATGCTCCTGATGCCTTCAGGGTCACCTCTGGTCCAGAAGATTATTGGAGCCCAGGCTTATACATCTGGAGGACCAAAGGCTCTTGGCAAATACTCTCTCTTATCTGGAGGAGGGGGGAAAAAACAAACAAACAAACAAACAAACAAACAAAAAGAAAACACCAAAATAACAGCAAAAACAACAAAAGAAAAAAAAAAAAACAAACACAAAAAAAACCCCAAAAAAACCAGGCAGTCTTTCTTTCCTGGCCTTCATCTTACCTTTTCCCTTGTATAAAAACAAAACTCACCTGTTTTGAGGAGTATTTTTCCACACACATGGACCTGAGTGACCCTTGAAGGACTGGCACAGGGGCTGACACCATCATTGTCTGGTCTAGTCTTTATCCCTTCCAAATTTTCCACTTATTTAATTACTGCTTCTTCCACTCTCCGTGCTGCCATGAGCATACAGTTCCCAGTTTCCACACAAAATGTGATTTGGAACAGAGTTAAATCCACCTCTGGTCTGTTGGCACCCAAAGCCTCCCAGCCCTGAAAGAGGGGTTGGGATCATTGGACTCTTTCTTTCCTGCCTGTGCAGTTTTCCAGTGGCCTGGAAAGAAATAGTTTTGAATTACTCTAAAATTACTCCTCACCCATTTTCTCTGATTGTGGTAATTACACAGCTGAGATGTTTTTTAGGCTTAAATTTGCTACATAGTACTGGAGAGGGAAAAAATACCCAGGGGTTCACAGATGATCAGATATTGAAAATCACTGCTGAAGAAATACACTGAAGGAAACAAGAAAATTGGCAAACTACTTCCTTGGGTTTTCCAGGCTCGTTCCTGATGAAAATTAAACATGGGCAGCATTACTTCTGGTTTCCAAGGCCAGGCTACTTAGGGAATTCTAGGCCTCTAAATCTCTTTTCCAAAAGCAAATGGCCTCTAGATGTTCCACAGGAGGTTCAGGTTGGATCTCAGGGAGAATTTCTCCCTTGAAAACGGGGCCAGGCACTGGGAGAGCTGCCCAGGGAAGTGCTGAAGCCCCCATCCCTGGAAGTGTTCAAGAAACAACTGGACATGGCACTCTGGGCTTTGGTTGGGTTGACAAGAGGGTGTTTGGTCAAAGGCTGGGCTTGATCTTGGAGGTCTTTTCCAACCTTAAAAATTCTACGAATCTTTAAAGTCCTTTTCTGATCATCAGCAGCCTCAGATCTGTAAAACACTCCCCTCTCCTGCAGTTTTCATTCTCTACCACATGGACATTTACACTCACCTGTGCAGGAAAAGTGCTTGTTTATTTGGAATGAATCAAAGTAGAAAGGAAAGAGGGCGTGGGGCTGTCAGGACATCACCTTGACCCTCCATCCCTCCTCTAACACTGAATTATCCATGTGCTGAAGTGCTCTCTGCAGGCTCTGTGCTCCTCTTCCCAGACAGAGCCTTGCAGAGGTGCAGAGCACAAACCCAGCCCTGGCTGCCTGAGGCCCTGCAGGGCTCTGTGCTGAACCATCTCCCAAGCTCTGAGGGTAATTATTATTATTTCACCAACACTTTGTTTGTTATTCAGGGATCCCCAGGCTGTTTTGCTTCCCCCATAGAGCAAATTCCCACTCATATTGCAAATTTCTGCCTAGGATTTCTCAGGAGATGCTCTGAAGTGCTTCAAATGAGAATGATCACTGGCAATTTTACTGGGAGACAATTCCATGCAATCTAAATGATTGTGTTAAGGCAGCCTGCTTGCCCTGTCATGATTTGGAAAGCTCTTGAAAAAAAAAAAAAAAAAAAGAAAAAAGAAAAAGATGCCTGCAAAAATTGAAGCTCTAAGGCTCGGACTTGTTATTACCAGTGCTGACATTTCTGATTGGGTTTTTCCTAGATTTCCAATCCATGTTCATTCATTATGACCCTAAAGTGTAAAACAGCAGAATTGATAGAACAATGTTTTTTATTGCTCTTAAAGCAAGAACTGGAAGTGAATGAAAGGAACATTCTGAGGCTCTCTAGCTGGGTTTGTGTAGCTCATTGCAGAAAACTGGCTCCATGGTTCACTGAAATATTTATCAGCAGAGCAGATCCTGCAGAATTATCTGGGATAGTCACAAATACATAGAAACCCAACTTCAACTTTGGCATCTCCATGCTGATGGCAAAACCATTAATTAAATGTGGGTGACCCTGGCTGAAGTGTCCTGGGAAATATCTGTATCAGGAATTGTGCAGTTGTAAGCCACGTGTGTGTCAGCATCTGCTTCCAAAGGATGGAGGAAAAACACTCTGGAGTTCAGAGTTGTGTTGCTGGTGTTCTCCAGGGGACACCAGTACCACAACTGCCACTTTTAATGGGGAAACTGAGGAGGAGAAAGAGAAATGAGATCACACCCTCACTGTCACCAGCTCAGCTTTTCGATTCACCAGACACAGCCACCACTGCAGAAAAAAAAAAAAAAAAAAAAGAATAACCTCAGCTTAATGCTTAATGTATTTTCAGGATGTATATTTATTGCTTAAAAAAGAATCACGTGGAGAATTTGTTTTGAGAGATGAAATGGTGCTACAGCAATTTTGCAATATGTAAATTCCTGCTGCCTGTAGATCTAATGGTATTAAGTCTGCACGTACTTGGTGGAAAGCCAAGGATGTCATGGGAGACATCTGAGGGATGTACTTTATCTTTGGCTGAAAAGCACTTAAAATCAGCATGAGCAATGTGTATTATTACAGGAATTATTGACCTTATTTGCACTGGGTGGATGTACATATGGAAGAGGAGGCTGTAGTGATAGTCCTTCCACATTTATAAATGTAAACATTTATACTGCAGACATCTTCACTTAGTGGAATAAACTCATATTTTTACTTTCAGCAGAGACGAGCTATTTTAAGAATCTCTTCACTAAGAGAAAATGGGTTGAATCCCAGACTTGTATCTTTGCCAATGTTTCTAAACCTTTCATTCACCACTTGTAAGGATGGAGTAAGTTTGCTCCTGAGGGCTGTGAGACACTCAGTTACCATGTAATCATATTACCATAGAATGGGTGGGGTTGGGAGGGACCTGAAAAAGCATCCAGTGCCACCCCTGCCATGGGCAGGGACACCTCCCACCATCCCTTGGTGATCCAAGCTCCATCCAGCCTGGCCTTGGACACTCCAGGCATCCAGGGGCAGCCACAGCTCCTCTGGGCACCCTGTGCCAGGGCATCACCACCCACACAGGGAACAGTTTCTTCCCAATATCCCCACTAAATCCCCCTCTTCCAGTTTAAAATCATTCCACTCCTATCACTACCTGCCCATGTAAAAAAAAAATTGATTAAATGACAAAACCAGCATCTTTAAAACGGCAGCACAGGTGGAGAGAAGCTGGAGCAATGAGAAAGAGAAATGCAAACAGCTGCAGTTGGATGAAGCGCAAAGAATGGAGCTGATTTGAGAAAAGATGCTGCAACCTTTGTACAAGGGTTTAGCCTAAATTGAATAGCAGAGGAATTAGGCTTTAAGGTAGGCATTAAGTGAATTTATGATATGCTGATGGGATAAAATAAAAAGACATAAAAGTATTTGTCTTGGGCATAGGCAGATTGACTCTTGCTAATCTTGCTAGTGCTAGGGGAAAAAAGAAACAACTCATCAACGACCAATTTTTTTAGGATGAGAATGTGTTATATCCACCTTCTGTTGTGTCAGCATCTTAGAACCAGACAATGCTTTGATTGAACAGCGAGCAGAAAAAAGCTGGTGTTTAAAATAAGCAACGTGTGAGGAACTATTAATTTGAAATGTGAAATATGTGCAGAGTTACAGTGGATTCTGAGACAGCCTTGCTGTGACAAAAATACAAAAGAGGTTATATTAAACCCGTTGAATTGATTCTCTGTTTATTGTAAGGCCATGTAAAGCAAGTATAAATGATTAATAGAAATGGAAGTAAGACAGTTCAAAGATAAAAGAAAATGCTAAAGAATCATTTTGGGGGAGCTTTTCCCAGAAGTGACACTTCCCCATGTCTTTCTGCCACTTGAAATACAAGGCCTTTTGTTCTGCGTGACTTTGATTTTTGTAATTAGCTTACTCTCTGTTTTGCTTTCTGCAAAAGGCATTTCTCTGTGCAACTCTAATAATGATCCTTGTTCCTGTTGAAGAACTGCCAAAGTCAGGTTATCTACCACCTGTTTAGAAAAACATAAGAAAGTCAAAGTGAAGCAATTAATTTCAGAATAGAGTAGAAATCTAGAATCAAATAAGAAGAGAGGGTGGTGGGTTTGTTTATTTTCCTGTTTGAATATTATAAATTACCTCAAAAATTGAGATTAATGGATTTTCTTTTTCATATTTTGAGAATATAGGATATTATCGAGAATATTTTGAGAATATAGGAATGTTCTATATTCATCAGATCCTTTTCTTGTCTAATCCCTTCTTCTCTTTGCTCAGAAAAGGTAAATTAGATGAAAATGTAAGAATCTCATGTCTAGGGTAATATATTTTGTTATTTTTGCCTTGACCTTTAGCAATTTCAGACTGATTAAAGCTGTCAAGTTGTAACATAACCTACTAAATTTATTTCAATATTATTAATGTTTCCTCTGGATAAACTTGACTTTTTTTTAAATTATTTTCCAATTCCTTTGGTTTTAAACTGTACTCTTGGTCTCTGTCTTTTTTTATGGAAATATCTTCCATCACTGAAAATTTCTTATGAAGTATTTCCCTTTATCAGGGTTAAGTTTCCACACCTTCATATTCATCTGGCATCAGAAGCCAGATGAATAAATTATAAATTATTCATTTATTGAAGTCAGAGATTTATTTTTGGATAAAGCATCACCTTTAAGTGGCAAATGGATTTGTCTTGGAGATATCCAGAGTGGGATTCATCTCACCCACCTTTGGCTGTTGACAACACAGGTTCCTTTAAAGCCAGGGGAGAGAGACAGCACTTTCAGGATATGATTTTTCTTGTTTATTCTGCATGCCTGCCTTAGGTTGATGTGATTCATGCTCTGCTTTCTGGTGACTGTAAAGGAGATTTCTGTGACTAGGAAGGGAAAGAAGGATTAGCTCAGTACAGGCACCCCCACTGCAGATAGAGCCAACCTTTGAGTAGCTGAATCCCTTAGATATTGCAAAACTTTTTCTCTGGTATATTATTGCAGTGCTGACTTTCCCTACTTTAAAAAGATTTTCCTTCTCCTTTCCTTCTTCTCTTTCTCCTTCTCCTTCTCCTTCTCCTTCTCCTTCTCCTTCTCCTTCTCCTTCTCCTTCTCCTTCTCCTTCTCCTTCTCCTTCTCCTTCTCCTTCTCCTTCTCCTTCCTCCTTTCCTTCTCCTCCTTCTCCTTCTCCTTCTCCTTCTCCTTCTCCTTCTCCTTCTCCTTCTCCTTCTCCTTCTCCTTCTCCTTCTCCTTCTCCTTCTCCTCTTCCTTCTCCTTCTCGTTTCCTTCTCCTCTTCTCCTTCTCCTTCTCCTTCTCCTCCTTCTCCTTCTCCTTTTCCTTCTTCTCCTTCTCCTTCTCTCTTCTCCTTCTTTGTTTCTGAAATGTGTTTTTTTTTTAATTATTGTTTCTGAAATGCATTTTCTTGGCCTTTGCTTCCTAACTTTGTCTTTTCTCTTCTATGTTTGACAGAGCCCAAGGAGAGATTGTCCTCCTGTTGTGAACATTTTTATTTAATTTATTGTTCTCATTATGTTCATGCTGGAGGAGATGAAGAAATATTGGATGAGCCCCCCTTTGGTTGTTTGGTGGTTTGAATTTTGTGGCTGCCCCTGGATCCCTGGCAGTGCCCCAGGCCAGGTTGGATGGGGCTTGGAGCAGCCTGGGATGGTGGAAAATGTCCCTGCCATGGACTGGATGAGCTTTGATGTCCTGTCCAACCCCAACCATTCTGTGATTCTGTGATTTTCAGGCTCAGAGAAGGGGAGGCAGGCCCCAGTCTCCCGAAGGAGATCTGATTTTAAATCAATGTACACTCAAATGCAAAGGGTTTTCTTCTGCAGCATGGGAACAGCAAAAGAGATTTCTACTACAGAAGGAAAAGCATTTTTAGCTTTGTCATATTTCATTTAAGAAAACTGGCTTTCAGCCAAGTGCAGGGAAGGAAAATTTGCACAGGAAATAAAAAATACAGGGAAAAAGCAGGGAAAAAATAACATATCTAAATGCAATTTGCAGTTACACTCCAATGACAAAGCATATTCCTTATTTCAGAGTGTGGATTACTAAATGATGATAAACAACCAGCAGCAGCAGACACAGCTACTCCCTTTGTGTAAGCAGGAGTAGGGAGATATTTTGTAATGGCTAAAGCTGCATTTTCAAACCTTGACTTATCTTGGAAATTGTTATTTCACATATAAATTCTATATAAATGCAGTACCCAGGACCCAAGACAGTGTATTAAGAAAAAAAATAAACAACATGTAATAAAAGGAGTAAGAAACTGAGATAATGAAGTTCTGAGAGAAATATGAAACAAAGAAATTTTTCTCT